>CM056379.1:45450662-46050662 GCA_029718625.1 Synaphobranchus kaupii | reverse complement strand
AAGAGGTATTTCATTAATGGGGAAGTATCAGGACATGTTTCACATTTTTTGGCTCTACCTGTAAAGTGTCATCTGTGCAGCCACCAGTGTGGCAGACCCCAATAACCCTATTTCCTGCCAAGGTGGCATATGTCTCTCTCCAACTTCCTGGGGCATCCACTTCCTTCTTGGGTTTATTAAGCCATTACATGATATAGTCACCTGACATTCTGTGGCAAAGCATTCTTGGAAATTTAAGGCTGCCCTTTAAATTATACATAGAGCAGCTCACAACTTGCACATCCCAGTTTATTGTGTGGAATTATTTGTGCTGGTGCTGCTTCAGTAGAACCAGAGAAAAATCTCAAGTACTATAACACCTACTTTTAGAGGAATATTATTTAGAGGACTATAAACTGGTATATTAGTTTAATAGAAATAAATATACAGATTTCCAAAGCATACATTCTAGTGGTCCATACTTATCCTTGGAGGCCAGTATAGAGGATGTACAGATGTATAGAGGAACACTGGACAGGTAGAGACTAAATAGTTTTTTAAATCAATCTTAATATTCTTAAGCACTCTAGAAAGCTCCAGAACACAACACATTTCCAAAACACCTTTGGACATAAGGAGGCAGAGATCGAGTTGTTTATACCCTGAGTATGCTTCATAGTTGTTTGTATTAGGAGGTTACAAATGACATCTATTAACATAATAGTCTATTCAATTGTATTTTTGAAGTACAATAAAAGTTTAATGGCAGTAAGCAAACATCAGCATAACATAACTTAAAATGTGACCGGAAACTGCTTTCCACAGGTCACAAACTATACTCTGGCCAGGGATTAAACAATCTGTTCTCTGTTGTATGGTGACATCTCTTTACATTTTCCTAATATCATTACTTGAGCACCAGATGCAAAATAAGCGTGAAACAGCAAACAGCAATACATTTAGCAGCATGTTGTCTCCCATCTCCAGTACAGCTTATTACATATCTATAGCCCAAACTGTAACAGTTTCTGTGGGCATGATTTGTTTGTTTTTGTAGTCATTTGTAACCTTTGAACTGAACTTCTTGAATATACTACAGGGTAGTCTATGTTTCATAAAGTATCATAAATTTTGTGAATTTGTAACATATTTGCACATTGAGAAAGAAGGCAAATTTTCACCAATTCAAGCAACCAATCAACAAACTGACAAACCCCACAGTGCAGAAGCTGCATATGATGTAGAAGAGACGAGTAACAAAAATATACATGAACAAGTCTGTACAAATTACATACGCACACACACGCACACATGTACGCAATCCCGCATGCGCACAAACACACACACACACACACACACACAGACGCACGCATTTCCCCAACATGTTCCTGCCATGAGTCAGTGTGGATTCACCTCATTCAGAAGGAAGCAACAGTCTACTTGAGTAGCAGTCAACTGAGTGTCGGTTGTTTGCTACAAGGTGCAGTAGGCTCTTATACAGCAAAAAACACAAGCACTTAATAACACTTTTTCTGTTTTCATTGTCTAAATTCTAACTCCCTGGAAAAGGAAGCTTTCACCAAAAAAAACAGGTTGATGTGGCCAAAGTGACTAAACAAATGTGAGGGTTTTTCTTGCTTTATAGCCAGAGAGCTTTGACAGTACAGTAGGTGATGTCCTGTGATGTTTCGTAATGACTAAAATTATTTCTGGTGATCTTGCTCAGACATGTTATAGATCATCACACTGAATTGTTGCATATATTGCCCCTTACCTATGTACTGCCCCCATAGCTCTCTGAGCCTGGTTATCTTTACCCCCTGCGTACTTTGCTTAAACTATGAATGAACTTTAATATTTGGTTTTAGCTAATGGAAGGAGTAGGCAGTGAGCCTCTGAGCTGGCTAGCTTGAAATATCCAATATCATTCAAAGACTTAAATAATGAAAAGCTCTAATTAAGTAAAGGCTCGGATTAATTAAGGGTTCAGTTAAGCAGAAAAGTGCACAGTTGAACCAAAGTGTATGGAACACGAGGGCTCCACAAAGGGCAAGGTTTGAGCAGAGGAGAATTACTTGTAACCCAGTGAGGAATGGGGGAGCACAAAGCAAGGCAAAAACTGTACTTTAAATAACTCAAGGACTGTCAAAGATATGTTCAGTTACATGGGTGTATAAGTGCTTGTAGCCGATTAAAACCTACTGCACTGTTACAGACTGGTGGCCAATAATAGTGACACTTCCATTCCTTTACCTTCTCTTAAACACAGAAAGAACAAAACATAGAAAACAATAAATGAAGTAATCGAAACAAATCAAGCTCTCGGCAATTACATGGCATTTGAAATAATGATAATACTGTATTAATCTTCTTCACTGTTCTACAAACCGAGATATATATGTAATGACTTCCAAAATTCATACAATAACTTAATGAAACAATGGCAATCAAACCTTTTACTGCACAACAAGTGTTGACCATATGCACAGGTTTCTGGGTGCCTTTATAGGCTTTATCCTTATCTTCAAATTAAATGACAGGTCCGAGTGAAAATATCACTGTAAAATCCTGCTGGAGAAATACTGTCATTGAAAGATATGTTTCAGACAGGAACAATATTGAAATATTTTATTCCTTGAAAGAACACGTCTTTTCAAGTAATAAAGGAGTATCCAGAAATTTCAGAGTATCCGTAATGCTGCACTATGCAATTGTATTGAGATGTCCTGCTACAGAAATAGAGCCAGATTCTTCTTGGAAAGGTGTTGGTACTGTGTAGCGCCACAAAAAGAACTGACATTAAGAATAATTCAACTGGAGACAGCAAGGTGACTTCCACTAGCTTGCTTGCCATATTTTATGCAGGAAAGGATTCTAAATTGTCAGTAGACATTCATATATGTGTTTATTCAAAGTATAGGTGGTTGAAGTTAGGAAATGTGATATTTCAATAATACTGAAACTTCTAACTGCCACTTCTTGTTTCACAGAGTATGTTCACCATTTTGCGTGCCAGATTTAAAATTTTGAAGTGACATCTGCTAACAGAACATTTGTTGTAATAATAACCATAATATTAATAATAATAACAGTAACAATATTACAATTGAGATAACAACACTTGATTTAAAAAAAGAAAAAAATGAAACTAGATAAACACAAAAATGAGAAACATTTGTTATATTTTTGTTTGTTTTTAAAAGAAATCTTCTATAACTGCTTCTATATTTTTTCATTTAATTGTCCTTTTTTCTTTTAAAAAAACTTGCCAAATGCCACTTCAATCCAGTCTTTCCATCTTGTTCATTAAATGGAATTGCTTACCTTTTGAAAACGTGAAAAAGTTGTCCCCACTTTTTTTTATGTTCACTCACTCCGTTAGTTCAAACTAACATGGCATTTAAGGTTTGTTATGATCCACTGTAATCCACCAGTGTTTCAATCTGCTTTATTTTGTTTGAAACAAGCAAGAAAAGGGTGGCTTGACAGGCCAAGTTCTTTGTTGTACAAAACAGAGAGGGGGAGCATGAGGAGGAAGCTTTTTGTCCACCTGGAGAAAGCCCACTGCTGTTTCTTCTTTCATTTTAATCAACACATGGATCATTGTTGTCTGGTCTAGTGATGTTTCTGTAGGTGCAGTCCATTTCTTTGTAGGTGTTTTGTTGCTGTTTGATTGTCACCGTTGATATCCTTTCCTGTAGACACTAACCCGCAGATCAGATCACTCTCGGGGTTACATGAAAAATATTCATTCTTATGTGTCACCTTCCTAATCTGAATGAGCCACATAATAATAAAAAATATAATAATAATAATAATAATAATAATAATTTTCATATTATAATGTGCATCATCTAGTGTGGCTAGTGTACAAATCAGTTATGATTTAAATAAAAAGTTCTGAATGTCTATACATAAAATGTGCAATTCTGGAAATGTTATATGTTCAATTTTACAGGAAATGTAGAGGTCTGAAACTGTCCCTTGCACAATAATGCTTGTATTTTCAAAATGAATACTACAATCTTATTTAAATGAATATGCTTGAATTAAGTAATTTTACAGAATTGAATTTTAAATATTAAGATGGTTGTTCAATTTGTTAACCACAGTTTATGTGTAACAGTAATCATTGTTACACATATGGCCATCACTTGATTTAACATAACACGGTGCTATTAGTGACAAATATGTCAAATATGTCTTTTGTATGGTTGTCATTCAACTCTTTGTACACAGGAAAAGAACATCAATAATGTTCAATGCTGTTTTTTGTAATCCCATGTCAAAATCTCAATTTCTTGCAATGGTAACAATACTTTCTAGCAATGTGTTACCCCTGAACTGTATAAACAACACACTACAATACACTGCAGTTGTCTCTGTTATTATTATTATTATTATTACTCTTATCAACAGTAGTAATAGTAACAGAAGTAGACATAAAAACACCCAAATCATATGCAAGTGGGTGAAGCTTGCTGCAAACTCATTCAGCTGTCACAGTGACAATTATACAGACAGAAACAGAAAATACCACCCACTCCATCTCTTTGCTGCAACAATTCAAGAAAACAAAAACAAGGCTGTTGTGGATTTGCATGAGAGAAAATGGGCTACTCCTATTATTTTG
Source organism: Synaphobranchus kaupii (assembly GCA_029718625.1). Lineage (NCBI taxonomy): Eukaryota > Metazoa > Chordata > Actinopteri > Anguilliformes > Synaphobranchidae > Synaphobranchus > Synaphobranchus kaupii. The sequence goes on along the minus strand of CM056379.1, from coordinate 46,046,050 downwards.
TATGGCCGAAATGGACACCAATGGACGCCAATATAACTGGAGTTTTCCTTCTTGTATCTTTTCTCTTCAGCTTCTGCCTCACTCCCCTCCTCTCACCTCCCGTCTTCACAAAACCAAGAGAGAACAATGACAGTTTTTAAATCAATCATAATTATAACAGCTGAAACAATACCAGCTCATATATCCTTCAATGTTTGTGTCCTTGAGTCTGACTTGTTAAAGATGTTTCATAATTTATTTCTTCAAATGAAAATATATTTATATATTGTATGCATTTTCACAGTTTTCTTTAATTGTCTTTTTCTCCATCCAGTTCTTGCGTCTTCATTAATATTTCATCTCCTTTGCAAAGGTAACCCTCCTTTAAGTGTATATGAGGGAGAGAGAATGAATGCATGGCACAGATTTTTCTCCAAAAATCTTTTTTTTAAATTATTATCGATGTTCCATATTGCAGTGTTTATTTGCACTATAATCTTGGTAGAATCAGGATTATATTGAGTGTCTGCATTGTAAGGTATTGGACCCTGTCTCTGAACTGCAGTGCACTATACTGTGTGTATCTCAGCTGTTGCAAACAAACTCTTAGAGATTAAACTATCTGGCTGAGTTAATATTCTTACAAATATGAATGAAGGGAACGTTTTGCTTTGGCACAGATTTATGCTGTTGTAGTATGTGTAAGGTACTTCATTGCCATTACCATACATTAATACAGACACACTTACTCCAGAAGTGCCAGTGTTAATTCATGGCTCAGTACTTTGTACGTGTACAATCTTGTCCAGCTGGGAGTACGTATATTTTATCTTCTTTCTGTGAATTCTCTCCTTGTATCGTTTTCTTTCCCAGTGCAATGATGTCAATGCACAGTAGTTTCTGACCCTTGACAGTAATCATACATAGTACTTAAAATACAATACTACGTAAATACCGTCGCCTCCAAGAAAATCTGTCAAGGGAGTAAAATAAGCATGGCCATCAATTCCATTTCTCTCTCTCTGTCTCTCTTTCTTTCTGTCTGTCTTTCTTTCTCTCACTCTGCCTCATTCAGATTTGAGTCTCTTGAACATTTTCCTTGGAACCACTCTTAAACAGAAGTGGTTCAACTTGAGGGTTCTGGCTCTGACTAATTAAACCTTTCAGAGATCCATGTAAACCCATGGGTGGCAGGGGGAGGGGAATAGGGAGAGGAGAGGACACAGCATTGGGGTTAGGGTTAATGCTGTTTCCAGATGTAGTTTGCAAATTGGATGAAGAGATTGGAACTTGTGTGCAGGAAATGGGAGTAGCCTGGGAGGGCTGGGAAAGGGGGGATGGGTTGTTGTTGTTGTTGAGAAGCCCACCACCTACACCAGCCCCTGTCCCAATACCCATGCCCATCACATTGTTGTTAAAATGATGTGCCTTGTAATAATGGTTAAGATGCTCAGCTCTTGCTAGATTTGGAAGGTTGACAATTTCTGGATGGTGCAATCTTAAACTCTGCCCCCCACCACTGACCCCCCCACCTCCAGAATGCATAGTGGATCCTCCAGAAATCCCACTCCCTCCTCCTACTCCACTTGCCCCTCCAGCTCCAATCTCATCCTCGACGTTGATAATCTCGATAGCGCGTGCCGGGCCATGGTGTTTGTGCAGCTGATGCTGCTTCCTCAGCTTGTAGAAGACCACCAGCATCACTGCTGCCATGAATGTGATGGCCACAAAACAGCCGATGATGATTTTTGTAGTCTTCATCACATCATCCAAACCAGACATGTTGGTGACATCTGTTATTGGAACCGTGAATGCCCTTTCTGATGGCTTGGTTGCTCTGGGAGAAGAGGACGATGAAGATGAAGAAACTGAGGATGACGTAGTGGCCAATGTTGTGCCCCAAACCTCCCCTGAACTAGTAGGACCTAAAAAACCCACAAACGTCTCATTGATGTACTGTCGGGCAGAATTCTCCTCTTGGCCTGTTTCGACAGTTTCCACGGTGACAGTGGTGAAATAGCTGTAACTGTTGCTGGCATCAGAGGCCGACACGTTGAGCACGGCTGTCGCTGTGGTGTTGCCAGCTGAGTTGGTCACCATGCAGGTGTACTGGCCTGTATCCTGTACTGTAACATTGGTGAAATTCAATGTGCCATCATGCAGGACTGAGATTCTGACCCTGTAGGACCCATGGGTCATGAGTGTGCCGTTTGGGGTGAGCCAGTTGACTGAGGTCATTGAAGTGCCTGTTCTACACTTTAGCTCAGCAGCCATCCCTTCAGTGACATTCAGGTCGGTCGGTGGTTCCACAATCACAGGGGCATAGCAAGTGAAGTGACTCTGATCCAGCTCACCAATGTACCTGCCTTTGAGACCGGGAGGAGCGTGACAGCGGGCACAGCAGGTAGTATTACTGGGCACCGTCTCCTTCAGCCACCAGCTTAACCACAGCACATCACAGTTACACACCCAGGGATTGTGGTTGAGGTGGACCCTCTCCAGCTGGTGCAGAGGAGTGAAGAGGTCATGGGGAAGGGAGTGGAGGGAGTTGTGAGACAGATTCAGCTCCTCTAGGTTCTTCAGATCATCGAAAGCATTCCGTTCAATGACTGACACTTGAGAGTGCATGAGCCAGAGCTTGCGGAGTGACACCAGGCCCTGGAAGGACCCCGGCCGGATGATCTCTAGCCGATTCCCGGAGAGCTCGAGTTCCTCCAGTCGCACCAGAGGCGTGAGGTTGGGGATGTCCTTGAGTACACACATGCCCAGGTTCAGGTAGCGCAGGTTGATGAGGCCCTCGAAGGCAGCCTCAGAGATGTAGTCCAGCTTCTTGAGTTCCCCCAGGTCCAGCCGCCGCAAAGAGGGTACACGGTGGAAGGCATAGGCAGGCAGAGTCTCAATGGGGTTGTTGCGCAGCCATAGCTCCCGCAGCTTGCTGAGATATTCAAAGGCCTGGGAGGGGACCAGTGTGAGGCGGTTGTCAAAGAGCTCCAGTGTGTTGAGATTGGGGAGGCCATTGAATGCCCCAACTTCAATCTGACGGATGTGGTTTTTGGAGAGCTGCAGGATTTCCAGATGCTGCAAGCGCTTGAAGGTATCAGACTTAATGACCTGGGGTAAGAGAGACAGAGGACAACAAATGGACAGGGGAAAATAGAGTGAGAGGTGTGTGCATGTAAACCTTACATTTTTATTAGCATGATAAAAATTATTTTTTAAACATCATTTTAAATTACAGGATGTGATGTGTTCACTCCGAATTACTGAGAATGAGCGATTGCATCATATTTAATGTGGTAACATCAAATTATTGGTAAATCATTCATATTCAAATAGATTTATAGAAGAGGCACTCGTGACAGAGGTGGCCATTTCTCTACATCATTTTGACAGCAGCACTCATATACAGAGGGACATAAAGTATGACAAAAGCACTCATATTCACACGGGCGTTTTACAGAGGCATTCATATCCATATGGAATCACATTTGAAAAGTGCCAGACACCCTCCAGTGATGCAGCTTTCAGTGGCCTATTGAAGCATTTGAGAGAACCTGTGACCTGCTATAATGCCACCTTGGCAACAGCCCACGTCGTGCAGAAGGGTGTGTCAGCGGGAGGAGGGTCAGAGTTGTGCTCACTCTGAGGGTACACCATTATGAGCTAGCAGATGAAGCATGCCTAAAGGTGCAACACGTTTTTAGATTTTGAATCATTACAAGGAGAGCTCCAGGACACAACTAAACCAGAAGAAATCTTTATACTAAGATGTACAGTTGAAGTCGGAAGTTTACATACACTTAGGTTGAAGTCATTAAAACTAGTTTTTAACCACTCCACAGATTTCATGTTAGCAAACTATAGTGTTGGCAAGTCAGTTAGGACATATACTTTGTGCATGACACAGGTCATTTTTCCAACAATTGTTTACAGATTATTTCACTTTTAATTCACTATATCATAATTCCAGTGGGCCATACACTAAGTTGACTGTGCCTTCGAAAATTCCAGAAAATTATGTCATGACTTTAGAAACTTCTGATAGGCTAATTGAGATTATTTGAGTCAATTGGAGGTGTACCTGTGGATGTATTTTAAGGCCTACCTTCAAACTCAGTGCCTCTTTGGGAAAATCAAAATAAATCAGCCAAGACAAAAGACAATTGTGGACCTTCACAAGTCTGGTTCATCCTTGGGAGCAATTTCCAAACGCCTGAAGGAACCACGTTCGTCTGTACAAACAATAGTACGCAAGTATAAACACCATGGGACCACGCAGCTGTCATACCATTCAGGAAGGAGACGCGTTCTGTCTCCTAGAGATGAAAGTGCTTTGGTACGAAAAGTGCAAATCAATCCCAGAACAACAGCAAAGGACCTTGTGAAGATGCTGGAGGGAACAGATACAAAAGTATATATATCCACAGTAAAACGAGTTCTATATCGACATAACCTGAAAGGCTGCTCAGCAAGGAAGAAGCCACTACTCCAAAACCGCCATAAAAAAGCCAGACTACAGTTTGCAACTGCACATGGGGACAAAGATCTTACTTTTTGGAGAAAAGTGGTCTGATGAAAACAAAAATTGAACTCTTTGGCCATAATGACCATCGTTATGTTTGGTGGAAAAAGGGTGAGGTTTGCAAGTCGAAGAACACCATCCCAACCGTGAAGCACGGGGGAGGCAGCATCATGTTGTGGGGGTGCTTTGTTGCAGGAGGGACTGGTGCACTTCATAAAATAGCTGGCTTCATGAGGAAGGAAAATTATGTGGATATATTGAAGCAACATCTCAAGACACCAGCCAGGAAGTTAAAGCTTGGTCGCAAATGGCTCTTCCAAATGGACAATGAGCCAAAGCATACTTCCAAAGTTGTGGCAAAATGGCTTAAGGACAACAAAGTTAAGGTATTGGAGTGGCTATCACAAAGTCACATTATGTGTGCTGCCTTCAGTCCAGTCTCTCAACCTCTTCCAACCATCTGTATTTAGTTATTTTAATTCTAGCTCATCAGTCTAGCATGTCACTTATCAGATAACCACTCAAAATACATATGTACATGTAGAAATTCACCTTGAAATCAAGCTAATAAACTATATTGTTCCACAAATCTCTCCTTAATCAAGGCACCAATATGTCTATACAGCGTTTGAATTGTAAAATGTTAACAAGGGGGACGCTGTTTGTTGACGGGGGTGGGGGGGTCACTCTATGGGGGTCGGGGGCATGCTCCCAGCGATTTAAAATAAAGCGCTTTAATCCATAACACTCATTCGTTAGGATGAACAAAAGCCATGTTTATTCATGAAAAAAGAAGCTAAAACCCATTATAGTTATGCGCGTAAGTATAATATTACTGACATTTTTGTTTCCCATATCATTCAGTTTGTTTGTTACTAGAAAACACAACCTTCAATGCTTAACATTAACCCATGTCCTTTAAAAAATTATAGCCCATTAATGTAGCGTATGCAGTATGTCATGTTTAGACTATATGTTCATACAGTTGAATGCATCCAGCAAATAACAAATAAATAGTTGAATGCATCCGGAAAAAAAAGGCATCAATCTGGTGCACTTTGAGAGGAAAATTAAGATGCTAGATCTGTGAAGAATTGTGTGCTTTTGTGAACAATCCAAAAACCCATGCAGTTGTATCAACTTGTAAGACGCTTGATCCTACACTTGAGCCATCAAAGAAATTTAATAAAAGCTGTCCCGTTGGTTGTACTACTGGTTTATTTAACTCTCTCATGCATGAATTATTACAAAACAGAGCAATATGTTTTCACATCAAACTCCGCATGTGTTTCACCCGCCTAGGTCACAGAAATGTGCCCCAAATGGCCCCTTGAAAACATAGACCACACATGCAGATTACAACTCTTAATGGATGATCTCCACTTCAGTGGACAGAAGGTTTTTCGTATACAATACAAGAACTACGGTAATTTTTTTGTTACAAATATAACTAATTCTGCTCCTTGCATCTTCCCTAATAAGAATATCTATTTTTAATATGCTCTGTTCTCTAGGAATAGAAGGTTTTCACAGCTACACCAGAGGGAATTTGTATGTTTCCACCTCCACCTGCCATTTTGACCTTCACTGTATCAAAACTAGAAAAGCCAATAAAATGTAACAAGATGGAGCATATCAAAATTTAGGTGTAAGGAATCTGCCCTGATATTTTTTGGAGATCACAAATGTTTTTGACTATGTTCAAATAGACTTTGAAAAGCCTGTCCACTGTTGTGGACTCCATGCATGAAAGGGTTAAAGTGTTTGTAATCACAGTCCAATGTTGCAGTAAAGATATATGGCACTGCATGCTATGTCAGATTTAGAGATCACATTCAACTTCACAGTCAGGATACAGCTTTGCTAACTTGATGCTGGAAATAATGTTTTAAACCATTGTAACCACATTCACATCGATGAAGCAAGCAAATAGATAATTACTGCAAACGATGTTGTCTCCTCAAAATGCGTTCTGGACCGATGGCTTAGCTCAAGCCATGGTGCAAAGCAGTAGCGATCTTTCATGTTAATTATGAGAGTAAAAGAAGTTTGCCTCATTCTGAGACAGTGGTGATCTGCCCATTCAACGAGCCCCCTCAGATTTGGCCAGATTTCAGATTAAGCTTTCTCAGAATCTATCTACATATAAATACCTTAAGTCAATTTTATTTCATTTACAAATGTTATTATACATCCAAAAATATTGTAAGATGACTGTATATTCCCTCAAAACTATTCTCCAAACAGGAATTTGTTATCAACTCCTATCATTATTCCTCTGTGCCCCCTCAGTTTTTTTAGGTGCAGGTCGCCCTTGTTCTGAAACAGTAGCGGAACAAATTACAGTTTGCAGTGCACCACAGTTTAGTTAAACTTTTAACAATTATATTTCAGCCATAATTTTACAGACATATGATTGGTCCTGCGCTAACGAGCAGACGTGGAAACCACAGCATTAAAACTGTACGACAGAGAAAGAATAATGTCATTTAGCCTAGGCTACATCTATGTGAATGTGTGTCTTTTACCGATGCAATTCATGTTTTAGGCTATTATACTATTTTTTAATCATTTATCGTATATACAGTGCCCTCCACAATTATTGGCACCGCTGGTTAAGATGAGTAAAGAGGGTTATAAAAAAATTGACCTTGAATTAGCTTAATCTCACACATCCCTCATCAAGAAGTAATTATTTTTAACAAAACCACATGTGCCACAATTATTGGCACCCCTAGAAATTCTTATGAACAAAATGTAACTGAAGCATTTTTTCCATTTATATTTTACTTTTTAAAGTTGATCAGAATGATATTCAGAGTGACTTCCTGTTTCACTAGTCTACAAATATGAGGTGACACAGAGGCCATATTCCCTTATTCATACATCAACATGGGAAAGATAAGAGAACACACAAATCAAATGAGGTAAAAGTGTGTTGAGCTTCATAAGTCAGGGAATGGCTATAAAAAAATAGCTACTCACCTGAAAATGCCCATATCTACCGTTAGGGCAATACTTAAAAAGTTCAAAGCAACTGGAACTGTTACAAACTTGCCTGGAAGAGGAAGTCAAGTCTCCTTAACTACCATTAGACATCACCTCCATGCCAACGAATTATTTGACAAAAAGCATTTCCTGTCATTTCACCACAAACGTAAGCACCTGTAGTTTGCTAAACGCTACTGGAACTTTGACTGGAACCCTGTTTTATGGTCGGATGAAACTAAAATTCAGCTTTTTGGCAACCAACACTCAAGGATGGCTACACCGAAAATAACCTGATCCCCACTGTTAAGTATGGTGGAGGTTCCGTCATGTTGTGGGGCTGTTTTTCCTCCAAAGGCCCTGGGAACCTTGTTAGGGTACATGGCATCATGAGCCCCATGAAATACAAGGATATTTTAAATCTGAATCTGGCTGCCTCTGCCAGGAAACTAAAACTGGGTTGTCGTTGGATCTTTCAGCAGGACAATGATCCAAAACATATGTCCAAATCAACACAAAAATGTTTAACTGAACACAAAATCAAGCTTCTGCCATGGCCATCTCAGTCCCCTGACCTAAACCCCACTGAACACCTGTAGGCTGAGCTGAAGAGGAGAGTGCACAAGAGAGGACCTAGGACTGATGATCTGGAGAGATTCTGTAAAGAGGAATGGTCTCAGATTCCTTGCTCTGTATTCTCCAACCATATTAGAAGACTCTGCTGTTTTATTGACAAAGGGAAGTCGTACAAATTATTAAATGCAGGGGTGCCAATAATTGTGGCACACATGGTTTTGTTAAAAATAATTATTTCTTGATGAGGGAAATTATTATTTTTCTCAGAAAAAATTTGCTTCAATTAAAGGTTGGATTTTTCTATTTTTTTCAATGTGAGATTAAGCTAATTCACCAAAAGGTGAATTGTTTATAACACTTTTTACTCATCTTTACCAGGGGGTGCCAATAATTGTGGAGGGCACTGTATTACATGCCTGAAAATAGGCCTACAGCATCCAGTAAAACAGAAGGCTAGGCTACCATTTTCAGTGCAAAAACAAGAGACAAGAACAATCTGTTAAATGCCCACTGACAGATGATACGGCTGTGCAACGTCATTCGTAATTGACACTGTTTAAATTGATACTTGACTGAGCAAGAACTTTCCATTTGCGTAATGCATGTTGCCTCGATTCCTCCGTCTTTGCATCTCTTCCTCACGTCCTCCATTGATTGGAGCTAAGGACCGATGAAAGGACACGAGGAAATGTTGCAAGGAGTGAAAATAAGCGATTGGACTGAACCCAATGCATTTCGTTTCACAGGATTGTATATCTTAACACGGGGGACGATTTCCAAATTTCCATTAACAAGGGGAGTGGTGCTCCCCCACGTTCAACGACAATTCGAACACTTTGTCTATATAATTTTCCTCTTAGCACAATTTTATTTACTTAACCCTTGAATCATTAACATTGCTGACAAACTCAGTACTTTATCACAATAACAAGAATAAAGTACATTGGTGAATAGCACACTGTACGTCTTTTGTAAGTAGACCCAGATTCAGTTCTTCATCAAGACACCTCATTATTTGTCTTACTTTTCAAATTAAAATGTAAAAAAAGAAACATAAAAATGCTGTGACAACACATCAGCAACATTACTGTAAAATTACCTTTTGATCATGACTGTGAACGCACAATTGCATTATTTTAACTGGATCATTTGGCACATTGTTACCTGTCTGATATCTTGATCTGACAGTATCTCTGATAGTTCAAACTAAATTGTTGAAAAAACCTTCCCATATCCATTTATTTGGTCATCTTCGGAAAACGTGCAATACTAATCATTGCTTCTTGTAGTATCCTACTAACCTAGTATCTGACACAAACCTTGCACCTTGCAAAATGCACATAAGGCGTGACAATACACAAAATTTACCTGTATTGAATTCTCCTGGAGGTTGAGGTATCGCGTGTTGACAGATATACTTTCAGGCACCTCCTCTAAGTTCCTCCTTGTACAGATGACTCTGCTTGCCTGATTGGAACAGCTGCAGAGGGCAGGGCAAGGAGAGGCGGCCCCTGCCAACTCAGGCCCAGGGGGGAGAAGCCACAAAAGCAGCTGAACCAATAAGAGAAGGAGGGGGGAGGGGTTAGGGAGGCCGGTCACCGTGGCGACATGCATGGCAACTGGGTCATGACCCTCCCCTTTCTTCTGAGTGTGTTGATTGGTTGATTCCAGGCAGTGGTTTATTTTCTTGCAGTTTTTTTTATCTCTTCATTTATGTGATTTCTGCACTTATTGGCTGTACCTCTTTCAAAAAAGTATGAAAACAGGATAGTATGTTCTTGTATTTTTTAACATTTCATTTAAAATACTTAAATTTTTTCTTCTTTTGATACCTTGGAGATGTAATGTTTGTTTTCTCGTGTTTTATATAAAGTTCTTTGTTGTTTGATGACAATGTAATGTATTAACAAAGCAGGATGTATTTCTATGTTGATTTTTCTGTTTTTCCCAGGATCTGAGAGGTGCTTCTCCAGTTCTGTTACTGTAAAAAGAGAGAAAGAATGAGGTTAATGCAGTCTACAGTAGGAATAAAGTGCATTCCATAGCATATGTGTATATGAAAGCACCATACCCAGCTACTGAGTACTGCAGTACATCAACACAGATGAAAGCTAATATGAAACAGGCTAAAAGAGCAAAGTAAGCACTTATGTTTCAGATTACTTACACCATGGATGATCCATTCCATTCCCTGGGGACTATAATGCTGCAGATTTGCAATTAGCAACTGATTTGTAACTGTGACACTGGGCCAGTTGGTTTCCTATCCAAATAATGACTTCAATTAAACAATTATGAGCTTAGGCAGGATGGAAACCAGCAGACCCTGCGCCCCTCAAGCACTAGATTTGCCCTTCCCCAATTTACTCTGAAATAACCTTGAATAAAGGCATCAGTCAATATGAATTCATAATTACTACTCATGCAATAGTACTGACCTACTGACAGATTGGACACTACATGCATTAACATCAAGAATGTAAAAGAGAGAGGCAGAGAGAAAAAGACTATTAAACTGATAGATGATGACAGTTAAAGATAAAGGAAAAATCAACACTAATAGATTAAAATGGAACAGCGGCTGAGAAATATGGGGGAGGGTAACACTTAATGCAACATAGGTTGAGGTGACGCAAGGGACAAAAATAAATAGTGGAAAATAGAGTGATGAGAGACCTAAGAATGGTATATGGGTAGGCATAACTTGAGCATAAATAAAAAAGTAGTACACAAACAGTGTGCCGTAATATCAACCAAATATCACAAGGTACAAAGAACATACTGATAAATGTTTTAAATGCCTTCTGTGCAGAAAACACATTTTTTATGCCTTCCTGAAAGCTTAATAGCATGAGAGACTGGTCTTCACAGAAAGAAGGTACAGGAAAACGGTATTGACACATCATGGTTAATACAATGTATTTTGCTTCCATATCAGTTTTGACAAGTTAATTAACCCTGTTCTACATTTACAGCTATCGCTATATACTATGCAGTTACCATATAAGCAGCCTCTCACTTCTGTGTCATTCATGTGCATATGTTATGTACTGTAACCACAGTACACAGTCTATGGGACTGCAAAAATCCCCTGGTTAATTCAAATGGAATGGTCACAACCACAGAGCCACCCATGTGCCAGCAATATCTTCACATGGGGAGATTATAGATAAAAATAATGTATATGCTGTGGTGGCATCCATACATAGATACTACTGCTCTTACAATATCATATTTAAATCAAGCATAGCAAAATATATAACTGTGACATATTTATTCTACGGCTGTTTTTCAGATATCTTATATTCCCAACAAAATGTGGTGTAAATATACAATTGAAAATACAGTAACATGGATTAATCAAAGTTATATAATCAGCCAAGAAATTTCCATCCCTCATAGACAGTGGCGATGTTAGCATGACATTTCTGGAGGGGCAGTTTTGTATGACGTTACCATCAAAAAAATTAAGATAGCCAATTAATCTACGGTAGGCCTAAGTGCCAGGGAGCAGAGCGATTTCAAAACTGAATACAATGCATCACTTCAGCGCAACACAGAACCCTACATTGAGGTTGCCTATACTGCAATAAGGTAATAGGATGAGACAGACACGTTTCTTCAATAACTTGCATGCTTTATCAAAACCGTAAATACAAGCATATGGCACGTTGTTAACAAGTGAAAACAAGTTTGATCAAGTTTATCCAGAACTAATTCAATTATAACCTATAGCTAAAATACAAAAAAAACACAAAGCATGCCAACGGCATATTATAATAACAATACAAGCGATACTATAATGTCTCTGCATTTGTATGGATCTTTATGGGAATTGGGGGGTGGGGCTAGATTAAGCTGTAAATTACATGGGAATAGTATAGAACCCATGGTTGCCTAAATGACTGTAAGTCATCAAGGAAAATACACTGGAACGGCCTGTTAACTCGGAATAACAAGTGAGAAACTCGGGTATCATTTCACTGCTCCGGGTTGCCGAGTAGGATTAGTAACGGTAACGATGATATTGAAATTGGACCAGTAACGTGATACACTACTCGTTACTGCAAAAAAGTATTGTAGATACAGTAACGCAATACTTTGTATCACATTGTTCCCAACACTGATAGTGACACAAGAGACAACAGTTCAAGTATCTTTAAAAAACCCCCTTGTGCTATTAACAGTTCTACAGAATATACACTAGTGGTGTGTCGTTCGCGAACGAGTCGGCTCTTTGAGCCGGCTCTTTTAGGTGAACGTTGGGAGCCGACTCGCATATCTGAAGAGCCGATTTGTTTTGTAAATGAACACAAGACAAGTGCTTGTGGTCTTGGTGGAACTTTTATTCGTTTTTTTCCTTCAAGTTCCATCTGTAATCAAAGAGAATAATTTTTTAGGCCAAAAATTGGCCTGATGTTCAATTGTTCTGATGCTGCAGTTTTGCACCTTTATTTTTTTATGCATTTATTTGTTTTTCTTTGTTATGACACAATATTATGTTATATTTTACGAGTGTCTATTTTGTTTTGAAATGTTCAACTACGCACTGTGTTTATTGTGCAATTTATTTCAAGACATAAAAATCCCCTACTTTCAATGCACATGTGTAATAGCGTCTTACTGTTTTTACATTTATTTAAATAGTTTTTATAACAAACAAAATGCAAAATAATGTTATTTTGGTAATTAGAAGGTAGACTAAGATTCCTTTGAACAATTTAAGTGATAGATGTGCACAAACACCAGTCATAGGTCTAAATATCGCTAACTTTGGCCGATTTTGAAAAACCGGAAATGCTACTGAATAAAGAGCCGTTTGGGAGCCGAAAGAGCCGGCTCTTATTGGTGAGCTGAGCCAAATGATCTGACTCACTGAAAAGAGCCGGAATGCCCATCACTAATATACACTAAATAAGCCAAAGATGTCACAGGCAACCTCGGAGAGCCTGTTTATAAATCTGTGACCTAAAGTCTAAAGTATTTCAGTTAACAAGTGCCAATACAAGCTCCACCCTCAGAGACTGGTTTCTGCAATATATGGTTTGTCAAATAATACATTGTTGTGATTTCTTTTACTTGTCAATGTAAGGGTGACAGAAATTTCATTACACAAAATGGCATTTACATGAACTGCAAAAGGGTCAGTTCTATTATTGTACTGATGGATCTCCATGCAAAATGCTGCATATCTCACGTTTGCCAATTATGCCCAGAGAGAGCATAACTCCTTCACGCTCACCAAATGTTCCCATTTCACAAGTGAGCATAACCAGAATGGATCACTATAGCAGTGCGTGTACCCTGGCAGATGACGTGAAGCACTGCTTCAAGACAGCTTCAGAACTCTCACTCACTGGCTGTCATTGGCAGTTGTTTAACAAGATACTTAACATGCCCTTCAGATGTCTGGGCAGGTATACTAAAATTATAACCCTCACTTTTAAAATAGCAGCATGTGCCTCAGATGGAAAAAAAAGTACTTTACTGAATTTAAAAGATGCATACAAGAGTTTACCATGTACATAATAATACTGATGGTTTTTATAATCATGATGATGATTATTATGGCCAAGAGAACATTTTGGGTTGGCTATTTCAGTGCTCCACCACTAAGGTGTCAATAGAAAATTTATTGAAAGCCATATGACCAGCAATCGTTCAGTTCATTGCAGAGATCATCTCAGTTAATCATTCAATTTCCACGAAATCAGGCACATGAGAAGAATGACAGCACAATATTTCTGTCCATTGATACTTATCAGGTGTTGGACTAAGGCTGGGGAGGGGTGGGGGCGGAGGAGCCGTGTCCATCGTCATTTGCATAAATTAACGTACATTGTACAAATGATTTCGTATAACTTTTGAGGATTTTTACATCCATGTCGGGTGAACCGTGTAGCAATTGTAGCCATTTTTACACATAGTGCTCCCTTCTTAGGGCACCAAAAGAAATTGGACAAATTAACATAAACATAAATAAAGTCATCATATTTAATATTTGGTTGCACATCCTTTGCATGCCATGATTTCCTGATGTCTGACCCAACAACATCAAAAGACTCTTGATATTTTATTTTCTGATACTCTTACAAGTGATACTATGACCTCTGCATTTGAATGGATCTCTATGGGAATTGGTGGGTGGGACTAGATTAAGCTATAAATTACACGGGAATAGTATGGAACACATGGTTGGCTAAATGGCTGTAAGTCAATAAGGGTCTGAGGTATCAAACCATCACTCTGCTGCCAGATATGCAGTAGATATGGATGGATCTTTTTAAGGGTTGTTTCTCCTGACTCATTTTCCTATTGAACTCTATGGAAAAATAAGTCAGGAGAAACAACACTTAAAGTGATCCATCCATATCTACTGCATATCTGGCAGAAGAGGGATGGTCTTTGGCTTGTTTGATACCTCAGACCCTTATTGACTTACAAATAAATTATGCAAAGACCAAAAAAGTGTTAAACAAATTTAAAAAAGTCATATATTTTAGATTCTTCAAAGTAGCCACCCTTTGCCTTGATAACGGCCTTGCACATTCTTGCCATGGGGGGTGGGACTAGATTAAGCGGTAAATTACACGGGAATAGTATGTAACCCATGGTTGGCTATATGGCTGTACGTCATCAAGGGTCTGAGGTATCAAACAAGCCTCAAACCATCACTCTGCTGCCAGATATGCAGTAGATATGGATGGATCACTTCAAGGGTTGTTTCTCCTGACAAATTTTCCTATTGAACTCTATGGAAAAATAAGTCAGGAGAAGAAACCCTTCAAGTTATCCATCCATAATTAGGCAGCAGAGTGATGGTTTAAGGCTTGTTTGATACGACAGACCCTTGATGACTTACAGCCATTTAGCCAACCATGTGTTCCACACTGTTCCAGTGTAATTTAAAGCTAAATCTAGCCCCACCCCCCAATTCCCATAGAGATCCATTCAATGCAGAGGTTATAGTATCGCTTCTAAGAGTACTTGGAAATAAGATATCAGGAGTCTTTTGATATCCTTTTATATAGTCATGATGGCATCACCTGTTTACCTGTGGAATACCTGTTTACCACAGAAGTTGTTTGAGAGAATGGCAAGAATGTGCAAGGCCGTTATCAAGGCAAAGGTGGCTACTTTGAAGAATCTAAAATATATGACTTTTTTTTATTTGTTTAACACTTTTTTGGTCTTTGCATAATTTAATTTGTGTTATCTCATAGTTTTGATGTCTTTACTATTCCAAAATGTGGAAAACAGTCAAAATAACGGAAAAAAACCTTCTATGAGTAGGTGTGTCCAAACCTTTGACTGGTGCTGTATAACTCGGCAAACTGTCAAACTAGACATTGCACATCAAATATGAATCAAGAATATTTTCAGAAACATATTTTAGTGGACTATTTAGGTGGAATAGGACATGAACAGGACACCATGTTGTTCCGGTTTAAAAACGTGGAGGCAAAACGAAAATAACATAGCGGGTCTAACCAATCAGGTGCCGGCTGTTTCCGTTGTGGGCAACAACAATTATCCATATGACATAGAGGTACTCTGCCATCACGATTGGGGCGGGGGCAGTGTGGGGAGCATAAAGGACATTTGAACCATTAGGGGCAGCACAAAGACACTTTTCTACCAGTTTCTTATGATATACAATATTATTTCAGCATTGTTGAAATAACGGAATGCATGAATAAGTTTCATTATTAGGTAGGCATACAAACACGTTTACAGCGTGGGGAAAAAGTGATAGTTACCCTTTAAAGTGTTAAAAATATGATTGTAAAGTACAAAAAAACTAACTGTTCACAAAGTTCAGTTCAGTAATCTGCATTTTGTAGTAAATTTAACCATCATTGTCACTCTGCTTTCATTTATTGACAACTACACAAAAAAAATATGTACGAGGACTGGTTATTGTTTGTATTGACAGAATCCACTTCGTTCGCGTTCGTATACATGCAGTGTCATTTTGAGACCGTTTTAGCTGCCCTATAGAAGTGAATGGAGAGCGACAAATACCCTATAATAACATATTTCGCCACCATTTGGAGTCATATCATGACCAGGTAACTACACAACCCAAAGTTCAGTTGTGCTTTAAGGGTCAATTTTTTTATTATTAGTCCCTCTGTTTGAACTTTAGTACAGCTTAATAACAAACCTGATTACAAGGTTTTTAACTTCTCTTGCAATATCCCAGATATACAGTGCCGTCCATAAGTATTTGGGCAGTGACACAATTTTTGTTGTTTTGTGTTGTGTACTATAACACATTCAACTTGAAATTAAACAATAAATTTAAGGTTAAAGTCAACTTTGATTTCAACTTTAATTTGAGGGTATTTACATCTATATCAGGTGAACCATGATATTGCAGCCCTTTTTATACATAGTCACCCCATTTTGGGGGACCAAAAGTAATTGGCTGCTCCGCTGTTTCTTTGTCCAGCTGTGTGTTGTTGCATCATTAGTTCATACACAATAAAGCTAACAAGTTGATTCTAGGTATGGAACTTACATTTGGAGTCTGTTTCCTCTTATGAGGACAAAAGAGGTTTCAAATCCAGTAAAGCAGTCCATCATGGGCTGTAAAAATCTGAAGAAATCAGAGATGGCCAAAATATTGGCTGTGTCAAAATCAACAGTTTGGTACATTTTTAAGAAGCAAGAATACACTGGTGAGAACAGCTCAGCAATTGCAAACAACCTGGTAGACCACGAAAGACCACTGTCGTGGATGACCGACGAATACTTTCAATTGTGAAGAAAAACCCATTTTCACCTGTCAAGAACAACATATAGACATAGATGTGCCCAAGACTAAAATAAAGAGAAGGCTACAGGAGCATAACCTCAGAGGGTACACTACAAGATGCAAACCGCTGGTAAGCCTCAAGAACAGAATGGCCAGTTTAGAATTTGCGAAAAAAGCATGTTTAAAAAAACTGTTCTTGAACAAACTCTTATGGACAGATGAGTTTTCATCACTGCATCAAAGTGCTGGAAAGAGAAAAGTGTGGAGAAAGAAAGGAACTGCTCATGATCCAAAGAACCCCCCTCATATTTGAAACATGGTAGAGGTAGCGTTATGGCTTGGGCATGTATGGCTGCTAGTGGTTCACTTGTCTTTATTGAGGTGGCTGCTTATGGCAGCAACAGGATGAATTATGTAGTGTACAAAAAACATGTTGGACCCTATCTTACACCCGGCGCAAAGCGGCGCTAACCCAAACGCAAGTGTCTTTGCTATCTTACACCCGGCGCTAGGTTCATTATAACGCCTAACGCTTACGTCCTTTAACTAGCATGTATTCTTGCGCCCATTACAAGTGAACTGGGCGTGTTGGTCTTAAGATGAGGAGTGGCCAGGATTATTTTTGGCGTATTGCTATCTTGAGCCAGCAGAAAGCGCTTGCGCTAGAACCACCACAAACCTGGTCTAAAGTCATGTTGCAGTTGTTTACATGTTATTTTAACGGCGCATATAAGTGCGTCTACATAGGCGTGTGCACAACGCGCGTACCCTCCTGTCTGTTACACACAGGGGCGCGCACAAGCATTACTAAAATATCTAGATCCCAATGTGAAATATTATTATTGTGTAGGCTATATCAAAAATGCATAATAATAAAAGGTTCCATAGGTCTACATACCTTTCCCTCGGCGAAGGGAAACGATGCAACGTTACATTGCTCTCAGCCCACTCCATCAACATCCAGGCGATGTGCGATGGTACGGGACTAATGCGTGAATTGTCATTCAATGGAAAACTCGCGCACTGCAATAGACGGACTTTTGAGTTCTGAAAATGCGCTTCAGACGTCATTACAATACAGCTCTGTTTATCTAGGAATACAGCCTGTAAGTAAATAGAATGCTTTGTGACTGAAAAAAGTTCAAAACCATGTCCAGTGAATATTGCTTTTATTGTTTTTCAAATAGCCTTGGCTACAGCGGATTCGCTGTGCATGCATAAGGCTTTTTCGATAGCCTATGGTTAAAAAACGGAGATAAATGTCATCATGTTAACTGAATTGTAACCTTAGCTTCATATTTTTTTAATTACAGTGACAAGGTTTCCATACCCTCAGCTTATTAAAACCCCGCTGATTTCACCTGTTATTCCATAACTGAACAAAAGATTTTAAAGAGAACTAAGCAACTAATTAGAAACGAAATTTGCAGCACGTTACGAAATTAATTTACAATTAATTTTAATGCCATTATCTGCATGTGAGCTTTACAGGAGCAGGTCTGTTTCCTCTGCTGTAAATCACACTTTTCACGGTCTTCCTGGGAAAGTGGATCGTTTTAAAGCATTACGCTACCAGTGAAATAGGTTGGTCGCATTTCCATAAGCAGGACATTATAAAATAAGGGAAAATATGCTAAACCTATGGGTTGCCAACCTGACAGATTTATTATATTTAGTGTCTTCATTAAGGCAACATAACGTTATTTATGTTAGTAATCAAAATTAGAATGCAGGTAGCCTAATGAACTTCGGATGAAGCTTGAATATGAGTTCATTGCATAATCAAACGAAATTTGTTAAATAAGCAGGCTAATTTGGTGTTTTCTAAGGTGAGACGGAAGCAATTGGTCGCTTATTCTCAGCTGTTGCAGGTGCTTTTAACAAAATTTAACAGCATATATTTTGTAAACAGCACTGTCAGGAATTACCAGGAACTCATAATGGTTAGCCCGAATAATATTGATCATAGGCAACTATTGATCCATATAGCCTATTCCTTGATCGCACTAAACACGCACGAGCATGTCTGTTTCGCCATCATAAGCAATCCGCCAAGGTGGAAAAGCAGGCTTTTAAAGGGAATGGGATATAACATTTTGATTGGTTTATTGCATGTCACGCCCAAGATACACATTATAATTAATGAAGAGACTAGGTTCAGCCCAGTTGCACCTTGCGCTGTGCTTAGCGCCCAAAAAACACGCCGTTAAAATAGCAAAAGTGGACCAAGCGCCAAGATCGCCAAGATAGGGCCCGTTATCTGCTCAGATCCAACCAAATTCCTCAAAACTCATTGGACAGCCCTTCACCTTGCAGCAGGACAATGTGACAAACACACTGCTAAAGCAATCAGGGTCAAAAAGTGGAATTTTTTGACTGGCTAAGTCAATCACCTGACTTGAATCCAATTGAACATGCATTTCATTTGCTGAAGACAAGCCTGAAGGCATAAATCCCACAAAACAAACAGAAACTGAAGATGGCTGCAGTACAGGCCTGGCAGAGCATCATCAGGGAAGATACCCAGCATCTGGTGTGTTTGGCAGACTTAAGACAGCCATTGAATGCAAAGCATTTTCAACCAAGTACTAAATATGACGATTTTATTTAACCCCTTCGTGCAGATGCCTAGTCATCAGGATGTCATCACCAAGATTTTGCTCAACTGAGACATTCGTTGCTCCTGCAGCCAAACCACGAGAAAAACAACAAACTCCGTGTTTTATCTTTATTAGTACACGATTCGTGACAACTCTGCCGGAGTTGCTAAGTGTTACTATTTTCCTGTAGCAAGTCCATTTAACCATCAACCCCCCACCCAGTCTCGCCTGAAACTATACCTACCTATGCGTATACATAGTGGACAATAGTGTCTATGTGTGAGTTAATAAATATATTTTTTCATCATATAAAATTAGTATTCTGTCATAGCAACAAGATAAACCCAACAATAGCCTGATCGTATGCCAAAAAAAAAGGAAAAGCCCTCCTCACTCAAATGCAAAATAAACTGTGAAATTATTGTGTCATTATACCACGTCATTCTACTATCAATATCTGCTACTAAATATGAAATAAATATACAATCCTAACATCGGTTTTACGCATAGAGCATTTCCTTTCAAACTTCAGTGGTCATTTATTGTCCTGGACAATCTGTTTCAGAAATACACACTAGTTTAGAACGTTATTACACAACATGGAGTATCTGCGTAAAACACCCCATATACTGTACCTGCAGCTCTGAAGCATTTCACATCATTCCGGTTTTATTCACAACTGTTTTATCCGATAGAGGACAGTATTTCCTTCTCAACGGTGCTTGCAATTTCTTATTGGATGTTTTGAACAATAAATTACAGCCCCGCATAACAGCATTTTTAATTTTTCAATGTAGTATGATGCAAATAGCTACACAAAACGCATTCGCTGATGGGAGTTTTTCATCCTCAATATGAAGTAGTATTGCTTGTAATATGCGGTTCTCGCTGGCAACATATGTATGTTAGTTTCCACTCGATCACTGCCTTATCCAATAGGCTATGTTAGATAGTTATTTTTGCATTTTGAGTGCATTTCACACACTGTAGTGTAAGTGTTCATTGGTGGCTCAGTCATGTTTTATGTTTGATGTACCAATTTTCATTGAAGCAAGGACATTTGGCAGAATTTTCCTGTTGGTGGAATATTATTTTATTGTAATGTTCTCATACATAATATAGGCTTCAGGCTTAGTTTCTTCCTGGGCTATACCGGTCACTTAGGGCATGGAAAATACTAATTCCAATTTATTGTGTGCTGATATGTGCTAGATGAATGTAACATTTTCCTTGGAGTCATTATGAATGGGGAAATTCTTTTTTAAAAACTATGGAGTGATCCCAGGGCATGCAGGAAATGATTAAATACTGCAGAGTACAGAAAAAGGTGATGTTTTAATGAGGTACAAGAGCGAATGATTATAAAAAGCCTTAAACCAGTGGTCCCCAACCCTGTTCCTGGAGATCTACCATCCTGTAGGTTTTCATTTCAACCCTAATCTGGTATACCTGATTCTAATAATTAGCAGCTCAACAAGATCTTTAGCTGTTGAATGAGGTATGCTTTGTTAGGGTTGGAATGAAAACCTGCAGGACCGTAGATCTGCAGGAACAGGTTTGGGGACCACTGGCTTAAACAGAGCACCCCCTAAATAGGTGAGAACTGACCAAATTTGCCATCTGCGCAAAGGGGTTAAGATTATATTAATTTGTCCTATTACTTTTGCTCCCCTACAATGGGGGGAACTATGGATAAAAAGGACTGTAAATCCTATATAGATCACTGGATATGGATCTAAATATCCTTAAAAATGAAAGCTGGCAGTCTACACTTTAACCTCTTCATTGTTTCATTTGAAATCCAATGTGATGGTGTACAGAGCCAAAACAACAGAAATTGTGCCACTGTCCAAATAATGAATTACTCATTTGTAATGTGACACTGTCAGCTCCAGGGTAAATAATTCCATGATTAAAAAAAATCCAAATTCAGGGGTACTGTATATATTGTATTGCAATAAATAAGCAAGACATATGTAATATCAGGTTCAGGCTTTACATATCTCAAATATCAAATATTTACCTTGATCTATCCGCAATTTAGAACAAGGTCAGACATATCTTCAGCCAGCCAAGAGTTAGAAAAGAGTAGATTACATTTCTCAGTGAATGTGTGTACTAGGGTTTAATATTTTCCCCAAAATTTGCTATTTTTAAACCTGGGATTATAACACCTCACTCAATCCCGTCTAGGGGTGTTCTAGTAGGCTATTATCAAATGTGCGACCCTACTTATTAGTTTACAGGCTACCGGCATCCATATGCGATATAAATCTATCTTTCAGCACCATGGCATTCTCCACTAGCGTACTATTGGCTGAGATTCTTGAACATCAATAACAACAAACTGTTTTTCAAAGATGCTTTATTAATAAAAGCAACATATTTTCTGTACAAAATTATGGCTGCTTTGGAACTTCGGACATCTGAACAAAGGCTATAGGACTATTAGGCCTACCTGAACCGTGAGAAGTATTAACGCTGGCTATAACTGTTCACGACAAAAAGGCTTTAGGTCTACAGGCAAACGGCCAGTGTTTAAGGAAAAGGACTAGGCTCAAAAAAAAATGCCTACAGATTTTTACCCTCTTCTTTGAAATGTCGAGGGTTGTTGTTTGAAGTAGGCTAGTAGGAACTGTTTGGTTGGTTACCCTGGCAACTAAAGCTCCACTCTGCTCTGCTTCAGTTCTGTGAATCAACTGAGCTATAACCAGCACCAGCGAGCGCAGCGATGAGAAGGCTTACGTGACACTATTAGCTAACGTTAGTGCTACACAACCAACATTAGCCAAGATACGCGTAATGTTACTGAAACTAGTAAATCCACAGGGATAGCTAACTCACTGGCGGTGTTCAAATAAGGCATTAATATGGGAATGCATTAGTTTTGACAAATGCAGTGGGAGGGGCAAGCAACATTAGCCTTGTGATTGGTTTGGGATTAGTGACGTCACCATTCCCAAGTATAGTACCGCCCAACTTCAATCCAAAAATGAGGGTAAACCCAATATCTCTGGAGTAATTTTTTCCAAAACAATTATATGCACATTGTATGTCCACAAGACCCAACTTAACCTAATTAGAAGGCAATCACAAA
Organism: Synaphobranchus kaupii; assembly: GCA_029718625.1. NCBI lineage: Eukaryota > Metazoa > Chordata > Actinopteri > Anguilliformes > Synaphobranchidae > Synaphobranchus > Synaphobranchus kaupii. The sequence continues at coordinate 46,023,527 of CM056379.1, read as the reverse complement.
TATTTGTCCCCTGGGGCTTTAATTACAGTTATATTTGTGCAAAAAAGTCTTAATTTTTTATGCTAATTTTTGGGGGTATCCACAACATAGTAATAGCGTAACGGAGCTATACGAAAATAAACAGTTGGCAAGCCCCTGGCAATTGTAGTCCACCTTTGAAATGGCATTGAGATTGATTTTGAAAAGGCTAAAAGATATTGTGGTTACATTGGACAGCTCTCCAATGTAAAACAGCAATTTAAATACAGTAGACTAATATATAAATTACGAAAATTAATTAATTAATGCATGGTAATAAATGGTACCAGTGTCTTCTTTATTTTAAGCTATTCTTGGTGTTTGTGTAACATTGACATCTGAAGTTATAAAGCTTTAAACAGAACGCTACAAAACAGGCGAAAATGGGCAAAATTAAGACCCTGCACAAAGGGGTTAAAGTTTAAATGTGAAATTGTCCACTGCATGCACAGGCAGTAATTCACCTCGCTTAAGCCATATAACTGTCCTTGAATTTCATCTCAGCACTAACACTTTCCATCCATGAGTGGAACAGGATGACATAAACCGTATCAGACAATGCACTCTAAAGGAAATGAGGTAGCCTATCATCATCATCATCGGCGATCACTCGAAGTTGAGTATGATGGTCCTCCTGGAGGGTCTTTATTGTGGGTCTTCAAATGACTGAAAAGGCCAATTCTGGAACCACAAACTTTCTTGCAGTGCGGGCATTGATGCAAGGTGCTGGAAGTGAGGTGTGGGAGAACCTTTTTGGTGGGGAACCTCTCCTTTCTTTGCTGCCGTTTGACTCTGGCAGCCTGTCGGAGATCGTCTTCATGCAGTGTGGCTCCTTCATGTAAAATTTTTCTCCGTGCGGTTCTGTTTTGAGCAAGATCTTCCCACTTAGAGCTGTTTATGTGGAATTTTTTGAGGTTAATCCTGATGTTGTCCTTGAAACGCTTTTTCTGCCATCCAGGAGCTCATTTGCCAGTATTTAGTTCTGAGTAGAGGACCTGTTTTAGAAGGCGTGTGTCATGCATTCGTATTACATGACCTGTCCATCTCAGCTGGTGTTTAATGATGTTGGTGGCAATTCTGTCAATGCTTGCTTCCCCAAGAACACTGATGTTAGTGTGCTTCTCTTTCCAGCTGATACGCAAGATTTTTCGCAGGCATCTCTGGTGGTGGGACTCCAGGACCCTTACGTATATGCCTACTGTAGGTAGTCCAAGTTTCTGCACCATATAAAAGAGTGGGCAAGATAACTGCCTTGTAGACCAGTAGCTTGGTCTTTGCAAGCAAGTCAGAGTTTTCAAGGACTCTTCTACGGAGCTTTGCAAAAGCCCCACTGGCACAGCAGATGCAATGGTGTACCTCGCTGTTGATGTCTGCCCTTGAGGAGAGGTGACTTCCAAGGTAGGGGAACTGGTCCACATTTTCAAGGCTCACGTTCTCAATTGTTATTGTTGGCGGGGGTGCGGAGGAGTCCGGTGGGGGCTGATGGAGAACCTTGGTCTTTTTTATGTTCATGGCTAAACCAAGGAGTGTGTACACCCTGGCAAAAGCATCAAGTATGCACTGAAGATCTTTTTCTGTGTGGGCGATGATGGCGTTGTCATCTGCATATTGCAGCTCCACGATGGATGTGTGAAAGATCTTGGATTTGGCCTTGAAGCGGTTTAAGTTGAACAGCTTGCCATCTGTTCTATAGATAATCTGGACTCCGGGGGGTAAACTGTGACCGATTAGGTGGAGAATGGTTGCAATAAAGACTGTGAACAGGGTGAGGGCAATGATGCATCCTTGTTTTACGCCAGTTTCTACCTTGAAAGGTTCGGTCTCACTGCCATTACAGAGGACTGTTGTTGACATGCCGTTGTGTAGGAGCCTCAGAATCCTAATGTACTTTTCCGGACATCCACACTTTGACAGGATTTCACAGAGGGCCTGGCGGTTCACGGAGTCGAAAGCTTTGGTTTGGTCGATGAAGGCCATATATAGTGGTTGTTTTTGTCCCTTGCATTTTTCTTGTACCTGTCTGGCTGTGAAGATCATTTCAGTTGTGCCGTGGGCAGGACGGAAACCTCACTGGGATTCGGGGAATCTTCCCAGTTGTGGACAGGATTGAGATTCCCTTGTAGTTTCCACACTCTGTCTTGTCTCCCTTTTTAAAAAGGATATGCTGAAGGAGGTTATCCCCTCCGGCCTTTAGGATTTCGGCTGGAATCCCATCAAGGCCGGCAGCTTTGTTGTTCTTCATCATTGAGATGGTATTACAAACCTCCAGCAGACTCGGTGGATCACCCATGCCCTCCTTTATGGGACACTGGAATTCTGTCAGGGACCTCCTCATCAACCGTTGTTCTCTGGTTTAACAGTTCCTCAAAATGTTCTCTCCAGCGGGCCTTGAGCTCATCATCTGTTTTCAGAATCTTTTGTCCGTCTGGAGGCGGTTTGATCCACGGTAGCTGGGTCCATATACAGCTTTAGTGGCATTGAAGAAACCCAGGCATTTCCAGGTTCCTGATGTTTAGGCTGGGGCGGTATTGCTTTTTCTTCCCTCTTCTTTTGGGCATTAGTCTGATGGATATAGTTGAGCGGATGAGACGATAGTCTGCCCAGCATCCATCTGCACTGGTCATTGCCCTCGTTAGATGTACATTACGCCTGTCTCCAGCTCAGACAATGACATAATCAATCGGATGCCAATGTTTGGAACGAGGATGCATCCAGGATGTTTTGAATTTATTTTTCTGTCTGAAGAGGGTGTTGGTGACAGTAAGATTGTGTTCTGCACACTTAGGAGGAGAACCCCATTGGAGTTGATGTTTCCTACACCCTCTTTCCCAATAGTGCGCTCCACGTTTTGTAATCCCGACTAACTCTGGCATTGAAGTCCCCCAGAAGGATAATTTTGTCTTCTTTTGGGATGCCTGAGAGGATGTCGTCTAGACTGGCATAGAAGGCTTCCTTGACGTCCTCTAGTGAGTCCATAGTGGGAGCATATGCACTCACAATAGTGGCCATCTGGTTGCTGTCCAGCTTTAGCTGAACTGTCATTAGGCGTTCGCTGATGTCCTGGGGCAATTCAGTACGCTGGCTGACTAGGTTGTTTCTGATGGCGAAGTCAACCCCATGTATCCCCATAAAGGCTTTCCTTTCCAGAAGAAGGTGTATCCTCCCTTTTCCTCCCTCAGTTGACCTTCTTCTGCCAGTCTGGTCTCAGATAGGGCTGCAATGTCTGACATACAGTATGGTATGACAGACAACCACAGAAACTGCAATTGCATGCCTCCAGAATGCCAGCAGAATTAAGCTAATTTGAAGATTTTGAATTCTGGACTTTTTCTTTTGCTATCATGTTTTTTTAATATATGTGACACAAGCTGGTAAAACAGTGCACAATTCTGCAATTCACAGAAGAACGCAAAATAGACAAAAACCAAAAAATGTCTTTTTAGTTTTTTTCCATATAACGAAAGTTAAAGTGTTTTAGAAGTCACTTAATATAATATACAATGTATTTCGGATCTCTAAATACCTGTAATAAGTAACAGAAATATGCTTGTTAAAATCATGTTTGTCAGGGATGGGCTTGAGAATGAGGGGACAGACTAATCAGCTGTCCATTAACACCTTCCTAAATTCCATGACAGCTAAATTAATGGGGGGACACCATTTGAAAGCTAAGGATTTGTACTTTCATACAGAAAAATGACCCTGTGCTACTTGTGGACCATTTTACCAGCACCTGTCATATATTTCATGCAGTACAGTGTATGTCATGTCTTGGATTGTGTAACTGAATGCCCACTTCCCCCCATGAATTTAGCTATGTCATTTTGCTATGTCATGCAAATCCAGCAATAAGACAGGCCAGGAAATGTATGCCAATTTGGGTATAAAATGCAAAAATATATTATTAAGTGAGTAATATGAAATCATAGTCCATATTTAAAAAGAGCAGTGCAATATGTAAACTATCATACAAGGACTCATGTAAATGGGATAGATAACTGATGATAAAATGTTAAAAATTTATATTTATACAATTTTGTAACACAAAAATATGTAAAATGAAAAATTTAAATAAAATCGCCAAACCATAACTCTTGACCAGAAGAACCACAACAACTCTTAAAATCACCAAACCATAACCAAAACCATAAGACCTTAAATGGTCCTCAGGCCTCACTGGACATACTAACCAGTTGACCTGCATATAGTTTCACATTTCTCATTGGGCTTGATTAACTGTGCTAAATACCAGCATCCACTGACTGGTACAAAATCACTAGGGTTTAAAACTGCCCAGGAATGGAGACACTGGCAAATAGGAACATACTCGGGAACTGGAACTAATTATATGGATTTTGGAGCCACCTTCCAGCTTCCCCAGGTGGAGGCTAATGCACAGACTGGAAGCTGGAAGCTGGGAAAGCAGAGTGTGTGTGGTCCTGAGGGACCGGAAGGGACCCTGTCCTGAGGGACCGGAACTTTTCTACAAGAGCAGCCCAGTGCACACGCAGTTGAATAACCGATGAACACTTTTTTTGCACTGTTAGGACCATGGCTGACAGTATGAGAATACACACTAAAGAGAGAATACACACTAAAGAAATTACGATGTTAAGAAGTAATTTAGAGTGTACTTATGCTTTCTCATATCAAGAAGGACTGAACTACAATTTTCGTTAAAATCTTATGATTTGTATTTAAATAATCACTCTAACCACTTTAGAAGAGTGAAAACAAATGGCATTTGAGATTGCAGATCCATCACTCATATTTTTTTTTGTTGGTGCAAGACCATCCATTTAATTTATAATCAGAAGTCTAAGGCTGTATCTTTATGCACCTCACCTGGGGCTCGTTTCACGAAAGCGATTTGCGAGGATTTCCACTCACAGATCGCAATTTCTTGTCAAAACGCGTTTCACGAAAATGCATCGCTCGCAAATCGCAAATAAAAGTGTGATGACTACAGACCACTCGCACATACAATTCTTTCCTCGCAAATATGGTGTTTCCTTTGATTGTGCGGAGACAGAGGCATGCTCCAAAAAGAATCTTCTTTGTGACGCTTCCACCATTTAGATACTGTAACTACGGAGATTGGTTGCTAGAAAGATATCTCTTACAAAAAAGTAGTAGCCTACATAAAAGTTTAAGTAAATCAAGTTTATTTTAAAGTAGACAATAATTTACGTAGACAACTTTATAAAACTAAATAGGCCTATGCATTTATAGTATTTCCAGTATTTATATATTTCCTGGAACTAAACGTGCAGTATAGGCTACTATCATTTATGAACTAATTATAAACTTATATTCTACTATCCTAAATTGATAGACTTGAAGTAGCCTATTTGAAACCGTGATCTGAATTTACTTCTGCAAATTAAAATGAAAGCGCACTTTAAGTAGCCTACACTGTCCGGGATTTAGTTCAGAAAAAGTGTAAAGACACACCTAGGCCTTCTTTTATAAACTTATTTTTTGTAAGGGATGGAATTACGTGACCTTCTTGATCTTAGGCCATACACTAACATGTAACAGAGCATGGCCCTACCTACACATGCAGTCTTATCCGTAAATTTTCCGGAACATTGCCAGATAGGGGTCATGTGTGAATAAGAGCCGAAGTCTAAATTCCGGAATATCCGCGCCGGCAATTTGCGGGCAAAAGACTTAGTGAGGTTTCCGTAATTGGTAGCGTTCATACAACCAACGCTCTACCCTATGTTGCTAGGATACGTTTGTTTACTTACTACTGAAAAAATGGCGGGTGATGAAGTGACAGAGTGTGCAGTTGTACTACAGTTATTCTTGTTTATTTATACATTTTCAAGGCAAACGCTGGCAATAATACATCTGTTCCAATCACGAAACACCATTCGTAAACAAAAACTTAACGAAAAAATCTGGATAAGTCGGGAACAACTCCGCTTTAGCTTGGCTCAAAGCCGGAGACGTCGCCTGTGGCGGCTGGAGGCTGTACGAGTCTTTCATGTGGCTCGGGGCTCGGCGTGACGAATGTGGGTATGGGAGCGACCCCATGGCAAAGTCTTCTGGTCTAGTGTCATGAATAATTTTGACAACGGACAGTGGGTTTGTGATGGGTTCACTCACGTCGCCGTGTTTACGTCAGAATGTTGTGCGTGATTGATCCGGTAATGTTCTGGCTTTGTTCACACGTCACATCGATACGTAACTTTTACGGAAATCTCACTAGGTCTTTTGCCGGCAAATTGCCGGTGCGGATATTCCGGAATTTCGACTTCGGCTCTTATTCACACATGACCCCTATCTGGCAATGTTCCGGAAAATTTACGGATAAGGCTGCATGTGTGAAAGGGGTTAGTGACAGCTCTGCGCTTCCAGGCACCCGGCAGCTTTCTCTGGGTTGTCGGACATCGGACAATGTTATGGAATGAGCAACGAAAAGTCCAATTCGTCCGTAAAGTGACAACAGCACTACACATTGTAAATAGCCTACTGATTTAATTCAGCCCGCAACACAACACAGACGTCAAGTGAAAGGAGTCGTTTACGCACTGCGTGGTCTCCCAAAACTCCTTGGTGCAATTGATAGGTCGCAAATTCCCACCAGGGCATCGTCTGAGAACGAACACACGTTTGTGTGTAGAAAAGTAGCCTAACACTTGTTAAACATTGCCTACAAGTTGTATGTGATGCCCTGGGACTAAATGAGAGCACACATGACAGATACATTTGGAGCAACTATGCGAGCAATTTGTATCACTGCTTCCTGACATATACTGATGGATGGCTTCTAGGTGACAATGGGTAGGTTTAATTTGAATATAACAAATATCAATACGCATAACTTTACTATAAAATGTAGGCTATATTATGCTTACTGGGGAGACTTAATAGTTCAAATGAAATAAATATTTCAAATTACATTTTTATATTAGCCTACAACGCGTAATTGTAATCTGGCGGCAAGGTGAATTTTTCAACCCGCCCCGACCCCCTCCCCCAGATACCACTAGCAAGCCTGGCTACACCCGTGGCCAGCCCACACAGAAGGGAAGGGCGATACAATCTTGCTATGTAGCCTTAATGGTCAGCATCCAGCAGATGATGCAATTTATTCATAGCCTAATTAAGATATCAAATTAATTATTTTCTTGAAGGAAAAATGTGAATTGTGTTTTGGCCATTAACATAGTTTTAATATGATATTTATATTATTACATTGGATTAAGATCAGACACGATAAATTGTAACATAATTTCGGTTATTAAAAGTATTTTGAATATTTTACAGACAGTAAAGTAGCCTGTAATAGTGCGACCTTTAGTTTGTGTTTTGGGATAATTGACAATTCGATACAAAAAACGAGGCAGGGGGATGAGAACGATTGCAAATTTACGGATTGCCTACATGAACGCGCTTTGTGACGTGTGTGTGGCTTGCAATTGCGATTTCTACGTGAAAAACTCCAAAGGGTGCAGGAGAAATCGATCGCAGCTCGCAGATCGCAGCTCGCACGTCACAATTTTCATGAAACGAGCCCCTGGATTATGGAGGATTATTCAGCCCAAAATGAAAACTAAAATGAAAACTAAAATGAAAATGAAAATGGAAAATGAAAATGGAGGATTATTCAGCCCAAAATTAAAATGAAAATGAAAAACTTTTCATTTTCATTTTCGAACTGTATCTATGTAAATGAGGGGGTATGGTCCTCCTATCAATCAAAGCAAGCAGGGTGGGCCTCATACAGGTTTAGTGCAGTAGCACTTAATGAACACTAGGGGGAGCATAGCATAGGGATGGGTAACAGTCTATGCTTGATACTATGCTCTCAGGGCACTCGTTTTAGTGGATGAAATGATGAAGAATCTGAGCAGTGTTATAAAGTATTCTTGTTTTATGAAAGAAACGAAGGTAGCTAGCCAGCGCTACGCTGTGTAGGCTATAGGTCAAACCTGTGAGGTGGAAAATCCAGGTTCAGAAAGTGAAAGTCCTCCCCAATCATTTGTTCCAATCACCTGGATTTGCTAATTATCATAATTCTTCACCCAAGAGGTAGGAGCTAACTAGGCTAATTAGTGAAATCGTGAGTTCATGGGTGGAAGAAACACGGCAGGACTTTTACTTTCTGACCCCTGGAATTTCCACCTCTGCAAACCTGGTAGTAGCCTACGATAGGCCTGGTAGTAGCCTATCAACAGCCAGATTCTATACTATATGTTATACAAATTGAGAGATGTTAATGTAGGCTATTTGAAAGTGAGTCGGCTTCGTCATACAAAACATCCAGGGTTAAATCTTAAATTGAGCTTGCTAGCGGTTTATTATTATCCTAAAATAGCTCTCATAAGTGTTTCTCTCATAAGTGTTACTGTTCCATCTATCGTTAATTGTGTTTACTGCTACACACTTCATGTGTGTGCATGTAGACCGTTTAGGCTACACTTTTAACCTGGCTCCGATAGATCTAGCTAGCCTACTTCAAACGAACATTAAGGCATAGCTTCTAAAAGTCTATCGAGACATTAATGTATTTGAAAGTGAGTCGGCTCTGTGATACAGAAAATCCAGGGTGGAAATTTAAATTAGCTGTCTAACCCCTTAATCTCGCTTAGTAGCTAGGCTACTATATCAGTAATGAGATACTGTAGAAGAGGAGGCTTTAACTGATGACAAACAGCTTTGTACAGCTAGGAAAATCTTCTCTGTGAAAATTGTCTTGATTCTATTCGACCAATGAAGTAACTGCAGTATTGTTACTGCAATTAATTGACTGCATTGCATTCTTTTTTGTATATATGAGGAACAAAGTTCACATGTGGAGACATTTTTGTGGTAGCCTTCATCCTATAAACAAATGTGTCTCTTTCAGCTGGGACTGCTGTCTGCACAAAAGCCTCAATTAACGACTGCAATGGCATCTATGAACAGATTAATTTTAGTCATGTTCCACATCAGTTGTTTCAGTTTTCATAAGCATGTGGCACAACATGGATAACCATAATGCCAGCTGGACATCTTTTATGGTTAGCTGTGCAAATGAAAACTGAATTTTTAGCGCCCCAGGCTGCTAAAAAAAGCTGCGAGAAAAAATAAGATTCTGAAAGCCCTGAATCTTGCATCCTGTATTTACGATCATAAACGGACTGGCCACAGTTACAACATCCGGCCTTGAATTACATGATAGCTACATCATCATTGCCATTGATGGCCTGCATTTTATGTATTTTTGTCAGGACAACTCACATATTCAAATGACATTAATGTGCTGTATAATTATTATAGCCCGACCGATATTGGAATTCTGGGTCCGATACCTATTCCGAAATTTAGAGGGGGATAAAATGAAGAGACCACTGCAAAATTATCAGTTTCTCTGGTTTTACTATTTATAGGTATGTGTTTGAGTAAAATGAACATTTTCTTTGATTCTATAAACTACTGACATTTCTCCCAAATTCCAAATAAAAATATTGTCATTTATTGCATTTATTTGCAGAAAATTACAACTGGTCAAAATAACAAAAAAGATGCAGTTTTCAGGCCTCAAATAATGCTAAGAAAACAAGTTCATATTCATTTTTAAACAACACAATACTAATGTTTTAACTTACGAAGAGTTCAGAAATCAATATTTGGTGGAATAACCCCAATTTGCAATCACAGCTTTCATGTGTCTTGGCATGCTCTCCACCAGTCTTTCACATTGCTGTTGGGTGACTTTATGCCACTCCTGGCGCAAAAAATCAAGCAGCTCGGCTTTGTTTAATGGCTTGTGACCATCCATCTTCCTCTTGATCACATTCCAGAGGTTTTCAATGGGGTTCAGGTCTGGAGATTGGGCTGGCCATGACAGGGTCTTGATCTGGTGGTCCTCCATCCACACCTTGATTGACCTGGCTGTGTGACATGGAGCATTGTCCTGCTGGAAAAACCAATCCTCAGAGTTGGGGAACATTGTCAGAGCAGAAGGAAGCAAGTTTTCTTCCAGGATAACCTTGTACGTGGCTTGATTCATGCGTCCGTCACAAAGAAAAATCTACCCAATTCCAGCCTTGCTGAAGCACCCCCTGATCATCACCGATCCTATACCAAATTTCACAGTGGGTGGGAGACACTGTGGCTTGTAGGCCTCTCCAGGTCTCCGTCTAACCATTAGAGGACAAGGTGTTGGGCAAAGCTGAAAATTGGACTCATCAGAGAAGATGACCTTACTCCAGTCCTCTACGGCCCAATCCTTATGGTCTTTTCAAACCTCAGCCTGGCTCTTCTTTGCTTGTCATTGATGTAGGGCTTTTTTTCTAGCTTTGCACGACTTCAGCCCTGCCCCTATGAGCCTGTTTTGAACCGTCCTTGCCGTGCACTTCACCCCAGCTGCCATTTGCCATTCTTTTTGTAGGTCACTTGATGTCATCCTACGGTTGTTCAGTGACATTCGAATGAGTTGGCGGTCATCCCTGTCAGTAGAGAGTCGTTTTCGTCCGTCTGTAGCTTTGTTGTCCCCAATGTCTACTGCTTGACCTTGTTCTTATGAGCCGCCGTCTTTGAAATTTTAAGGATGGAAGCAACCTTAGAGCCAGAATTTAACTCTTCTTTTCCTCACTCAAAACTTTTCTTTTCAACTATTTTGGCATGGTCAATAGTTATTTTTTGATTCCAATTACTTTTGAGGTACTACTAGCACTGTTTTTTTTGCCATCCAGCTGGTCCTACTGCAAGAGGATAGTGACGACCACAGCAGTGGTTTTTATACTTTTCCTCGTTAAATAAGATTTGGTTCAGGTAATCACCTAATCAGTACTTCATTAAGTAGAATGAGGTGTGGTTGTGTTGGAAATCAACAGACACAAATGGAATGGCTGCCATGCATGTAGAGACGCTGATTTACCTAACATTTAACATAGCATAACAGCAGCAGCAGTATAAAGTTTGCAAACAAAATGTCACAAGTAAATCATTAGTCAATTACGCATTAGCAGCAGTGAATACTATAAACCTCCTGGCAGTAAAATCAGCTAACGAGTATCTTAGCTAATCAACCAAAATCCACAATGTAACTTTAAATCCCGTTCTACTACTTCCGGAGGGAGTCAGCAACGCACAGTAGCCTATGTAAACACATCCAATTATTGTTTAAAGCAGATGGTGTAAGCAAGGGACCATGTCAACGTTAGCATACTGATAGGCGTATTTGGGTACTAACAAATGATAGCAACAACCGGTTTAGAAAATTTTGAATAAAACATCTTGAAAACCAAGCTAGGAGGATAATAAAGTCCGGGTTATACGGTTGGTCGACATGTTTTAAATAATCCTGCTGATTTTGGTGTCACTTAGCTGTACATGACATAGGAATCTGCTTCAAGTAACGTTAAACTCCAAAAAAGACCTCCGCCTTGACGTAAGCATACGACGCCAGTCACGCAACACAGAGCATGCAACTGCAAGCCGCAAAAGAAAACCAAAGGCAGCGTAGCAGTGAGCAGCATGGGGAGGACTGATTCTTGGCTTAAAAAGGGCGCTCCATTAGAGGTGTGTGCATTGATTGGTTGAGTATGAGACGCATGGTTGCTAGCCGACCATTGTTCGGCTACAGCAAGAGTTACCCGACAGAACTTGAATCTGTGAATGCGCACTAATCGTTTGCGAATAGGCGGGATTGATCGAACAAATCTTTTTAGTGTCCGGTAGGTCGGGGTCCGCATGTCGAACGTTCGATTGCTCAATCGGACTTTCCTATTTTTTTTCCACTCAAAACTGGTCGCGCCCGCCCACTCACTGTTTCCTACTCTGCTCACGCTACAAGCGCGGTGCAAGCCCTCTAGCATGACAAGCGGGACAACCAATGAATGAGTGAGAACCGAGTGAATCGGACTATTGAACGAATAAGAGAGTGACCGACTACACTGAACGAGATCGAATGGTCCGTAGCTACTCGAGAACGAGAATGTATCGCTCAAAAAGAACGGAAAACTGCACCGCCCAGTCACATTTCCATATCATAGTATTGAGCAAGGCTCCCCACGTTGATCTTGTGTATTGGAATGAATGCCCAGTGTTTTCCAAATAGTTCACAAGGCTGACTTAGATTAGATTGGAGGAATTTAAAGAAATCATTGATTGGAGGAATTAAAAAGGGTTAGTGTTGTAAAAGGACCCTTTTACAAACAATGTCATAACAGCTGCAACATGGGCGTGCACTGTAACTGGAGGCAAAACAATGTTATTCCTCCAAACAGCCGATGAGACCACACATTTATAGATAGCTTGTTGCTTCTAAAAAATCAACCCCGACCTCCCGTTTTTCAGTATGAAATGCTTTTGTATCGACCAACATGCTGATACAGAATATTAAACATATACAATTAAAAGTTAAAACGTCATTGATGTAGGCTACTTGTTAGCCGTTTTAGCTATGTTTGCTAGCAAAGCCAAAACTTTCCCAGTGCAACTCGAATGCACTGATGTCGGTAAAAACATGGAAACGACACATTTATCACCCAGATATCCGACCTCCGTCCATTAACGAATGCAAGGTTAGCTACTATAGCCTACTCCAGTGGTTCTCAAACTCGGTCCTTCGTCAAACTTCGTATCGCCTCCACGTTTTTAAACCGGAACAACGTGGCACCTATTCAATTCTCTTATTCCACCTAAATAGTACACTAAAATATGTTCCTGAAAATATTTAAGGTGAGAAATAAGCCATGCAGTTGCTGAATCTTGATTCATATTTGATGTGCAATGTCTACTTTGACAGTTAAATCCGAGTTATACAAAATGATTTGTACAATGCATGTTAACTTATGCAAATGACGATAGACACAGCTCCTCCGCCCCCACCCCTCTCTCTCGCTCACCCAACAAAGTATTTTTCTAAATTGTGTAGTAGGCAGAGACAGTGGGTGTAGTTAATCTTTAAGCATTAAGTTATCAACACATCATTTCACAGAAACGATTGTTGTCCACCTTTACCCTACCCTAGGCAGGCTACCTATGTAGACTCCTAGCCTATCTGGCCAAACGTTACCATTAACAAAAGTTGCATTCAATTTCAAACAGACAATCAAAATTATCATTGTAAGTTGCTCCATCTTAGTTTATGTGTTGTATCCTAACTTTGTGATTGAATTGGACTAATGTTAAAAAATAAGTTATCAGTTAACTTCCCCTCTGATCAAACATTGACAGTTTATGACGGTTAGCCTGCACTCATTTATAACATACATACAGCTAGACAGGCTAGCTCACAACAAAACAGTTACAAAAAAGTTGTAATTAGACTAATGCTAGCTATATTTTGTATAGCTTTGCAAAGATGCATACAATGCACTTAGTATGTGAAATAGTTGATGATCAAGTCCACTGCATTGTGATGCACTTTTTGCCCCAGGGTACCCCTTATGCCTGCTGTGTATAGCTGAAATGTATAGAGTAGCCTATAAAAATGATGCCATAACAAGGAGAGGAATACAGAGATATTATGGATATAAACAGTCCATAATAACTAAAGAGTATATTACAGTATCAGAGAAGTTCAGATTTTTCACTGATATATAAATATTAAATAAATATATATACACTACTCACAAAAAGTTAGGGATATTTGGCTTTCGGGTGAAATTTATGGAAAATGTAAGTTCACGCTACAGTGATATTATACGTATCATGAAAGTAGGGCATTTAAGTAGAAGCATGCAATGGTGATTTCCTCATCTCAAACAATTTATTGAAACAAAAGCCAACAACAGTGGTGGGTATACCACAACAAAAATGTCAATGTCTCAATAACTTGTCATGTGCCCTTGAGCATCAATTACAGCTTGAAAACGACGTCTCATGCTGTTCACAAGTCGACTTATTGTCTGCTGAGGCATGGCATCCCACTCTTCTTGAAGGGCGGCCCTCAGGTCATTGAGGTTCTGGGGTACAGAGTTACGAGCCTCTACACGGTGAGTCAGCTGATCCCATAGGTTTTCTATGGGATTCAGGTCTGGAGAAAGCGCAGGCCACTCCATTTGAGGTACCCCAGTCTCCAGCAGCCTTTCCCTAATGATGCAACCTCGATGAGCTGGAGCATTGTCGTCCATGAAGATGAAATTAGGCCTGTGTTGTTCATGCAGGGGCACAATGACTGGATTAATGATGTTATTCAGGTAGTATGGACTTGTCACTGTACCATTCACAAAGTGTAGGGCAGTTCTGTATTGACTAGACACACCTGCCCACACTAACACCGCCACCACCAAAGGGTCGTCTGGTGACAACAGTGGCTGATGCATAGCGCTCTCCTTGACGTCTCCAACATCGTTGGCGGCCATCATTTCTGCTCAACGTGAATCAACTTTCATCAGAGAACAGCACTGAGGCCCACTGGTCCCTCGTCCAGCGTAAATGCTCCCTGGCCCATGCAAGACGATGACGCCTGTGCCTGGTGGTGTGGTCAGGTACCCTTGCAGGTCGTCTAGCACGCAGACCACGCTGATGTAAACGGTTTCGAATGGTCTGACGTGACACTTGGGTGCCTCTCACCTCCCTTAAATGTGCCTGGAGTTGAGTGGCATTCATCATCCGGTTCCGCAGGGCACTGTTCACAATGAAGCGGTCATCAGTGTGGGATGTGGCCAAAGGACGTCCACTTCTATGCCTTTCTGTGACTCTTCCAGTCTCTCTGTATCTCTGTTGCAACCTGCTGATGACACTCTGTGACACTCTAAGCTCAGTGGCCACTTCCCTCTGAGAACATCCTGTTTGAAGCCTCGCAATGGCGAGGTACTGTTGATCAATTGTTAGGTGTCGTCTTGGTCTCATGATGTCAAAATGTGAACAGCATGATGAAGAGGACTGTTTAAATACCAATTCTAATTGAACCAGGAAATTTATTAGTCGATTCATGGATCAAACACCTGTTGTGAATTTTGCCGTTCAGCTCCTTGTTAGAGAACAGCAAGTTGTGCAAAAAGTACTGAAACATTGAATAGTTGGACATGTGCATTCAAAAGTTTAGAGAAGGTCAAATTAATTTCACCTGTAAAGGTTATAGTGCATTTTAGGTTCATCCTGAAATTTCACCCGAAAGCCGAATATCCCTAACTTTTTGTGAGTAGTGTATATGTATTAATAAATGTATTAATATTTTTCAGATCAAAAAGTTGCCCTTACATGGAATTTAATTGTTATATACTGGAAATTTTTGCGAGTATAAAACTGACATTTCCCCAACATTCCATCAAATACAACAGTAGGACCGTGATGGAACTTAAAACAGAGAACTTTGAGTATTCGGTTATTTAGACTTGTTGGGTCTGGAATACTGATCTGCGTGAAACTTAAAAGGCCCACTCAGTAACTTTGGTTGCTAAAAAAATGCTAATCGCTTACAACGAGCAAAAAGACTGATGGTACTGTAACATTCCACTCCCATCCTATTGTTTCTCCGTGTTTTCCTTCTCCCCCTGTTTCGTGTTTATCTCTCCATTGTCCGTGTTTCCCCCGTGCTGCAGGTTGGGCGTGTTTTCCCATTTGTGTCACTCTGTTTCACCACTCCTGTCTCAGCCTATCCCATTCCCCCGTCTCGCATGCATTCCTCACTCTCCGCTCTGTTCAATCACACTCGCATACATTCGCACGCATTTCCTAATTGATTCCAATTAATACCTGCATTTAGTCACCCGGTGTTTTCTGTCCTGTGCCAGTTCGTTAATGCTTGTAGTCTGAAACCTCTGGTCCTGTCTGGTTCTCTATCTAGTCACCTAGTCCTACAGTTTAGTTCTGTTTTGGTGTTAATTCACTCTGCTAAACTGTCAAGTCCTAGTCTGTTCAGTCTGAAACGGCATTACCCGCTGTTCATTATCCTGTCTCGCTAACTACCTTTGTCTGCTTAAAGTCTGCCAACCTGCAGTTGTCCGAGAATCCCTGCCTGTGTTGCGGTTTCCCTGCCTACCACCTGACGTTTGTGCATGAAGCTTAGGGCTTCTGCTATTCCACCCTGCGGCGGTCCCCGCTCACAGCCAATGCTGCGGTGCTGTTGATGTGCTGTCGCACCTGCCTCTGCTGTCGCTGCTGCCACCCTGCTGTTTCCGTGCTGCTACTGCCGCTGCCCTGTTGCCACGCCTGCGTCCCGCCTGGGTCCGCTGCACTGTCCTGCTCTACCGCTCCCGCTCATCCCCTGCTCCAAATAACCCGGTTACCTGTCGCCATCATCACCCCTGGCTTTCCCTGCTCCCACTGCTCCCGCACATTCATACTGGACCGTCTGTATTTAATTGTTCTCCCTACGCTTCAGGAGTCTAGTTCGAAGCCTAATTTATTGGATGCTTAGCGCTCCCACTCTCTGTCCTGTCTGTCAAGTCCGTCCTGTCCGTCAAGTCCAGTTCCGGCTTGGAACAATTCCGGTGAGACCTGTCAAGTCCAGCTCCGGCTTGGAGCAATACTGTGGTGCCGGTTGAGTCCAGTTCCGGCTTGGAACTTCTACTGCCTTTGCCTTTCTCTCCATGCTCAGGACTGCCCTGAGCTTAAATAAATATTGAGTTTTTTTGTACTTCTGTCTCCTTGTCGTGCATTTGGGTTCAGTCTTATTCTGGGGTCGTAACAGAACGAACTGACCCTTACACCAATCCACCATTTTCACGAAGCTCGACCTCCGCAACGCGTACCACCTGGTCCGGATCCGCAAGGGGGACGAGTGGAAGATGGCGTTCAATACCCCTCTTGGCCACTACGAGTACCTGGTGGTACCGTTCGGGTTAACTAACGCCCCGGCTGTCTTCCAAAGCATGGTCAACGATGTCCTACGTGACCTTTTGGGTAGGTTAGTTTTCGTCTATATCGATGACATTCAAATTTTTTCCAAAACTCCACAGGAGCACATTCTTCATGTCCGTGAGGTCCTCCAAAGGCTTTTGGAGAACCAGCTATTTGTGAAAGCCGAGAAGTGTGCGTTCCACACCACTACCGTACCCTTCCTCGGCTTTATCATCGAAGAGGGCAGAATCCGGGCGGATCCGGCGAAGATCAAGGCGGTGACAGAATGGCCCCAGCCGGCCACACGTAAGCACCTTCAACAGTTTCTTGGTTTCGCCAATTTTTACCCCCGATTCATCCGCAATTACAGTGTGGCAGCTGCTCCCCTCACAAAACTAACATCCACCTCTATTCCCTTCCGTTGGAACTCCGAGGCTCAACAAGCTTTCGAGCACCTCAAAGCCCGGTTTTCCACGGCCCCCATCCTCTGTCATCCTGACCCGGACCGCCAGTTTGTCGTGGAGGTGGATGCCTCCGACACTGGCGTAGGGGCCATTCTGTCCCAACGATCCGCCCAGGACAACAAACTCCACCCCTGCGGCTACTTCTTGCAAAGACTGACCCCCGCGGGTCGTAACAGGTACTGTAGTATAGAATTATTATCCTAGCAAAAATAATGATAAAGATCCTTGTGAAAGCACTTCAAAAGGAAAAATAAGTATTTTAAATACAGTGAGCACCATAATTCATGACACATTTTTTGTTATTTTGGTTCTGTACTCTAGCACTTTGAGTTTGAAATGATACAATGACAATGAGGTTGAAGTGCAGACCGTCAGCTTTATTTTGAGGGTATTTTCATCCATATCGGATGAACCGTTTAGAAATGATAGAATCACATGTGAACTCTTAGTGGTAAGATAAAATGTTTTGTGAATACGGCCCCAGATTAAAAAGCAGATACAGTGAGCACCATAATTCATTGGACAGTGACACATTATTTGTTATTTTGGTTCTGTAGTCTAGCACTTTGAGTTTGAAAGGATACAATGAGGTTGAAGTGCAGACTGTTTTCATCCAGATCGGATGAACCGTTTAGAAATGATATAACCTTTTGTACATAGTCCCCCCAATTTTCGAGCATCAAAAAATATTGGACAGTTTAACATAATGTAGAATCCATATCTACTGCATATCTGCCAGCAGAGTGATGGTTTGAGGCTTGTTTAATACCTCAGACCGTTGATGATTTACAGCCATTTCGCCAAACATGTATTCCATACTGTTCCAGCATAATTTACAGCTAAATCTAGTCCCCCCTCCCAATTCCCATAGAGATCCATTCAAATGTAGAGAAGTTATAGTATCGCTGGTAAGCGTACCAGAAAATAAGATATCAAGAGTCTTTTGATGTTGTTGGGTCACAGACATCAGGAAGTCATGGCATGCAAAGTATATGCGACCAAATATAAAAAATTATTACTTTATTCTACATTATGTTAAACTGTCCAATATTTTTTGATGCCCGAAAATGGGGGGACTATGTACAAAAGGTTCTATAATTTCTAAACGGTTCATCCGATATGGATGAAAATACCCTCAAATTAAAGCTGACAGTCTGCACTTCGGCCTCAGTCATTGTATCCCTTCAAACTCAAAGTGCTAGAGTACAGAACCAAAATACAAAAAATGTGTCACTGTCCAATTAATTATGGTGCTCACTGTAAGTGTCAGGCCGGCATTACTTCCTTGTTCATTGTCCATCTTCTGCATTTCATTCTTCTTCTTTGTTTTTAATAGCTGATCTTTTTGTAGTGCTTACGCAACTCATCACCATGGAAACTAACTTATCACTCACTCGTCGTTTTTACTTGGTGCTCACTCATCAGATAGTATATCAAAAGTATAGTTAGCCAACATTTTGCCAAATAAACCATGGAAATAAACCTTGGAAATGGTTTTGTCATGTTGTAATTTGGCTGGTTACAGTTAAAAACTACGTTTACAGTAAAAACGATGAAAACCATGATCCGCCGGTACTTAGTTGCCAAGCACGTAATTTTCGTTGATTTGCAACCAAAATTACTGCAACTGATTGGGCCTTTAACAATAGCTCTTCTTGAATGATTTTACACGCTCATTTCTAGCAGAATTGGCTCAAGTCCAAACTGTCAGAAGACAGGCAGGTCAATATTTTCACTGCATACTTTATATCTTAAAAAAGTCCTAAATTACTGGTCAGTAGTTTGAAGGGTTTCTGAAGGGTTTCAGCTCCCTTAAATCGTGGCTCAAGAAGTTTCAATTGCCTGACAGACTCGTGGTTCTGAAATTGGACTCGCCCAAAATGTAAACTACTCGCCTGAGGCGAGTGGGCGTGCTTACTTTCCAGCCCTGCTTTCAACTTCCGTTTGTTGCAAACATGTAGGCAATGGCACAGTTAATTATAGATGTTTTTACATTAATGCAACAACGCACTCTTAACCAGATGATATTTTGCATGAAAACTTTATTTTCTGTGTCTGACAAATGGATATTTGTTCCTGTGCTGCATAAACATGACCTGCGGTAAATCTTTTGTTGGTAGCGAGTATGCTAGGCTACTTTCACCTCTTTTAAGTACAAGTGAACCATTTAAAACTGTTAAATGTATTAACAAATGTACAGAAGTTAATATTTTTAAGGGCTGAAAGTCTGTGGTCATTGTGGTTATTACTGTAGGAAACCCTGAAAAGTGCCAAACTCTCGGTGCTGTATAGGTATGGGGCATGCCCCGCCAAGCCGTAACTTGGTGGATGGCATACCTGGCATCCTAATAACAGTCATAGGCTCAGATTGCTTATTTTATCATCAAAAGCAATCAAGCGACATCAGCAGTCGTGATAAATAAATCAGTATTCATTATATTTAATACCAAGCATTAGCAAGATACTATTACTAAGCTAATAGGAGAAACCACTGTTCAGTCATGAATCAAACTGTACATACAGTAACCATTTACCATGGTTTACCATGGTTTAATTACAAAATACACAGTATATTCACTGTAAAGCTGTTCTCGGTAGATACTTTCCTTTAAGCAGTAGAGTAATTGCTATAAACCAAATAATTTTAAAACCTGATGCTGTACTGTGTTTTATGGACCTAGTGTGTCCAGCTAGCTGACAGTAGTACAGTCCTAACCAAGAACAATCAGATCCAGCCATGCTGAAACCTGACCAACTCAACTAAGCTAATCTCACTGAGTGATAGACAGACTAATTCCTTGACTGACAGGTACACATTCAGACAGACAGACATGATCAAGAATTTGAACAAAGCACTGCTACAGACACCTTGACTTAAGACCTGCCTGGCTGACTGGCACAGTCTTTTCATTGCAGACCAAGATTTCTTCAAATTGGAATGACAGGGGGATATACAGAATCAGCTATGGAATCAAGAAATTAAGGGGAGAAGACAATAACTGTCACATGTCCATCCACTATCCTATCCATTTACCCATCCATCCAGATCTTTGTTTTATCTTTCCTCTTGCATTCTCACTACCTTTCTATGATTTGTCTGTCCCTGTACCATGCAGTGAAATGGAGGCTCTAAGAGACCCTGTTGCCGTGGTAACAGGCACACTCACCATCTTGTGTGTCCCTGGCTCTTCTGCAGGGACTCGTGCCACCCAGCGCCCTACTCCACAGCACACGACACAAGGCTGCTCCATCACACGACACAGTAGACCGGAACTCAAGCCTTGCCCCTGAGTCTCACTCACGTTGCAGACTACAATCGTGTACAAACAAATGCATAAACAGTCAATTTTCTTCACTTGCTTTGATAAAAAAAGAAAGAAATAAAAAGATCCTCATTAAAACTGATACAACATAGTCACACAGCGGCACTGAAGGTGATCTATTTAGCCACTTCGAAAGCAGTAGCACTATAGCACAATAATAAAGCATAGCATGACATCTATTCAGTTCCTCAAAGCATTTGGGGACAAGGATGTCAGTTAGTCTGGGCAATTCTCTGTATTATGCAGAAACATTGGACATGCTCATTGAGACTTTCTCACTTTGAGTCAACCGCCAACCCAGGGACAAGGTTATCCAATATTTCATGGGGATTAAAAATTGAACTCCAGAATGTCATTAAGGAATAAGAGGAGGCATATTAAAGTGTGGAGGGACCGGGAATGACTGTAAGGCCCAATCTCAATGTCCACCCTGAGCCCTAAGGACTGATCTCCCACAGACTTTGGGTGACGTCACATGCGTGCCCAGCGTGAGTGCATGAGAGTGCAGGGGCTCGAAATGGTACAAATAAGAGGAATGGGACAGCACTTTATATGCAATGTTATATGTTGCCTTGACAACGTCTGTCTCGCATGCAAGATGTTTATGACATTTTCCACTTTAGGACTTTTAATTTTAGGTTTGTACCCGCTGAAAGAACTCTGCCCACTATGTGTGTCGTTTGTTTACAATTTTTGAGATGCTTCCGGCTGCGTTTCCTGAAATGCTATGAACTGTGGGTAATTCTCTCAGCAAAGTCTGCAGGACTGCAGACTTGCGAAAAGTCTGCATTAAAGGGTAAGTTCGCTATTTTGGACCTTGGACCCTATTTGCGGTCCGTCTTCCATGAACCTGACCCATGAAGTCCATTTTTTCGCTGATCGGTCCAGTATTGAGTTCGCTACAGATTTCCTGTAGGCTCTCACTGGGCTACAATAGAAGTCAACGGGGCAATTAGAAATGTTATGGAAAAACAACGATAAATGTGCTTTTATAGCTCAGTGTGTATTCTTACGGTCTCAGTATGCTCTCCTGTGAAATGTAGGCTATCGCAAACGCAAACCGAACGTTGAAACAACAGTTCCATTTGAAACAGAACTATTTCTCCGACCGCACTACCTCGCACTGACTTCGGATAACATTACCTGCGCAACTTCAGCCTCTCTCTCTTCTCTTGCTCTCTTATCATCCATCTCTTGTAGTTCCGTGTCCGTGTATTCTGGCTCAAATCTGTAGCCAGTAACGTCAAAGTCAAAATCGAATTCTTCGTCTTCGTAATCATTATAGTCATCCATCATCCAAGTTTTTTTGTGGAAATTGTAGCCTACGTTGCTGCAGGTAAACAAACGCAGACTGCTCAACTAGATAATTTCGTAAACGGCCGGCACACCTTCCCGCTCCCCTAACCCCGACACATAGTACTCCGCGGGAGCAGCGAAAACAAGCAACAGAGAAATGCTTACTTCCAAGCCATGCCAAGCACGTAAAAATGTTCGGATTGAGATACATTTCACAGGAGAGCATACTGAGACCGGTAACAATACACCCTGAGCTTCCCGTCTCATTTATTGTACATGAAAGCACATTTATCGAACATTTCTAATTGCCCCGTTGACTTCTATTGTAGCCCAGTGAGAGCCTACAGGAAATCTGTAGCGAACTCAATACTGGACCGATCAGTGAAAAAATGGACTTCATGGGTCAGGTTCATGGAAGACGGACCGCAAATAGGGTCCAAGGTCCAAAATAGCGAACTTACCCTTTAAGGGCTCCAAAAGTCCACAACAGAGCCCTCACGCACTTGCAGATTTTACAGTGGGACAGCCCTGAGCCCTCGCGGAACACGCCTCAAAGTCTGTGAGGGTGTAAGGGCGGACATTGAGATTGGGCCAAAGAGTATTTGATGATCCCCTAAAGTCCACTGAGACAGCTGCTGCCGAGACCTCAGGCAGTGTGGTCTACCGGACTGTAACTGGATGCTTAATCAAAAGAATGCAGCTTCAAGCCTCCAGTGGGCCAATGATGCTGCAGCATTAACCTCTTCCTACCGAGGGCAAAATAGGCCAAATTTTGCCTGTTTTCACTAGTGACAAACAAAGGTGGTTATCTCAAAAACTATAAATGGTACAAATATGGTTCATGGCTTTTATTAAAGCAGACACCTGCAGTATTACGACTAAGTAGTGAGAACTCATAGAAATCCAGTTTTTGATACTTAACTACAACAATTTATGTACAGAAAATATAAAAAAACTAAAAAACGGGTACCTACATTCAAGTTTAAGAATTTTTACCTGGGGAGCTACAAATGCAATCAAGGAAATGACTCCTCTATCTGATTCATCAATATGCTGCCTACCTCTGGTAACAATCTGGTGTCAATATCTCAAACCATTCAAATTTTACAGGGTTTTTTTCAGGTGAACCTTTTTCGTTATCCAAATGGTGCCAAATGGTGCCAAATGTGCCAAAAATGGCAATGTTCCAGAAAGGTCTCAATAGGATTTATTTTTTAGGTTTTTACAATAAAATGAGATAATTTGTCAATATTGGCAATAAAAGTTCATTTTTAGACGTGTTCTTGGTGTTCTGCATATTACACAACTAACTACCCAAGGTTACAAAAAGCTGTCAAAACCCATGTAGCAGCACAGTGAATCTTGTGTATTTCACCAGAGCCCCATTAGCCAGAAATGAGTCCAGGAATGTGCAAACAGGTTTTCAAATGAATAATGGGAATAGTATGAAACTTCCCTACACATTAATGCTTGCCAGTCCTGTCCTTTATTCTGTTGCCACCTCCTATGACAGGGACGTTGGGGTTGGGTTTTAGGAGGCAAAACTTTATACATGACAAACATATATCAACTATATACAAGTGCACTAAGGTGTACTACTAAAAGTGCAGTGGATAAAAAATCAAAAGTCCACCAGTTTCCTAGATAAAAAATAAAAACACCCCTGCTGTAACAAATAAAAAGATCCTTGCCTCTAATTGCTGAAGTTACCGTATTTACACAAAGAAAGTACAAAATGGCAGGGTCCAAAAAGCTAAAAAAAAATGAACTAAAAACAAAAAAAGGTAAAGGATCAAAACATGGGGGTGGAGGTTGAGGAGAGATTATTTAACCATTCATACAGAAGCCATTTAGACTACACATTCCCTCAGGAGAGCAATCTGCATCATTACAAATCCCACTAACCCTGTCCATGGAATTGTCCACCATGTTGATATACCCATTAGTCCCCCTTATACAACAACAATCAACAATAATAATAATCAACAAGTACTCCCTCATGTTACCATGTTCTCTCCCTCATACCATGCATAAATTACCATTTTGTTTACCTGCACAGCCTTCTGTACTGCATACAGAACAATTTACTCAGGAGGAACAATGACTTTACTAAACACTTCCAGAAGCCATTTCACACTCAAAAAAATCGTTTTAGTAGCTCATCTCAGACACAAATAGATAGCTAGCTGCTTGTTACCTGTAATTTTGCTTGCATTACATTACATTACATTTATTTAGCAGACGCTTTTATCCAAAGCGACGTACAGTAAGTGCGCACAGAGACATCAAGATCACTACAGAACAGACAAGGCAAAGCACATCCTTCGCATAATGTAGCAGCTATCCCTAGCAATGAACGTCGACTGTAGTTCACAGTAAGCTGTGGGCAAATCAGCAACACCACACTTCCATTCCTAATACTCGTATAAACTATAATAAACAGACAGAAAAACACAGGGATGCTTGCTAGCTTGCCACTGTAAAGGCAATACTATCTATATTAATTTAGCTGAGAGGGACCGATTTTATGCATAAGTATATAAGGTTAGTTAGCTTCACAGAAGAAACACAGGGATTCACGCATTGCAGCTAAATTTCCTTCGATGCTTACACCAAACATCTGTGTTGTTGGCAACGCCACGTAACACGTGCGAGTTTGTCAACACAGACAATACACCCTAAGTTTACTTCATAAATTATTTATCATACCGTTGGAATGTGCAATTTGTAATATTAATTGTATGAAAAACAATAAAATACAGTTGACAATGTAATTACGAACCCGCATGGCATTGCGTGAATTCACACTGGTATATCGAAAAATCGGTAATACCACCAGCCCTAACGACGTTACCTGCCATGGCGAAATTCAATGCGTTTATAGCATAACACTGTTAGTATGATAAAACAACTTACATGTCAGCAACATCATCTCGGTCATCAGTGGATTCAGCGTCACTGAGACAGGATGAGTCTCCCTCGGCAAAAACATCTTCTGGCTTATCCAGTTCGTCTAGCACTTGGTGCACGGATAAACGCCTCAAAAATCTCGACATAACTACACAAAAACTGTATCAAAAATACTCTAAAGTAAAAAATGTAACTGCGGGCCTTACCTAATTAATTGTGCTTTGCTAAACGGAATGTAGCGAGCTACGCTACAAGGTAAAAACACTGCGCCATCTTGGCTCGATAATTACGCGTGAGTGCCACTTCCTCATACGCAGTGCTGTTATCGCCTTCATTTACGAAGGAAATGTGTTTAATGAGGGCTCTTTTGAAAGATAAGAGTCTTGGCTATTGGCTGGAATATTTGACAGACAGTTTTAAAACCCAATGGAAAGCAAATAATACTCGGAGTGGAGGCAGGTCGAAGACAGTTTTTCCCACTTCAGATAGGCCTATTGTGCTATCAGTCAAAGAAATACACCCAATTGACGACGGTTTTGCATAATTCTCTGCAAGCATGTCCAAAACCACTCTGGCTAACATATACTAAGCCGTTGGATTGGTACTCCAGAAACTGGCTGAGTTTCACAACGCCAAAGTGAACACAGCCGAACAAGTGGTAATCAAGTGCAAAAAAGCACAAGTCGGTTTAAAATTGGAAAAAAATGTACAGCCTTATGAAAGTTTTAAAGTATTTTTTCTTGAAGCCTAAAGGTATAATTATTTTTTAAACCAAAGTTTTGTGAAATACAATTAAGCAGAACAGTTTACCAGCACATTGTTTATGGTGTGACATCAAGCTGCAATACATGTTTGAGAATTAGGTCAGAGTTTCCAACGTTATTTACAAAGTTTTATCTCGACGTTTTGGGCTTAAAAACCACTTTCCCAGAAGGAATGGATATATCATAAGGATATTTAATCAAAATATTGAGGTGAGCAGTTTATTATATATTATTAAATTAATGAAATGTATAATTTAATAATTTCCGTCACGCCCGCGTTACCGCTAGGGGGCGTTTGGCATTAAGAGGTTAAACAACATACTGACTTGCTCCAGTAAAATATCCAGCTGTATAAATTGATAATATGCAAAAAGTGTAAGCTAGTGTGCAAGCTTATGTGTGGCAAATAATCATAGCATTATATTGGTCTGCAAGGCACTGACTGTGTGTTAGAGAATACATCCATCCATCCATCCATCCATTATCTAACCCGCTTATACCTCGCAGGGGGTGCTGAAGCCTATCCCAGCATGCATCAGGCGAGACGCAGGAATACACCCTGGACAGGCTGCCAATCCATCACAGGGCACACACACCATTCACTCACACACTCATACCTATTGGCAATTTAGAGTCTCCAATTAGCCTAACCTGCATGTCTTTGGACTGTGGGAGGAAAACCGGAGTACCCAGAGGAAACCCACGCAGACACAGGGAGAACATGCAAACTCCACACAGAAAGGTCCTCGGCCAGGATTCAAACTCGGTACCTTCTTGCTGTGAGGCGACAGTGCTAACCACCGCACCACCGTGCTGCCCTAAGAGAATATTAGTTTAAATACATTATTTCTGGTAAATTGTGTTCAAAATGGCCAAGCAGGTCCCAGCCACCAGCTGCACCCCCTGAAATATCAGCATTTGCCCAACAAGGACAGGTTTGATGGTTCCATACTGTAGCATCACAGAACTTCTATATCTTCCAAATTGCTTTGGTCATGAGTGTGAAATTACACAAAGAAGCATTCTTCTGTGATCGTTGTCTGTTCATGCAGGGCAGTGCTTTTTAAGTACTGTATTCTCTTCTGAGGGCTGCTTTTGGTGCCATTGAGCTGTGTCTATCCCCCTCAGAATGTGGTTCTGTGATGCTGCCAGAGTGCTATGCCTTCCAAAGAGGAGTGATGTCAAAGCACAGCACTCAGTGAGGCAGCACATTGTGTACCATGGTAGCTTTTCTGCTCATCATGACCCCTGAGATGTATACTTTGTCATGAGTGCCAATACACCAAAAACACATAAGCACACTAATAGATTTACATACATGTGTATTCACACGGGTGTGTGCCTGCATGTGTGCTTCTGCACGTGTAAAAAGTATATAAATAATTCAACATTTTCCATGGAAACTGCAGCTTCTTCCCCATTTTAGTTTATGCTCCCTACACAGATTTTTAAAAAATCTGCCTATTTTCAATTTAGCATGCTAATTAGGGCTGGGCGATATGAAAATAGTATCGTATATCGACGATGATTGACAGCCAGCACGATGGGAGCTGGATATTGTGATTTACAGACGATGTCTAGTTTGCTAAATGTGCTCCCACCTGCAGCGCTGCACCTTGAAAGAACATAGCAGAAAATGAGAAAACAGGCCATTTATAAAAACGAATAAATTAAGCGGACATTGTGTTGTGTTCACACGTGAATTTGTATTTAGTACATTTTTGGCTTATCTTAAAACTGAATTCTTCATCTCAACAGAAGAAATAATGGCGATGACACCGGGAAAGGCTATTACATATTAAATAATAAATTAGTTTTTTTACGAACTATCTCCACCATGCTCATCAGTAATAATAATAATTTTGTGAGATCTTTCTTTGCAGAGCTTTGCTCACCTGAAGAACTGCTCGTCAGTGTTTTACAATTCAGTCCAAAATGTAGGCTAATTAATAGATAACTGAGCAGTTATTGCTCCACACTTTAATAATAAAGTTCATTTTTTGCACTGTAAAAGCACTTGCACTGCAGCAGGCTGTATCATTGCAATGAATACAGAAGGTCGGGGGGTTAAAAGTATTTATGTCAAAATGCCAATTTTGAAAAAGGCCAAGTTACAACAAACAATATTGCCTATTGTAGCTCACACAAATTAAACTAGCTCTATTCCAAAGCAATGCTACCCAATCTTTCATAAACTTTTTTTTTTTGCATAATATGAAAATTGGTCAAGAAACATTTTGGACCAGTCTTGGTACATATCATTAGTGTACCTAATTATACTTGCTAACTATAATCCAGCTATATCGGACAATAACTATGGGAACAGTAAGCCAATCAATGTGAGATTGGGCGTGGCCTATCAAATAAATGGCCATAACTCATTGACCTTTCATCCGATTTGAACAGAACTCGAGAATAACGTTTGTGAGATACCACTGAGGATGTCCAAATCCGTCTATGGAGGCCGCTATAAACCTTAAAAATGTTTTTCTAATTAATGGCTCAATACAATCCTGAAATTCTATATACATGGTCCAGGGCTGGAATTTATGAAATTGGCCATGACCTATCACCAGGGCTACCAGTTTATCTTAACCACATGACGTACAGGGATTTAAACTCGTAATTCAACTGATATCCTCCAGTGGAGCTCTGTAGGCACTCAAACGGCACAATCAAGTGAATAATTATCCAATTGAGAGGAAAAAAATAAAAGAATTATGCAACTGGATTTGCTAATTAAAACACTAATAAAAACAATTAATTGACATAGTACATGTGGAGGCTGCAAAAGCCCAGCTCCGTCTCGTCTCTATCCGAAGCCTGAGTGCAGAGAAACCCACCTGCTGACAATTCAGTGCAATTAGCCGACGCAACTGCCGTCCTGCATGTTCGAGCAAACAAGCCTATTCACTGCCCTCGCATTCTCCCTAACATTCTTCATTTCGTGCATCAAGAAGTAAACGTGAGTACAGTTATTTATTACCAACGCATCGGTTATGTTGAACTTCCAACAAGTTGAAAGAAGTAAAAGATAAATCAGGTGAAATGATGGTCATTTAATTTATTTAAGGTTGTACAGAGATTTTATAGGTAGGCTACTTTTAATAGGTTTCAAAAACATCAACCGCAGAATTAATAACTTGGACAACTTGGCAATGGGAAGTTAATGCTCCTAGCTGTTATTAATTTTTTAATACTAATTATCCAATTGAGAGGAAAAAATAAATAAATTATGAAATTGGATTTGCTAATTAAGACGGTAATGAAAACAATTAGTTGACATAGCTCCGTCTCGTCTACACCCCAAGCCTGAGTGCAGAGAAACCCACCTGCGGACAATTTAGTGCAGTTAGCCTATGCAACTGCCATCCTGCATGTTCGAGCAAACAAGCCTATTCACCGCCCTCGCCTATTTTGTGCGTCAAGAATTAAACGTGAGTACAGTTATTTATTACTAATGCAGCGATACTTAATTCCAAGTTGAAAAGAGTCAAAGTTAAGTGATGGGAAATGATGGTCACAATTTATTTAAGGATGTGAAGAGATTTTATAGGTGGGCCATTCTACAAAAGTCATGCAAATTGCTGTCCCTCTCTGATAAAAGTAAGAAATTGACCAATAAAATCTTTCAATGCTATATAAATCATTAGATCATGTTACGTTTTAATATAATCCAAGATATAAATTGCAGTAATAATAGTTACACTTATCCAAAATCAACACTTATACTCTTGGGAGTATAAATTCCTATTGGGAGATGGCTGTCCCCACTATCAACCCTTAAACTGGTGCATACCCAAAATATTTTTGACAATAAAGAATGTACATTTTTATCAAATATAAGTTAAAATAATGCAATCTATTTTGTAATAAATTCTATAATTCAAAAAACCTATCGAAAAAATGCTGTCCCCAATTTTTACGTCACAACGAAACGTACACTGTTTGAGTCTGTGCAGTGAACCTGCTTGTAGCCACACCCCCCTTTTTTACCAGGAAATTAGACTGCCTTCATATGAATCAAGGCCACATGGTGAGTAGCTAGGTTTTAGCATTTTGATATAATTGTCCTTAGTCCGTGGTTTTAAGAGACGTCACACCCAAACACCCATGTTTTCATATTAGAGAAAAAAAGTTGATTTCATAACTGTAGATTTGATTAAAAGGAAGGTGCATCTGCACAGAGAAGTGGTTGCTAACCATGTGCTTGCTAAATCTTTTGTTTTGTGGCCGAAATGAGCCAAAATTGTTACAAAACCGAACCAGTTACTACTGAAACAAATGGTATTGTTTTGACAGGCCTGGTTCGGTTGGTGACACTTGTCCGTAAATTCTTATTAAAGACAATAAATAGTGAGACAATCAATGCACATGTACAAACCTCAATTCCAAAAAAGTTGGGACAGTGTATAAAATGTAAATAAAAACAGAAAGCAATGATTTGCGAGTCCTTTTTGTATTCAATTGAAAACAGTACAAAGACAAGATATTTCATGTTTTAACTAATCAACTTTATTGTTTTTTATAAATATACGCTCATTCTACATTGGATGCCTGCAACACCTCCCAAAAGATTTGGGACAGGGGCATGTTTACCTCTGTGTTACATCACCGTTCCTTTTACCAACACTCTAATCTTTTGGGAACTACAACACTAATTGTTGTAGTTTTGAAAGCAGAATTGTTTCCCATTCTTGTTTAATATGAGACTTCAGCTGCTCAACAGTCCGGGGTCTCCGTTGTCATATTTTGCGCTTCATAATGTGACACACGTTTTCAATGGGAGACAGGTGCAGGCAGGCCAGTCTAGTACCCGCACTCTCTGACGACGAAGCCATGCTGTTGTAACACGTGCAGAATGTGGCTTGGCATTGTCTTGCTGAAATAAGCAGGGATGTCCCTGAAAAAGAGATTGTCTAGATCCCAGCAAATGTTGCTCCAAAATGCATATTTACCCTTCAGCGTTAATGGCGCTTTCACAGATGTGCAAGTTACCCATGCCATGGGCACTAACACACCCCATACCATGACAGATGCTGGCTTTTGGACCTTGTGTTGGTAACAATCGAGATGGTCCTTTTCCTCTTTGGCCAGGAGAACACGACGTCCATTATTTCCAAAAACAATTTGAAAGGTGGACTCGTCAAACCACTCTACTTTGCGTCAGTCCATCTCAGATGAGCCCAGAGAAGTCTGAGGTGTTTCTGGATGTTGTTGATATATGGCTTACGCTTTGGGTAGTAGAGTCTTAACTTGCATTTGTAGATGCAGTGACGAATTGTGTTTACTGACAATGGTTTTCTGAAGTATTCCTGAGCCCATGTGGTTATATTCATTACAGAAGCATGCCGTTTTTAATGTAGTGCTGTCTGAAGGATCGAAGATCACGGGCATTCAATATTGGTTTATTGCCCGTTTTCTCCAGATTCTCTGAACCTTTTACTAATATTATGGACTGTAGATGGTGAAATCCCTAAATTCCTTGCAATCGTGTGTTGAGAAACATTGTTCTTAAACTGTTGGACTATTCGCTCATGCAGTTTTTTGCAAAGTGGCGAACTCATCCTTGCTCGTAAATGCCAGAGCCTTCGTGGATGCTCCTTTTATACCCAGTCATGATAGCGTGATCTGTCACCTATTCACCTATTTACCTGTGGAATGTTCCAAACAGGTGTTTTTTGAACATTCCACAACCTTCCCAGTCTTTTTTATACCCCAATCCCAACTTTTTGGGGACGTGTTGCAGGCATCAAATTCGGAATTAGCATATATTTACAAAAATCAATGAAGTTGCTAAGGTAAAACATTAAATATCTTTTAAATATCGTTTTCAATTAAATATATAGACAAGAGAATTTACAAATCACTGCTTTCTGCTTTTATTTGCATTTTACGTACTGCCCCAATTTTTTTGGAATTCAGGTTTCAGTAAGAGATGTCACAACCGCAACAATGTGGTCACAATCGAAACACCTGCTGTTTTGTAAAAAATTTGAATAATGTGAATAATCAATCAAATATCCAAGATATTGTGCTGGTGAGGGTATATATAATCTCATAAATAAAAATCTATCAAATTCATGTGATCAAATCTGTCCATTTTATAGAGAACATTTGTACTGAGTTTTCACTAAATTTAATTAATCCAATGTTTTATCTGATTTAAAAATTCAGGGTAATTGATTCAAATTCAACAGCAGTCAAGACTTTTTTTCAAAAATGTCATTTTCAAAGGGGTGAATTAAACTTATCAATTGGGTGTGTAATTTTATTTCAAAAGCAGGGTTTACACCATGTTTCGGTTGTGACATATTTAGGAGCAGTCAGTAAATTAATCCTTATTCTGAAAAAAATACATTTTTTACATGTACATCTAGTATATTTATGTATCTCAGCCAAAGTCTAACACATTATAAAAGAATCTTGCAAAAAGAATACAAATTTACACTTTTCTCCAACCCTCAATTTGCACGACTTCTGTAAAATGGCCCAGGTAGGCTACTTTTAATACGTTTCAAAAACTTCAACTGCAGAATTAATAACTTGGCAGAACTGTTCCTATTTCAGAAACCTGAATGGTAAGTTAATGCTCCTAGCTGTTATTCATTTTGAGAGAATTGAGTGCAGTTGGGTTAAGCTGCATTTTCCTAGCAGGCTCAGCAAAATTCCGCCCGTAGCCAGACACAGTATCTTAGCTAGTAGCCACAACGGCGGTGCAGTGCGGACGTTTAAAGGCTATGAACGGTACGCCCGTAATCCATACTTTTATCAAGCTATATCCAATAATTTCAATATAAACTAGTGATTCCTAAAATACACCCCCGGCCAGCGGTGTCAGTGGTGAGCGCATGTGTTGCAGGGTCAGAGCAAATAAGTTTGTGGCGCTGCAAAACGGCTCTACAGAAAAATGTGTCACTGTCCAATTAAGTATGGTTCTCATTGTATATCATACAGGGGTTTTATGTAATGTAGGCGTGACGTGTGAGGTAGGAGGAGCCAAACGCAGCAAGGGGATTCATTAAGCCCTAAGGCCACTAAGGCGGGAAACCCCGCAGTTAAGGAAGGGAGACAAAACAACGAACAAGCCTACCGACGCTACTAACTGGCTCACTGTCACGCGGCAATAAGTAGAAGCGCAAGGACAGGTTTCTCAATAGCCAGAAATAATACGCGCCCTGTCTCGGTCACAAGACGCATAAGAACGGACGAGTAGCGTGATGGCAAAAATAAAACAGTCAACAAACACTGCTAAATAATCCGATAGAATATGAGGAGGCGAAAGGAACAGATCCAACGTTCCAAGGCTACTCTCAGACTCGCAGTCACACACAAACATGTCCACAACATCGCCCAATCTTCCCTATAGGAAGACATGTACCGAAAGACGAAACAGAACAACAGTTCTGAACAAAATCGTCAAAAAAACTCCATGTACGGAGAAAGGTACCGAAAGGAACAAACAGGACAGGCTGCACCGGACATTTACCGGCTAAAAGACCAAAGCGAGATTAGTAGAAAATAAACGCCCTACCTCTCCATAAAGAGGAATGTAACGAGGCGAACAGGAACAGAGATTTAACATTCCAAGGCTACTGTCAGAGACTCGTAGTCAAACGCAAACATGTCAACAAAATCGCCCAGTCTCCCTGAGAGGAGACGTACCCAAAGGGCGAACAGAACTACAGTTCCGAACAAAATTGCCCAGTCCTCCAATAGGAAGACAGGTACTGAAGGACGAACAGAACAGCTGTTCCGGACATTACCGGCTAAAAGCTTCATGTCGTCGTCTATAAACAAATCGCCAGTGTGCATTGCCAAAAAGCTCTATTTTGGTTTTGTCTGTCCATAGAACATTTGCCCAAAAGGATTGTGGTTTGTCCAGGTACTCTTTGGCAAAGATCAGTCGTGCCTTTTTATGTCTTTTTTTCAGCAGTGAGGTCCTCCTTGGCCTTCGCCCATAAAGCCCTTCTTGGTTTAGTGTGTGCCGTATGGTACACATTGAAACCATGACTCCAGATTTTTCCAGGTCAGCCTTCAGCTCTTTGGATGTTTTACGTGGTGTTTTTTCCACAGTTCGCACCAACCATTGAAGACTTCTCTCATCGATTTTCCTCTTCTCCCCAAGTCCAGGGAGGTTCTTCACAGTTGCATGCTCAGCAAATTTCTTAATAATGTTGCGCACTGTTGAAACAGGGGTGCCAAGGTCTTTGGAGATGGCCTTGTACCCTTTAGAGGTCTTGCGTTTGGTGATAATAGCACTTCTGATGCTCTCAGACAGCTCCCTTGTCTTCACCATTGTGAAAAACGAACAGGGAATAACAAGTGGAATAACTTCATGTGGGCACTGACAATTTATCCCAGTTGAGTCTAATTTCTAATTTATCACAGGTGAGTCAAATGTAGTTCTTTTTGAAGGGTGCCAATACCAGTGTCATGACAATCTTTTAGCTTTTATAGTTTTTTCCTCGTACTGTTTCATAATTTGCTGTTCTGTACCAAACATATGTCGAATATCTCCTTATTTTCAGGAGATAGTCTACATGATGTACTTACATTTCATGGGTGCCAATAATGGTGACCACAACTAATAATGGTGACCATATATACAGACGGGTGACAAATTAAAGGAAAACACAATATAAAGTGTCTTAGTAAGGTGTTGGGCCACCAACAGGTATGTCACAACACAAATGCATTCCCAACAATTTTGTATCCCATAGGCACCTGTATGATACATAACCCAAGAGCGTGGATAAAATATTAGTATTTTTTTATTTTATTTCTCATATCTCATTTATTTCACATTTATTTCTCTTTTCCACTCAAGCACTTGAAGTGTATATTTATTTATTTTTGTCCATCGTGACAAACTGCTATTTTACTGGGCAAATTGTCTCTGATTTACTTTAACCCACAAGCTGCTGAAAAACATATGATGTCACACTAAATGATGACACAGACGGAGAGGTGTTCAATTCAGTCGTCAACAACATAATCCAACTTTGCCCAGAGCAGGGTGTGCAGGCGTGAATTACCCGACCCTTGTTTGGATATGTGAGCATGGATTTACAGTCGTGTTTGTACAGTCAGTGTAAAATGCTACCTTTGATGCCAAAAACAAATTCAACAGTGACATTTCTCAGGAACTTAGGTAGCAAAATTATCTCCGACTTTCCCACTTGTAATTACGACTTTGTTCAAGTGCAACTTACATGTCGTATTTCCAATAAATCCGACAGCACTTGAAGGCAGCATGAAAAGGACTGAAAAGAGGTAATTTGATTAGCTCTGGTTGAATCCAGCTCAAGCACACCCACTGACAAATATTCAGCAAAACCCAGAACATTTTCAACATGCGCAGTGCGTTGTGAGCTGTGAGCTCCTCGCTTCTGGTCCGAAAATAGCGAAATTCAGTAGCCATGCCCAGTGCGCCATGCGCTACGCCATTGACTATGACCGCTCACTGCACGCTATGTGCTTGCCGGAAAATAAAGCCCTCAGTGTATTTAGTGTCATCATTAAACCAAAATAATAATATTTATGTTATTATGAGAATACACGTAATATGAACTTTGGATGAAGCTTTAACTTTGCTACCTGAAATGCATTGCCTGTGATCTGACTGCTGTGAGAACATTGAATTGATGTTTGACAACGCTTCATTGTATGATCAAACAAAATTTGTTAAACAAGCAGGCTAATTTGGCATTTCTAAGGTGAGACGGAAGCCATATTCTGTTAGTTTATTCTCAGTGGATGCAGGTGCTTTTTAACTAAATTAAACCACATATACGTATTTTCTAAAATAACAGCACTGTCTGGAATATACCACCTCTATATATATATATATATATATATATATATATATATATGAAATCTGCCAAAAGTAGGTAGCTTTTAAAGGGAATGGGAGATAATACTCTGATTGGTTACGCCCAAGACACACCTATAATTAATTAAGAGGCTAAGTTCAGCCCATTTGCACCTTGCACCTTACTTACTCAAAATATGCGCCCTCTAACTAGCAAAAGTGGAGTTGGACACGCCTTGTGTTTTAGACCATGCGCCAAGATTGTCAAGATAGAGCCCCAAGTGTTTATGCAAGTGCATAAATTGGATGTACTGCACAATCTGTATTGCAGATGATGAGAAAAATTATCTGCAGTTGCAGAACGTCTGCTCGTTGTTTGCTGGCTAGTCAGCTACTTCCACAGAGGAACAGCACAATCTCTTTAATCTCAAAGGACTATCAAGAACTTACTGGAACTACCGCAACTAAAACGGCACTGCATTAGGGTGGATATGTAAGCATTCATTAATTAACAGCTGTGTAAGATATAGAGCTGATAACCAAATGGCAGTTTCTATAAATGACAGTATAGACACAAACACATCAGAGATCTTCTGTACAGTTTCCTGTAGGAATGGAAGTGTAGCTTTGTAAATCTAGAACCCAAAGCATGACCCAGAAACGGCTATTCAAACAAAGGAATGTTTTTTAATAGAATTGGCTTTCACCTATTTTTTTTTTTTTCATTTAAAAAAAAAATAGGAAGCACTTCTGGAACACAATTGAAGATTCCCAATACCATCTTCCATTCAAGTTTACTTTGCAAATTTCAAAAGAATATGCTTTTTTCTGTTCTTTGCCATAGCTGATGTGAGAATGCAATAAGAATGGAATAATTGTTTTTCATCACTGCTGTTTTGAAGATATTTTCAGACCCCATACCTACTGTAGGTACATTTACATACAGTTTAAGTCGGAAGTTTACATACACTTAGGTTGAAGTCATTAAAACTCATTTTTAACCACTCCACAGATTTCATGTTAACAAACTATAGTGCATGACACAAGTAATTTTTCCAACAATTGTTTACAGACAGATTATTTCACTTTTAATTCACTATATCACAATTCCAGTGGGTCAGAAGTTTACATACACTAAGTTGACTGTGCCTTTAAATTTTTTATATTTGGTCGCATACTTTGGCTTTGCATGCCATGACTTCCTGATGTCTGTGACTCAACAACATCAAATGACTCTTGATATCTTGTTTTCTGGTACTCTTACACATGATCCTATAACATCTCTGCATTTGAATGGATCTCTATGGGAATTGGGGAGTTGGACTAGATTTAGCTGTAAATTATGCTGGAACAGTATGAAATACATGATTGGTAAAATGGCTGTAAGTCATCAAGGGTCTGAGGTATGAAAAAAGCCTCAAACCATCACTCTGTTGCCAGATATGCAGTAGATATAGATGGATCACTTTATGGGTTGTTTCTCTCAAATTTTCCTATTGAACTCTATGGAAAAATAAGTCAGGAGAAGAAACCCTTCAAGTTATCCATCCATATCTACTGTATTTCTGTGATTTTGTGAGTGATGATTTAAGGCTTGTTTGATACGTCAGACCCTTGCTGACTAAGAGCCATTTAGCCAACCATGTGTTCCATACTGTTCCAGTGTAATTTACAGCTAAATCTAGTCCCACCCCCCAATTCCCATAGAGATCCATTCAAATGCAGAGCTGTTATAGTATCATGTGTAAGAGTACCAGAAAATAAGATATCAAGAGTCATCTGATGTTGTTGAGTCACAGACATCAGGAAGTCATGGCATGCAAAGCCAAAGTATATGCGACCAAATATAAAAAATTTAAAGGCACAGTCAACTTAGTGTATGTAAACTTCTGACCCACTGGAATGGTGATATAGTGAATTAAAAGTGAAATAAACAATTGTCTGTAAACAATTCTTGGAAAAATTACTTGTGTCATGCACAAAGTAGATGTCCTAACTGAGTTGCCAACACTATAGTTTGCTAACATGAAATCTGTGAAGTGGTTAAAAATGAGTTCAACTTCAAGTGTATGTAAACTTCCAACTTCAACTGTACATCCAACTCATCTTATACAAAATGAATAGAAGAATAAAAGCAGATCATTCACCAGAAAGCATATTATTGCAGTAAACATCACATTTAGTGTTTATAGCATACAATAATTATGCACTGCTACACAGGGTCATAATACAATTCAATTCAATTCTCTTTGCAAGACATTTCAAATGTTGTTTATATAATTGCAGAAACATAAAAACATTCCCCAGAGCAAGATAAAAACCAAGGCAGGACTAAGCTGAATTTTCATCCACCTTGCTAACCAAAAATACAAGTGGACTGCAATTGCAATCAATGCTTTCAACCAGAATTTTGCAAACAAAAAATAATCATTTTGAATTACAGATTCACAATCAGCAAATTCTCATCCTAGGCTGAACATCTGCTTTTCAAGAACAAACTATACACAATAACTTAGCTTGAGGAACATACTGTACATCTGAGGGTATGGGCTAAGCCATGATTACTTAAGTGATTTTTCAACTCTGTATAAAGAGTTTTTTTGTTTTGTTTTGCTCACAAAACTACTCACACTTAACGTCCAATACACTTAAAATGCCAACTGCTCTACTTTAAAATAAACTACTGAAGGTCCCAAAATATTACACATATGGGGCAGTCAAGACTATTTTCACAGTCAAGGCACAACTGTCAAACTTTACCAGTAACTCACGGCAGTGGCAAATTAAAGTGTGTCCAACTCAATTGACATTTGCTTGATTACATTAGAAGAATAGCTTGGTGAACCATGAACTGGACTTGAGAAAGATGACTTGAAAAGACTTGTGTGCTTAATGTTTTTTTTTTTTTAAGTTATGCAACTGTAATTAAATCATGATGGTGAAACCAGAAGTGAGTAGATGCCTGCTAATATTTGTTGCTCCTATATGGAACAGGTTTTCCCTGGCTTTTTGACAGGTGGCAAAGACAAGGGGGGAGTTAAAGGTGCACTATGTAGGATTTTTTGCCTGGCTGTAGTCCTGTGTTTACAATAAAAAAAGCCTCCGCCTCCGTTCTAAACCCCACCCGCTCCCCTCCGTTGAGGCAGAGATTGTATAGCACAGGCAAGAAACAGGCGAAAAATGTCAAGCAAAGATAAAATTAAAATAACGTTTTCAGCAACATTGTTCTATACGGTAACAGCAATTGAGTAGTGTTATAATGATTAGGCTAAATGAACACTTTTGAAATTGTTTTGAAGTCCTCAGCTCCCCAACATCGACCCCTGCTTCATAATGTATTCATTCATATAGCCTACTGTACGTCGCTTTGATTAAAAACATCTTCTAGGAAGCATGTATCTGGCTCATCATTACTGCCGTCTCCGACGAACGCAGTTGTAATTGGCGATTCTATGTTCGGAACGTAAATGTTGCCAGTGGTTTCATGGATTTTAACGTGAAGCCTACTGTTTTCCTGGTGTGAGAGTGGATGACATAGCTTACAACATCAAGCTCCCCTAATCATTTAAAAACACTCTGGAGCTGTAATAATTCATGTAGGCAGAAATTACACTAGGTTGATAAAATCATAAGTTTTAAAGACTGATTTTATTTCATTATAGGCCTATAACTGCATTAAACCCATTTGCAAGCTTAATTGTGATCTCAGGACTGCTTCCTGTTTTAAACCATGGCAGTGAGAAATTCAGCCAGCTCAGTGCCCTAAATCTCAGTGTTTGGCTAACATTATTCTGAAATGTAAGACAACAAAATTCCTTTGTTTGAACGATACCCTTAGCTAACGTTAGCCTCAAAACAAAGAATACCTTACCTAGACACACATCGTTTCATGAAAATATCTACCTAGCAATCTAACGCTAGCGAAATTTGAACACAGTCATTGATTCAGTCATAAAATGGAATAAACTCTCCTAAAACAGGTATCTGGTTTGCATTAGATAGGATAGATAACTAGCTAGTAGCCGTGATAAATTAGCTAAGGTTAGCCAACGTTAGCTGAAGCTCAATGCTTACCTGTTCAGGAGAAAATTTGCCAACTCGGCATCTGTCTAGAAAGCCTTCTGGGCTCTAAGCTGTCTCCATCTTTCAAATGCCAGTCCGAGATTTACCCGTGTTTTAGCACGGCTCTGGTCGTGGAGCTGTTTTCGAAAGAGGATGAGGCTTTTTAGGTTTGGTAGAATCTAGTACCATCGCAGTTGATCCAGTTTGTTAGCTTGCTTCCATAGCTGCAGCGCGCTGTGTTTGTGTGCCAATTTGTTTCATATCAGGCAACCCGTGGTGTCGAAATGGGCAGTGGGCGGAGTCAACTCGGAGACGATCGGGCAGTGGGCGGAGTCAACTCGGAGAATAGTGAATCACACAGGACAAAAACAGATGTTCCGGCCTGGAATGGAAATTTCAAAGGAGAATATACTGGCTGTAGCATTGTTGTCTGAGAAGCCAGTATTTCGATTTAGCATGTTTCCTTAATCTCTGATGAAATATCATGGTCATTTTATGATTTAGTACAGTAAATTTGTTACATATAGCCCCTTTAACAAAATAGCTATTAATTTGAAAAAGAAAACTGCATTTTCATATATTTTCAGATCATTAAATTCATAAATGGTTTTCAGTGGTAAAAAGGGCAGTGTTTATTTTACAGATAAGCTTAGCAATAAGAGTAAGCACAATTAAAATTGGGAAAGATACAGAAAAAATTTATAAAAAAGAAAGCCTAATTTCAGCCTATTCCATTTTCTTATTAAAGCATTTAATTTTCTGAAAAATCAATACAAATTTTATGCCTTATTTTTTCTTTACATC
This sequence comes from Synaphobranchus kaupii, assembly GCA_029718625.1. Taxonomy (NCBI): domain Eukaryota; kingdom Metazoa; phylum Chordata; class Actinopteri; order Anguilliformes; family Synaphobranchidae; genus Synaphobranchus; species Synaphobranchus kaupii. The sequence goes on along the minus strand of CM056379.1, from coordinate 45,983,341 downwards.
ACATTATCATGTAACATTTTCTTATATTTATGGATTATCTGAGCTCTTCATTCTCCATGTAGTATTAGCTAGACTATGTCCATACACATTAACCCCTTAATAGGCAGATTGGGCCAAGACGCCGGTATGGTGACATTGCTCAACTGAGACGTTTATTGCTCCTGCAACCAAACTATGGGTGGAAACAACAAACTCTGTGTTCTAGCTTTATTAGTGAGCAATTTGTGACACCAGTACATAATACAGAGTTTCTAAATGCCACTGCTGTCGTGTAGCTAGTCCATTTAACAAGCAACCCCCCCCCCCCCCACCCGGTCTCACCTGCAACTGTACCTACCCATGCGCGACACAGTGAAAAGTAGCATCTATCTGTGAGTTCATAAAAATATTTTTTTCACCACCAAAAATTTGTATTCTGTCATAGCAACGAGATAAACCTGACAAGAGCCTGAGCATACGCCTAAACAGCAGGAAAAGCCATGCTCACTCAATTGTAAAATAAACAAGTGAAATTCTTGTGTAATTATACCACTTCATTCTACTTTCAATATCTGCTACTAAAAATTTAATAAATATACAATCATGTTTTATGTACTGATTTCCATTGAAGCTAGAACATTTGTGATCTGATGCCAGGTTCAGATACATGTCTTGCATGCTAACACTTCACAGGAGACGCGATAAAAGTTACAAAATTACTATCGGGTCAAAATTGAGTTAATACCAGAATCGCATTCCTGAAGATGAAATCTACCATTCACCTAAATTTCTAAATTCTAATTGTTGTGTAAATATGTGAAATTTTGTTAAATATTGGGACTAGTTAGTCCGCCACACATAAGAAATAACTTATAAATAACCGTAAATGTTCCAAACTAAATTTTTGTGTGTTAAAACATGTCCACCATTGATATGGTTTTAAAAATAGAGATCATAGTTTAGCGGTCTCTGTGATGAGAAGTTACAATATACCGTAATACTGATGCTCTAGGGCCCTATCTTACACCCGGCGCAAAGCGGCGCTAACCCAAACGCAAGTGTCTTTGCTATCTTACACCCGGCGGTAGGTTCATTATAACGTCTACCGCTTACGCCGTTTAACTAGCATGTACTCTTGCGCCGTTTGGGCGTGTTGGTCTTAAGATGAGGAGTGGCCAAGATTCTTTTTGGCGTATTGCTATCTTGAGCCAGCAGAAAGCGCTTGCGCTAGAACCACCACTAACCTGGTCTAAAGTCATGTCGCAGTTGTATACATGTTATTTTAACGGTGCATATAAGTGCGTCTACAAAGGCGTGTGCACAATGCGCGTACCCTCCTGTCTGTTACACACAGGGGCGCGCACAAGCATGATTAAAATATCAAGATTACAATGTGAAATAGTATTATTGTGTAGCCTATATCAAAAAATACATAATAATAAAAGGGTCCATAGCCTACCTTTCCCTCAGCGAAGGGGAATGCCATGCACATTAAATTGCTTTCAGCCCACTCCATCAACATCCAGGCGATGTGCGATGGTACGGGACAATGGCTATCCATTAAAAAGCAGCTGATGACACCTATATCAAGCCTAATGCGCAAATTGTCATTTACACCTAATGCGTGAATTGTCATTCAATGGAAAACTCGCGCACAGCAATAGACGGACATTTAAGTTCTGAAAATGCGCTTCAGATGTCATTACAATACAGCTCTGTTTATCTATGAATACAGCCTGTAAGTAAATAGAATGGTTTGTGACTGAAAAAAGTTCAAAACCTTGTCCAGTGAATATTGCATTTATTGTTTTTCAAATAGCCTAGGCTACAGCGGATTTGCTGTGCATAAGGTTTTTTTCGATAGCCTATGGTTAAAAAACGGAGATAAATGTTGTTAGTTTGTTAACTAAATTGTAACCTTAGCTATTCTTCGTCCTTCATATTTTTTAAATTACAGTGACCAGGTTTCCATACTCTCACCGTTTAAAACCCAGCTGATTTCACCCGTTATTCCATAACTGAACAAAACAATTTTAAAGAGAACTAAGCGTCTAATTAGAAACTAAAACAAATTTGCAGCACGTTACACAATTAATTCACAATTAATTTTAATGCCATTCTCTGCATGTGCGCTGCATGTTCTCTGTTTCCCCTGCTGTAAGTCGCACGTTTCACGGTCTTCCTGGGAAAGTGGATTGTTTTAAAGGATTACGCTACGAGTAAAACAGGTTGGTCACATTTCCATAAACAGGACATTATTAAACAAGGGGAAATATGCGTGAACATATGGGTTGCGAACCTGACAGCTTTATTGTAGGCTATTTAGTGTCATCATTAAGGCAAAATAACGGTATGTATGTTATTAATCAATATTAGCCTACTATGCAGATAGCCTAATGAGCTTTGGATGAAGCTTGAACTTCGAGAACTCCATGAGAACAGCCTCTTGGAATTGATGTTTGACACTTTCATTGCATAATCAAACGAAATTCGCTGAACAAGCAGGCTAATTTGGCGTTTTCTAAGGTGAGACTGAAGCCATTGATAGCTTATTCTGAGCTGTTGCAGGTCCTTTTAACGAAATTTAGCCGCATATATTTTGTAAAATAACAGCCCTGTCTGGAATTACCGGGAACTCATAGGCTAATGGTTAGTCCGAATAATATTGATCATACTCCATTTAGCCTATTCCTTGATCACACTAAACACGCACGAGCATGTCTGTTTCGCCATCAAGCAATCCGCCAAGGTGGAAAAGCAGGCTTTTAAAGGGAATGGGATATGACATTTTGATTGGTTTATTGCATGTCACGCCCAAGACACACCTATAATTAATGAAGCGACTAGGTTCAGCCCAGTTGCACCTTGCGCCGTGCTTAGCGCCAAAAAAACACGCCGTTAAAATAGCAAAAGTGGACTTGGACACGCCCAAAATGGACTTTACGCCATGCGCTTAGACTAAGCGCCAAGATAGGGCCCCTAGTGTTATAAAGTATTCCTTTTTAATGACAGAAAATGCAGTTATTTTCTTCTGTGGAGTGGAAACGATGTTCCATCTGCTGAGCCATATGGATACTGTAGTATTTGAAAAAAAACATGATTTCTCCTAAACAAAGTTTAAAAGTTTAAACATTCGTAACTGACGGTCATAACATCAATCATAAAGTTTCACAATCCAGGAAACTCCTGGAACTCTCTGTTGCATAATATTGTGGTCATTGCTCAGATTAAAATCTATTAATGGGAGATAACAATAGATATAAATAGCCTACCTAGATGCCTCACATTCGCGCTGTTCAGATCTATTTTTCTACAATCTATGGTTCAGATATGTTTGCACAGCCGCCAGGGTGTCCGCGTAAGATCCGCGTAGCCTATGAACAAACGAATGCAGGCAGCCCTGCATAATATCTAAGATAACTTGCTTAATTCTCAACTAGTTTCATGAAATTTAGCTTGTTATAAACATGAGAAATTTCTGTACAACATGAGATACTTGATTTCCGATTTTCTCATAACAGCTATGTTACTTGTAAAACGCCCTTTTCACTCATCACTTTTAATTGCGTATGCCTACTTTTTTTCTTGACTTGGACCTGTTTTTACAAACTATTTCCACCATGCTGATTGGTTGGCTAATAATAATAATGTTGTCACATCTTTCTTTGTGCACCAAGCGAACCTGCTTTAATCAGTGATTTGTTGAAGTCACTGCACAGATTTAGATTTTTTTAAATTGCACATAATGTTCTAATATGACACTGATCTGACTTCTCTCAAATTAGTTTGGGGCAGATAAAAGAGAGAGCCAAGCAACCTTTTTTCCTCCAAGTATTCATATGCAAGATATTGTGGGATAGCTACCTGGCAAGAAGTAATTACCTGTTGATGAGAGCTAACAAAATGTATAAGCACTCCTTGAAGTATTATTGCTATAATTCACTAGGGAGAGCAATTATCAATGTTTTGAAGTTACATGATAATGGGGGAGTCATGTGAAAATAATGAGGGAAGTGGAAGAATGAAAAAGGATCAGTTTAAACACTATTATAATCAAACTTATTCAAAACTAGAAAGGTCGTTCGGAGAGCGCATCCCTCTGCCCATGTTGATGCATGTACCGTAAAATCAGGTATACATTAATAAGCATTTGGAATTAGTTTTGAAGATTTGTTGGAATTATTGAAGTGCTTTTACTACTGACTCTGCAGGGGAAGCTCATACCATGGGCAGACAGAGTATGTATGGGTAAATATTTTCCATGTCAAAATAAAAGATTTTTGGCAGATTGTGCACTCTTGAGATATTACTGCTCATTGCTCATGTCACAGCTAACCATATAGATCTCAGCTAACCATATACTAATCTGTATGGGCATATTGTATATATGCTCAGAGATCCATTGTGTACTTAGCTGTGACATGAGCAATGAGCACAAATATCTTAAGTTTGTCCATTTTTATATAAACTGTTGTATGATCAAAAATAACAAGGCTTGTGATGCAAAATACCAAATTACTCCTTTTAAAGCCTTAAAGCTATTAATAACTCAATTTAATGTTTATATCTGAATTAAGAACAATAACAACAACTAATATCAGTCCACTATGTCCTATATATGAAAATCAACAGTGAATAACTAAGCTACAGCAAATTGTAAGAAAAAAAGGAACGGCTCCGAAGTTCGTTGAAAATAACAAAGTTTATTCTTCGTAACAGCAGTTGTCAGAGATACAGCAATGCACTCTGGATTCAGCGGAGTAAAATCTGAATCCTGTTCTGTAAAATGGATGACTTTAAATACCATTTTAGGGCTTTGTTTTCTACAGGCAGGAAACCGAAATGTGTATTCAAAAATGATGTGATTGATTTAAGGAAGACACCGTTTGGCTCCCTTAGATCAATCAGTATGGGGTCTGAAGGTGCAACTTCCCGTGGTCTAACCAGGAACCAGTCTATTGTATTGCTAATCTAATTTCCTTGGTTGAAATAGGCTTTGATCACTCACTCCCATCAGTAGGGGGTCTGAAGGTGCAACTTCCCGTGGTCTAACCAGGAACCAGTTTATTGTATTGCTAATCGAATTTCCTTGGTTGAAATAGGCTTTGATCACTCACTCCCAGCTGCTATTCTATAATTGAATGCTATGCCTAATAGTGGCGACGCGTCACTGTTTTCACTTACAATTTAACCTACATTGTATTTATGATAAGTTGGTTGATTCGGCCGGCGGCGTGGTTGATTTGTCAGTGTTTTGAGTGGATCATATCAGTTTAGAATCTTACAAAATATTTGATTTGATAGTATGTACATCATTACATTATCCATCTGATCCAACTATGGTTATCATATATTAACATTGATTATGAAATAAAAACACAAAATTCAATTGCACTTCAATTCAGTTCTGTCCTGTAGCCTATGTAGGCTATGTATGACAACAATAGCTCAGTGCATATATATATATATATATATATATATATATAGATATATTTACAGCAAAAGCCCAATGTGAATCTGTATCTAACTGCGGGTGCTCCAGGCCTACAGTCTCCCACTATAGCTTTGACTAGCCTTGCCAGACAGCTACTATGACATTCTAGCCTAGCATCACCAGCCTGATCACGTGACCTCACATTCTGTTTCACTCCCATATCAGTCTGGTAGCACCCGTTCAAACTGATTCCCAGTTAATCACAACCGTTTAACTAATATGAGGCAGGGCTAATACGATGATTGTACCCACATGACTAACCCACGTTTCATTGCTCAGATTGGTTGTAGGTCTATCCAATTCCGTGCAGAATAATTTTGATCTGCAATCGTTGATAAGGCCCCTTGGAAATCCAAAATGAATCGAGTTTCCAGTCAAACCCCATTAACTTTTTTCAAATTGGGTTTGGCGAAGCCAGGCTAATGTCATTATATCAAAATTTGTACATCTAATGTTCTTTTAACGATGTGAACAGAGTTCAATTGGCCATATTTAGCTAGCTAACTAACTAGTGTTTTTTACCTTTCTGTTTTGTGCGCAGGTAGTTCCCTGCAGCACCAACAGAAAGAAAAAAAATGGAGCCACAGTCATTGGCTACGTTAACCATGAGAGTTCTGATTCACTTTCACAATACATTTTCAAGTTATTTAATACTGGTTAGGCTAACGTTACCAAGCGTAACAAGCCTACAAGGTGTGTGGCTAGCTAGCCTAGAAGCTAACGCCGTTGTAATAACGTTACTATTTTGGTCACCTTCCTAAGCCAGTACACCCAAGTTTGCTACTTCTAGCTAGCGAGGTTGCCTGACTAGCTAGCCTATTTAAGCTTAACAGTTCATTGATGATGGCTTGAATAGGCAGATAGAATGCTAGTTAGATAGGTGAAAGAACTTCTATAGCCTATCCGTTAACCGGAACTCCGCTGGTCAATCACATCGGGGGGTATGTCAGAAAACGGGTTTACTGGAATCTCTGAGTTTGCTAACCCTGAGATTGAATTTAATTAAACTCAGGGTTAGCAAACTCAAAATTTTCACTAAACCCGCTTTCTGGAATACTCCCCCGAATAGTCAGTTACATCAACTACCCAAATCGGCTATGCTACCAATAACACAGAGAAAGGGACCACTTCACGTGAACAGAAACATGTAGCGTAATACTACGATTTCCAGAAATAATATGGTTATTACCTTATATTTTCCTCGAATGTCGAACATAGAGCTGTTCCTGTTGTATTCAGCAGACTAGATGTAGTTTTTCTGAAAGAGCAAACTATTCATGCTCCGGGGCATAATCTAGTGGTCAAAATCACTAAACTTGGCGGCGCCCCCATTGCAAAACATTGTAAACGCGTATATATTTATTATTTCGAAAACCACTGATCAAATCCGCTCCAAAATTTAATGGGTTCGTCCTTGGCCCATACTACACATACATACTATACTACACACAAATTGGTCTGGTAGTTTTTACGTAATCCTGCCCAGAATCAAACAAACAAACTCACCCACACCACCGAAAACATACCCTTCTGGGGGCGGAGGGAATCATGGCAAGCACTGGGTTACGGACAACACACACATAACAATTTCATACAATTGTTCCTCGTATAAGGGTGTATTTTATGATGACAAAAGGGCAGAATTAACATCAAAATCTTTCAAGCCAGTTCTCAAAACTTTGTTTTGTAAGATCACCATATTCAAACAGTCATATCTCCAGAAATATTTACTCAATTAGCGTAATTTTATCGTGAGATGAAAAACTCAGTCAAATTTTGGCAGTATTTTCCTGATGGTGAAATAATATTTTATTGTAATCTTATCGTACAAATATAGATTATGGCGTATTAGTCTCTTCCAGTGCTATACTTGTCGCTTAGGGCATGGAAAATACTCCAATTTACTGTGCACTGATATGTGCTAGATGAATGTAACATTTTCCCTGGAGTAAACTTCCGAAAAATGTGATCCCAGGGCATGCAGGAAAAGATTACATACATGTAGAGTACAGAAAAAAAGTGATGTTTTATTGAGGTACAAGAGCGAATTATTAGGCTACATATTTAGGTGTGTGTACCAGTGTCATATCAATCCTTTAATCTTAAACCATCAGAAGGGGCAAATGCTTTATAATGGACAAAAATTATTTTATTAATTTTATAACTGGTTTTGGATAGGTGTTTAGAACAATGGGCCAAAACCGGGCTTTTGTTTTGAAGCTCACTTCCTGGTTGGGCTGGGAGCGGCCATAGTGCCGTTGCTCACGAGCGGCACTGCGGTTGGCTCCAGTATAGGTCTTTCACCATGTAAGTCAATGGCAGCAATGTTGTCAAAATACTAAGTCAATACATTTTTTTCACAAGAAAATGTAGTCGCAATACGTGCTTTTCCTTCATCTAATGCCTCTCCATGTGCCGATTTTTTTAATTATTGTGTCGTTTGGACAGGGTATTAACATTTGTTCAGGACCAATCAGAGGGACAGGTTGAGTCACTGCCATAGATAGGTTCTATAAAGTTCTCACTGCACTCACTCGGAGGGGCGGGACCAGAGGAGGGGGGGGGGGGGGGGGGCAACAATCATTGGTCTAAAACGCGTAAAGCCTTGCGTCTTGGGACCTATTTTTATAGTCTATGCTTGGGACAGAGAGACACGCTGTATTTTTGAGTGGAAGTCGATGGAGAACATCCCTTAGTAGCCTACCGTGAACAAGCTGTTGTTTTGTGGACGCAGTTCGTAACATAATAAATTGACTGCCTTGTTGCTCATCTTCAACATGTTTGTCATCACATATTCATTTTGGAGCGAGCTATGATGTGTCTACTATGAAAAAAAATACTGTTTTGTGAGATGAGACAGCAGGGGATGTTGCAGCTACACTACAGGCCCAGCGTCTCAGAGCAAGCAGCCAAACTCTGGGTTAAGTATCTGAAATCGATTGCTCCATACCTCTATAACCTTATCAATTTAGATATTAATTTAGCTATTCCACCCCCTCCTGTACGCAATCGCCATACTCCCCCTGCCATGAATCTTACCATTGCTTAGCAATGCTGGGTTAGCTAGCTAGCAAGCTAACGATAGCTCATGGCAAGTCGTTTTAACATTTAGCGAGCAAGCTAACGATAAAAGAATATGGCATTTGTAAATGTTTGCAATGTTTGTGATTATGTTACGGGATGCAGATGAAAGTTAATGCCAGCTACGATGTAGCTAATGTAACTATTGTGCTTTAGCTAGCGTGTGCACCCACTAACTTGCCGACTTTATCTGGAAGTTTTCAGAACAGGGTTTCATCGGATGCTGCGGGAAACTATGTCAGATGGCTCTGTCACAGTCAAGTTAATTAGCGGTTAGCCAAAAAGACGGTGGTCGTTTGCTCATTTAACAAACTATGGGGACAGCTTGTTACCTTTCTAGTGGCGCTAGCCCAGTGCGCAAAATGTAGTTGAAAAGGTGTCCAAGACGCATTTCCAACACAATTTAACTGTCCACTGACGACTGTTGTCCAGTCGTCGGTGGACAACTTTTTTTTTAATGTATAAGTTGCTGGAATTTTGGCCCATTCCTCCTGACAGAACTGATGTAACTGAGTCAGGTTTGTAGGCCTCCTTGCTCGCACACGCTTTTTCAGTTCTGCCCACAAATTTTAGATTGGATTGAGGTCAGGACCTTTTGATGGCCACTCCAATACCTTGACTTTGTTGTCCCTAAGCCATTTTGCCACAACTTTGGAAGTATGCTTTGGGTCATTGTCCATTTGGAAGAGCCGTTTGCGACCAAGCTTTAACTTCCTGGCTTGAGATGTTGCTTCAATATATCCACATAATTTTCCTTCCTCATGATGCCATCTGTTTTATGAAGTGCACCAGTCCCTCCTGCAGCAAAACCCCCACAACATGACGCTGCCACCCCCGTGCTTCACGGTTGGGATGGTGTTCTTCGGCTTGCAAGCTTCACCCTTTTTCCTCCAAACATAACGATGGTCATTATGGCCAAACAGTTACATTTTTGTTTCATCAGACCAGAGGACATTTCTCCAAAAAGAAAGATCTTTGTCCCAATGTGCAGTTGCAAACTGTAGTCTGGCTTTTTTATGGCGCTTTTGTAGTACGGGCTTCTTCCTTGCTGAGCAGCCTTTCAGGTTATGTCGATATAGGACTCGCTTTACTGTGGATATAGATACGTTTGTACCTGTTCCCTCCAGCATCTTCACAAGGTCCTTTGTTGTTGTTCTGGGATTGATTTGCACTTTTCACACCAAAGCACATTCATCTCTAGGAGACAGAACGCGTCTCCTTCCTGAGCGGTATTGCGGCTGCATGGTCCCATGGTGTTTATACTTGCGTACTATTGTTAGTACAGACAGACGTGGTACCTTCAGGCGTTTGGAAATTGCTCCCAAGGATGAACCAGACTTGTGGAGGTCCGCAATTTTCTTTCTGAGGTCTTGGCTGATTTCTTTTGATTTTCCCATGATATCAAGCAAAGAGGCACTGAGTTTGAAGGTAGGCGGCCTTAAAATACATCCACAGGTACACCTCCAATTGACTCAAATAATGTCAATTAGCCTATCAGAAGTTTCTAAAGCCATGACATAATTTTCTGGAATTTTCCAAGCTGTTTAAAGGCACAGTGAACTTAGTGTATGTAAACTTTTGACCCACTGGAATTGTGATATAGTGAATTAAAAGTGAAATAATCTGTCTGTAAACAATTGTTGGAAAAATGACCTGTGACATGCACAAAGTAGATGTCCTAACTGACTTGCCAACACTATAGTTTGCTAACATGAAATCTGTGGAGTGGTTAAAAATGAGTTTTAATGACTTCAACCTAAGTGTATGTAAACTTCCGACTTCAACTGCAAATTGAAGATAACTGAATGAACAGTAATCGTGACGAATTTCACAAATTCAATGCAAATAAATAACACAGTAAAATCGACGATGAAAATTAAATGTTATATTATAAAACATCAGCTACTTAAGGAAGTTTACCGCAAGTTAATTTTGCAATAGAAAATGGTGGGTTTGGTTAAGGTCAGGTCATGGGCTTCTCCACCCCGAACTGTCAATCATACTGTGCCCGGACCATGATGACCATATCCGTTTGACCCTGCTCCCGACAACGTCACTTCTCTTTCCCTTCCCTGGTTGCCTTTTGAAGATTGCTTGCACTCCTGGATCAGTCTCGATATCTTCAACTCCGGTGAAGAGCGATGGTAAACTTTGTTGCTGCAGATCCAACGGACATTCCTGAGCATATGTTGCGAATGCATCTTCATGGTGATGAGCAGCAGGAGTGCCCTGAAAAATCTCCAGCCCGCTTCCCCGTCCCACTACAGACACACAGCGCATAAAAAAAACAAAAGACAAAAGCCCGGCACAACAAAACACATTCAAATGAACAAAAACGAACACAAGAGACAGCTGGACTACATGTCGCCATTACAGCGCCACGTGACGTCACGTGCTATAAAATATTATTAATTAGTTAATAAAATATAAATAAAACAAGTAATAGTACAAACAAGAACTTTTATAATGAAATTTGCTAGTTCCATTTCAACAAATATATATGAGATCCCGATGATAACTGGTCTGATGATTGCAATTAATTTGAATTAAGGTCTATGGCTACAAAATTAGAGTAGCCTATGTAAAAATAAGGAAACAGTAATTTAGTAGCAATTCCAAAAGAGCTGAAACGTGATCGGCCAATTTTTCAGTGGCCCGGGTTCCCGAAGTAAAATTCTCATTCATTTTCTCTGTAGACATTTCAGAAAATCCCTAGGTAAAGAGTTTTAAGCCTTGAACCGAACCATCCAGCTACAAAATGAATCACGACGTAAAAATATATTCAGAGCAAAAAAATCTTTGGAAAACAGAAAAAAAGGCCACGGTACAAGACTGGCTACTTAACGTTTTTAACTCATTGAGTGTTCTGGAATACTTAGCCTCAGCACTGCCAAGTCAATATGGCTGCCGACATTCAACATTTTTAGATTGATCCTGTCAATTTGCAAACTTCTCATAAAAAACATTATTTTACCTATTGAACTGAATTTTTTGTTAATGAGGATAGACAGCATTAAATAGCACACCTTCTGGTTCAGTTCACTATTAGAACAACATCAAACAATATTGATGGAAATACCCAGGTGAAAAAGTAGTATACTTTAGTGCAATAAAAATATAATTGAATTATACAAAGGTTATTACATGTATACCTTTCTTTTTTGTACTTAATTTGAAGTATGTTTAAAATGTACTTTTAAAAAGTGTACTTCAAGTATAGTCTCAAACACACACGTAATACATTTAAAGTTTGTTTCAAAAGCACTGGTGACATAATGAAATTGTACTGCAGGTTTATTAAGATACCAACAAATCATACTTTTTGTTAGAGCACTTAAATAAACTTAAGTATACTAAAAATAGTCCCATTTTAACATACACACTGCACTTGAAGTACACTTAAGTATGATTTAAGTTCTACTTTTGAACAACTTTAGTGCACTTAGTATACAAAAACTACTAAAAGTACACTTTAAATATATAATCTTTTTTTCGCCTGGGTATAATAATAATAATAATAATAATAATTTGGTTAACATGACTCTTGTGGTTATGTGTAATAATAGTGAAAACAGCTTTCCATAAAAATCAGCTCTTGCATAACTATAGATATGTAAAAATGAGCTGTCCACATGAGAGTGCATTTTGCTGTGTCGAGGATCATCTAGGCTGCGCTCGGATTCAGATAAGCGTATCTTTTTTCATTGCTTTCAGCTGTTGTTAGTTAATTGAACAGATTGGAGTCACTCGGTAGCTTCGTTTATTTTGAATTGTTTGCAGTTAGTCCGTAGCTTGCTCGCTGTGATTAGGCCAGCTACCTGTCTTTTGTGTTGCTAATTAGAACGAGTTGGAACCAGTTTCACCTGTGTGTATTAGCCCTGCAAGCAGCTGAGTGCAATTAAATAACTGCTTAAAGGTAAAACAGAGGCCGCCTCGTCATCAATTTACCTGACTTGTTTGTTTGTTCTGATCTTTGCTAGGGCCCTATCGAACCTCTCTTTTCACCACCTACCATGTGTCTAACCCCCATTCCTCTGTGCTCTATGCCTCGCCCCAGGAGGTCCAACCACCGTAGGCGCTGCCCAGCTAACCTGGTCTGCCCACCCCTATCCTCTTATAAGAAACTCTCAGTGGTGGGTGGACTATGGAACTGCTGGTCAGCTGTCCAGAAAGCCGACTTCATCACTGCCTACGCCAAGATGAAGTCCCTCCACTTCCTGGCTCTCACTGAGACCTGGATCACCCCAGATAACACGGCCACTCCAGCTGCTCTGTCTGACGGCTACTCCTTTTCGCACACCCCCAGGGCCTCTGGCCGAGGCGGGGGCACTGGTTTGCTTATCTCTCAGTCCTGGAAATTCTCCATGCCCTCTGTACACAGCCTAAATATCTCCTCCTTTGATTTTCATGCAGTCACTGTAACTCACCCGTCTAAACTTAACATTGTTGTTCTCTACCGCCCTCCAGGTCCACTCAGCGCTTTCCTGGATGAACTGGACACTCTCCTGAGCTCCTTCCCTGAGGATGGCACCCCTATAATTCTACTGGGTGACTTCAACCTCCAGCCAGAGACCTCCCAGTGATCCAGTGTCGCCTCACTCCTCCAGTCCCCATCGCCCGCTACCCGCTACCAACTAGACCTTGTATTCACCAGGAGCTGCGCCACGTCTGAACTCACGGGGACTCCGGTTCATGTATCGGACCATTTCTTTATTTCATTCTCTCTCTCCTACCCACTCTCCCGCAACTCCTCTAACAACCTACCATCTAACTTTCAGGAGAAATCTCTGCACTCTCGCACTCCTCTCTCTACCTCTGCTCTCTCTGCACTTCCTCCTCCCGCATCTTTTGTTAATTTGCCTATTGATGTTGCCACCTCCACCTTTAACTCCTGCCTCTCTCAGTCTCTCGACTCACTATGTCCTCTTGTCTCCAAACCGGCCCGATCATCACCCCCCTGCCCGTGGCTGACGGATTCTCTCCGATCCAGCAGAACCATGCTGCGAGCTGCTGAGAGAAAGTGGAGGAAATCCAGATCATCTGGCCTCATATCACACTCTGCTGGCAGCCTTCACATCAGCAGCTACATCTGCTAAAACTACATTTTTCCAGTCAAAAATGTATGCATGTATGTCTAACCCACGTACACTCTTTTCCACCTTCTCTTCCCTGCTGATCCCTCCTCCACCCCCCTCACCCTCTTCCCTCTCTTCAGATGACTTCCTGATCCACTTTGAGGAGAAGGTAGCCCTGATCCGAAACTCCTTCACACATCCGGTGATGCCCCATATCCCCCATAATGAACCCACCGCTACATTTTCGTCATTTAAGATTCTGGAGGACATAGATGTACTCCAACTTGTAACGCGCCAGCGTGCAACCACCTGCCCACTGGACCCCATCCCGTCGGCAGTCCTCCAGTCTATATCCGGTGAGGTCCTTCTATATCTGTCCTCCATTATCAACACCTCCTTAACCTGTGGCTATGTTCCTGCTGTTTTCAAAACTGCCCGTGTTACCCCACTCCTTAAGAAACCTAGCTTAGACCCCTCTGATGTCAAACTATCGTCCTGTGTCTCTCCTGCCCTTTCTGTCCAAAGCTCTTGAACGAGCTGCCCTTAACTAACTGTTTTTCTCCACCAGAACAACCTGCTCGACCCTCATCAGTCCGGCTTCAGAACCGAGCATTCCACTGAAACTGCGCTCCTGGCTGTGACTGAGGCACTCGCCACTGCCAGAGCCTCCTCCCTCTCCTCTGTCCTGATTCTCCTTGACCTGTCTGCAGCGTTCGACCCGGTCAACCACAAACTCCTGATCTCCACACTGGCTGAGATGGGTATCTCTGGAACTGCCCTCTCTTGGTTTACATCCTATCTCACAGATAGATCCTACCAAGTCTCCTGGAAGGGTTCTGTCTCTGCACCTCATCCACTTTTTACAGTCCTGCAGGGATCTGTACTGGGTCCTCTGCTGTTCTCCATTTACACTAAGTCTCTTGATGTCTAGCCATCACCTGAAGCTCAACCTCGACAAGACCGAGCTGCTCTTCATGCCATACAAGACCTCCCCGCTCCTAGACCTGTCCATCAACGTCGACGGAACCATGGTGACCGCCTCCCGCTCTGCATGGAACCTGGGGGTGGTCCTGGACGACAAGCTGGACTTCAAAGAACACATCAGGGCAACGGCACAGTCCTGCAGGTTCCTCTTGTACAACATCAGGAGGATTCGGCCGTACCTGACCACCTACTCCACCCAGCTTCTTGTCCAGACTTTGGTCACCTCACGTCTGGACTACTGCAACTCCCTTCTCGCAAGCTTACCAGCCTGCGCCATTCTGCCCATACAACTGGTCCAGAACGCGGCTGCTCGGCTTGTGTTTAACCTCCCAAAGTTCTCGCACGTCACCCCCCCTGCTGAGGTCACTCCACTGGCTGCCAGTCGTGGCCAGGATCAGGTTCAAAGTTCTGACCCTGGCCTACACTGCAGCCAAAAGGTCAGGCCCTTCCTACCTACAGGACTTAATCCAGCACTACGCTCCTGCTCGACCACTTCGCTCTGCTGCTGCAGGGCGACTTGCACTTCCCTCCCTCCGTGTTAATGGCTCCCACTCGTCCCGACTGCGGAGCTTTTCCACCCTAGCTCCCCACTGGTGGAATGAACTCCCCACTCTGCTGCGCTCAGCTGAAACACTGTCTGTTTTCCGTCGTGGTCTGAAAACGCACTTTTTTCACCTCGACTAAACTACCTATATAGGGCCACTCTATAGTACTCGCTTCTTGTTTTTTGCTTGTTTTCTATTTAACTTGTGTTTTTGGTTATTTTATAGTTCAGAATGTATAGCTGACTGTGTGTACTACTCATGTTTATTGCTGGGGATAGCTCCTACGCTGTGAGAAAGTTGTGCTTTGTCGGATTTGCTTTGTAGTCGCATCAATTACCTTCAAAATGCACTTATTGTACGTCGCTTTGGATAAAAGCGTCTACCAAATAATTGTAATGTAATGTTATTTTGTATCAACCATTTCAAACAGAAACAGTTAGCCTATCCTGAGGCAAAAATAACATAGCCTAGGCTAAATTATGTGGTGTGAAGGACTAATTAATAACGGAACCAACAAAACGATGGTCACTGGAGAAGATATAGGAAATAACTGGCCAGAAGTGGAAATCAGAGAATTATAATAATAACAACAATCCTAATACATAATATAAGTCGGTAAAAGGATATTATAAAACTCATTGATGGTAGGCTACTGTCCGTGACTCAAAAGTTTACCAGACGATCGTGGAAAGACAAAGCTAGGGGAGTAAGGCAAATATCTATTGCATTACAGCAGAGCCTTTGTTATGCCAATTTGGTTTTGATACTGAGTAATTTACTCCCGCTGCAGAGAGATACAGTGATGATCAAGTGTGTTTGTTAATTTTCTTCCATTACTGAGACAGTAGCATGAAGTAGTTTGTTATACTGTGCACTTGATTGTGTTCAATGTCTTTATATTCTTGGTCACTGGCGCAAACATGTTGGTTGGTTATTCCCACGCCCCGATGTTGGTTTAAATGGTCTGTTGTTCTTTTTTAAAACATGGGATAAATATAACGTCAAATATTTCCATCTAGAACCATGTAAAAAAAAAAGAAGCAAATCCATATAAAAAAATGGTGAAGGAATTGTAAATTGGTCACCCACTGCCTCAGGATAGACCTTTTTCCTTTTTTTATTATTATTTTGAAACTAAAAAATTTAAAAAGTAATCTTGCTTTAAAATTTAAAGAAATGTGTCAAGTTTAACTTTGTACCATTTAGATGTCAGGTTAGCGTCTGTTCACTTAGATATGAATTGTAAAAGGCATTTTGACCAGGGGTGCCCACATTTTTGCACCCCACTGTAGCTATGTCTCCCTTACTGTTAAGAAGGTACTGATATGTCTCTGAGCTTTTCAGGTTGTTCATAGCTTTTCCATCGCTAGCTACAGACACCATAAAATAACTAAAGGGTTGCCGGACTTCCACTACGCATCGAGCCTAACAACACCCTTTAACTGTGACTATATTGACGATATAGTACTGCATCTCGTACCTTATTGCTTAAAGTTTAAAGAATTTTTATCAGTTTCAAACGGTATACTGTGTGCCCAGATGATTAAAAAAATTCACTGTAAAAAAATGCAATGAATGCAAATAAACGAAAGCACTTCCAACCCGAATACGGGCCGGTGCTAGTTAATGGGTTAAAGCTGCCATGGCACTTCTCTAAGCAAGTATGGAATTTGCTAGTGCCCTGGCCAAAGCTAGCTCTGACTGACACTTGAGTCTAGCTCTGACCATATATTTTATCACCTTTAATTTCCTTTCCTTAGAATATTCATTTTCTAAGGTAAGATTTTTAAGACAGCTTTGTAGCTTTATTGAGAAAATATGTTTGGGAATGGAGGGATTTCATCTGTGTTGGGGGGGACATCTGTGTTCCATCATGCACCAGTGACCCCCTCCGGTTAATCAGACCCCCACAGCACAAGCTACATATGAAGAGTCCTCCTCCAACTTCATTATCTGTGATAGCCTGGAGTGAGAAAAAGCAGTGGCTCTTATGAGCACAAGTTTTGGAGGAGAGCTCATGCTTGTCAGTGCTCATCACTGCAGCCTCTCATAACAGTTTGGGAGAGCACAAACACACAAATCAGGCATTCCAAACCAGGACAAAATTAGGCAAAACATGATTTGGACTTCATGAATTTAGATCATTCAAAATTTTAAATGCTAGCATGCAAAGCACGTTTCCGATCTATCGGATTTTCCGCATTCCGCTGCGGGATTTAGATTTACCCAGGTGATTATCTCTTTCACCTGTCTTACCTGGCGCCAGGTATTTATACCCCTGAGTTCCGCTTCCGGGCGCTTCTATTTCATTTCGTTTCACCACGAATGTTAGGGCTATTTGTTTGATTCTCTACCTGCTCTAAGAATAGTTTTCTTGTTTTAGCAGTAGAGCTTTTCAACTGCCTGAAGCTCAGGGAATTCGTTTTCTGTTCCCTTATTTCCTTTCTCTGTTCCTCTCCCACTCTGTTTCTGAGAGTTTGAGTTTTATTTTAATTTATTTCACCTGTTATTGGGCGTTATAGTCACGTTCCGAGGGTGCCTTGTTTTTTCCTGTTCTCGCGTTTCCTCCTTTGTTAACATTCGCCAGTTTACTTATCCCGTTTTACTAGGGTGTTTATTGTTTTGTTCCTCAAATACCCCTGCCCATGTTATGTGGCTATCCCGTTTTACAGTTGTGTTCAAATAAATAGCAGTGCGTTAAAAAAAGGGAATAAAGTGCAAATATTTTTTAATAGCTTTTAGTTCCATATTTCAAATGTAGTGGAAACATTACACATTCAATTCCAAATCAAAGCATTAACAAATTTTATCAAGTCTGCGTTATTCTTTTACAGGAAGCAAAGAAAAGGAATATTAATCTGTTCAAAAAAATATCAGTGTCGACATTTTTCTCTTCAAACTCAAACACTTCCTGTATAAATTTGTCATGGGTTTCTACCCTTTTTCCCCATGCGGTCATTTTCCTCGGTGGCCACGCGGGGGCGCTGCCCTTTTGGCGGATGCTTGCTCTGCCCTGCTTTGATTGCGGAGCTTCTGTCAGCATCCACATCTGTGCGTGGTCACCTTTAAAGCTATATAAGCCTCCCGTTTCCTTCGGTCGGGGCTTCAATATTGTTTGTTTGTTTTGTATTTGTGTTATTTGCATTGTCTGGTGTGAGTTATGTACCATTTGTGCTACTCGCCTATTTTAACGTCTCATTACTGAGGCAGGGCGTTAGTTCTTGCTGGCTCTTTGGTTACTTATCTCGTAGAAGTATGGGAGTTCTCTGCTCTATTTCGCCTTTCTATGGTTTCTCCTTATTGAGAGACCGGGCATTCACGCTTTTACTTAGTTACTTATCTCGTAGAAGTATAGGGCAGCAGTTCTTTGTGCCATTCGTCTTGTTTGGTTTTCTTAGTGAGAATCCAGGCGTTTGTGCTTCTACTCATTTGTGAGTGACAGTGAGCCGGTTAGTAGCTTCGGTACGTTTGTACCCTGTTTTGTCTCCTTCTCGTGCACTAGGTTCCCCTTTCTTGTGAGTCAGGGTTTTCTTTATTATATTGAGAGGCAGTGCGTGCTATTTTCTATTACGTTTGCGTTGGTCTTTTGGTACAGCTGTCCTGTTCCTCCTTTTTACCTGCGGGACGATTTTGTTCGGAACTGTTGTTCTGTTCGTTCTCCGGGTGTGTCTCCCCTTATGTGGAGCTTGGGCGATGTTGTGGACATGTTTGTGTGTGACTGTGCGTTTCTGAAAGTAGCCTTGGAATGTTAGCTCTCTGTTCCTTCGCCTCGTTACATATTCCTTTACTGAGAGGCTAGGGCGTGTGTTTTCAATTAAGCTTGCGTTAGTCATGTTTGATTAGGGGTGTCACGATTCTCCAAATCCGCGATTCGATTTGACTTTCGATTTTAAGGTCACGATTCGATTCGATTTTCAATTTTTTTTTCAGCACAATTTTTTTTCCCAGCACTATAGTCTAACTAATGGCTATGCCATTGTTAGACTATCAAGTCTTGACTTGTAAAGAAAAATACTTGTTTCTCAATAAGTAACTTTTATTTGAATAATAGCAATTATAAATAATAACAAAAATATGAGAATATTTAAACACACCTAAACAGTTAAGAGCTTTATCAAAACTAGACTCTAGAATAAACAGTTGAACATTTACCACGCTATTAACAATTTACACATTGGTTTTATGCCCTGACAATGGTCATTTACATTTTCAAATTCTTCTTTAAAAAGATGAGCGTGTTCACATTCTTTGAACAGTTAAGAGCTTTAACAAACTAATATCTGAAATAATAAACAGTTGAACATGTACCACGCTATTAACTATTTACACATTTTTTTCATGCCCTGACAACTGTCATTTGGGTTGTCATTTGAGTTGCCTGTGTCAATGTTTTTTTCTCAGTCAAATCTATTTCTTTGTGATGCCTGCGAATGTGTCCTGCCATATTTGACGTGTTGCCTGAGGTGGCGTATGGTACTCGCGTGTAGCATAGCCGACAGACTGTCGTTTTTTTGTCAATGATGCGTTCGTTGTTTATATAACTCACGGGGAAGGCAAAATGTTGCCACACCGGTGACTTGAGGGAAGCAGGAGGATTTTCCAGTTCTGTTTCTCCATCTCCGACTCCGGCAGTGGCCATGGTGTGTCAAAAAGTAATGCAGGCTACCGGTAAGCTAATGTTAACTAGCAGCTGTGTCTTCTTTGAAATATCATTGTTGTTTTTTCTTCGGACGCACGCCTGCGTGGACGAACAAAATGCAGTGGAAGGCGTCAAGTTTCGTTTTGTCGGAAACGCTTACATTAGAGATAGCCAAGTAGGCTACTTTTTTTTTAAACATTTTACCCATCACATGAAAGGCTAAGAAGAGCGCGCGGGGGGCGGGGGTGGAGAGAAAAAAAAAAACTTGGAGAATCGCGAACCAGCTTGTGATTTTGAAATTGAACGCTCATTTCGATCGATTTTCGATTTCGAATCGGTATCGTGACACCCCTATGTTTGATAGTAAAGTTATGGGACGACGGTGCTCCGTCGGCTCGCCTGTAAAATGTTTCTCTCTCCTGGGAGATCGGACGTTTACCCCTTTATGTTTTCTGCATGTGACTGCGAGCCTATGAAACTAGCCATGGAATGTTATATCTGTTCCTTCCCCCGTTACATTCCTCTTTACCAAGAGGCACGGCGTTTATTTTCTATCAAACTCGTTTTAGTCTTTTAGCCGGTAATGTCCGGAACAGCTGTTCTGTTCGTCCTTCAGTACCTGTCTACCTATTGGAGGACTGGGCGATTTTGTTCGGAACTGTAGTTCTGTTCGCCCTTCGGGTACGTCTCCTCACAGGGAGACTGGGCAATTTTGTTCAGACAGTAGTTCTGTTCGTCCTTCGGTACCTGTCTCCACACATGGAGACTGGGCGATGTTGTTCGGAACTGTAGTTCTATTCGTCCTTCGGGTACGTCTCTCCTCACAGGGAGACTGGGCGATTTTGTTAACATGTTTACGTTTGACTACGAGTCTCTGAAAGTAGCCTTGGAATGTTAAATCTCTGTTCCTGTTCGCCTCGTTACATTCCTCTTTATGGAGAGGTAGGGCGTTTATTTTCTACTAATCTCGCTTTGGTCTTTTAGCCGGTAAATGTCCGGTGCAGCCTGTCCTGTTCGTTCCTTTCGGTATCTTTCTCCGTACATGGAGTTTTGTCTTCCTATAGGGAGGATTGGGCGATGTTGTGGACATGTTTGTGCGTGACTGCGAGTCTGAGAGTAGCCTTGGAACATTGGATCTGTTCCTTTCGCCTCCTCATATTCTATCAGATTATTTTGCAGTGTTTGTTGACTGTTTTATTTTTGCCATCACGCTACTCGCCCGTTCTTATGCGTCTCGTGACCGAGACAGGGTACGTATTATTTCTGGCTATTGAGAAACCTGTCCTTGCGCTTCTACTTATTGGCGTGTGACAGTGAGCCGGTTAGCAGCATCGGTAGGCTTGTTCGTTGTTTTGTCTCCCTTCCTTAACTGCGGGGTGTCCCGGCTTAATGAATCCCCTTGCTGCGTTTGGCTCCTCCTACCTCACACGTCATGCCTACATTACAAACCTGAAGAAATTTTTCATGATTTAACTTCACTTTAAATTACTGAACTAATATTTATTTGTATAACCATTGTTTTTGATAACTGCAGCGCATCTGCGTTGCATCGAGTCAACCAACTTCTGGCACCTAGAAACAGATATTTCAGCCCAGGATGAACAAACTACATTCCACAGTTCCTGTGATTTTTTGGGTTTTGCTTCAGAAACTGCATTTTTAATGTCACCCCACAAGTTTTCAATGGGGTTGGATTGAGCTGGCCACTCCATTACCTCAATCCTTTTTGTCTGGAACCAAGATGTTGCTCGCTTACTCGTGTGTTTGGGGTCGTTGTCTTGTTGAAACACCCATTTCAGGGGCATTTCCTCTTCGGCATACGGCAACATAATCTCTTCAAGTATTTTGATGTATTCAAACTGATCCATGATCCCTGGTATACGATAAATAGGCCCAACACCGTAGTATGAAAAACATCCCCATACCATGATTTTTGTGCCACCATGCTTCACTGTCTTCACAGTGTACTGTGGCTTGAATTCAGTACCCGGGGGTCGTCTGACGTACTGTCGACGACCACTAGACCCGAAAATAACAATTTTACTCTCATCAGTCCACAGAATGTTACGCCATTTCTCTTTGGGCCAATCGATGTGTTCCTTGGCAAATTTTAACCAATTCTGCACATGCCGTTTTTTCAACAATGGTGCTTTACGGGGGCTTCTTGCTGATAGCTTAGCTTCGGTCTTCTGAATGTAACAGCACTTACAGGTAATTTTAGATCATCTTTGATCTTTCTGGAGGTGATGATTGGCTGAATCTTTGCCATTCTGACTATTCTTCAATCTGTTTTAACAGTAGTTGCTTGTTTTCTTCTGAGTGTTTCGGGTTTTTGTTGCCATTTTTAAAGCATTTGAGATCATTTTAGCTGAGCATCCTATAATTTGCTGCACTTCTTTATACGTTTTCCCCTCTCCAATCAACTTTTTAATCAAATTACGTTGTTCCTCCGAACAATGTTTGGAACGGCCCATTTTACTTAGCAATTCAGAAGGAAATATATATTTATAACAATGTGTGAAACATTGCTTCCCTTCTTCCTTAATAAAGGACAATTAATGACACCTGTTTTTTCACAGAATGAATGAATTCTCTAATTAAACTCCACACTGCTATTATTTTGAACACACCCCTTTCGATAAATGAGTCAATTACTCAGAACAAGCAGCGTGCATGTCATGACAGTTGGGTCTGTTGTTTTTCTATTACACTACTACATCTACAAGTAAATTATTTGCCATGCAGAAATATCACTACTACTAATAACAGTGGTTCATCAGGTTACTGATGTTGTACTGCTATTTTTTTGAACACAACTGTACAAGGGTGTTTTTTGTTTTGGTACGGTCGGGAGGTTTTCATCTCTTTTTCCTTTGTCGGGTTTGGCTCATCGTAGTACCGCTCCAAAACCCTCACACCTTCAGGACATATTAAGCCAATGTCTGTGCTGAGGGCCTTATCAGTAAATGCAGAGGCCAGATTTAAGCTTAGGAAATATGAATTTACTGTGTTTTTCGGTTGCTTAAATGTTCAACTTTTAACATAGTTTTTTGTTTTTGAATTTACAACCTTTTTGTCACGGTAGGGAAAAAGCATTTGCCAGTCATATTATTACAATCCTGCCATTGTATGTAATATACAGTGCAATCCAAAGGTAATTGGACAGTGACACATTTTTTGTTATTTTGGCTCTGTATTGTTGTTGGGACATTTTATACACCAATTTAGCTAATGTTAGTGTCCATGCTATCGCCGCAAGCAACAGGCATTCCAACAGGGACGTTACAGCGAGAATACGTCCTAATAAAAGTCGTTGAAACAATTCTACATGCATTTTAACAAGGAATGATGACTAAAATTCTCCCATACATTTCAATGAGGCATGATTTTCACATTTTTCCATAAAAAAATATATACAAAATGCAGAGAAACAGGCTTATAAAAATGCACTGGTCCTTATCACTGGCCACACATTCTGCCAAGGTTAAATGGTTAAATTTTGTTATCCATGACAGAAAAAAAAGTCTGATGAAAATGCAACATTTTTTTACAACTGTTATTCTTCGGATATACTGTACAGATTTTCACTATCTCGGTATTTTGTTGGCCGTTAAAAACTGTGCTGTGAAAAGATTGGTTAAGATTGGTTTCGATTTGGCTGAGATAGCCATAACAATTTTGCCAAAATCCAATGTAAACGCTTGACCATAGCTTAAATATATAATATAATTAATCACAAAAACTACATTTTAAGTGAAATGTTTGCCAAAATCCTCAAAAGACAGGAAATTAAATTTATCAGCCCTAACGCTAATATCAGCCTGCTGTCCATCAAGGTGTATCAGCACAGTCCATTGACAGCCCTGTCTACTGTAGTTCAAACACTCACCACTGGGCAGATTGTTTAAAGTGATGGACAAGGGATTCTAAAAACTTCAAATAACCACAACATATCACAGAAGGATGTATCCACTACACACCCACCAAATATCTTTTCAAGAAAATGTCAATCGGTATATTAATTTACATCTCAAATTCAGCTAATAAACTCAGTCTTGAAAGGACTCAGGATTGTAGGAGCAACGTGGTCTCACGCGGACTCGTCACATAGCGACGCTTCTGCCCAAGCGTCGCTATGTGACGCCAAAGGTAGCCTTTTGCGTCGTATATTGACGGTTGTGGCCACATAATTTGTCTTTGGTTGTGGCACTTCAATATTATGCTTTTTTATTTTTATTTTTTCTTCATCTGGTAGAGAGTTACGTGAACTCTTGTGGTCGGGCTCGCCCACTATCTTAACAGTTCGGGCATGAGCCCGAGTTACATGAACTCCTGTGAGGTTATGTTTAGGGGTTGGGGTGGGGTACGGGAATCACAAACTCAGAAAGATCTCCGCGCACACGGCGAAGACTGAGCGGGCATGCTCGCAGTCGGTTATCATGAGCAAAGCCTTCGCCATAGTAGGATTCGTAAATTCGAGACGAGTGCGTCAAATAATGACGCAAAAGGCCTCCTTCTGCGTCTAAAGCATGACGCCGTAGGAGCTGCCCAAGCGTCGCTATGTGACGACTTGGGAGTGAGACCAGGCTGGTAGGAGTGTGGTCTAAATCCACGTACTCAACCTGAGTGCCATCGACATCATCCAGCCCTACATGCTTGAACCACAGAACTGTTCTGTGGTTTGAACCTGGCAAGGAATTCATGCAATCAATTCAAAGTAAAATACAGTGCGGCTGCTATCAGGAGATAAATATCATACGCAAGCTCGCAATCAAGGTAAGTTAACTTAAACGCTAAGCAGAGTATTGCAACCATTAGTCTAATGTTAGTCTATTTAAAGGCGACATTTCACCAAATGCACATTCCACATAAATCATTACACAATGGTAGGTTTTATCAAATTTTTAAAATATATTTAAAGGCCCACTCATTAATTTCGGTTGCCAATTGAACAAAAATTATGTGCATGGCTTACTTCTGTGGATCATGGTTCTCGTAGTTATTTTTGTTACTGTAACCAGCCACTGAACAATACGACAAAACCATTTCCAAGGCATGGTTTATTTGGCAAAATCTGCACCAAGTAAAAACAACACATCAGTGATTAGTTAGTTTCCATGATGATGAGCTGTACAAGGAGCAAGCTAATGGAGGGATGGATAAATTAAAAGAGAAAGTGAAAGAGATTGGGAGAGGGATAAAATTGATATAGGGTTAAGGAGAGCAGGGAAAAATAAACACTAGCTAACTAACTATTCCAAATCCAAATGCTGACAATTATTCTCAAGGGCAAACAAAACGATTGTTTGGCTCAGACTCAAAGAGGGTTTCTTAGTAGGACAAGACAGTTTTATTTGCCTCAAACTATGGGAGGAGTTATGTATTGAGATCAAAGTATGTATTGGTTGAGGCTTCATGTCTATGTCACCATGGACCCATTTTCCTCGCGCTTTATTGGTGCTCAATACATACCTTAATAAATAACCATCTATAAATAACGTGGTTATAAGCATATTACGGATTTTCCTTGTACGTCACTTTAAGATTCAAACATTCTCTCAAAGAGCCTAATTCATACTCTAAGAGATAGGTGTTCTTTACACTGCATTGGCAATTGTGGATATTAAAGGTGGCGGTAATAGAATTACAGATTTTGCACTTTCATAAAGCATGCTTCATTTCCAGTATGTGTCCTACTTGGGACCACATAGGCCTATCTTGTATCACTCTTTCAGCAGAGCTTGTCCACAAACCGTGTTAGCATGTAGCACACCATTTTTAAACAAGTGGAGATAGCCTAATTGATAGATCCTGCTTTAGAGCGTGTATTATAGTGCAAAGTGTATTGCTATGTCCTCTTAAGAATATACATCTAATTTTCAACTCATAATTCCAGATCATATACTACTCATAGTCATACTCTGAATCCAAGGCTTGAATCTTAAGCAATCTGCCCAGTGGTGAATAGGCTACATGTGGTTTGAAGTACTACACAGTAGACATGCAAGGGCTGTAGCAGTTTGTCAAAGCTCTGTGCTGAACACGCCTTTATGGAGAGCAGGCCGATGTTAGCATTAGGGCTGATCAATTTAATTTCCTGTCTTTTGAGGATTTTGGCAAACGCAAGCATTTCACTTAAAACGTAGTTTTTGTGATTCGTTTCCTTAGTTTTTAGGTTTAATTAATACTTGGTATTGTCATACACGTAACACTCACTCGACCAAAGAGCAATTAATAGAGGTCAAATATAAAACAAAAGAAAACCCCATGATAACGGGTGAGAAAAACAAGAAAGAAAAACCTGTTACCTCTAGCTCTAGGTGCATATGAGCTGAATAAAAGGTAACAGAGAGAGAGGAGTAAAAAATAACAAAAATACTCCAGAAGGAAATCTAAGAGGGAAGGATAAAGAGTAAAAACAGGAAAGAAAAGAACTCCTCCTAAGTCTAATCCAGATTTCATTCTTTTCTTATTCGAAACAACAAGAAAAGTAGTCTCAGAGTTCCTATACCTTACCGACTAAGTGTCAAACGTAAAATGACAACAAAGCACTGGAAGAGGGAAGCGAGTAGCTTAAATATCCTGCGTAATCACCTGAAACAGGTGAGCAAATTGCTAGACAGACGGAAAACAAAACACGGAAGGAAGCTGACCTGGAGCCGCGAGAAAGCTCAAGCAGAGACGGGAACAGCGACCAGGAAAACCGTTTTCGGCTATAAAGCCTTCATCAAGGTATTTCGCATGTTTGAACTGTACTCATGGTAAAACTGTACTCGTCTCCCCTACTGCTGACCATCTTGACCAGGTCTCTCTTGGAAAATAAATTTTAATCTCAATGGGACTAACCTGGTTAAATAAAGGTTAATAAAAATAAACATTTACCTTGAAACCGGTTGAAAATGAGGGAAAAGTGAATTGATTACATCATTCGCAATGCTTTATGGAATGAGTAGTTCATTCCCTCTTACAAAGTCTTGTACCTTTGCCTTTTTTGCTCTCAATCAAGAGAGGGGGGGCATCAAGATATGTTAGTGGGGCAGAAGGGGGAAACGAAGTGGCCTTTTAAAACGAATTTCCTGCATTTCTACACAACCTCAAATTTTGCATAGTTTGGAGCCGCTTGTAAGCAGTCACACAATAACACCAGCTGCTTTCGCGGTTATGTAGCTAAGTTATTCAGTTTTATCTCATTTTACACAAAAACTGTCTTGGCTTTTCATGATCTGTGTGTGTTAATGTCATATTCAGTTTAAAAATATAGTTTTGAAGATTTTAAACATAGTAGAAGCGCCGTAGCTTTGTGTCGTTTTCTATAGTCACCTTTCACCTACCACCACCAGTCACACAATTACATCGGCTGCTTTCAAGGCGACAAGCTAATGTATTGGGTTTCATCTGATTTTACTTGAAAAATATCTTGGCTTTCATGATAGGCATGTCTTAATGTCGAATTCAATGTGAAAATATAGTTTTGAGGCATTTAAAGCTTTGTTTTCAAAAGTAATATGACAAGCAATCCGGAGATTTAGATTTAGGATTGTGGGCAGCGTAGTCCTTCACCAGTTATACGGGAATAAAACACTATTTCTTAAAAAACTACGTTGAAATCAGACTGAATTATTGCTTCTACAGTTCAATTCAAATTATTTTGCGTAACACTTTTTACAGAGAACTGTCACAAAGACGCTGTAGAGAGAAACAGAAGGAGAATTGGGCAAAAACAAAGCCTGAAACCCTAACAGCAAACGAGGTAAAAATTCCCTAGTGGGAAGAAAACACTCAAACGGTGGCGAGAAAAAACTCCCCAATGGGAAGAAATTTTGGAAGGGACTTGGCTGGAGAGGGGGAGCCTATCCTTCCCATATACCATCGTTTCACAATCTCGTAGCTCATGGCAAGTGTACCTTTTACAGTTAATACATTATGACTAATAATCTAATTTGTCTATGGTGAAAATGAATGGTATTTTTACTTCCAGAACCAGACCTATCTGCTCTACGCTTTTGGACATATAAGGAAGTGCACATGTGATGCTCTGTCAGCCAATAGAATAATCGCTACAATATTTCAAAAACTTCATCATCGCCATCTTTGTTGTGTGTGGAAGCTAACAATAGCCAAAAAACTTTAACTATTGCTTTTACAGCTGTAGCTATAATCTTTGTGGGAAGCTCATTTCTATTTCTGAAATGCATTCTCTATCATTTCACATGCAAACCGCACGTACTATTAGTTCATGACTACAAGGTAGGACATAAAACCTTGGACTCAACTTAGCACTACTCAGTCTGTGAGGGATAGGCGCTCCATGTGTTGCTATGTCGCTTGGAGGAAGATGCAACATTTCCTGCAGATGGACAGCCACAGGGTGCCTACGTCAGCCGATGTAGCTGTGTTTTCTGGACAAACCTGCATGACTAGATAGCTTGCTAGCTAACTTCAGCTCAGCTCAGTTCAGTTAAAATGAAAACTGAAACCAGTTACCTGAGTTTATCTAGCTAGCCAGCACTAGCATATGGCATCAATAATAATCATTAAGGTTAGCTGGATTGGTAATCACTAACGCATTCTCTCTTATGGCATAATGCCAGCTGGAACAGCTGTATAGACTGTAGAAAAATTAGCTGTACACAGAACCGCTGTATTGATACTGAAAGATGATTTATTTTGCTCTGTATTTCTGGCTCACTGTCACTCTCCCCGAAGTTAGCCCAAAACTTACATTCATTGGTTGGATTGGTTGGAAAGAAAGGGGAATTACAACAATTCAAGATCTCTTTAAAAATAATACATTTATAGCCTTTCCAGAGCTCGTTGCAGAGAAAGGGGTTCCTAGATCAGAATTTTGAAATTATATAACACTGAAAGGCGCCATAAGGGACACTATATCAGTTGAAAAAATAAATAGGAATTTTCATAAATTTGAGGAAATATTGCTAGACACAAATTCACAATCTGAAATTACTGTAAGGACTGTAAGGATCTTTAATTCCAAAATGGATGCTCTGTTTGAGTACTGTGCTCTTAAATGGGTAAGGGACATATATCAACAAACAATATATCATGGTCTAATATTTGGAAAAATGCAAGACGTCCGTTTCGCTTGATCAAAAATAAGTTAAGACAGTACAAAATTCTTAACCGATTGTATTGCACCCCCTCACTCTTATTGAAAATGGGTATACAAGACAGCAATACTTGCATGAAATGTTTGGTAGAGAATGGAACTTTAATTCATCTTCTATGGGAGTGTGACGGAATTCAAGAATTCTGGTCCCAAACCCCCTAACCCATTTGCAATTTCTCGTATACTTGGAGATCTTCATAATTACGGGAACATCTCTTCCAAAAACAATATGTATGGTTTTAAAGAAAGTAATATTAAACAAGTGGATTGACTCTGGAACACCCAGCTACAGGGAATGGATTAATGAGACTGTAGATCTGATCAATCTCAATAAAATTGCTTTTGGCTGCGAAAAGAAATCTGAAGAGTTCTTGATAATATGGGGTCCATTAGAGGAGTTTATTAAATCGCTATAAAATCATTATATTCTCTATTTCCACCATATCATTGTAGACATGTATACTATTATTTATATGAACAAATTATATCAATGTACTATGAATGCAATATGAATTTTAAATTTGAACCTCTGATGACATAATTATTTTAAAAAAATATAATAAATTAACTAAGTACGGTAACTGTAAACTATAAAATCTCACCCCTTATTTTTCCTTTGACAACTCATGCCCAACTACTGCTTATGTTACTGTCATGATTAGTGGCTGTCTCCTTTTGTTTCTACCATGGTTTTCCGTTTGGCGTCGTCTGAAGCTCTATCGGATTTTTTCTTCCTCCGTTCCGGTGTTTGGATCTCTCCGGGTCATTATCTTCGACACCTGTGTTTGGTTTCCGTCGGCTATAAATAGAGCTTCACTTCCGCTTTCCGGTGCTTCTAGATTGTTGTGGAGTTATTAATAGAAAGCCGGTATTGGTATAGGTATAAGTCTTTAGCTTCTGTATCTCTGTTTGGTGTTATACAGAGACACAGCTATTTGTATAAGTTATAGGATTAGAATTTCTGGTTTTCTGTCCTATCGCCCTCTATTCTTTTCTTTTTGCCTGCAGCCTGTTTATTCTTTGTTCAGCTCCTTAGCCGACTGAGCTGTAGTTACAGGCTTGCTATTTTGTTCGTTTCTTTTCAGTTTTCTCGACCTCTGATATACGCAGATCAATTAGTGCGTGAGGTTCTTTCTTTTTGTTTGTTTCTCGCTGTTTTAGCGAATTCTCGCCTCCGTTTGAGGTTGTTTTGTGTTAGCCTTGAGCTGGGGAAGTTTTGCTCCCGCTTTTCAGTTTCCCTTTCTTCCCCTGGTGCGGTTTAATTCCGCTTCTGTGGCGTGTCTTTTAGATACGCTTTCTGAATCCTTATCTGTCGCGTTTGGTTCTCTATTTTCTAACCTAAAACCTGACAGTTACTCCATACCCTATGTATCTTTTATTTCCTTTTGTACTACTGTTTCTCCTTTTTGCTTTTCTCTTTTGTTTTTTGTACGCCACTCTGGGTGTTGTCGGGGGGTAGAGGGGGGGTAGAGGGGGGGGGGGGGGGGGGGGGGCGTCGGGTGGAGGCGGGTTTAAATAATAATAATAATTAAAAAAATCAGACATTCATTTCATCCCCGGCAACTTTACAGCTTTATATGACTTGGTTGAAGCTAGCTAACTGAATGTACTGTATAGCTAGCATAAGTCATACAAAAATAATGGTTCACGTTACATTTATGAGGCAACACAAGTGCGTATATCGTTTACATGGACAGAGTATCTTAGTTCGTGGGCAACGTAGCCTATTTATTTATTTTGTGAAATGCGGGGGTCCAGGTTTTTTGTGAGTAAAATTTGGCCTACACACAGCGATCTAAATGATCAGCGTACAGGGATGATAAATGACGGTCAATTCACAGCCATGTAAGTAAGTGTTTATAACTTACTAATAATTTCCTTATGCAATATTGATTACATCGGAAAGCTCAATTATGTTTAGGAAAATCATGAAGGGAGAGCCATAGATTTCATGATGGCAGATTTATTGATTTTCTTGAAGTGATAAAGGTAAAATTGACCACTGTACCATTCCAGGGGGGTAATTCACGAAGCTGGCTAAGAATATCCAGGCTTACTAAAATAAGCCTGGCTTCAGTGTCATTTACAGCTGGTGAACAGGAAATAATTATGCAGTTTTATGAAGATTACAAATCTATAATTACAAAAAAAGGCAACGCCACAGTAATTAATAAAGCGAGAGATGCAGCCTGGGAATTGTACGCAATGTGCTTTGCATCTCCTCAATTTAAAAAAAGTATTTTAATAGTAGGCTACTTTTTGTTGTGTAGCTATTTAGGAGTAATCGCAGTGGGACGAAAACGACCGGAATACAAATCAAAATGTTGGTCAAGAGGCAATCAGAGTTGCAGATCATCTATATAAATGGTGAAATGATGACAATAGCCAAATAGCTGTGGTAAAACGAACAGTGAAAAAAGTTATTGGCCTTCTGCATGTATCGGTTAAAGGTTAGTGTGTAGGGTATTTGGTTATGCTGACGTGTCTTGATGTGCAGTACTGCCTGCAGATCCAATCTCTCCAACCTCCCCGCTTGAAACGCTGTCCTTACTATCCCTTCATCTACAGGGTTGTCAATGAACGGACATGCCATGATTGAAACAGAACCCGACATATTTCTTTTTATACACTACATAATCGGGTCCAATATTTCCATTAACAACCATCTATGTTGCGAATGTCTACGTCGTTCTGTATGTCATTACAGAATGGCTTTTTTTGAGATATCCTACCAAAAAACTGTAAAAAAAAGATTAATTTTAAATGGTTTAATAATATAATGACATAAAGGGAATTGTTTTATAGCATAACCTGCAAATAAAAAGAAAGTCAAAAAATTTAATTGTAAATGTTTTAATAATATGACAACATAAAAAGGAATTACTTGACAAAAAAGGGTCTGAAACTAAGCCAGTGGTCCGTCCGAGTCGGTGTCACTGTAACGCCGGCTGCAAATAAGTCAAGCTTGAACCACGTTAGCCTGCTCCCGACCAGGCTAGCCCCAACGCATATGTTGCCTTAGCGAGTAGACTTACTGAACTAAGCCAGGTTTACAGCTTAATCACGCTTCTTGAAATA
Source organism: Synaphobranchus kaupii (assembly GCA_029718625.1). Lineage (NCBI taxonomy): Eukaryota > Metazoa > Chordata > Actinopteri > Anguilliformes > Synaphobranchidae > Synaphobranchus > Synaphobranchus kaupii. The sequence continues at coordinate 45,951,339 of CM056379.1, read as the reverse complement.
CCCCCTAGTGTCATAGGTGCTGGGTTTATATTTTACCAGGGGGTGCCCTAAAAAAATTCAGCCATAGCATTCAGTTTGTTTGTAATTGCATGCCATTTTCTGTGCAAAAACAAGCTTTTAGACAACAGTAGGCTTGGCCTACAGAACAATCCGTTCAAAGCATACTGACAGGTGATACAGCTGTTTTCCTATCTCTTCCTCTGTCCTCCGTTAGATGGAGCTAAGGGGCGAGGAAAGGATGCAAGGAGTGAAAGTAAGCGATTGGAATGAACCCTAGATGGCTAGAGGGGTGGGAATCTAGGCTAAGACTAGCTCAGGTTTTACCCATAGGGTATAGCCTGGCTACATTCTAGCTGGCTAAAAAACTTTCACTTTTCAACCAATTTTAGCCGGCTTTTCACCTGAATGCGAGACGGCGTTTCACAGACCATTCAACACAAAAATGTTCACTGGGAGGCAGATGTTGAAGCTGTCCTGCTACCGCTACTTCCCTCAGAATCGTTTGAGACAGGCTTGATGTTTAATTCTGTGTGAGTTTTGGGTTTAATTTTTATTACAAACTTGTCCAGTAGAGTATGTAGCATACCTCAACAAATAAGATAGCGCTTTTTTATTGGTTGCTTGTTTTGCGTTTATTTCACGTTCTGGCACGGATGCTCTTTAACATGCATTGCCCCATCTCAAAGATATTTACCTATGCAGATTATCTTGCACTTGCCACTTAAGCAGATAACCTTGATGACATCAGCAGTAGCTTATCTCAAGACCTAAATCTCTCGGCACCACTGTAAATGAGGATCCGTCCTCAATGGGTTTCACGAGTATAAATAAAGGTGTGATGAAATGCGATGGAAGAATACTTCACACACTGGTAGGCAAGACTACTGTCACTGCCTTTCATCTCAGCAACTGTCTAGCTAAGAGTGAGCTCCAAGTGACCTTGAGACCAGATGGCACCAATATTCACTTCACTGTATCAGAGTGATGGCAAGAGCAAAGTTTGGATGCCAAAAGGAACTGTCCAAAATCCAAAGCATACCACCTGTGAAACATGGTGGTGGGGGTGTTATGGTTTGGGCATGTATGGTTGTCACAGGTACTGGCTCACTTGTCTTCATTGATGAAATAACTGTAGAGAAACATCTTTTCTGTTCAAGTTCAAGCAAATACATCCAAACCCATTGGACAGTGCTTCATACTACATCAAGACAATGATCCCAAACAAAAGCAACACATTTTTTTCAAAGCCAAAAACTGGAAGATGCTTGACTGGCTAAGTCAATCACCTGACCTGAATCCAATTGAACATGCTTTTCAAATGCTGAAGAGAAAACATACAGCAACTAGCCCCCGAAACAAGCAGGAGCTGAAGATGGCTCCAGTACAGGCCTGGCAGAGTATCACCAGAGAAGATATTCAGCACCTGGTGATGTCTATGGGTCACATACCTCAAGCAGTCATTGCATGCAAAGGATATGCAACAAGGTACTGAACATGACTACTTTAATTTCAATTAAATTTCAATTAAATTATTCAATTACTTATTTTTACAGAGTTCAATAGGAAAATTTGTCAGGAGAAACAACCCTTAAAGTGATCCATATCTACTGCATATCTGGCAGCAGAGTGATGGTTTGATATGTCAGACCCTTGATGACTTAACCCCTTGGCGCAGATGGCAATTTTCACCTATTTAGGGGGTGCTCTGTTTAAGGCTTTATAACTCCAGGGGCCCTATCTTGGCGATCTTGGCGCTTAGTCTAAGCGCATGGCGCTAAATCCATTTAGGGCGTGTCCAAGTCCACTTTTGCTATTTTAACGGCGTGTTATTTTGGCGCTAAGCACGGCGCATGGCGCAACTGGGCTGAACCTAGTCGCTTCATTAATTATAGGTGTGTCTTGGGCGTGACATTCAATAAACCAATCAAAATGTCATATCCCATTCCCTTTAAAAGCCTGCTTTTCCACCTTGGCGGATTGCTTATGATGGCGAAACAGACATGCTCGTGCGTGTTTAGTGTGATCAAGGAATAGGCTAAATGGAGTATGATCAATATTATTCGGACTAACCATTAGCCTATGAGTTCCCGGTAATTCCAGACAGGGCTGTTATTTTACAAAATATGTGCGGTTAAATTTCGCTAAAAGGACCTGCAACAGCTGAGAATAAGCTATCAATGGCTTCAGTCTCACCTTAGAAAACGCAAAATTAGCCTGCTTGTTCAGCGAATTTCGTTTGATTATGCAATGAAAGTGTCAAACATCAATTCCAAGAGGCTGTTCTCGAAGATCAAGCTTCATCCAAAGTTCATTAGGCTACCTGCATAGTAGGCTAATATTGATTAATAACATACATACCGTTATTTTGCCTTAATGATGACACTAAATAGCCTACAATAAAGCTGTCAGGTTCGCAACCCATAAGTTCACGCATATTTCCCCTTGTTTAATAATGTCCTGTTTATGGAAATGTGACCAACCTGTTTTACTCGTAGCGTAATCCTTTAAAACAATCCACTTTCCCAGGAAGACCGTGAAACGTGCGACTTGGAAACAGAGAACATGCAGCTCACGTGCAGAGAATGGCATTAAAATTAATTGTGAATTAATTGTGTAACGTGCTGCAAATTTGTTTTAGTTTCTAATTAGACGCTTAGTTCTCTTTAAAATCGTTTTGCTCAGTTAAGGAATAACGGGTGAAATCAGCTGGGTTTTAAACGGTGAGAGTATGGAAACCTGGTCACTGTAATTTAAAAAAATATGAAGGACGAAGAATAGCTAAGGTTACAATTTAGTTAACATGGTGACATCTCCGTTTTTTAACCATAGGCTATCGAAAAAAAGCTTATGCACAGCGAATCCGCTGTAGCCTAGGCTATTTGAAAAACAATAAATGCAATATTCACTGGACAAGGTTTTGAACTTTTTTCAGTTACAAACCATTCTATTTACTTACAGGCTGTATTCATAGATAAACAGAGCTGTATTGTAATGACATCTGAAGCGCATTTTCAGAACTTAAATGTCCGTCTATTGCCGTGCGCGAGTTTTCCATTGAATGACAATTCACGCATTAGGTGCAAAGACAATTCGCGCATTAGGCTTGATAGCTATAGGTGTTATCAGCTCCTTTTTAATGGATAGCCATTGTCCCGTACCATCGCACATCGCCTGGATGTTGATGGAGTGGGCTGAGAGCAATGTAATGTGGCATTGTTTCCCTTCGCTGAGGGAAAGGTATGTGGACCTATGGAACCTATTATTATTATGCATTTTTGATATAGCCTACACAATAATAATATTTCACATTGTGATCTAGATATTTTAGTCATGCCTGTGCACGCCCCTGTGTGTAACAGACAGGTGGGTATGCGCGTTGTGCACACGCCTATGTAGACGCACTTATATGCGCCGTTAAAATAGCATGTAAACAACTGCAACATGACTTTAGACCAGGTTTGTGGTGGTTCTAGCGCAAGCGCTTTCTGCTGGCTCAAAATAGCAATACGCCAAAAAGAATCCTGGCCACTCCTCATCTTAAGACCAACACGCCCAGTTCACTAATGATGGCGCAAGACTAGTTAATGGCGCAATGCTAGTTAAACGGCGTAAGCGTTAGGCGTTATTATGGACCTAGCGCCGGGTGTAAGATAGCAAAGACACTTGCGTTTGCGTTAGCGCCGCTTTGCGCCGGGTGTAAGATAGGGCCCCAGGTGTGAGCATCACATAAACTTGGTAAATGGCGTAAATGAAACAAGACAGGTGTACCATTTACAATACAAACTTAGATTTGTTTATTTCATAATTTAAGTCAAAATAAAGTGCCACAAATGCAAAAAAACTTTTTTTTTTTTTAGTTTGCTGAGAGCCACATAAGTGAAATCGGTGATATATATACATTTCCTGGATCATAAACTCCATGTCCGCAAGTTTTACAAAATCTAAGGATGATACGCAGAACTACTAAAGGTCTATGATGCAAAATATAGCAGTGTACCCTGTTGTCTATTAGTTTCTCCAAATCTATCCAAATGGTTAAATTGTGCACTGCTGTAAATAAAATAAAAATTATGATATATTTAACTACAAATCAACAGTTTTGGCTCATAAAACTCACTTTTGCATAATTTCCAAGTGGGAATTACATATTTTCATCAGTATAGGGGGGTAGATATCTATAGGTCCAAAACCCCTATACAAAACATGTCATAAAATGAATAAAATTAGTTTTGTCCATTATAACGCATATACATTTGCTCCTTCTGATGGCTTAAGATAAAAAAACATTGATATCACAGTGTTACATACACCTAAATATGTTCCCTAATCATTCACTCTTGTACCTCAATAAAACATCACTTGTCCCTGTACTCTACAGTATGTATACTTTTGTCCTGGGATTGTATTTTTCTGTAGATTTTTTAAATTTTCCTATTCATAATGACTCCAAGGAAATTTTTACCTTAATCTACCACATATCAGCGCACAGTAAATTGGAATGAGCATTTGTCATGCCCTAAGAGACAAGTATATACGCCATAGCCTATATTATGTACGATAACATGAACATAAAATAGTATTCCACCATCTGCAAAATGCTGCCAAAAGTTCTATCTTCAATGAACATCGGTAGCCTACATAAAAAATACATTTAACGATGGCACTACAGTATGTGAACTGCACTCAAAATGCGAACAATAGGACTATCAAACATATTGGAAAGACAGTGCTCGAGTGGAAACATGAACGTACATATGTAGCCAGCGAGACCAACGGCATTTTAGACGCAAAAATACTTACATATCGGAAAAGGGAAACTCCCCTCCCTAAAGCCTATTCTATAGAGCTTGCGTAATACTACAGTTAAAACGAAAACTGCCGTTACGCTGGGCTGTAGTAAATTGCTCAAAGCACCCAAAAAGACATGGCATATGCCGTTGCTAAGGTTATAGTGTACTCTATTGGATAAAAAAGTCGACAATTAAACCAGAATGAACTGTAATGAATGAGACAGGCTTACAGGGCATGGGGGTATTACGCTGCGACGTTTCAGATAGTGTAATAGCGGTATAAAGTGTTGTATATTTCTCAAACCGATTGTACCAGACAATAAATGACCACTGAATTTTGAACGGAACATCTCGAAGTGTAAAACCAATGGTAGGATTGTGTATTTATTTCATATTTAGTAGCATATATTGCTAGTAGAATACATGGTAGAATGAAACAGTACTTTCACAGTTTATTTTGCATTTGAATGAGCAGGGCTTTTCATGGCTTTTCTGGCATACGATCAGGCTATTGTTGGGTTTATCTCGTTGGTATGACGTTATTCTAATTTTATATGATGAATAAATATAATTTATGAACTCAAACATGGAAGCTATTGTCCACTATGTCACGCATGGGTAGGTATAGACTAGGTGGGGGGTTGCTCGTTAAATGGCCTTGCTACGGGGAAATAGTGACACTTAGAAACACCTTATTTGGCAGAAATCGTCACAAACCGTCTACCAATAAATTTAAAACACAGAGTTTGTGATTTCCAATAAGTTTGGCTGCAGTAGCAACGAATGTCTCAGTTGAGCAAAAAGGTTCCGCCTACGTCACCTTCTACACAAAGGAGTTAAAGCCATTTTGCCAACCATGTATTCTATTCCATACTGTTATACTCCCCTCCCAAAATATGATATCAAGAGGCTTTTGATATTGTTGGGTCACAGACATCAGGAAGTCATGGCATGCAAAGGATATGCGACCAAATATTAAAAATGACTACTTTGTTCTACATTATGTCCAATATTTTTTGATCCCAAAAATGGGGGGGGGGGGGACTATGTCCAAAAGGTTCTATAATTTCTAAACGGTTCATCCGATATGGATCCAATATGGATTCATACCCTCAAATTGAAGTCTGATCTTCAACCTCATTGTCATTGTATCCTTTCAAACTCAGTGCTAGAGTACAGAACCAAAATAACAAAAAATGTGTCACTGCCCAATGAATTATGGTGCTCACTGTACATAATATGCATAAAATACATAGCCTAATGTTTTTAAATACATACAAAAGTATGTGTGTTTTTACATAACATCAACGTATTACAGCTGTAAGTGCAATAGATGGTCGCTGTGGAAATGTCGACTGTACAGGATTTGGGCAAATTGTACCAAGATAAACTCTTCAGGGTTAATCAGAAAACAGTTTCATAACCAGGTAGGATATTTGGTTTCATAAACATCTTTGTATGAGAGATTTTGTAGAAAAAAAATTAGGTGTCTACTATGGATGGGACGATATGCTTAGCTCACAATATGGTTCCATACATGATATGGCGTTCACGATTTTGAGACAACGATACGTTATAAAAGTTAATTGACAAGAAAGCATGACTGCAGAATTCTATGATTATTTCTGAGCCATAAATCTTTCTCACAGTATAATGTTCAGTGTTAATTCAACTCTAGCAGAGTACATGAGCCTAATCTGGCCAGATTAGGCTCATATGTACTCAGTTGTATTTAAATTAACACTGGACATTTTACTGTGTAGCAATGGCTTGTATGAACATGTAGGCCTAAACTAAAAATGTTGTCTCATTACAAAGTGAAAACAACATAATGTATCATATTAAAGTTTTTGTAAGGGGGGGTCTGGTTCGGAGGACCAGACGCAATTGAGGGCAATCAGAAAGCTATTCACGAAATGTGAATAGCCACTAGAATGAAGGAGAAAGTTGTTGTTTTTTTTAAAGTAAAAAAACCTCCCGGCTTAAAGCCAAAAATAATAACGACCCAAAAAATAGGGCAAAGCTCATAGACTCAAGCAGAGATATAAAACAGACAAGGAAAACAATCCCGGCGTAAAATAATAACGACCCAGGAGAATGGGCGAATGCTCGCAGATTTGAGGAGAGAAAAACAACAGTGTCACTAGCTCTGAAAACAGAGGACTAATACAATTAGAGGCAAAAGGAAATGGGAGAAACCGAGGTTCTGTCTAGAAGAGACAGGAAAGAAAAACCAGGGCAGGAAATAGAGTGAAGAGAATTTCTAAACCGAAAATTCTAACACTAACAGTCCCACGTGTTCTTTTTGGAATAAAAAAGTCTGTAACCTATACCTCATTAGCAGCTTTGTGCTGTGGCAATGAAGACACAAAAGCACTGGAAGAAGGAAGCAGTGCTTATATATATAACCAGACACAGGTGCGCCAGATAAGTGCAGAAAAAACACGGCACGGCCGGCGGAAAAGTACAGCAGGAGCGCCCTCTTGCAGAGGTGAAGAGAAGGCTGCCAAACCTTGACAGTTTTCTAATAGAAAACAAAAGATTACAAAGTAGGGATGGGCATTTTGTGTTCCCCCGCCCCCCAAAAGCGATTGATTGCATGATGTAGGCTAGCTACTCCATCAGTGACTCGTTGAGGGAAATCTATTTTTAAAACATATCTGAAAAAGCCTGGCAGCATGCGACAATGCACAGAAATATACCCAATGCTTAACAGTCCCGGTGCTATTTGATATTAATTCATTCTCAGTTCACAACAAACAATATAATTACACGAAAACATTACTCAAAGACGACAGCTGCATTGTAGGCCTATAAGCCCATTATCTTAAACAAAACAAGACAATGGAAAGAGTGCTTAGTGATAAACAGTCGTTTAAGCGAAGATAAATTTTAGCTTTTACTTTGACCTGGCTGTCATGGTTTGCGCCCGCTTTTCCTTTGTTCTACGGTCGTTCTTTTCTGTTCAATGGGGCAATCTATTGGATTTTTCGGTGTTCCACACCAGGGTTTCCGTTCTTTCCGACACTTAGTGAGTGCACCTGTTGGATTTCCTGTGTCTGTTTAAGCCTAGGATTTCCTCCTTCTGGTGCTTGGTTGTCATTTGCTCATTTTGTAACCCCCCAGACTCAGAGACCCAAGCGCAGACCAGGATTAGGCAGAAAATGTTTATTTCAGTCCAAGGTCAAAAAGTCAGGTAATCAGATTCCAGACGAGACGAAATCAAAATCCAAAAGAATAATTTAAAAAAGTCCAAAAGATCAAAAAATCCAGTAGGCGACGGTAGAAAGGGAGTAGGCAGAGGCGTAGTAAAAAACGAAAGCAAATGTCAAATAAACCAGAAAAGCAGAAAGGCAAACAAAACAAAAAATCAGCAGGCAAAAACTCGGAATGAAACAGAAGGGTGTCTCAGAAATCACAAATAAACACAGGCTTAGAAAGGCGTAGGCACTGGGAATATCGAACAACATTCTGACTAAGAACAAGTGAAACTGAAGGGTATATATAGGTAGGGAATACTCAACTCAAGGGAAATCAGGTGCGAGTGGGAGGAGTAACAGGGAAGACTCACAGGTGCAGACAATGATACAATGAGGGGAATAATGATAGAATAATGAGGGAACAAGGAAGACTCGGACTGGACTAAGCATGCAAACAAATAGACAAGACATGACCGGGAGTGTTGAAGACATGTGCACATGTGAAGAGAGTCAGTGGATAGCGGAAGTAAGATATCAGTTAGTAAAGAGGAAGCGTAAAGTAGATAATTGAAAGATAAAATTGCAGGAAACGAGTGACAGCTAAAGCAAGGAAGCGTTAGTAATTAGTGAGTTAGTGAAAGACCTAAACTAAGCTGTTAGTAGTTGTTAGTGTTAATTAGTAATATAAACAATAAGTGGGACAACTAGCCTAGTCAGGGGAAATACAGAGGACCGAAAACACCCGAAGGCTCCCGAAAAGTGAAACGAATGCAAATGACATAAATGCAAATACGTGAACATTAACTGGAATATGGAAAGTAAATGTAATAAGGAAAACAAACACGAGAGTAACTATACTAATAATAATAAACATGAGTACAGAATAATACACAAATACGATAATAATTAAAAATAATAAACAAGGAACAGAAATAACAAAAACAAACAGACAAAACTCAGGATCCTAACACATTTTTACTTAAAGTGATACTGCAGTCAAAAACCGACTTTTCCCGTTGAAAACCGATGTTTTGGGTTAGATTATGATCATACACAACTGTCTATGTCCGAAAATATCATGTTTAGTCAAAATAGTTTTATCTGAGTTTTTGTGTAGACTTACCAATACGTGGTTTCCGGGGATTCGTGACGTCACGAGATCCTTAACATAAAAATGGGTGGAGTTGAGGTGGTCCTAGGGGTGGTCTCGGCTGGGCACGTGGTATATATATTTTTTTCCCCTCTTTGAGACTGAGACCCTACTTTGAGACGTACTGCTAACTAGCTAGTTCAAGTTCAAATGCGAATTGCTTTGTATTACTGCTAACGTTAATATTACGACTTATATCGAGCTACTAAGGCTACGTTCACACTGCAGGCCTTAGTGCTCAATTCCGATTTATTGCTCAGATCAGATTTTTTTTGTTTGGCTGTTCACATATATTTTTTAATGTGGCCCATATCTGATTCCAGTGTGAACCGATTGCTCTGCTCAAATGACCCGTGCAAATTAACAAAAGACATAGCGCCTGTTACACAGCCTGCAGAAATAAACAACAACAAAAAGGAAGTCATCAAAGTCACAGCTTCTGCGTTAATTTTAAAGTTGATGTGCAGTGGAGCTAATGATAAGGGTGAGGAGACGGGGGGGGCCTAGCTTTTTGTGCTGCCATGGCTGCTACTTCTGTGCAGAGGGACTCGTGAATGCGAGATCTGAGCCAAGAATGGGGGGACCGTGACATGGGCAGTTTCAGTGAAACTCAAGCAAGGCATGAAATTAGTGATTCTGAGGACGGGCGAGTTAAGAAAATGGAGCGCTCGGCCATTTTGCTAGTGAGACCAGTCGATATAACATTTATAAAACGGATAGTTCCAGGATGCAGATTGGCCAATACAGCGTTCCAGCCGTGTTAAAATACATAGTATAAAAAAGCTATCACACGACACATCTGTTCAACTTCATGTGTAACGTTAGGCTATAGCCCAACATCACTGCGCACCCTTAGATTAAACTATTGACACATTATTGGACCGACAACCATTAACGTTCGTTAAGCAGCTATATGAGAAAACCGTGAATAATGAATACCGTGCAACAAACCAAGACAATAATATGGACAGTTCTAACATTATTTTAAATCACAAAACGGTTAACGCAGCTGTCCGCGAATTATATAAAAACGTAGCCTACGACTTATTACGGTGTAGGCTATCGTTTGTGCCCAAAAAAATCCACTGCTTTGCACATTTACCAATTATCTAAAATAACAACACATGATAATATAATGTGAATGTGTTGATAACGTGCGCTACGTTCTAATGGTGTATTCAAATTATCTCGGAAGTCGGAATATTTCTGATTAACGAGAAGAAAAAACGATTTGAACGTGACATTATTCTCGGAAGGAAATATTCGGACTTGCGAGTTCATTTGAATACACCATAATGCCCTGCTACATCAAAAATGATGTAAAAAGTCACATTAATTCCGATCTGACTGTTCAGACTGCGTTCGCTTTGACACAATCAGTTATGTATCAGAATCTAATACCACATTCAAAAGTGGCCCAAATGAGAATTGGAAATGTCAGATTCAATGTGATTTTCGCTGTTCACACTTCTATAAAAAATCAGATCTGTGTCACATTTGAGGAAAAAATCGGATCTGGGCCACTTTTTACCTGCAGTGTGAACGTAGCCATAGAGAGTTATTCATCTACAACGTCTTACTTTGGTATCTTTAGCTAACTTGCCTGCATTATGCCAAGGAGTCAGAGATGTATCGTTCCTCGACTCTGTTCGCTTTCATAATCTGCCGAGAGACCGAATGTATCGATAAGTTAGGTAATGCAAGGCAGTTTAGCCCCGTTTGGTCCAAAGAACTGGTAACTTAGCTAGCTAGCTAGTTATCATTTATGAATAATGTTAGCTAATAAATGATAACAATTCTCTCCGGACCAAGTGGATGAGGGCGCTACAACCAGCCATGTTCAATATACTAACGTTACTGTGTGACTGGGTTTTGCTGTGTTTTTGAATGTATTTAATAGTCACGTTACTTTAGCGTGAATGAGCGTATTGAGTTCAGTGGGGCTGAGTCAGTTCACCAAGACACACCCTTTCACTCCTTGACCATATGAATATTCATAATATGACTACGTGGCATCATCGTCATATAACCACACCTACTCACGAGTTCCAGTTCAAATTGAAGCGGTAAAAAAGGCCTTAGAAAAGGCTCTGCAGTATCTCTTTAAAGCCGGTAAGGTATAGGTAGGCACTCTAAGGAGACCTCTTTCCTTCATTGCCCTGCTTTGGAGTTACGAGGGACTTGCCTTTTTGTGCGTTAGACACATAGGATGCACATCTCCTTTGCTTTTTCTGTCCCTCGCTCCTGCTCTGTTGTCTCTGGTTTCTCTGAGACAGTTTTTCTTTCTGTTTGCTCTGTACCTCTCTTTATTTCCTTGCGTTCTCTCTATCGAGAGTGAGAGGCATTTTTACTTATTTTTATTTTCGCTATTACTTCTCCATTTTTGTAAGTCTCCTTAGTATTGCTCTCCAGCTGGGAGAGCTGGAGCTGTTTATTCTGTTTTTTCTCCCTTATTTGCGGATTTTGTCCGTCTCATTGGTGTTCTTTATTGGACACTTAAAGAATCCCTTTAGTTGCATTTGGACTCCATTCGCCTCCCCCTTACAAATTGAACATGACACCTACTCCAGTAAACTAATAAATAAAATAACCTAAATCAAAAGACAATAGGCATTACAAAGTAACATTTCGGTAGCTTGGCTACGTTGACGTTGGACAGAACAAAACTGACATTCTCCAGCATAAATATTACACTATAACAACTTTGATCAAGTAAGTAAAGCCTAATAAATCATTGGAAAATTCTATTATTTAATTTAAGTCTTGCAGTGGTGAAGGCTGTCGTGCAGGGTTGCTGCTAATCGGTGTTTCCATGCAGCGATGTTTATTTTTCTTTAAGCTTTAATAGCACATGCGATTGCATAGTAGGCTACTTGTGGTGTGGTAAGCTTCTTAACTCTATAGGCTTTGGCCCCCTAGTGGTGGGACGCATGCGGTCCAATTTTTTATAGTGTTCATATTTCTCTTAAATTCTAAATTATAACGTTAATAAAACACGGAACTTTCGACGCAAAATTGTTAAAAACAGTCACAGCCTGCGAACACATTCGTTTATATGCTTATCAGCTCTCAGGTTACACTACAGAGCAATAAAGCAGCAGGGTGCTAATAGCCCAACCCACTTTTTTTATTTGTTTACAGCCTTCACCTCGCCGCAGTCACAGGCAATAAAATGCGTATCACAAAAGCTCTTGGTACCATTTCAACACGCTGAAAAATCAAGATCCGATTCAGGAACAATTGTATATTATTGAAAAGTTGTATAAATAAACATTAGGTGTTTTTTTCCCGTGCTCACTTCAGTATGCATACAACCGATATACTTCCGGTTTTGTATAAATACATTTTATTTTCTACAAATTCTCTTGATAAACATGTTTAAGCAACCAAATACGATACCTGGTTATGCAGTTATAACCCTTTTCTGAAGAATCCTCAACGTTTTTTCGTAACCCATTTATCCATTATCCAGGAAAGTCTCAATTTCCACAGTGCGTACCCTTCGCTTTTGCGTTTGTACTACGTTACTACCGTTGCGTAAAAGCATTACTAGACTGCTACAGGAATGATCTAACGTAAAACACGTAGATTATCTTCTACGGGGGTTCCTGCCCTTTCAAACGAAGCAAAATATGTCATATTCAAGCGACTGTGAACGGCGCTGTATCCACGCGTAAAGACAGCCCATAGGGCAATCGGCTGTGCGCTCCTGACTGTCGACAGCATCAGATGACGCCTGTGGCCATTTTGACTGAGTTTATCCTGGAAGGGATGGGCTGGATTGCTGTTACAATTACGTTTTCAGTCTATCCCGATGTATTTAGCAATGTGTAGCTTTTTTTGTGAGCTGAAAAAACGTCACAGACCAGTCTTTCTCTGTACGCAGACACGGGCAGCTGTATGATGCAATTGCGCTGGTGATGTCTTTGCTGCTTCAAAGTTTACGATTATTTTATACATTTATACGCGAACGTGGCAATCAACGGTGGAAAGAAGAGCGCTTATTTCACGGTTGCTCAGGTTTTGGAGGTGAAGAAGTGTCCCAGAGGCGAAGAAGTCTGTGTTCTGGCAGAGCAATGACTCTGGCATGGACCCGTGCCTGGACATGTAAGTGTTTTTAAAAATATATAATACAAATTATTATTATTATTATTGTTATTATTATCATCATAATTATCAACAGTATGGAGCGCTATTATCTAGAGTATTTTTAGTTTGGTGATAAATGGATTCTCGCAGGAGTTCGCTAGTTAGCTTCTATGGCGTCACAGGCTAAGGAGCGCCTGCTCTTTGTTTGTTTTCTAGCGTTCATTCGCAGTTTCTTTGTGCAGCAACCAACACAAGGGCTAGTTGTTGAATTTACGCATGAAACGACATCCATTCTCAGTACTTTATTTCACGGTTCAGTCAAGACATTACAGTATTATAATAATGTAATTTAGTTCGTGCAAGCTGACAAACAAATTCATAAATCGTAGTTAGCTACGATTGCTAATTATGTTGGAGCTAATATCAGACGTACTGTGGATGTAAGATTTTTTAATGTATATACGTATATATAATATATATATATATGTGTGTGTGTGTGTGTGTGTGTGTGTATATATATATATATATATATATATATATATCTATATATATATATATTTTTTTTAATAAAATAAAACATTTTTTCCACTTAATTGTAATACTTGCCATATGTCTTTTTGAGATAATTTGTGTTCTCATTTTTTAGTGATTCTACTTAGTAATGTACTTGAATCTGTCTTTTTCAGGGAGGACAGTGAAGACACCCCTCCCCCACCTAACACCTCTGTCGTAGGAGGTGGTAACAGACAGGTTTGCCAAATAGTGATGTATAATTCATTACTTTTGCTGTAAAAAGTCAAGTTGAAGGCTTGTTATAGATAAACCTGTTATTCTGCTGGCTTATGGGGCTCTGGTAAATCTAACTTTGAAGTACAGTGCCATTTTAAATGTAAAGCAGATTGGTTGGATAACATTAGGGTAAGTAATCCTTTTCGGAGAGGTTTTTGGGCACGCTTTGTAAGAGAATACCCTCATACACATAAACACAAAACATGTGTAGGTTAATTTTCTTCACATTCTGTATTACAAAAAATGTTTTAAAAGAAAAATAAAGTTTTCTGATGATTGACATGCCTAGACAGAAAGATATGCACATGTTTTATATTTGGCGACGTTTGGAAACGTTTCGGGACACCCGGGCCCCGTTTTGGTAAAAATACCAATGCATAAGGAAAGCCTGTAGATATCTTTACCAAATTCTAAACCCAAGTGGACAACATATCAGTGCACTAGTGTAAGGAAGTCTGGCTTGCTCCAGTACTTTGAAGTTGAAATATTCAGTGCTAAACTGTAAAAACACAAGGCGTTTTGTACTTTTTTTTGTTTTTTTATGTGTATTATGTATAAACTGTATGTGACCATTTTTACATAAATTTATTCTGATGCAAATTTCTGAATGGTACAAGCCTCTTCTTTCATTGAAACTTTCAACCATGGATGTGCAGTGAATCGTTTTTGAGATATTGGCACTTAATTGACACTAGTAAAAACTAGGCGAAAATTGTATAAAATAGGCCAAAGTAAATAGGGTTAACGTCGTATAACTTGTACTGCACACGGTGTCTTTCTATTTCTGCAAAGTATTTATTCACATCGCTACGTTTAGATTTAACCACCATAGTGCTCCACAGTTTTTGCTCTAACCCTGTGTTTTCACTGAAAGTCCATTAATTTTCAGTGAAAGCAGGGAAGATGTAGTGATGTGACCCATGTGACAGTTTGGGAACACGCCGAAATTTGGGTCAAACCCGTCTACATTCCTACCTTTAAACAAAAAATGGACGAGAAAATAATAGTGATTGCTGGTTTGACGGTGCAAGTTATTTTAAATCCTCCGTGAACAGCAGCATATAAGCAGTGAATGCTTTACACTGACACCTTTATTGGGCCAGCACTTGTCAATGAATATTCAGTCTGCAATAAAACGTAGGCTATTGTGAAGAGCAGGCTAGCTGGAGGTGCCCTCTGATGTAATAAATGTCTAATGTGTGATAAATGTAAAGGCACAGTCAACTTAGTGTATGTAAACTTCTAACCCACTGGAATTGTGATATAGTGAATTAAAAGTGAAATAATCTGTCTGTAAACAATTGTTGGAAAAATTACTTGTGTCATGCACAAAGTAGATGTCCTAACTGACTTGCCAACACTATAGTTTGCTGACATGAAATCTGTGGAGTGGTTAAAAATGAGTTTTAATGACAACCTAAGTGTATGTAACTTCCAACTTCAACTGTAGGTATGCAAAACTAGACTTTGATAACAATAGATGCACCATAAACACCTATAACCACAGCTAATGATGATGGCTGTTCAAATACGTATGGAAAACTATCCCGGAGAACTCTTTCAACTTCATCTGTCGTAACAACACCAGGATCCATTTATTCATTGTACTTATGCATAGAAACGTCTTCGTTTTGAGTAAAGTGTTGCATCATACCAATGTCAGGAATTACATCCTCCCAGTCCGATTCTGCATCTTCTTTGTTGTGAGACTCGGAACATGCAGCGTGGTTTTCATCTTCGAGGAAATAATCCATAATTCATAATCTCCCACTGAACTGCACTTGTAACCCAAAGGTTGCAGGTTCGCTTCCCAGGTACCTTTGAGCAAGGTACCTGAATTGCTTCAGTAAATATCCAGCTCTATAAGAAAATGCTATGTAAAAGGTTGTGTATGTCGATCTGGATAAGAGCATTTGCTAAATCACTGTAAAGCAAAAGCTAAAAATTTCACAATATTAATTGTTAACTGTTTGAATTATGCAGAGGACCGAGATCAGTCGACACAGTCCAATACAGTAGTTCGAGCTTCACCATTTCACAACATTTATTTTGGACAATAACAATATGCACGTTATGCTAAGAATATCCTTTTCACATAAAATAATATATTTTTATTGCAATGAAAGGCTAAGAAACTTCACAATATTAACTGTTAAATAAATTTTCCACAAAACTATTGTACAAATGCTATTCTTCTTTTCATATTCTTTTCACATTTAACAAACGTCTTTTTATTGCAAAGGTTAAGAAATTCAACAGTATTAACTGTTTACATGTAGAGCAATATTGCAGCAATGTTGCACAGGGTTGTAGTAGGAAGGTTTCTTAGTTTATGTTGTAACCTTTGTCTGGGGTTTGTAAAATATTTCCAAAACTCCATCTTTCCCTGTTGAAATTAGAACTATTGGCAGAACCAGGACATTCTAGGCTGAGCGTTACTGGAGTGAACTGGAGCTTGCGAAGTGGTAACGTTCTAATAGTGCTCATAACTCTAATTAAATTACATCCACTTCCCCTCCTCGCTCGCTCCTGCTCCCATACTCTGCCACACCCACCGAATCAGATGCACGTTGTCGCCCCGGTTTGCAGGCCAACCTGTATGCTCCAGATCACTATCCACCGTGCCCTCTCACATGTTCCTCACTGGCTGCATACAGGCATCCGGGCTGAGCTAGGCTTGCCTAGTCTTGTTTATATCTGACTGCTATACATTTCTGTGCCTATGTTGGTCTACTGTATTTCAAACAACACGTACTAATCACTGGGCAGACTGGTTTAGCCAAAATTTGAAAAACCAAAATAATTTGAAAACAATTTATTCTGTGGTTTTTACATGGATGTAAGGATTTTTAGATCTGCAGATATGCATTTCATTAGTTAAAACAGTATGCCTTCTCTTTACCACTGGCAAAAGCAGTAGTATTATTCCTCTCCCTCACTGTACAATCTTTTTACTACCAATTTTACTTACTTCAAATCACAACCTAGCTCTCCAACATAAATTTAGTATAGAATGCTCTCATTATTATACAACCCCGCTTTATCCCCTATTTGACCTTGGTTCCTACCCAGCATTGAAAAGACCACTGGCAGTAGTGATGGCATTAATTAATTTCAGATTCTGATGCTAATATTGATGTTTCACTGTACTTATGCAGGTACAGTGCCACACACTGAAAAATTACATTCCCTGATAGGCAAGCTTCATATTACCATGAGACTGGTAGCACTGGAAAGACTGTTTTAGACAATGATCTGCATGGTCTTCGTCTACACATACAGATCATTCAAATGTATTCCTTCCCTCCATATCTCATGAGTGTTGCACAACTTTCTAACCCCTTCAAATGGAAACAATCTACTAACCCCAATTCCAAAAAAGTTGGGACAGTATGTAAAATGCTAAGAAAAGCAGAAAGCAGTGATTTTTAAATTCTCTTTTACATATATTTAATTGAAAACAGTACAAAGAAAAGATATTTAATGTTTTACCTTAACAACAACTTTATACATTTTTGTAATATACGCTAATTCCGAATGTGATGCCTGCAACACGTTCCAAAAAAGTTGGTAAAGGGGCAACATAAGACTGGGAAGGTTGTGGAAAATAAAATAAAAACACCTTCCACGGGTAAATAGGTAACAGATGATGCCATCATGACTGGGTATAAAAGGAGCATCCACAAAGGGTCGGGCGTTTACAAGCAAGGATGGGTCAAGGTTTGGCACTTTGTGAGAAACTGCGTGAGCAAATAGCTCAACAGTTTAAGAACAAGCACAATTGCAAGTAATTTAGGGATTTAACCATCTACAGTCCATAATATTATTAAAAGACTCAGAGAATCTGGAGAAATCTCCATGCGCAAAGGGCAAGGCCGAAAACCAATATTGAATGCCTGTGACCTTCGATCCCTCATACGGCACTGCATTAAAAACCGACATGCTTCTGTAACGAATATAACCACATGGGCTCGGGAATACTTCAGAAAACCGCTGTCAGTGAACACAGTTCGTCGCTGCATCTACAAATGTAAGTTAAGATTCTATTATGCAAAGCGTAAGCCATATATCAACAACATCCAGAAACGCCCTGACTTCTCTGGGCTCAAGCTCATATGAGATGGACTGACGTGTGGAAACGTGTGCTGTGGTCTGATGAGGCCACCTTTCAAATTGTTTTTGGAAATAATGGACGTCGTGTTCTCCGGGCCAAAGAGGAAAAGGACCATCCCGATTGTTACCAACGCATGGTTCAAAAGCCATGGTATAGGGGTATGTTAGTACCCATGCATGGGTAACTTGCACATCTGTGAAGGCACCATTAATGCTGAAGGGTACATATGCATTTTGGAGCAACATATTCTGCCATCTAGATGACGTATTTTTCAGGGACGTCCCTGCTTATTTCAACAAGACAATGCCAAGCCACATTCTGCACGTGTTACAACAGTGTGGCTTCATAGTCAGAGAGTGCGGGTGCTAGACTGGCCAGTCTGCAGACCAGAACTGTCTCCCATTGAAAACGTGTGGTGCATTATGAAGCGCAAAATACGACAATGGAGACCCCGGTCTGTTGAGCAGCTGTTTTTTCAAGCAAGAATGGGAAAAAATTCCGCATTCAAAACTATAACAATTAGTGTCCTCAGTTTCCAAAAGGTTACGGAGTGTTGTAAACGTGGTAAACATGCCCCTATCCCAACTTTTTTTGGATGTGTTGCAGGCATAAAATTTAGAATGTGCATATATTTACAAAAAACAATAAAGTTTATTAGTTAAAACATTAAATATCTTGTCTTTGTACTGTTTTCAAATGAATACAGGTCAAAAAGGATTTGCAAATCATTGCTTTCTGTTTTTACTTACATTTTATACACTATCCCAATTTTTGTTGGAATTGGGGTTTGTATATCGAAAAGGACCAAGACTACTCCTGGGTCCTGGGGTAACTAAAAACAACAGAGGGGATGGATGTTTCTGAATACATAAGACATTTTGTATGAAATGGGTATGAAAATGCCTAAAGTGAAAAATCTTAATTTTAAAATATTTTAATTAATTCAAAACCTCAGCATTACCTAAATGCTTCCATTTCAAATAGGCAGAGAATATAGTCACAATTTGGTTCATGTAGGCAAAGGCTGCAATCTGAATGCTGAGAAAAAATTTAGGTTTGATTTTATTTATTCATGAAAGCGATAAATTGTATTTATTTTGCTGATGCTTGCATTCACACAAACTTGTCAACAAGAGGATGAAACTCACATGTTTACACTACTGCCCACATAAATCTATACACATGCTACCATAATAAATTGCAACACAACAGACTTGTAGTATTGCATTATACCCTCTTCCCATTAAGTCACCCATAGATATACCACAGATGCATCACTCCAACCCTATTCCCCAATAACCTGATGTCTTCCCCAATATCTTGCCTTCCAACTAAGTAAATGCCCTATCAGGCAACAGTGCTTCTAAACTGGCTTTTACAACCTTATCCCTCCCCACTCTTGCAATGCATGTGTAAAATGTGGGGTTATCATGTAAGCCATTATGTGTACAAGTGAAGTGTACTTGTGTACTTCAAGTGAAAGTTTTCCCTGACTAGGCTTAAGTTAGCTGATCTTAACAATGCTGACATAAAACCCCTTCTCAACACCCTCCCAACATACAACAGCAAAAACCTTTCCCATACAACCTAAATTCTCTGTCAATCCCTATATTCTTTAATAGAACTGGATGACAGTGCATGCACTGCAACAGATACATAAGTTGTATCTGTTGCGGTGCATGCACTGTCATCCAGTCCAGTTGCTAGTGAACGCTTTAGATTGGCAGGAGCTATCTAGGCACCATGAAAATGTAAAACTTAAGGTATTTAAATAAAATGATTATTTAACCCCTTTGCACAGATGCCAATTTTGTCAATCCTCGCCTATTTAGGTAGTGTTACATTTAAGGCTTTATAATTCCAGGTGTGAGCATCACAGAAACTTTGGAAAATGCAAAAACAAAGTTGCTTTTCTTTACAATGAAATACTAAGAACAGCACATGTAAAACAGGTAAAACTATACATTATCCAGATCACACAGTCCTTGTCCACAGGTGTGCAAGATCTGAGGATAATATACAGCACTACTAAAGATGTATGATGCAAAATGTAAGTAGTGTACCCTGTTGTCCCTGAGCATCTCCAAATCTATCCAAAATGGCTAAATTGTGCATAGCTGTAAATCATAACATAATCATATACACTGCCTGGCCAAAAAAAAAGTTGCCGTTGCACCCATCATGCATAGTGCCCACTGTACAAGCCTCTGGAGGCAGTGTTATGATCTGGGGTTGCTTCAATTGGTCAGGTCTAGGCTCAGCAACATTATGCAGCAATAAAATGAAGTCAACTGAGTAGGTGAATGTACTGAATGACCAGGTTATCCCATCAATGGGCATAATCCAGGACGACAATGCCAAGATTCATCGGGCTCAAATTGTGGTTTGAGTGGTTCAGGGAGCATGAGGAATCATTTTCACACATGAATTGGCCACCAGAGTCCAGACCTTAACCCCATTGAAAGTCTTTGGGATGTGCTGGAAAAGACTTTACGGAGTGGTTCGACTCTCCTGTCGTCAATACAAGATCTCGGCCAAAAATGAATGCAACTCTGGATGGAAATAAATGTTGTGACGTTGCATAAGGTTGTTGAAACAATGCCACGACGAATGCGCGCCGCAATCAAAGTTAAAGGCGGTCCAACGAAATATTAGAGTGTGCAACCTTTTTTTTGGCCAGGCAGTGTATTTAACTTCAAACCAACTGTTTTGATTCATGAAACAAATTTTTATCTCATTTTCAATCTTTTCAACCTGTCATAAAATTAATAAAATACTTTTTGTCCATTATAAAAGCAAATAAATTTGCCCCTTGGTTAAGATGAAAACATTGATATCACACTGGTACACACACCTAAATACACAGCAGAGTAAATTTGAATGAGTATTTTCTATGCCCTAAGTAACCAGTATAGACCAGGGCGATACCAATACGCCATAGTCTACATTATGTACGATAAGATTATAATAAAATAATATTCCACCATCAGGAAAATGCTGGGAAATGTTCTAGCTTAGTGGCAAATTGGTACATTAAACATAAAACATGACTGAGCCACCTACTATATGAACTACAGTAGTGTTGTAGTCGAGACCACCTAAACCGAGACCGAGTCAAGACCAAGACCAGAGCGTATCAAGTCCGAGTCAAGACCAAGACTTTGAGATGGCGTGACCGAGTCAAGACCAAGACTGAGGCGGGGGGCGAGACCAAGACCAAGACCGAGACCAGACCAATTCAAGACCACGACTGTAATTGTGTTGGTCTACCATCATAATGATGGCTCAACATTTACACCATTTCGCTGCTAAAATTCAAAACACAGAGAGCATTATTTAGGAATTTTAATAAAGAAAGCATTATTTTTGTGAAAATACTGATGTACAGTATACAACAGAAGTGAGTACACCCCTGTGCAATATCACTTAAATGTCAAATGATTCAAAATTGTATCACCTCTCAATAATTGCATTATTTCTAAGTTGACAAGTAGAGTGTTTCCTCTTATGAACAATCGAAAACAAATACTTTAGAAAGACAAAAGTGAATACACCTGTGATCACTGACACACAAGTTAGAAAGTTACACAAGTTAGTTAAAATCATTTTTAATATTTGGTCGCATATCCTTTGCATGCCATGACTTCCTGATGTCTGTGACCCAACAACATCAAAAGACTCTTGATATCTTATTTTCTGGTACTCTTACAAGCGATACTATAACATCTCTTCATTTGAATGGATCTCTATTGGAATTGTGGAGTGGGACTAGATTTAGCTGTAAATTACACTGGAACAGTATGGAACACATGGTTGGCTAAAAGTCATCAAGGGTCTGACGTATCAAACAAGCCTTAAACCATCACTCTGCTGCCAGAAATACAGTAGATATGGATGGATAACTTGAAGGGTTTCTTCTCCTGACTTATTTTTCCATAGAGTTCAATAGGAAAATTTGTCAGGAGAAACAACCCTTAAAGTTTTTTGTTTTAAAAAAATATTATTGTTTCTATACGTGAACATAATTTTCTTAGCGTGTATAAATGGTGCATTTTATGCATTTTACAGTCTGTGGCTGTAGCCAGAGGAGGGTCGTAAGTGCTTTGGGTTATTAATAGCGTCCTCCTAATTTATTGCACTGCAGTGTAACTGGAGAAGCTGAGGTTTTCGCAAGAGGCTACTGTTTTAAAAAATAATGCGTCAGAATTTACAGGGTTTTCTTAAAGCTGTAGTTTATAATTTCAGACGAACAGGAATACTGTAATTGAGACGCATGCGTCTCAACCACTAGGGGTGAAGTTTATAGAGTTAAGCGTTGTCTTTGGATATCGATTAGGTTAATGGTATATTCATAATATAGTAATATAACGATTAGGTTCATGTAAAATTTACTTACATTTCATATGATTGGTAAACCGTGGGTAAAGTAACGTTTGCTTAGCTAGTTACCTTTTACCTCAGGATCAGGTAACCTAACACAGATCACAGGTTTATTGAATTTGGCGAACATTCTTGACCGAAAACGTGACATATAGATAAACAGTTTGGTGTAATCTGACCCAGTGCGCGAAATACCACAAAATGCCGTTGAAAAGGCCTCCAAGAAGCGTTTCCAACACAATTTAGCCATCCATGGATGACTGTTGTTCACCAGGGATGAAAAAGAAAATGGAAAATTATAGAGGCCTAATTGTGTATATTTAGAAGAATCTGGTTCATATAGGTTAATACTTACTGAACAATAACGTTCGTGCCTTCTCACACTGAGAGTGAACGTCCGACAAAGAGATGGGCTGTGTTTCTCCTGCAGTAGCCGTTTCAGTTGAGCTACAAAATATTATTGCTATTGTAACACAACGACTCGTGAGACCCACATAATGGCACTGTTACTGTTCAGTGTTCAACTGCAGAGTGCAGACAGACTCTGGTGAGTGAGCTGGCTGTCGGTCTTTGTGATGTATGTGATGCGACTTGGGGTACAGGAAAAAATAAGTGGTTAGCCTAACGTTATTTACAGCCAGGCCTACGCTTTGAGGTAAATTAATATTTAAATCGTTAATGTGTGGTTTTATCTAGCGATCTAGCAAAATTTCCATCCACTAAACCTATAAATCAATGATAACAAATAGTAGCATATTTTGTCATCTGTAACTAGTTTTCCATGGTGGCCAATCAAATTTCTGTGGGGGCGGGTGCCACCACATGCCCCCCCCCCCCCCCCCCCCCCGGACACGCCCCTGGTCTCGACCGTTCTTGAAAAAAAATTCTGAGTCCTCTTCGTCCGAGACCGTGACAAGACCAAGTCAAAATGCAGTTGATTCCGAGACAAGACCGAGACCTTCAAAATATGGTCTCTACAACTCTACACTACAGTATGTGAAATGCACTCAAAATGCGAAGATAACAATATGAAACATGGCACAAGGCAATGGTGGAATGGAAAAACACACGTACATAATTGAAATATTACAAGCAGTAATACTTACATATCGATGAGGAAATCTTAGTCATGTTCGTTGGCATATTCTTTAATAGAACCAATACTATCGGTCTCTTCTTCTGACCCACTCAAAAAATCCATGTAAGGCTTAAGCAAGTCGAGGAGTTTCTAACGCCATGCTGATGTAAAATCTTGATAGTAAAATCTTGCAAAAATAGCCGGAAAACAACAATTGCACCTCGACAAGCGAATGTACATTCCTATATAGTATATTTCTTTGTGTAAAACTATAGACTCAACTAAAACATTGAATCAATAAAACATTGAAAACACAGTTTGGAAGCTTATTAAAGTCCTCTATTGGATAAAACAGTTATCAATCAAATCAGAATTGGTATGCTTTAGAATTGTATGAACATCTGGTGGGGTTTTACGCGTACAGGTTTCAGATGGTGTATTAGCATTATAAAGGGGCGCATATTTCTTAAACGGACTGTCCAAGACAATAAATGACCACTGAATCTTGAATGGGACATCGCTGTGTACAAAACACATGGTAGGATTGTATATTTATATTTAGTAGCAGATATTGATAGTAGAATGACATGGTATAATTAGACAATAATTTAAATTGTTTATTTTGCTATTGAGTGAGCAATGTTTTTCACCACTGTATGGCATACCGTCTGGCTATTTTTGGCTTGATCTTGTTGCTATGACGGAATACAAATTTTTGGTGGTGAAATAATATGTTTGTGAACTTCCAGATGGACGCTTTTGTACAATGTGTCACGCTTGGGTTGGTATAGTTGCAGGTGAGACTGGGTGGGAGTTGCTTGTTAAATGAACAAGCTATGTGACAATGGTGGCACTTAAAAACTCTGTACTTGGCATAGTTGTCAAGTATCGTTTACTAATAAAGCTAGGACATGGAGTTTGTGGTTTCCACTCATAGTTTGGTTGCAGGAGCAATGAACATCTCAGTTGAGCAATCTCACGGTGCCGGCGGCATGGCCACTAGGGGGTCTGCACAAAGGGGTTTAAATTAAGCAGGCTAGCTAATAGCTCATTTAGCATAGCATTAGCATAAATTATGTTTTAAAAAGTGTTTATGCCTTTTCACTTCCCCAGGGAGTGAAATTTGTCAAATTTGTCACACTTTGTCACCACTCCTCATCCTTATACCTCATTCTCTTGTATCATCACATCAACTCATGTTACCTCTTTCATGTGCCACCAATCTTCATCCCAGATGCTTTGAATACACTTGAAATGGCAGGGTTATATATTACTTCCTTTCAAACCCCTCTAAACTGCTTCCATTTCTCCACTGCCATTGGCTAATTTTCATGCTATCCCCTTCCCCTACCAATTTGTTTCTCTAACAAGCCCAGCCCTCACTGCAGTTTTTTTTTTTTTATACTGTCAATACAAATATTAATTTGCACAAAACACACACATCCAGTACACAAGCAGCCACACACACTCTACTGTTATCAGGTTATAACACCAGGCAAATCTGTCCAAAAAATGTACATGGGTCACACTTTCACCAGAAAAACTGGTGAAAGTGTGACCCATGTAAATTGTTAATGAAACACCCTTCTTTAGACTGGCAGGTGCTAACTAGCTAGGCACCATGAAAATTTAAAGCTTAAGTTCATTCAATAAAATTAAAAGTTTATTTAAATCAAGCATGCTAGCTGATAGCTAATTTATCATATCATAAATAATGTTTTTTAAAAAGTTCTTAGGCGTCCTGTTTTCTGAAGGAAATCTTCCCTGGGAGTGAAATCTTGTTGTTCAATTCACTTTGTTTTTTGATCATCACATCACCTCATTTCACCTCGTTCATGTGCCACCAATCTTCATCCCAGATGCTTTTAATCACTTGAAATGGCAGGGTTATATATTAGTTCCTTTCAAACCCCTGTAAACTGCTTCCATTTCACCAATACAAATAAATGATAGTGGTGTACATTTAATCACCCTACACTGTGGTGTCATATGAACACCCTAGCGTATTAAATCTACCTCAGCAGTCTTAGATTTACATCAGCATTTTTTCTGTGTACCATTGGCTAATTTTCATACTCTCCCCTTCCCCTACCAATTTATATCTATAACAAGTCTAGCCCTCACTCTGCAAAGTAACCGAAACATACACTCTACTGTTATAGTCATGTTATAACACCAGGCAAAACTGTCCATTTAGACAACATTAATACAGTGCCTTTCCATGATGATTCAAGGGATGATCATCCCTTTAATTCTTAGCGCCTTGCTAATACTGCTTAACTAATCCAAATAAATTATTTCCCAATACAATACACCAGTATGTTTCCAATACACATAAACACATCCTTGGGTAACTTCTCTGTCAAGTCAGGTTGACACACACACACACACACACACACACACACACACACAGGGTTTGTGGATTGCAAAAATTTCAAGGACTTTCCAACTGGTGACAATGACAGTGAGTAAGATGATAGGGAATCACTGGCTAGCTTGCAAAAACCTTGTGCAATGAAGATTTTTCTTAAACTTTCCGAAAGGTTATTTTATATAAATGAAGAAAACAAAAACTGATATTAAGCTTATTTTAGTAATTTGACATTTGACATAATTATTTTCTCCTGAATGCAGTTCTTATACGGGCAACGAAAGATCGATTTAGCATTGGTCATTTTTGGAGACTGTATGTATATTTAATTAACATGGAATTTACATTTAACCAATCAGCAGAGTGATCAGTTAGTGAGTTGTCAATAGGAAGTAAACTTGCAGTGAATATCCATACAGAATAGATCTGATGTGTCAGATGGCACTCCCGCTTGGAAATTACATACTTTATATAAAAATACATTTTTATTACTTTTCTGCTTATCTACTTGAAAAGTGTAAGAATATATTTATCTTGTGGCTTAATGAAAACTTCAAATGCACAAAAAAAGTAATTGCACAGGGTCTGGAGACACTGCTCAATATCAAACAGTTAAGGTTGCTATGTGCTGATTGGTTAATTTATCTGTCAATCACAGTATCAAAGTTCATTTCTGAATCATCAGTTATAATTTTTATTGGCCAGTGCTTTTAAAGCAGCAAAGTAAACAAAGTATTTTCTTTTTAAACACGAAAGTCTGAAAGTCTTTCCCCATCTTTTTGCGGCTTGCAATCTCATTTTCACTCTGACAGCTTTGCAGAACCCCAAATCAACCCCTGAATGAAAAACATAATCTGTTAAATTATTAGTTATACTGCAAATCTATTCCTGGTTCCCCCAAAGTAAACCATGATGTAGCATGAGCTACATGCATACAATTCAGGTTGTGCTCTTCAGGCATGTTACGTTTGGCAAAACTTGGCCTGATGGCAGCATGGACCCATGTCTATGAGAAGCTGGCTATTGACCATGAATGCTTTGTAATAAACCAGATTTGGCTCTCTGAAACGTACCTTTGCTCTGACTAGCTGTGGGATGTTTTGGAATTTGTAATTATTTTCTGGCAATTTGGAGTTAACGATGCACATGTGCAAACTATGCTGGCCAGTAGGCATTGCAGAATCCATTCCTGCCACTGTGCAACAAAGCAGTGTGTAGAGTGTAATTTACCAACATGGACAATTAACTCTAAATCACCAGAAAAAACTACATACCCTTAATAGTCTGCAGCTAATCATACAATACTACAAGTTCCAGCAAGCCATCTGGCTCCTTATTCTTACTCTGAATTTTACACAATTCTTTCTTACACACACCACACAAACAGATTTTTCTAATAAAAAGAACAAGGGTGTCACCATCATACTCTATACAGGCATCATGCTCCACTTGTTGAAAATGCAGACAATAAGCAATACGATGGCATGCAGAATTAATATTATAATTTAGCCATTGTTTTCTAATGACTGAATACTTGCATGAAGATAGAATGCCATAATGACATCCATATAATATACAACTTTCACTTTTTTTAACCTAAATCTTAGGTCTACATAATATAATTTGAAATATGAGGCACATATGTTATAAGTGAAAAATGACATATTTGGAAAAAAGAGTGTGTTGATGGTATCAGTCTAAATCAGTGCTTCTCAACCCTGGTCCTGGGGACCCATTATGTCCAGTGGTTTTTTGTTAAAGACAATTTCTTGATTAATTAAGGTTGTTGAAAATGTGTTTAAGTTCTACCATAATTGTGTGGTTAAACGTAGTTTAACACAATACAGGTTTGGCCATTTTCTGTCAGTAAACTCCATTAATTTTACACAGATGGTTTCAGGTTTCTACACTCTCAGCAAATGGGACCCAACTGAATTCACCTGTCAGTTTGTAACTGAATCAATTACCTCATTCAATTGGAATTACTTGCCATATAGTACATGCAGCACAGTAAATGAAAGCATAAGTTGGTCTGACTCATTCAAATTCCTGGGATGTGAATAAGGGACATTTATTTTTTAAGGCATAGATAGCTATTTCTGGCATAATGTGGCTTTAAGAGGGTGAATCGTCCTTCAATAGATGTAAAAAGTCTAATTACGAACAATTAGCAGCTCATTACAGAGCTTGTTACTATGGTTGGAACAAAAACCAGCATACACAGTGAGTCCCCAGGACCAGGGTTGAGAAATACTGATATAAATAATTTACTCTAATCTTAGGAATGGGGTAAATTTATGCTAGTGCATATGATACAGTGAACAAGACTTTGGCCTGCTTCGTTGCCCACTATAAACCAAGCCCATGTCCCTGCTTACTATTCAAAATAAAACCGCTAAACAGTACAGCTTTTCCATTGCACAACTCAGCATAAATGTACAATACTTATAAGTGTGCTCCAATATTAGTAGCTAATATTGGTACAAAAAGACTGAATGAAGGTCGAGTGGCTTAAGAAACAATGACAATTTGAGCCCTGTTAATGAGAAATACAACGTGACATTTTGCAATACTCAGGTGCAGGTCTTCGTTCATCATGGTTAAGCTTAGCTACGATATCAAATATGTTTTTGTAATAGTGGGTCGGAATCACTGGGGGGGGGTTATACTCAGAAAAAACATCACCTCCACCCCATCAACTCAAAAATGGAGTCTGTATGCTTAAATTTTTTTGGTGTAGGCCGCGCAGCTATTTCCCAGTCTGTTTTCCGCATTTCAGTTAAAGATTGGGGGGAGGGGGGCTTTCACAATTAAACCACAAACCTTACATCAAAAACAATATATAATGTTGACCGCGATGATACTGGCACGGGTCATTAACCCCACACAGTCAGTCATCTCCCGCTCTATATGATCCATTCCCTTCCTCAAAATATGGCTCTATTTTCTCACTAATCGCTAATGAACTGGAACGCACCGTCGTCTTGACAAGATTTAAATAAATAATCAAGTTAATTTAATTGAAATAACCCGAGCGGGTCATGCTAATCATGAAGAAATGTATTTTCTGGAATTTGAATGAAATTATGAGAATATGACTATTTCAACACATGCATTTATTACACCAGGACGTGCGTTTAAGCTGCCTGTTCATAGAAGCGGCATTACTAAGAATTACACAAATAAATACAAAAATACGCCCATAAATAAAACAATCACTCGTCCGAATCGTAATAATCGAACATGCTTTTTCGTACATGTATTCTGATTCTCGCATGAGATATTAGTCAACTCGTCATGTACATTTTTTATTTACTCAAAATGAACATGTCTTTCGAGTATTAGCCTACCTGTGAGCGCAAATGCTTGATAATTAAACTATATTATCTGTACCTTAATGTTTATCCTTGTTTGGATATGAATTAGGCTATGGCCCTGTAAAATATTAGCCAGCTTCACATATCCATTCGTTTTCTCCGACACACGCATACACCACACACACTGTCGCATTAATTCTGTTTTAACGATTTCCACAAATCGCCATTTGAAGAACTACGGTATTGAATATTATATTTTATATATATATATATATATATATATATATATATATATATATATATATACACACACACACACACACACACACATACATCACAGACAAGCTTTTCAAGCTGTTTTCATAATGGTCATATTCCACATTTTCAGCCTGTCAATACGTGCACAAATTAGTCTCTGCCATCACCCATTCACCATACCTCTTCCCTCGTCTTTTCCTTCAACAGCAGCAGCGTGCAGCCGATGTCTTCTCTACCCCTGGCTTTCTCCTTCTCCCTTGCTTGCTCTTAACCCTCCCTCTCTCTCTTAGATTGATTCACCCTTTTGAAGGCTTCGACCACAACGCTTCTCGTTCTCCAATGTATCGGATAAGCCACAGTCAGACGGCTGGATCAAATCTATAGATGGAAATTAAGAGAAGAAAAGAAAAGGACATACCAGTTTGACGAAGAATGTTAATTACGATTCGGAAAAAAGGAAAACTGGCCAAAATTAAGAAAATCGTCTTCTCATCTCCGCAGGCAGAGCACGCGAGTGCGCTTGAAAAGGGGGAAAACGCCGCAACTAGCGGTCCAGCATAAACTGCACCTTTACGCCAGATCCGTAGCTCTGCAGTTGAACGGCACAAACACAGCACACACTATGACCGACTGGGAACAACCAGTCTAGGGAGGAACCCTATACAGAATTGGATATAGGCTACATAAAACCAACTACATTAATGCGCTGACATCTAATTTCCGCCAATCATTCTCTTCTACAGTAGCCTATGGCTCGTTATTAAAGCTAGATGCTTACAAGTGTGTTCCACAGCCATATAGCATATAGCCTCGTATGCAACACATCCCCCTGACCAAATCAATCAGTATTCCATCCTCATCCGACTTTAACACAAACCATTTAGACATTGTGGCCACTTATCGAAATTACGGCAAACAGTGAATGAAATGTATGAACAGGGAGATGGTTTTATCACTTGTTGAGTGAAGAGAAGTGTTGAAGGGAAAGTCGCAGGCAACAGGCAGCAAGCTGTATCGCACGGAGGGAGGGTGTATGCCAGACTAGAATAACGGAATACATGAACTATGGGAAAACACTTGGCCACAGACTAATAGTCATATTGCATGCCGCACAATCTGTAATAGCCTACATGATAAAATAACTCGGTCATTTATTGTTGCACCATAGATATAGCCAACATGTAATTTTTTCCATTGGATATTTTAACTAGGCTACAGTTTTATGCAAGATGTTACGTCAAATTTTGTAAATCGATGCGCTTTGATGATACACAATCCCCCAAACGCGGGGACTGAATGTGTGCGATGTTGCGTGTGTATGTTGTAGGTAAATGTGTTAGAAATACATATGGTTCTGCATTAAATTGAAGTAGCCCAATGATGCGGTTTTACTGTAGAAACAGGAAGATAGAATGAGTACACAGAGCTCTTGGCGTTCCCCTTGGCAACCATCAAGCGCAATTGCTATAGTGTATTATCCTTGCTCATACTTATAGAGCCGATAATCAGAAACCTACTCCTTTGTCGTATTTGTAACCTGTCTATATTGCATTGCTTTGGTTGAAACCGCAGAAAAGTCATTGTCCTGTTTTGATATATGTATGGAAATGGTTAGAATATGCAGTGTGTTGTGTACCGATGGCATGTAGGCTACGTTGATCACAATAAGGGTCAGCATAATAAATGCCCCATTGTTAATTTTATGTGTGACACCACACCAGGAAGCTATTGTTTTGAGAAGGCCAGCCTCTGGTTTGAGTGCCAGAGGTTGAAGTCAGCTTTTCAATGGTATCGCATGCTTTTTTGAAGATGTTTGGTCTATTTGGTGGAGAGTAAATGCTTGGGAAGGAGCTGGAAACATACCAAAGTGTTTTTACAGTAGTTTAAGAAGTCTGAATGTCTCATGTAGTCTATTACTTGATTTAAATGTATAAGGAACCATGGTAAATGATACTTTATTGTTGGCAAATGTTTAGCTTTGTCACTCATTCCTAACCCATGGTATCAATTGAGTGTGTTGCCAATAATGCACCATCACCCAGCAACAAAAGCAACCTTATTACTAGCTACTACCAGAACCCTCTTCATTTTATTGGGGGTCCACCAGTAGCCAAGGCAGCACTTTTGAAACTGCCTTTATACTACAACAAAGATACTTTAAAGGTGGCTTTGAGTGAAATATTTTGCAGCATGAGCTAGATAATCACTATACTCTTATGACGTGTGCATTGATGCGTCAAATAAGGTATCAAAAGCACCTGGTCAGCTTACCCTATCACAGCGCAAAACAGGTTCATGGTCTTCCTTACCTACCTGTTATTGCTTTCCTGTTTTCTTTTTGTTTGTTTTTTAAACATTTAGCAATCTGCTTTCAAAGTGGCTTTCATTGACTCAGCTTCATACAGCAACCCACTCTTTGTGAACCATGCCACAAGGGAGCTCAGCATTTTCATAACTCGCAGAATCGATGATTGTTTCATCACAATAAATATGACATGACATGCCTCAATAGAGAACGATTTGGCATGCTCATGGATAGGCAGTACGTCAAATACATATATTTTAAATGTATTCATTTTTTCAAATCGCAAACACAGTTCCATGAGTTCAGCAATCACTGACATGGTGTTGCCAGGAGTATTGAATATTTGTGAAGAAGACTAACACTTGCATTTTTGATAGGTAATAACAAATGTTGATTGAATCCTGGACAATGTCTCAAATATCATATTTTTTAACTTATGCTTTTCATGAATTATAAAAAATACCATATTTTGTTCCATTTAGTTTGCACTGTGGAAAAAAATAAATCATAAGTTATCATGTCTCAAATGCACTTGGCCTTGTATGTTTTGTCTGTTTTGCCAGTGCTGATGGTGGAGGCATGGTCAAGCTAGATTGGGGAGATTTCCTGCAGCTGGTTAGCAGGCTATATAGCCCAGATGTCCAAAGCAATCTCTCTCTTTGTTAACAGAGTTAACATCAATATATGAGTGGAAGTAATTTATTTTTGCTCTCAAAAATTAATGGAGCCCAATGGGGAAACTGGCTTTTTGAGCGCAATTATAGATATCAGCAGAGGGCGACATTATATCCGGTGCTGAGTTTGAGAGCCGAAAGCTGGCCTCTTGCTCCCAACGCCATCGCCACTTTGTCCGCTAAAAATATTAGGTGAAAGTTACCGAAGCACTTGTGAATGATGTCAAACGCCAACAAGTCGTTCCAAATTAGCCATGCTGGCTTTGGATCTTTTGATTTGCTTATGATGCATGCTGCTGATAAGGGCACCCGTTTATACTTGATTCCGGCAGTGAGCTGCCCCCTCACCTGCCGCGTGATGTGGGATAGCCGACATGGTCAAAACGAGTCTACCCAGTGTTTGGGAGCTTCATTACGTCATTGATTTGCGCTAAGGGGCCAGCTTTAGGCTCTTAACCTCAGCACCAGATATAATGTTGCCCCCTGCCGATATCTATGATTTGCGTTCCCCATTGGGCTCCATTAATTTTTGAGAGCAATCCACTCATATATTGACGGTAACTGTACGTTATATTTTATTGTAAAAATTACTTATTATTTTTCCAAGATCATATATTTTTTCTTACCAGACAGACAGATATATATATATTTATTATTTATTCAGGCCTAGGTCATATGTTCATGCGCCAGTTGGCAATCAATTACATACTCTTAAGGCCTTGACATAGCCTTTTCCATGTCACTGGGGGAATAGTTTTGCCAGCGGGAGGCCGCCCAACTATGACTGAGTGGGTGTGTTCTGCACTCCTTCTGCACAAAAAGTGGCCGCTGG
This sequence comes from Synaphobranchus kaupii, assembly GCA_029718625.1. Lineage (NCBI taxonomy): Eukaryota > Metazoa > Chordata > Actinopteri > Anguilliformes > Synaphobranchidae > Synaphobranchus > Synaphobranchus kaupii. The sequence continues at coordinate 45,917,992 of CM056379.1, read as the reverse complement.
GCATTGTTGCATTGTCCACTATGGACAAAAGGTGAAAGTCAGCGAAGCACACGTGAATGACGACAAACGGCAACAACAACAACAAATCAGAGTAGCCTACATCTTTTTGAGTAGTATTTCACGTAAATTACGTTTGGTATCTAATACAGCATAGCAGGCAGCAGATAGTTGATATCACATTCACTGTCAGGTGTCAGCTCGCTTTGTGTTAAGAAAGCAACAACTGGTTCGAAATGAGCCATGCTGGTTTTTGGATCTTTTCTTTTGCTTATGATGCACGCTGGTGATTAAGGCACTCGTTTATACTCGATTCCAGCAGTGAGCTCCTCCTACTCCCTCACACAACTTGCTCAAATTGCACAGACCCACTGCTCTGCACCTTCCTCATTGTACATGTGATTAGGCATGTGACCAAGGACACAACTGGCCATTGCTGTGTCCGAAATCACTCCCTCGTTCACTCATTCACTATTCCCTACATCGAGGTGATGTGGTGTGAGGTGGTGTGAGCGAGTTCGCTGTGTGATCCACACAGACATAAATGCAAGTTTTGTTTGGAGCTGTGATTAGTACCCCTCACAGGTTGTAGCTAAGGCTTTTCCTTTAGGGATATCATTGCGTGAATCTGAATAGATTTATTTTTGTTTTTGTGTATATAGTGTTTATATTTGCCTATATGGCGTGATAGCAATGCTGTCCAGACTTCGATCTCCATGTAATCAAGAGTGAGAAAGTTAAAGCCTTTCTATGAGATCCTACTCTTCATGTGTATTTGTCCCTTAATTTTGCAGAATTGAAATAGCTGGTATTGTATTGGGGAGGCAGTCCTCATGGATTGAAAAAGGCTGAGCTGCAAAGGTTAGCGGAACAGTTAGCCATTGAACAGGGTATTTCTGCTGATGTTGTGGTGCTAATAGCTTTATCTGTAACACCTGAGTGTTGAGGAGCTTGATTGGAAAGAGGTGGAACATACTACTTTTGTGTTCAATGAACACAAATGGGCATTTAAGAGCTGGAGAAGACGATAAATGAATTGGCATTAAAAAAAGAAATAGAGCTGAAGAAAATAAAATCTGAAGTGACACTAAAGAATGAATTAGAACTGGGGAAAATGGAATTGGCTCTGAAAGAGTTGGCTTTTAAAGAAAAAATGGCTCTAAAGAATTTGGCTCTAGAGGACGAAAAATAGAACGAGAAAAATGCCTTAAAAACAGCTCTATTGGGGCCGCCACAGTAGTACAGCGGTAAAAGCTTTTCAGTCGGTGCGGTTGTGCTCCGAGGATCGGGGTTCGCGCCCCGGTCCTGCCAGATCCGAGCATGGCCGGCGCCCCATGGAAGCAGCAATTGGCGGCTGCCTCCGGGTGGGGGGAGGGGCTCTGAGAGAATCGCTGCGCATAGAACGGCCCTGGGCGAGCCGGAACCACGGTCAGGAACCTTGGAGGAGTCGCGCCCTGAAGAGGGTGTGGCGATCTCCATCCTACTGCCGGCTGACAGGGTTGTGCAGTGGTGATTCTCTCGCGGTTGCTACGGGGGGAATTGAATTAGAATAGGGGTTCAATTGGCTACTAAATTGGGGAAAAAATGGGGAAAAATAATAATAATAAATAATAAAATAATTTAAAAAAAATATTTAAAATAAATAAAATTTAAAAATTTAAAAAATAATAAAATAAAAAACAGCTCTATTGGATCACATTTGCATGCTTCTTTAATTAATAACATGTTTTTCAGAGCTTTTCACCACAAGGCCCTCCATCCACTTTTTGCCACAAGGCTCTCCATTTTACTTGCATCAAATTGCAAAATTTTCTGAAAAAGATCCAGACACCCTCTTTGTCTTATTTGAGAGAATATTCAAGTCTAGTCAGTGGCCCGAACCAATAATAATGCTGCAGTCTGTCCTGGTAGGTAATGTCACATGAGGGTGTTGGCATAGTGTGGACCCAAGAAGCAAAAATATAACCAAAACTTGACTGGAGGCACGCCAAAAAAAACACAACAAACAAAACGGGGTACACAAGGCTAGAAACAACCTAGAGAAAAGGGAACTAGAAACAAGCACATGCCCACGGCAAGATAGCAAGCAAAGAACTTATAATGAGGCAGGGCAGGAACATAAGTAGGGAGAGGAACAGGTGACACGACTGAACTAATAATGACACACGTGAGAATGTTAACACAAGACAATCAAACAATCAGACAGACTATTAAGATGAAACAAGCTATCAGCTCATGGCCGATTCGTGAGCTGGCACCCTCTGGCGGACACCAGATAGGATAGGACCTCCTGTCCTATGTGTCTCCAGATGTTCCATCAGCCGACTGACGTAGGCAGAACTGGCGGATGAGGTGGGGGTCCAAGATGTTCCGGGCCAAGACCCGCAACCTCTCCTTGGGACCATACCCCTCCCAATCAAAGAGATACTGGACCCCACAACCTTGCCCACAACTGGCCAGGATCTTGCGCTGGTATAGGCTGGCTGGCCTTTGATGATTCGGGGAGGCAGGGGTGGCTGAGGTGGGGGAACCAAGGGACTGGTTACAACGGGCTTTAATTTTGAAACATGAAAGGCAGGATGGATCTTTACGGATCGGGGTAAGGACAGGCGATATGCCACCGGGTTGATCCTCTTCTTAATCTTGAACAGCCCGATAAACTGCGGTCCCATCTTGCAGGACTCCACCTGAAGTGGGAGATCAGTGGTGGACAGCCACACCCTCTGTCTCGGACGAAGCAGTGGCAGGGGTTGTTGACGCCTGTTAGCCTGTCTCCGGTGCCGAGCTAAGGCCCGCAGCTGAGAATCCGAGCCTTAACCCAGATCCGGCGACACCTGCGCACCGTGGCTTAGGCAGACGGAACTCCTACCTCTTCCTATAGCTTGGGGAACATCGGTGGCTGGGAACCGTAATCGCTGGAACTGGAAGGGGGATAATCCGGTAGATGAATTAGCCCATGCTAGATATTGACTCCAGGAAGCCGGATCTCCACCGCGTAGCATCTCAGGTAGGTCGCTAGGTCCTGGTTAACCCTCTTGGTCTGACCGTTCAATTGTGGATGGAAACCTGAGGACAGGTTAACGGAGGCACCAAGGAGAGTACAGAATGCTTTCCAAAACTGAGAGGTGAATTGGGCGCCACGATCGGACACAATATCCACAGGTGAGCTATGAAGGCTAAACACATGCTGGATCATGAGCTGAGCCGTTTTCTGCGCAGAGGGGAGCTTAGGCAGAGGAACGAAGTGTGAGGCCTTGGAAAACTGGTCCACTAGCACAAAGATAGTGGTGTGACCCTTGGACATGGGGAGTGCAGTGATAAAATCTAATGAGATGAGATCAGGGACATCTGGGAATAGGCAGGGGATGAAGGTTACCCACAGGAGCTTGTCATGATGTAGCACACGTGGGACAGACATACGACCTCACATCACGTTCCATAGCCGGCTACCAAAACCTCAGAGCGAGTTCCAGGGTGCGCAATCCAGGATGAAAGGAGAGGCGTGAATTCACCGGATGGCCTGGTAAATGAAGAGGCAGAGATACAAAAGGGCAATTGTCAGGACAACCATCGGGAATATTCTCTTTAAGAGAGGGCCTCTTTAACCAAGGATTCAACCTCCCAGGAGATAGCGGCCACAATAGAGGAACTGGGTACCATTGGCTCGGGATAGTGCTCACTCTCAGAGGAATCGAACTGGTGGGATAGAGCATCAGGCTTGATGTTTTTGTAACCTGAGCAGTAGAAAATCACAAGGTTGAAACGGTTAAAAAATAAAGTCCATGCAGCTTGTCTAGAATTGAGCCCTTTAGCCTTCAGGTTGTAAGAAAGGTTCTTGTAGTATTTGTAGACTATAAAGGGATGCTCCACCCCCTCCAGACAGTGCCTCCACTCCTCCAATGCTAGCTTAATATCTAACAACTCTCTGTTGCCTACGTCATAATTCCTCTCGGCAGGGCTCAGGCGCAGAGAGACAAACACACATGGGTGTGTCTTCTGATCATCAGGACAGTGTTGCAACAGTACCGCCCCTACCCCCACGTCAGAGGCGTCCACCTCCATAATGAATGGGAGAGCCTGATCTGGTAAGGTTAGTATGGGTGTCAAGGTAAACCTTTTGCTTCAGTAGTGCCCAGTGGGTGTGTTGAATGCGGTCTTCCACTCATCCCCCTCCCTAATATGAATTATGTGATAGGCATTCCTCAGGTCTAACTTAGTAAAAAAACTGCACCCTGAAGAAACTCGAAAGCAGTGGTCATGAGTGGTAATGGATACCGGTTCTTGATAATTATACTGTTGAGTGATCTGTAATCGATGCAGGGTCTAAGACCACCATCCTTCTTCTTCCCAAAGAAGCCTGCACTGGCTGGGGTGGAGAACAACCTGATACTCTATGTATTCTCCCATGGGTTTCTTTGGTCTCGAGAGCTGACAATGAGAAAATACGCCCTGGGTGGGGGCTGGAACTAGGTATTCAATTCATACGGGCGATGTGGAGGGGGGGGGGGGGGTAATTCCTTAGTCAGGTCCATATTAAAAACCTGGCCTAGATCCCAATACTCTTTAGGGACCCGGGATAGATTGGGGGGCTGCAACCACTTTCGCTGGGAACTCGGAACCAGAAGTGGCAGGAGCAGGCAGACTGATGGAACTAGAGTAGAAGAACAGACAGGTTAGTGCACACACCCCCACTCCCGCACAGTACCTGAACCTCAGTCAATCAAGGGATTATGCTTCCTCAGCCAGGGGTGACCTAACACTAAGGGTAGATTAGGGGACTCCATCACATGTAGCTGGATCCACTCGGAGTGTCCCTCACTCAGCTTCAGATGAATGAGCAGAGTGATCTGGCTTACATGTCCTGATCCTAACAGTCTTCCAAGTTGGAGTAGAGGAGATGCGGGGAGATGAGATTCGGCTCGCTAGAAGCTCCCCAGCCTCTAGCAAGTTAGTGCATTTCTCTGCAACTCAGGACAGTTGCTGCGGCAGTGACCCTTAAGCCCACAGTAGATGCACAGCCCCTCACTGATGCGGCGGTCCCGCTCCGCTTGGATAAGCCTGGTTCCTCCCAACTGCATGGGTTCCTTGACAGGGGGACTGAGACTCTGGACACACACCATGTGACGAGGGACGTATCGTAGTGGATGTGGGAGGCTCTGACTAACAAAGTCGGGATGGGAAAAGAAGACTGGATGGCGAACCCCTCTCCCTCTCTCGCTCCCTGAGACGCTGATCCAAGCGTAGAGTCATGGTTGATCCAGGCTGCTTAGCAAGTCCCAGAAAGCCAGCTCATCCTTCAGGTGATTGGAGAGACCCAAGAGAATGCCGCCAACGCCTTCCACCCGCTCTCCACAGCTAAGGTGCAAAATTTGATGGTGTAGTTGGCTAAGCTCCTCATTCCCTGGCTTAAGGCGATCAGGCATCTACCGGCTTCTCCTCTGCTCTCTGCCTGGTCAAACACCTTCATCTCCTCCGCGAAATACTGGATGCTGGCACAGATGGGAGTGGCCCTCTCCCACAGCGCAGTAGCCCAGGTGAGTGCGACCTTGGACCAATCGGTGGATAGTGGCAACTTGAATGCTAGAAAGCATTGTGTAAGGAATCCTCTGCATCCTCTGACCAGTCTGTCATACCGCTCCGGGGGAGGGGGGGGAGGCGCAGCTCACTGGCTGGTTGACTCCGGTCTCTGGGGTTGGGCAGATAGGATGCCATGGAGGTGGTAGGACCTCCCTCCGATCCCCTTGAGGCTCCGGACTGCTGGACCCGAGTGGAGAGAACTTGTAGACATCAACTATTCACAATGTCTGATAGAGGCGCCCTGATTGGTAATAGCTCCCCGAAGGTGAGCAAACTCTAAGGCACGTCAAAAATAAACAACAAAACAGGAGTACACAAGGCTAGATTCAAACTAGAGAACATGGAACTAGGAACTGGAGACATGCACACAGCAAGAGAGCAAAAGGCAGGGCAGGAACATAAGTAGGGAGAGGAACAGGTGACACAACTGAACTAATAATGACACACGTGAGAATGTTAACACAAGATAATCAAACAAACAATCAGACAGACAATGAGTTTGTCTTGATCCGTAAAGCTAGGTCTATGAATTATTGTGCACGAGGCGATTTCCACCAAAATGATTCTACCTTTAGTTTTCCAAACATTCCAAGTCCAATTCAAGTCAGTTCAACTCGGGTCATGGAAATTCACAGTTGCAAGTGAAAGAGGTTGCTGGCACAAATTGGGAAGCTTGACTTGACAAGTGAAAAAAGAATAGAACCCGCACAATCATATGCTCCAAAAGACACCAGTTTATTGACAACTTTTCAAGCACAAGGCCCTTCGTCAGGTCAAACTCAAGAGTAGTGTCCCACACCCACATAAATAGTAGGGGTGTGCAGCAATGCCATTATCTGTATCTGTTGGACCATCAAAATTATCTGTATCTGGATTCGGATATAAACACCGGAAGTGGGTGTGGCTTCGACCGGAAGTGATGTTACATATAGAAAATGTCATATTTTCTAGTCTAAAATTAATTGTTATTGCAATTTATGAGTATTCACCCCCCTCCCTGTCTTTTTTTCTTTTCAAAACCTTTTATAATAACTATATTCTGGACTTTATACTTATTTATCTAACCCCCCACCCCCTAACTGGGGAACACTGAATAATAATTTTGGATAACAACTGTAAAAAATCTGAGGTACAATATATAATCAATTCATAATGAAAAGGCAGTTTTATAAAAACATGAAACCATTCCTTATACATTTGAATGGAAATTATTTCCACAATAACAAACCTTTCTGCCTGTTGTGATTTCATTTTGTACTTTTTTTTGTTAGTTAATTTTTTTACTATATGAAAATGGAATGAAATAACAACTGTAGAACACCCAAGGTAGCCTACTTTCCATGGCTGCAAACAGTAGCTAGGTATTTTGCTTAGTTTGCTAATTCTTAGAAAGATTGCCCTTGTGCATACGGAGGGTCTTTGTTTTGTTCAGTTAAATAACAATTTTCAGTATAACATGTATTTTCCAATATAACTGTAAGGCATTTGGAGGTGGCGGCTGCCTTCCTGTAGTCACTTAGGGAAGGAAAATAGGCTACCTTGGGCTGTAGCAACAATAACAAGTGCTTGAGTTTCAAAAAAGTCAAATTAAGTTTCCGGCTGGTATGTGGCCTACAAATAGCCCATGAGTAGGCTAAAATGCATGTAATGGCTTAATTCGGTCAATCACGTAAAGAATGCTTTTTTGCCTTTAACTTATTGGAACGCATGCTCAAATTGCATTAGGCTAGACTACTAAAATGATAAATGAGGGTTCCCGTGTACCAATTTTTATGTCTTTAAAATTTGTTTTGATAGGCTACATTGCGATGCTTGAGCTAGCGCATTCCAGAATATATGCACATTGTCGCATTTTGTTTGCCCAGAATTTGGCGATATGGTTAAAATGCGGAAGCCTAGCCTATAAATAACACCGTAGGTTACGTTAAGGTAGACAGGGCAGAATTAGCGGAATCATGGCACCTGCGACTTCCATGACAAACACCCAGCCTTAGTTCATTGATTTGGATTGAAGGAAAGTAGCCTATTTGGTGATGCTGTTTATTGAGAGCTGTGTTTCGCTGTGTTTAAGACATCCTTAATGCCGGCATGAATGCATAGGTAGCAGCCTATACCGGCTGTGGTTTGTGGAAACACAATATCCAATATGTGCCCCCCCTAAAACAAATTGAGGCACGTCCTTACCAATAATTCTGCCGCCGGGTCTGAGAGAGACAACAACATCAAAAGTGGATTCACATGTAGGTACATATTCGCGACAATCGCAATGTGGTAACTTAATTAAAATAAATATTTAGCCTATATCACGGATTCTGTGAATGATTGTTACCCAGATTGTTTACCATTCAACTCACAATTAATCCACACTGTGGACTTTAACATTAACGTAGCATACGCTAGTCTATCAATAGCATAGACTACAAGAAACCTTCCTGATCTAGAGTAATACGTTTGCAAAATATCTTTATAAACATTAAGTCACAGTTTGGTTTTTTAATGCTGATTTTGATAGGGCATTTGTTTTAATCACTCCTGTTAGTGGCTATCTCAATGAATTAAATCTCTGGCAGGCCACCCGTGCCGAATTACATGTCTCATCTCTCTCTCTCTCACGCTCTCTCTCTCTCTTCCGAATCCGAATATTAACGAGCAACTTCGGGTAGAAACAAAATTCTGTTCCAACGCATTATTCGTGCTTTCCCGAATACGGTATTCGGCTCCGGATACACCCCTAATAAATAGACTAGGACAGGTCATGTTACTAATGGGCAGACATACACAAAAGAGGATATGATATATATTAAAGGTTGTATCAGCGATTTTGGGTCGAAACATAAATGATCACATTCATCTGATTTTTCCTCACGATCCGCTAGCTGCCCGCCCCATAAGCAGGCCGTCAAAAAACCGCGTCTCTGTAGGCAGCCTATGCTCCGAGATCGTACACAAAAACAAATGGTACTACCAACCACTCAAAACCAAAATAAACAGTATTCCAACCAATCACCGACAAGGGGTGGGTGATACTAATACGCTAATACTCTTATCTCGCTGAAATCTTGACGGATTTACAAACGGTTTGGTTTCTTACAAACGTTATTAACGTGGTTATAATTCTGGATGCTTGAACACTATTTTTTAAAACATAACATAATTGGCTCTGAGCTGGAGCTGGCTCTGTTTGTTTGGGATTTCGCTTCAGAAGTTACGTCAGCCAAAATCGCTGATACAACCTTTAAGTCAAATGACAAACAATCTCACAATTCTGATAGTTAATCGTGATTAATCACATATTTAATCGCACTTTGGAAGTACTTTTTTTTTTACAGCATTAGTTTGTTGTGAGTAAACATTAAGATAAGATGGACTAGAAGTAAAGTAAGCCAGAGTTGGAGACTCAAGTCTGCGACTTGGACTCGAGTCACCAAAGAAATTACTTGTGACTTGACTTGGACTTAGCTGAATTGACTTGCGACTTACTTGTGACATGCACTTAGAGACTCGTGGCACAATGTTAAGAAAAGCCCAATAAATATTTTGTGATTTTCCTTTGTGGGACTACTGAATTTTCTTCAATATTTTTGTGATATTCCTAGCTAACGTATAACTAGTATGTTCACAAAGCATGAGTGCTGCATTAGGCTACTTTGCATTGGTTAAAATGTAGCGATGGTACGCATGTGTGTGCATGCGTGTCTGTCACAGAACTGTTCTGTGGTGTCTGTGCTATCATAATTTTGAGCGCTATGTTTGCAAGCCATGCACCATGTGTGATTGCGTTTGGATATAAAGACAAGGCTACCAAACTACAACTAAAAAAAGACCAAGCATATGCAAAACGTGTGGAACAAAGATCTCCAATGGAGGATGCAGAATTTCAAATTTTATTAGGCGTTTGAAACCCCACCAATCGAGGTTAGGAAATCAGATTCCCCACTCAGCGTGATCAGACTTGGCTAGCTAATGCTATCATCATAGTTGGTTTGGAAGCTGAATTAAAGACAGCTAATGCTAGCTAAATAGCCTGTGGTGTGGTGGTCTATACGGAGGTATACGGCGTACAGCCACATCTGCAGGGAAAGATTTACCATATACTCACCTAAAAATAGCTAGTGATATATCTCGGTATCAATCGGTGTAATGCAGCAACCAATGAAATTATGTTGTTTTGTGTGTGTCGCCAAGTAGGCTACTGAACCACAACGTCCAGTGTTCTGGCCAATTCACAACTGGCAAAACACAACGTCAGTAAATATAGAGTCTGTCAGTGTGTTAACTTGACGTTGCTGCTCACTACTCTATTTGAATCGGAAGTGATACGGATACGAGGAGAGTAGCAGTTCAGCACCGTGTGCAACTTTTAATGTCACAGTTCATCCCACTTCTGCTAGTTATTAGCACAGGGCAAATCATATGTCTGTTTGTAAAATTATGGCTGAAATATAATTGTTAGTTTTATTTTTGGTTTGGCGGGGGATAAAGTACATACAGGTAAGTCAACTGTGGCAGCCCGCCACAATTGAATTTGTTTCGCCACAGTTTCAGAATGAAGCCAAACTGTTTCTTTTTACTCTCATAATAAACATAACATTTGCTTTGCACCATCGCTTCAGCTAAGCCAGTAGTCCAGAATACATTTTGAGGAGACAACATCATTTGCAGTAATTATCTATTCGCTAGCTACATCGATGTATATGTGGTTACAATGGTTTAAAACATTATTTCCAGCATCAAGTTAGCAAAGCTGTATCCTGACTGTGAAGCTGAATGAGATCTCAAAATCTGACGTAACATGCAGTGCCATATTTTTACTGCAACATTGGACTGTGGTTCCAAACACTTAAATAAACCAGTATCACACACATGACAGCTTTACTTAATTTATTTGATAGCTCAAGTGTAGGATCAAGCATCTTACAAGTTGATACAACTGCATGGGTTTAAGATTGATTGTTTACAAAAGCACACGATTCTTCATGGATCTAGGCTCTTAATTTTCCTCTCAAATTGCAAGAGATTGTTGCATTTAACATGAAGATAAAATTGACCAAATATAATGCCCGAACCCCCCTAGAGGGTGGGGGCATACCACCCCATACTCACAGTATACCCACATTTTCTTACCATTACAAAGTTAACATTGGCTGCAGCAGGTGTGGGACAGTTTGTGAACATGACTGGCCTATTGATTACTTAGTCACAAGGTAAGACAACTATAACAGAATTTGACTTAACTATGTCTTTACTTTGCGCATTTCTCTCCAGGTTCCCTCAGAGAGAATACATTTTTTTTAGTTGATTCCCTGTCATATCCACTCATTCTAGGACATTCATGGCTAGGTTTACATGACCCTCATGTTAGTTGGGGCAGAGACAGGGATCCTGTTCGCCAGTGGGGTTCCCAGTGTCAATCCCACTGTCCCATTTACCCTTCTTCAGGCTGTGTTCCTGACGGTTCCGAGCTCAGCTCCGATAGTGATTTGGAGGAGGCGGAGTTTTGCTCTGATCAGGATACTTCCTCCACTCTCGCAGGGAGTGGAGAGGAGAGTCTGTCTTGGGATCCCTTTGCTGAGTAGGATAGCCTTTCTGTTTCCGATTTCGAGTGGGAGATGTCATCTGACGTTCCTCCCGAGACCCCGGAGGTGGTAGGAGCGCTCGAGTTTTGCCTGCCCACTAATGTACCGGGGGAATATTTTAACCTCACTGAGGTTTTTAGTAAGCAACGTGCTACTACGTTACCTCCCCCTAGGCCGTATGACTGCGCTATTGAGTTGTACCCGGGTACGGTTCCTCCCAGGGGCTCCCTGTATTCCCTGTCGGGTCCGGAAAGCACTGCTATGAGGGAGTACATTGAGGAGTGCCTGGCTAACGGTTTCATCAGACCTTCCACTTCACCGGCCGGTACTGGATTTATTTGTTTTTTTTAAAAGACGGAGGTTTTAGGCCCTGTATAGACTATCGGGGTCTCAATGACATCACCGTTAAGAACAAATATCTTTTCCACTCATGAACTGCGCATTTGAGCGCTTACAGGGGGTGTCAGTCTTTTCCAAACTCGACCTTCGCAATGCCTACAATCTTGTGCACATGCGTGAGGGCGATGAGTGGAAGACTGCATTTAACACACACCATGGACACTACGAGTACCGGGTGATGCCGTTCGGCCTCACTAGCACCCCCTCTGTCTTCCAGGTACTAGTGAATGATGTTCTTCGAGAGATGTTGGAGAAATTTGTCTTTGTATATCTGGACGATATTTTAATTTTCTCTCCCGATCTCTCCTCTCACGTTGGTCATGTGAGACAGGTTTTAAGAGCACTTCTTGGGGCAGGGCTTTTTGTTAAGGCTGAAAAATGCGCGTTCCACATGAATTCCATCTCTTTCCTAGGTTTCATTGTAGCAGACGGGAGAGTGCTAATTGACCCAGAGAAAGTCTTGGCAGTAAAAAACTGGCCCACTCCAGCATCAGTAAAGCAGGTACAGCGCTTCCTTGGCTTCGCTAATTTTTACCGGCAGTTTATCCACAATTTTAGCACTGTAGCTGCCCCTATCAGAGCTCTCACTAAGACAGTCAGAGTGGGTGAATCTGAATAAGCTTGTGCTTAATATGAAGAAAACCAAAGTGATGGTAACTGGTTCTAATAGGAAAAGGCAAACGGAGCCCCTCTTGCAACTTAGTGTAGAAGGAGTAAGCATAGAACAGGTGAAGCAGAACAAACTCCTGGGGATACAGCTGGATGAGTGTTTGTCTTGGACATCTCATATTTCCTATTTGTGCAAGAAAATAACTGGAATTGCATGTATACTTAGGAGAGTGTCAAAATTTATTTTAAATCAAGTAACTCAAGCATTAATAGGGAGTCAAATAACGTACTGCACCGAGGTTTGGGGAAGTGCTGGGAGAGGTGAAATCAGGAGGCTGCAGATAGCACAAAACAAAGCAGCAAGGATTATATTAAAATGCCCTTACGACACTCCGATTGTAGAGCGCCATAATGCTCTCTGCTGGTCATCAGTTAGAGATACAATTGATAGGTGCTCACTTAATTTATTCTACAATATACAACAGAAGAAGAAACCAAAATTGATAAATTCTAGGTTTCATTTGGCGAGGGACAGGCATTCAATCAATACCAGATCCCAAATTTTTAATCCCTAAGGTGTAAACGTAGATTTTCCTATCGAGCAGTAATTTTATGGAATAGACTACTTGTTTTTATTTTATTTTTATTTGTTTGTTTGTATTTGTTTGTTTTATTTTGTTATATTTCTATTGTATGTATTAACATTCAGGACTCTTGGAAGAGTAGGCCTAGGGCTAAAATAGGTCCTAATAAAACTCAAAACATCATCTGCTCGGTTCCAATGGAACTCTAGGGCTGAGGCAGCTTTCGCGGAGCTAAAAAAGAGATTTTGCTCCGAACCCATCCTGATAACACCCAATCCCTCCCTCCCTCCCCTTTGTGGTAGAAGTGGATGCATCAGAGCTGGGAGTAGGAGCCATTTTATCTCAACATTCTCTGTTGGACCGCAAACTGCACCCATGCGTGTATTTCTCTCGTGCCCTAACATCAGCCTAGACGTGGTGTCCGATCGCAGTCCCCAATTTGGCGCTAGGTTTTGGCGCTCTTTCTGTGCGCTTCTAGGAGCATCGGTCAGCTTGTCTTCCGGCTTCCATCCGGAGACTAATGGGCAGACGGAACGCACCAACCAGACCTTGGAGAGCACCCTTCGGTGCCTAGCTGCTTCCAATCCCACGTCCTGGAGTCGTCATCTCGCCTGGGCGAAGTACACTCATAACACCTTGCGTAACGCCTCCACAGGTCTCTCCCCTTTTGAGGCTCAGCTGGGGTATCAGCCCCCCTTGTTTCCTGAGCTGGAGAGAGATGTGGAGGTACCATCCGCCAACTCATTAGGTAGGTGTCAATAGAGTCCTGTCATGGTTTCTGGCAGCCTCCGGTTATTTCTACGGTCGTTCTTTCATTTAGCGGCATCAGGTCACTCTATCGGATTTTCCGTCTTCTGTTCCGGTGTTTGCTATCGCTCTTCTGTTATTCCTCGCACATATTTTGAGTTTCCTGTCGGCTATATAAGCTCAGGGTTTCCACTTTCCGGTGCTTCGATATTGTCTTTGCTATTTGACATCAAAGTCGGTAAGGTAAAGGATTTCGGTCACTACATTTCTGGTTGTTGCAAATAAGAAACGTAGCAAGTCCGGTTAGAGTTAGGATAAAGATTTATTTAGTCTTTTTCTTTCCTTTTCTCTCTTTATCCTTTATACTCCTCTACCTATTCCCTTTTTGTTCAGCTCGTTCTCACCTAGAGCTTAAGGTAACAGGTACCATTTCCTGCTGCGGATCTGTCCGCTTTTGTGGTGTTTACTACGGTATACACTTTTTGATTCCTTGGCTGTCGCGCCTGGTTCTCTGAACCTTACACTCACCCCTTACAATGTTATCATCATCAGTAGATATGGCAGCTCTCTTCATACATATATTGGTTAGTCATTGATTGTCATGTACTGTATTTTGGTTTGCTTCATATATATTGGTTTGATGTATGCATGTATTGGTTAGTAATTTGTGCGTATATTGGTTTCTCATGTGCGTTTTTATTGTCTTGGTATTTACGCATCTATTGGTTGTACTGGTATTTACGGTGGTTTAGTGTTCATCATGACACATCTATTAGTTCGTCATTTATGCTACATAGAAATTGACAAGCCAGGTAATGCTTTGCCAAGGTCCATGGCGTTTATTTCAGCACAGAGTAGGTTACATTTTATGGAAGACCAAATGTTCAAAATTAAATAAATAAATACGCATACATAAATATTTATTTCAAGGGGTATTTATTTTGAAACAACTCGGCCTGTCAGTCAACATGAAAGGGGCAGGGTCAGCTGTAAATGTTTGCAATGTTTGCGATTAGGTTACAGGATGCAGATGAAAGTTAATCCCAGCTACGATGTAATGTAGCCTATGCTTTAGCTAATGTGTGCACCCACTAACCTCCATTGCCGACTTTATCTGGAACAGTCTTCAGAACGGGGTTTTATCGGATGCTGCGGAAAACCATGACAGACAGCTCTGTCACAGTCGAGTTATCAGTTAGCCAAAAAGACGGTGGTGGTTTACTAATTTAACATACTATGATGACAGCTTGCTACCTTTCTAGCGGCGCCAGGGACATTTATAATAGAAGTAGTCTTGTCAAAATAACATCTGTGCATATCTGTGATTGGCTGTCAATATAGTTGATTGCAATAGCGTTACCCTATGTTCGTCCATGTGTGGTGATGCAGTGTGTCCAGCTTGGCTACCGAGCTCAGCTGGTATGCTATCTAGTTAATCAAATTTGCTGATGTTCCCCGAATATAAATATAAAGATAACTGAATGACCGTTAATTATGTGATGAATTTCACACATTCAATGTGAATAAATAACACAGTAAAATCTAGGATGAAAATTAAATGTTATATTATAAAACATTAGCTACTTAGCTAAGGAAGTTTACCGCAAGTTGGTTTTGCAATAGAAAATGGTTAAGGACAGGTCATGGGCTTCTCCACCCCGAACTGTCAATCATACTGTGCCCGGACCATGATGACCATGTTGACCCTGCTCCCGACAACATCACTTTGGCTCCACGAAACAGACGCAGTTTGGACAAACATGGCGGCGAAAATGACTTCCGATGACTCAAAACGGTTTTTACGACGAGTGACTTTGTCCATATTTTTATACAGTCTATGATACAAACTGGGTGGCTAGCCAACTTGCTATCCACCGTTACAATATTTTTGTATGCATGCAACAGATTAAAATGGGCCCTTGCGCTCTCCGACGACATGCCAAGCTGCACTTCGTGAACTTGTAAAGGCCAAAACTGGGCCAAAGCCACGAACCAACTAGTTTTAATTTGTTTACTTCTGAAGGCCCCCATATCGGGTCCTGGCTTACTCTTTGAGAATCCTCTGCCTGAAAATAATTTTTAGAAGAAAAGTACATGCAGTAAAATTGGTTTTCAAAATTATATATAATATTGCAATTTTAAAAAATATTTCAGAAATCAGGTAGCCTGAATAACAATAATAAATTTGGAAACCAGTGAAATTGAGCTGCCTTTATCGCGCCGTTCTATAATTGCAAATTGATGTAAGCATGAAAGACAAACCAATAGAAGCGTAAATGTGAGAGTGAATGATAAACCAATACACACGTATATCAAATCAATGTAAATGAAAAGGAAACCAATAGATGTGTAAATAACAAACCAATAAGCATTAATGACAAACCAATACCAACATAACACAATAAACCAATATATGCACAAATGAAAAACCAATACATGCATACATCAAACCAATATATACCTGAAGCAAATGAATATGCATGCCAATCAAATAGATGTGTGAATGACAAACCAATACAAACATAACCTCAACCAATAGATGTGTAAATAACAAACCAATATGTAAGCATCAATGACAAACCAATAAGTTTGAATGTCTAAACATTAACCAATATATGCGCGAATGACAAACCAATACATGCATATATCAAACCAATAGCACATGACAATCAAACCAATAGATATGTAAATAACGAAACAATAGGCTATATTAGCATCTATGACAAACCAATATATGTGTCAATGACTAACCAATACATGCGTATTTCAAACCAATATATAAATGAAACAAACCAATATACCTGACAATGAAACCAATAGATGTGTAAATAGCAAACCAATATATTTGTGAATGACTAACCAATATATACGTATTTCAAACCAATACATATGTGAAGCAAGCCAATATTCATGACAATGAAACCAATGTGTAAATAACAAATCAATATATAAGCATCAATGACAAACCAATACAAATGTAAACATCAAAGCAATGTATGTGTGAATTATTAATCAATACATGCATATATTAAACCAATATATATGTGAAACAATTCAATATGCATGACAATCACAATATACATGACAATCAAACCAATAGATGAACCAATGACAAACCAATGTATGCGTAAAATAACAAACCAATAGACAGTGACAAACCAATATATACGTAAATGACAAACAATAGATGTGTCAATGACAAACCAATACATATGCATATCAAACCAATATATATGCCAAGCAAACCAATATATTTGTACACTGAATTGATGATATTTTTCCTGCACAGCGCCCCATAGTAATAAATGTCATAATGATTATTAGATTTACTAGGCAACACAAGCGTGTACTGCAGTCTTGTAATTTCACAATAACGTTACATGCAGCACTCAAAGTGATCGAGCATCAAGATAAATGACGGTCAGTTTCACCGTTCATGGTAATTTAAGTAAGTGTAACGGCTGAATTGCACGTTATTTCCACTATATATTATTGCTATTTGACACTTTCACGTGGCACATAAAGTTTTTTTTTTTATTGTTTACATTTGACTGTGTTTCATATGATCACGTAAATGCCTACTTTATTTAATCTTGACCTTGGCGCATCATGACTAGACTCACCGCACTCCACAAGATAGCACCAATTCGCCAAAACGCTGATAACCGTGCCTTAATGCACTTCGTTTAATTACTTTTTTGTTTATCACAACATAGGATAGTTTAGCTAATCATTACAATCCAGTTTTTTTGTGCTTTTGACATGAAAAAAAAATCTGTAGGCTATAGAAATATTGCCTGTAATTAACTATTAGCTCATTTGTTTTAGGTTTCCTATTGGGAAATAGATAAGTGGCTAATTGGCTACATCCCAGCAAAACGAGACGTACTGACGATGAGTGTAACATTAATGAGAAGAAATGTTTTGTTTTTATCCTATGGTTGTCTGTATGGCAGCTTAGATCACTTTCCCCCTACTATGCTTCATTGATAAATCCCAATGCCCTATTCACACTGGACTAGTAGCCTATTACCTGGAACCTTGTGTGATTTCTAATAATTGCAGAGGTCGTCTGTGATCCTAATCCTGTGCAAATCTGCCAAGTCCGTAATTTGTAAAGTAAAAAATAGAAATTCCACCGCAAATTAGGCTACCTACCATATTTAGCAAAGCACAGATGTCATCTCATAATATTAGTCCAGTATGAATCGGCATCTCAGTAATTAGAGGGGATTTTTTTTTCTCCCGCAGAAAAACACATGTTTTTTCCATGTCTTTTTCTGCATATTTCCGAGTCGCGAATTATGGAGGCTGCGGTTGAAGTTAAGCCTACTCTTGAATTTACTAAATTGAAAGTGAAGTGTATCCAACCCTGTAGCCAGAGGTGTGGGTCACATGTGGTCCCCACGCTATACAAGTCCAGTGCAAATAGGGCATAAAATTCTGTTAATTTCACTATTCTCTTTGTGATTATTTGCCTGCTAATTTCAATAACTTTGTCCCATATTTTAGATTTTAAATATTTAAAGCATTGTTATTGTCAGCAATTTAACAATGAATTGTTAATTAATGAAAATGACATTAGTTTGGGTCACAAAAAGTATGGACCTTGGGTTATCGCTGAAAAAGTTTGTGGAAAATGGAAAATGGCATGGAAACTACTCATTCCAATTTCCTGTGCATATTTGCTAGATGAATGTTAAATTTTCCTAGGAGTCAGTATTTTGGATAGGTTTTTGTACCCATAGATATCTATCCTCCTATACTGATTAAAAGATTCCCACTTGAACTTCATGCAAACATGAGTTTTATGAGCCAAAACAGTTGATTTGTACTTAAAATAATCATATATTTATGTGCACAATTTAGCCATTTTGGATAGATTTGGAGCCACTAAGGGACAACAGGGTGCACTGCCTACATTATGCATCATAGATCTTTAGTAGTTCTTCATATCACCCTCCACTTGTCTATGATCCAGGAAATGTATAGTGCTACCTGTTTTAGACATGCCACTCTCAGTATTTCATTGCAAACTAAAGAACACCTTTTTTCCTGCATTTTCCCAAGATTTTATTGCATTTGTGGCAATTTATTGTGACCTAAATTATGAAAATGAGTTAAGTTATTAACTCATACCATGCTGTTGCAGTCAGTGTGTCTCTTTAATTTAATGAATTAAGAGACAAATGAAAATGAGGCTGACTACTGCTACAGAAAAACACTTTCTGTGGGAATCTAGGGCAGTCAGCTCTTGGGCACATATACAGTTTAAGGGATCTTAATCTTTTTCTACACTACCCATAGGCTTTTATAAAGGGAGCTTGAGACAGTTATCTCTGGTACTGCTCACACATCATGACAAAAGAAATTGGGCATAGGCTTGCCATCTTTTTCATGTGATGGCTTTTAGAAAGTGAATCTGAGAAAGTTATATCCTTTCAAACTCAGTCAAGCATAAAGGAATCATGAGCAACCTGATATTTAATATTCCAAAATTTAAATGCAAGAATGGGAAGTCACATTAACATCAAAGTTTATTTCTAACATTTACGTTTTTTATCTGCTCTTGGTAATTATGTATTCCATTAGACTAGGACTAGGAATGGGAGGAATGATACGAACAGTAAAAAAAGAGGGTAAGAGTGAAAAAGCTACAAAAGACCATAAAAGCTACAGCTAAAAGAAATGAAAGTCTGCAAGGACAGTGAAAATGGAGCGATAGAAAGACAGTCAATGAGGGAAGTTGTGAAAATAAGGGTTGGACAAAAAAGTGACTGATGGTACTTTGAAAACATTCTATATTCAGGCCCGGATAATCAGTCATCTCTCTGCCTCTATTTTTGTACTAGCATGTGTCTGTGTCTCCACCATGGAAATCAGTCACATTTCTTTCCTCATCTACTGGTCTCTTATGAATTATAGCTGAAATATGGATTGAATGCAGGACAGGATGCACACATCATTTTTTTATTATCACAGAAATCTCAATACCCATAACACAGTTTGCACTTTGGAGAGATCTTAGTACCCAGGACAAAAACCTCCTCCCATTCGCTTGTAAGTTCCAGCTCTATTATCATGATGAAGATGATGGCTGCCGCTGGATGTGCAGAAGCATCCTGTGGATTTGCAGCAGGACAGGACTGTCTTATTGCAGGCTGCAGCTGGGCCTTGCGTCTGCTTACCAAAACTGCATCCTCCTCTAAAGCTGAAATGTGAATCGCTCCCTCCACTCCCTCTGTCTGTTTGTCCTCACCCCCAATGCCCTCACCCCCACTGCCAGACATGCTCTCTCTCTCTTTCTGCAGCATACAATAGAACACTCACAAGACTGATTCCACAGCTACGCAATTACTTCCTCCACATCTCCTTCCCCTGTTCACGTCTCCTCCGCCCTCCACTTTTATGCAGTAGTGAGCATTGTTCATAACCTACAGCTTTCACAAGATATTCTAAACCAATGTGTAAATGTGTAGCCTACTCCTCTCTTACACTCCATTCTTTTGCATCCAGCACTCCCCTCCCTCTTGCTCTCTCTCTCTCTCTCTCTCACACACACACGCTATTAAATTTCCAGTCACACAACGGTGCAGTGGATATCCCTCCCTCCTTCTCCCTCTTCCCCTTCTCTTGCACACACTGCATTTTAAAATGTTCAGTCTCCCCGGATATTTCTCTCTCTCCCTCTCTCTATCTCTGTAGATCACTCTGTCTCCATCCCCTTCTATCTCTTTTGTTACATGACATTATTTTTCAAATTTTCTCCCCACCTCCCTTCTCACTTACTCTCTTCATCTCCTTTCTAAGCGTCAGTGTTAATGCACTGCGGTGTCAGAGCAGGGTGTGTATCTTGGAATAAATACCCCTCTCTGTATTGCTCTTGCCATCAATATGGACAGAATAACAGACTGAATGGACACTACAGGACATTGATCCTGACTTTGTGAGAGAGGGGGATGAACACAGTTACAGACTGACTGCAATACGTTAGTTACACACTGAATTAGGACCTACGGGGACAGAATGAGAGCAATTTCGTATTGATGTGCCAATCACAGGCCAACAGGGTTTGCCCAGAACATTTGTGTTTCTTACTCTCTGGCTTTTCAGATACATCTCTCAATGCATCAGTATGATATAGGATAACATGCATTCTAATTAACTTGGAGAGCTGGCACATGGAATTTTAGAAACACAAAATGATTCTATCCAATGTTAGTTTGCTTTTCCACCTTTACATGTGAGTGCCATACCTCTTGTACACTTCCCATCAGAACGAGCTGATTCCAGTAGCACTTGCTTACACAGAGTGAAGCATACCGTCATCTCATTGCAGCAAGACTGAACCATTTTCAGGGGACCCTGATAGTAGTTCATGGTCCGCCATTGTGTTTGGAGACATACATTTCAAACAGTGAATACACAGAATCCACAAGAACCAGGAAACAGTTTGATCCATAGACTCACCTCATCTCACATAGTGGTTCTTTGACTGGACTCAGCTGGGCACAGAGTGCGAACACAAACTAACGCTGGGTGAACACAGCCACAACAACAGGAAGTGCAGCAGGTTAAAATCCGTCTGCCAGCAGGAGCTGGGCACAATGTCATTCTCAGCTATAAAGAGACTATACTTCTTACCTGGGTGTATTTGAAATGCTGCAAACTCTTCAGCAAAATTTTTAAGTTGTTGCGTTGACAAAAGCTTGCTTGAACTTGAATTGAGAGCCAGAGATAGCTAACAATCTGGATAGCCAGCAATAGTCACTGGCGTATTTCTAAAGATGCACTGAAAATATACATAAATCATTCTTAGGCCAAATGACACATAGCCAGCTGACGAGAAAGTCAGAGCAGCTTACAATCACATCTGTGACAGAGAAAGTAACAGAAATGGATAACGAAAGGATTTAGAAATCAAACAATTCATTGTGAGATTACACAGTGTTTCTTACTGTGTGAGGGAGACAGAGAGAAGGCTGAGAGTGAGATGCCAGTGTCACAGTATCCTAGCAACTGCCTCCATCTCCTTGGAGACAGGGACTGACATCATTTCCCGTCTGAGTGTGAGAATGTGTCCATTTGTGTAAATTTGGTGTATGTGTGTGTCTAAGTGTGTTTTTGTGTATGTGTGTGTGCGTGTGTGTGTGCAAGTTTGTGTGTGCATTTGTTCCTTCCAAGAAATGGAGTACAGTGTCTATCAAAGTAAGCAAACAAATGTCCCCCATGTATGTTCAGTAAAATATGTGTGCACATTATATATTTGTATGAAAAAGAACATATAAAGGTATGTGAATTTTGCGTGCGTACAGGCATTTACAGTATCTAGTATACAGTATCTATGTCAAACATATGAACATAAAATATGTGTCTATTCTCAGTACAGTCAACATGATAAGATATAGTATGCATTTGCGTAGCCAAAATTCATTCATTGGTTTCCATGAGCCCAAAATGTGTATTCTTAGCCAAATTATATTATTGCCAAGTTGTGCCATCTGGTACAGCTACTTGCAGTGGGAAACTATCTGGCATATATTAAGCTTATATGGTTACACAACATATTAGTGTAGTTAAAATTAACACTGTGACACCATTTGGCAGCGAGAGACACTAAATAGCCTCTGTGTTTATCTATTTATGACTCTCTCTCATCATATTGAACCCTAACTGGTTATGTATAACAAAGTGCCACCTCATTTCATTCAGACCAAACTTATTTTAATGATTATTTTATCAGGATAAGTGATATGAAATATAAATTTTGAGAAAAATTTTCATTTGTTGAGTCAGAATGGCACATACAAGATCACAAAAAAGATCATGTGCTGCTGGAAATGAATACTGTAGAATTTAATGTACGTGGTTCTGAGGGTTGTAATTATAGTAGGTACTATGTTAGTGCAAAATTCAGCATCTGTCCTTGGCTTGATTTCATGATGTATTTTTTTCTGTTTATAGACAGAGATATGTATTACGTCATGGTTATTATGTCATGGTTTCTAGCAGCCTCTGCTGTTTCTGTGTTCGGGTTTCCTTTAGGCGTTGTTGGGACTCTCTATCGGATTTTTACCGCCTCCATTCCGGTATTTGTATTTTGCCCGACAATTATTCCCTACACCTGTTTTGCGTTTCCTGCCGGCTATTAATATCTCAGGACTTCCACATTTCCGCACTTCGATATTGTCTCATGTTATGTTGACTACGAAGTCGGTAAGGTATAAGAAATTCGGCCGCTCCATTCTTGGTTTGTATAAATAGAGAACGCAGCAAGTCCGGCTAGAAATGAGAGAGATTAGATTTAGATAGGTTCCTTCTTTTCCACCTGTCTTTTTCTCATCCTTTGTTTCTGCTGCCTGTTATCTTTTGTTTAAAACTGTTGTCACTACAGAGGTTTTCATACAGGCTTGCATTTCTGTTCTTTCCTTCTCCCGTTTTCTCGGGTCTTTATTTTCGTTTCATTACCTCTTGTCTACGCCTACTATTCAGTGTGTGAGGCTTTTTGTTTGTTTATTATTCTTGCTGTTTTATTGAGATTCGCCTCCGTTTGAGGTGTTTTTTTTTTTTTTGGCTTGTTGCCAGGGAAGTTTGGCTCCCGTTCTTTCGTTCACCTTTTCCCCTGGTGCGGAAAATTCCGCGTTTTGTGGCGTATCTTTCTAAATAGGCTTTTAGAAATCCTTATCGGTCGCGTTTGTTTCTCCCAACCTTACACTCCCCATTACGTTACATGCATGCAGCTGTGACAACATGTCTCTACCCATACAGATCAAATGGACCTGAAGGGACATGTAGTCCCCACTATAAATGTATGGATCTCACCCATTGTCACACTGAACACCTCTTGGGTGTTCCCAGGGTTTGGGCAAGTGCACATTTCTGCCATTGGTCTGACGGTGTTCATACAATCATGACAATTGTATGCTGATGATGAGTTTGGGAAACTAAGTTAAAGTTTTGTCACAGTTTGTAACATTCACAGATAATTCAGGTGCAGCATACAAAATTGTGTCCTATACATCACATACTGTAGATTGTGTCCACTTGGGTTGTAGTTGAGCACACCTCCAGGCTCCCGACCCTGAAGGTGAATAATACATTTCCTACTGTAATGCTGAACCACCAATTTCAGCCCTCATCTGCAATTAAAACAGAGCAAAGATAAGACCTGTACATGATTGCATTTAAATAATTATTATTACTGTAGTGTGTCTTTTCAGTAATTGAAGACAATTTTACATGGGCAGGGTGTATTGTGAGAACAGCAGTGATTTATGTACTGAAATATGAAGACAATAGAACAGCAGTGATCTCTGTATTGAAAGATAACGACAATAGAACAGCAGTGATCTCTGTATTGAAAGATAACGACAATAGAACAGCAGTGATCTCTGTATTGAAAGATAACGACAATAGAACAGCAGTGATCTCTGTATTGAAAGATAACGACAATAGAACAGCAGTGATCTCTGTATTGAAAGATAAAGACAATAGAACAGCAGTGATCTCTGTATTGAAAGATAACGACAATAGAACAACAGTGATCTCTGTATTGAAAGATAAAGACAATAGAACAGCAGTGATCTCTGTATTGAAAGATAAAGACAATAGAACAGCAGTGATCTCTGTTTTGAAAAATAAAGAGTATAGAACCACAGTGATCTCTGTATTGAAAGATAAGGACAATAGAACAGCAGTGATTTCTGTATTGAAAGATAAAGACAATGGAACAGCAGTGTTTTCTGTTCTGAAAAATAAAGAGAATAGAACAGCAGTGATCTCTGTATTGAAAGATAACGACAATAGAACAGCAGTGATCTCTGTATTGAAAGATAACGACAATAGAACAACAGTGATCTCTGTATTGAAAGATAAAGACAATAGAACAGCAGTGATCTCTGTATTGAAAGATAAAGACAATAGAACAGCAGTGATCTCTGTATTGAAAGATAACGACAATAGAACAACAGTGATCTCTGTATTGAAAGATAAAGACAATAGAACAGCAGTGATCTCTGTATTGAAAGATAAAGACAATAGAACAGCAGTGATCTCTGTATTGAAAGATAACAACAATAGAACAACAATGATCTCTGTATTGAAAGATAAAGACAATAGAACAGCAGTGATCTCTGTATTGAAAGATAAAGACAATAGAACAGCAGTGATCTCTGTATTGAAAGATAAAGACAATAGAACAGCAGTGATCTCTGTATTGAAAGATAAAGACAATAGAACAGCAGTGATCTCTGTTTTGAAAAATAAAGAGAATAGAACCGCAGTGATCTCTGTATTGAAAGATAAGGACAATAGAACAGCAGTGATCTCTGTATTGAAAGATAAAGACAATAGAACAGCAGTGATTTCAATACTGAAAGATAAATAGAATAGAACCGCAGTGATTTCTGTACTGAAATATACTGTAAGGGGCCGGGTTTGGAGAACGAGATGCGACTGACAGGGGATCTGAAAGTTGTCCCACAAAGCGTGAGAAACAACCACTGAAAAAGGGTAAAGGGAGTCCGTGAACGGAGCAGAAATAAGTAAACAGAAAGGGAATATAACTCCCGGCGTACAGCCAAAATATAACAACCCAGATAAGTAGGCGAGAACTCATAGGTTTTGAGCAGAGAAAATAAACAATAAGGGGAAAGAATCCCGGCATAAGCCAAACCAAAAACAACCCAAAAACAGGGCGAAGCTCGTAGACTCGAGCAAAGAATAGAAAAAAACAGAATTGCCTCTAGCTCAATAACTGTCAAAGAGCTAAAATAAAAGGCAAACGGAAACGAGGCAAAACCAAGGTTACAGTCTAGAAGTGAGACAGGGAAAAGAAAACCAAGGCAGGAAATAAGTGTGAAGGAGAACAGAAACCTAAGAACTGAATATTCTAACACTCTACAGGCAAGTCCCGCGTGTTCTTTTGGTCGCCTGAAATCCTATACCACGTTACCTGGCTTAGTGTGGCAAGAATGACACAAAAGCCTCGAACAACGAGTGAACGGGGCTTAAGTAGTGCAGAGCAGAACTGAAGGGAATAATAAATTAGTCCCGAGAATGAGACATATACAGATAATAGAAGAGCAGTGAATTCAATACTGAAAGATAAAGAGAATGGAACCACAGTGATTTCTGTGTTGAAAGATAGAGAAATAAACAGCAGTGATTTCTATACTGAAAGATAAATTGAATAGAACAGCAGTGATTTCAGTACATTAAAATAAAGAGAACAGAACCACAGTGATTTCTGTACTGAAAGATACAGATAATAGAAGAGCAGTGATTTCAGTACTGACAGATAAAGAGAATAGAAGCGAATAGACCAACAGTTTAAGAACAACGCACGATTGCAAGGAATTTAGGGATTTCACCATCTCCAGTCCATAATATTATTAAAAGATTCAGAGAATCAGGAGAAATCTCTGTTAAAGACAAGGCCGAAAACCTATATTGAAAGCCCATGACCTTCGATCCATCAGACAGCACTGCATTAAAAACCGACATGCTTCTGTGATGAATATAACCACATGGGCTCGGGAATACTTTGGAAAACCGTTGTCAGTAAACACAGTGTGTGTTTGTCGCTGCATCTACAAATGCAAGGAGCAACATATGCTGCCGTGTAGACGACATCTTTCTCAGGGACATCCCTGCTTATTTCAGCAAAACAATGCTAAGCCACATTCTGCATGTGTTACAACAGCGTGGCTTCGTAGTCAGAGAGTGCAGTCCAGACCTGTCTCCCATTAAAAATGTGTGGTACATTGTGAAGCCCAAAATACGACAATGGAGACCCCGGACTGTTGAGCAGTTCAAGTCTTATGTCAAGCAAGAATGGGGAAAAAAATTCTGCTTTCAAAACTACAATTAGTGTCCTCAGTTCCCAAAAGATTACTGAGTGTTGTTAAAAGGAGAGGTGATGTAACACAGTGGAAAAACATGCCTACATGCATTACACTTGTCTCAGATCGTTAATCTCGGAGATACGGGTTAACAAAGTTTGGGCTAATGAGCGCGCACCCATGAGTTTGACTTGATCTATCGGTCATAGAGAAATGATTCTTTTATGATATTAAAGGTATCTATCAGATTAATCTTTTATTCATATACTATATTCAGCAAAATAATTAATTCAATAATTAATAATTAAATAACCAAGACTGGGCTTTAGTTTTGAAGCTCACTTCCTGGTTTGGCTGGGAGCGGCAATTGTGCCATTGCTCACTAGCGCCACTGCGATTGGCTCCAGTATAGGTCTTTCACCATGTAAGTCAATGGCAGCAATGTGGTCAAAATACTCAGTCAATAAATTTTTCCCACAAAAAAATGTAATTGCCATAGGTGCCTTTCCTTCATCGAATGCCTCTGCATGTGCTGATTTTTAAAAATATTGTGTCGTTTGGACAGGGTATTAACATTTGTTCAGGACCAACCAGAGGGACAGGTTGAGTCCTCTTTGGCTCCACGGAGCAGACGCAGTCTGTACAAACTGGCGGCGAAAAATGCATCCGGAGCTTCAATTCGGTTTTTACGAGGCCGTGGGAAGGCAATGGGTGATGTCACAGTGACTTTGTCCATATTTTTATACAGTCTATGCTCAAGATACTATTTCGCAAATTTTTGTTGTGGGTTTTTGAGTGGTTGGTTTTTGAGATATCATTACTTATATGAAGTGGCATCACATCACTAATTCTAATAATGTTGTTGAACAGTAGTTAATGATCAGAAATAGTCAGGCCTATGCAAAGTTACAATGCACTACCTTCTTTACGTAATGCACAACTGAAGTATAAATGACTTGGGTTGCATTTTTATTTTGTTGTGTTTTAGTACAAAACTTGCACTTAATTGCTTTATTACACAAGGTTCTGGAATCAAATATCTGTGGTCATCATTAAAACAAAAACAAAAAAACCACAATATGCTTTCAGGCTGCCCTCTCGTCAGTTCGAGCAAACAAAAACTAACTGCTGCTAGCACAGCTTGTCAACCACATAAGCGTTTCCCCTTGCCAAGGCCTGTGAATCATTTATTTTGCTTTCCGCATTAGCCAAATGGCCTTCATCAGAGCTCGATCATTTTGCCTATGTGCAAAGCAAAATAAAGTCTGGCAAGCAAGAAACAGCGTGCGGGCCTTTTTCTTCTTCAAATGGTTTCCTTTGGAAAAAATACAATAATTTGGGGGTTTGCCTTCAGAAGATAATAGCATATTAGTGAAATTCATAAGGGATATTCTTATATTCTGAGCTTCAGGCTTAGCCTACTCATGTCTCCTCGCCACTCCTGGCTGAGAAAATCTGTAAAAATCTAAATGAATTAATGAAGGATCAACAATAGTGGGGAAGTAAGCTGTTGAAACTACTAAAACGAAAAAAGCATCACATCCAAATCCTGTAACATTTAATGACTGTACTAACAAAAAGCATATCCTAAGTTTGTGCCATACAAAAACAATGTGGCAATCAGGCTGCCTTAAGTAGAATAGCAAGTAACATACTATTTCAAAATAAAGCCCAACTTTGACCTGCTAAAGATTTAATCAATCAATTTGCCAAATTAGTAAATAGCAACTCATGTTTGGACTAGCTAGCTGGCTAGCACATTAGATAATGCCAAAATAAATAGCAATTCAGTGTGGATGTCATGGTTTCTGGCAGCCTCCGGTTGTTTCTGCAGACGTTCTTTTTTTTTGGCGACGTCGGGGCAATCTATCGGATTTATTCTGCCTCCGTTTTGGTGTTTGAATCTCGCCCGGCAATTATCCCTTTCACCTGTTTTGGATTTCCTGCCGGTTATAAATAGCCCAGGAATTCCGCATTTCCGACGCTTCGATATTGTCTTTGCTATTTGACATCGAAGTCGGTAAGGTATAGGATTGCGGTCTCTACGTTTCTGGTTGTTACAAATAAGAAACGTAGGTAGTCCGGTTAATAGTAAAGATTTATTTAGTCTTTTTGTTTCCTTTTCTCTCGTTATCCTTTTATTCTACTCTACCTGTTACCTTTTGTTCAGCTCCTTCACACCTAGAGCAGTAGGTAACAGGTTCTATTTCTATTTAGTTTCTTTCACCCTTGTTACACAGGCTTTCTTTTGTTTTTCTCTGACCTCCAGTTATACGCTTCTTGTGTGAGAGTGTGAGGTTCTATTGTTGTTTTATTACTCGCGATCGCCGAGTTTGCCCTCTTTTGGGGTTGTTTTTGTGTTTGCTTACGGCGAGAGGTTTTGATTCCCATTGTTTTTTTTTTAAATTTCCCCTTCTACTGCGGAGCTGTCCGCTTAGTGGTGTATTTCTCACGATATACACTTTTAGATTCCTTGGGTGTGGCGCTTGGTTCTCCGAACCTTACACTCCCCCCTTACAGAATATTGAAGCCAGTATGGAAGGGCCAGCTACACCACAGGTTTCTAATAAAGTACCGGCCAGTCAGGGCACTACAGGGGTTACCTCTGAGGAGGCTACTCTCACCTTGCAAACACAACAACACTAGTTGATGGAGCAACTCCAATATCAGGGAGAATGCCTTCAGAAATGAACAGAGTCTCCACAGACTCTCTGTTGCCATCAGTCCACCCCCAGACTCTCTGTTGCCGTCAATCCACCCCCAGTTGCACAAGCACTGACACCTCCCGTTCCCTTCCCACGTTCACATAAAGAACACAAGCTCCAATTACCACCCCGCTACAGTGGGGAGCCGGGGAAGTGTCGGCCGTTTTTGACCCAGTGTCTGATTTTATTATTTTTTTCAAGCACAGCCTTCCCGGTTTTCTACACCAGAATCCCGGGTGGCGTTCATTTTATCCCTATTAAATGACCAGGCACTCGCTTGGGCTGATCCTCTTATTCGGGCTATCATTCATGATCCAGTCCAACTGATGAAAGAAATGCAGTTGGTCTTTGATCACGATGTATCCGGTGAAGAGGCAGCCACAAAACTGACTAGTTTGCGCCAGGGCACTGGTACGGTGGCGCCGTTTTCTATCGCATTTCAAGCACTGGCAGGGGAAACAGGATGGGCTAACGGTCCGCTTAGGCCCTTATTTTTGAAAGCATTATCGAATCGTATTAAGGATGCCCTAGCTGTGCTCGAAAACCCCCGCTATGTTCAGTGCCCTGGTTACTACAGCTATACGCTTAGACAACCGCATCAGGGAGCGTGAGCGAGAGCGTAGGGCTGAATCGTGAGCACTCTCGGCACCAAGGGGAGATCCCCGGAGGGAGCTACCAGTGACCTCGCAGGTCTCAGCCGCCGAGCGCCTTTCAGGAACCGGCTGACAAGGTAATGGCTCCCTGCAGGCTTGTTATGTACCCAGACATGCCTGCTGAATATGGCAGCCGCATATGTTTTCAGGGTGCTGGTTGCTTTCCCGTTATTAAGTAACGACTGTAAAAAGTCCAATAGTACAGGGATCGGACAGTGTACGGGGTCCGAGCCTTCTCTTAGCACCATCTGCTGAATAGCTGCCACATATACCCATAGGCCCCCCTTGTTGAGGGGGCTCTGGAGTTGAGTAGCATCCGCTGGACAGGGGAGCCGCACTCTGTTATCGACAGGTCAGGCTCCTCAGCGGCCATAGCCAGAGACTCATCATGTTTGTTCGAGGGCGCTAAACAGTGCTGCTCTGTTGTGATAACAGATCCTCCACTGGAATTTTCCAGGGTGGATCGTAAACAAGGCAGAGGACCGTGGGAAACCAGGGTTCTATTAGCCATCTGGGGGCTACCAGCAGGAGTTTGTGGCGGCTCGTGCTGAGCCAATGCAGAGTCGTATTGATCAGTGACTCGGGAGGAAGCGCATATTGCAGGCTGTCTGGCCATTCATGCGCTAATGCATCTATCCCCAGGGGACTAGAATACTTGTTCAGGGAAAACCGCTGGGGGCAATGAGTAGACTCTTGAGAGGCGAACAGGTCTGTTTGAGCAAGACCGAAGCGCTGCCATATCTCCTCCACCACCTTGGGGTGGTGCTGCTCTTCGCCGGGATGAATCCCCTGGCGAGATAGTATGTCTGCTGTGCTGTTCCAAATACCTGGTAGGTGAATGGCACGCAGGAAGGTAAGTCTGGGAAGTGGCCATGTTAGCAGGCGCTGGGTCACTCCCAATGATCGGCGGGACTTTAGACCGCCCTAATGGTTTATGTGATATACTGCTGAGGCATTGTCCGCCCTCACTATCACATGTTTGCCCCGTAGTACGGGCAAGAAATTTCTCTAGAAACACTGCTTGGAGTTCGTGCACGTTGATATTGCCCGACTGATGCAGTTGGGACCATAACCCCTAAGTTGGGAGGTGCTGGTAGACAGCCCCCCAACAGCTCAGTAAAGCGTCCATCATAAATAGATATAGATCTTTATTGCCATTGTTAAAAACAACAAAAAACAGTTTAGCAGCTCTTCAGCAGTGTGCAGCATAACAAACACAATAGATAAGTTAAAACAGCAAAGACACTAAAAAGAACACTTAAACACCACTAAAAACAGTACAAAGTGACAAAGAGCATGTGTGTGAATGTGGGTCGCTAGAGGGGTTACTGCTCTAGCAGTCAGTCTCTTCAGTCATGTGGGGTGGGGGGGACACAGAGGTAACAGCTTTTGGGAAGAAGCTGTTTTTTAGTCTGTTTGTTTTGCATTTAATTGTCCTGTATCTTCTTCCGGAGGGGAGGGGGAAAACAGGCAGTGTCCTGGGTTGTGTCCTTAATAATACAGCTGGCTTTCTTACCAAGTCGGCCAGTGTATATGTCATTCAGGGGAGGTAGTGTGGTCCCGATGACACGCTCGGCTGCCTTCACCACCCGTTGCAGATCCCTTCTGTCTTCTGCTGTGCAGCTGCCATACCACACAGTGCAACAGTAGGTCAGGAGGCTCTTGATAGTGGCACGGTAGAAGATAATTAGCAGTTGTTGTGGGAGGCGGGCCTGTTTTAGCTTCCTGAGGAAGTAAAGTCTCTGCTGGGCCTTCTTCACCTGGTGAGAGATGTTAATAGACCAGGTGAGGTCTGCCGAGATGTGGACTCCCAGGAATTTGAAACACTCCACCCTCTCTACCTCCTCCCCCTGTATACAGAGGGCAGAGTGCTCAATACGCCTGGATTTCCTGAAGTTATCATCTCTTTTGTTTTTGTTGTGTTGAGGTCCAGGTTGTTGTAGGAGCACCACTCCGCCAGATGTTGAACCTCCTCCCTGTAGGCTGTCTCATTGTTGTCAGTAATCAGTCCTACTATGGTGGTGTCGTCGGCAAATTTGACGATGGTGTTGGAGGAGTAAATGGGGGGAGCAGTCGTGTGTGAAGAGGGAGTAGAGGAGAGGGCTGAGAACACACCCCTGCGGTGCTCCTGTGTTCAGGATCAGGGTTGATAAGGTGTGGCCTCCCGTTCTGACATTTTGGGGTCTGTTGCTCAGAAAGTCCAGTATCCATGTGCACAGTGAACTGTCTAAGCCCAGGTTGCTCAGTTTTTGAACCAGTTTGTGGGGGATTATGGTGTTAAATGCAGAACTAAAATCAACAAACAGCATCCTTACGTATGTGTTCTGCTGGTCGAGATGTATAAGGGCTGTGTGAAGAGCTGTTATGACTGCATCGACTGTAGATCTGTTGGTCCGATATGCGAACTGATGTTGATCCAGATCAGCAGGGATGGCAGCCTTGATGTGGGAGAGAATCAGTCTCTCAAAACACTTTGTAATGATAGGGGTTAGAGGAACTGGGTGATAGTTATTCAGACAGTTCGCTGCTGTTTTCTTGGGTACCGGGACAATTGTGGCTGACTTAAGGCAGGTGGGAACTACAGCCTGCTGTAGCGAGAGGTTAAAGATGTTAGTAAATACCTCTGCTAGCTGGTCTGCACAGGCCTTCAGTACCCGTCCGGAGACTCCATCTGGTCCAGCCGCTTTGCTGATGTCGATTCTGCGCAGGGTGGATCTGACCTGGTGTAGGTGTAACTGTATGGTCTGTTCCTTCCCTGGTAGTGCAGGACGTTGTTGTCCTCTCTGTTCCGGCGGTCAAAGCGAGCAAATAACTGGTTCAGTGTGTCTGGAAGATTGTTGTCGCTGGGGCTTGTGGCTGTGTGACTGTGTTTGTAGCCAGTGATTGTCCTTATTCCCTTCCACATGCACCGGGAGTTGTTGTTGTTGTTGAAGTGCTCCTCTATGCGCTGTTTGTCCTTGCGCTTGGCATCTCTGATGCCCCTCCTCAGTCTCCCTCGTGCCTCTTTGTAAGCCTCCGGGTCTCCAGATTTAAAAGCAGAGTCCCGTGTTCTAAGCAGAATTTGTACATCGCTGTTGAGCCATGGTTTCTGGTTGGGAAACACTTTGATAGTCTTTGTTGTAGTCACACTCGCTGTACAAAAGTTTATGTAGGAGAGGACGGCTGATGTTTGTCCCTCCAGATCTGCATCCCCAGAAAATACACTCCAGTCTGTGACATCGAAGCAGTCCTGTAGTGCTGAGGTGGCTTCCTCAGTCCATACTTGAACTGTTTTTACGGATGGTTTCTGTCTGCAGATTAGTGGTTTGTATGCTGGGGTGAGAGACAGGGACACATGATCTGAGAGTCCAAGATGTGGTAGTGGGGCAGCTTTGTAGGCATCTGGGATGTTAGTGTAGACCTGATCTAGGGTGTTCTTCTCTCTTGTGGGAAAGTTTATATTTTTGAAAAATGTGGGCAGGACCGACTAAGTTGGCATGATTAAAATCTCCCGCTGCTATAACAATACTGTCTGGGTGTGCTGGCAGGTGATGGTTGATGGCATTCTGTAGCTGCTCTAACGCTAGCCTAGCCATAGCTTTAGCTTGCGGTGGCACATAGAAAGCTGTTATGATGACTGATGTAAACTCCCTCGGCAAGTAAAAAGGTCTACAGTTCAACATCAGATACTCTACCGCTGGTGAGCAGTGTGTGTCAATTACCCTGGCGTCTGTACACCAGCTGTTGTTGATGTAAATACAAACTCCTCCTCCCCTGCTCTTACAGGAATAAACCAGTCTGCTCTGTAGACGGCGTGGCCTGCTAGCTCGATAGCAGTATCCGGGGTGTTCGGGTCCAGCCAAGTCTCTGTTATTATCATCACACAGTAGTCCAGGCTGTGTGAAGTGATCCACAGTCTTATCTCGTCCATTTTGTTGTTGAATGACCGGGAGTTGGCGAGAAAGAGACTTGGTATGGCAGGTTTGAAGGGGTTAGCCTTTAGCCTAGCTCGTAGCCCCGCTCTCCTACCCCTCTTCTGCTTCCTGTGCCTCCGCCGTCTGCGTCACCGTATCCCCGGGGGGATGGTAATCCCTCTGAGCTCGGGGGAGCGTCGTATCTCCGGAGGAATATTGTTGTGAAGAGTACAGTCAGTGTAGTCCGCTACCCTGAGCAGCTCTGATCTGCTGTACTGTAAATGTGTATCTACTATGACCAGAGAACATAAAACGACGTACAACACAATAAAACTGCCAAAATACGAATGCCGGGCCGCTGCATCTGACCGCGCCGCCATCTTGAATAACGACCATGCATCATGAAGGAAGGTATAACCCCCATCCGGACCACTTCTTTCAGGCGGCTCATTCATGGCCATGGGCACAGTAGCCGGAAAAATTGACCTGTTACCCTGATTCAGGTATGACGGTCCCACCTGGGGTGCAGCGACTTGGCGTTCAAGCAGTGTTGAAGTGGCCTGGCTGTCAGGAATCCGAGAAATTGTATTTCAATTTACGATGCTGTGTGTGATTTTATCTACCCATACAGTACAACAAGCAACTCATACGTCTTGCCCAGTGTCATGGAATAAATCATCTTAATAAAAAAGCAATATTCACATTTTTAGGCCAGTTATTAGGCCAAACAAATAAACTATCCAAGGCTGATGCTGATATTAATTTTAAAAGGAGAAGGGATATGAACATTGGTTCTGTTCACTACATTAAAAATCTATTATCACTTCAGTGTGCATGGATAAGCATTGCATCTGTTACTGCCAAAATAAATAAGAATAGGTTATATAGGCTTACAATGTATTTACAATTAAGTGTCAAACTTGCCAAAAAAACGTAACCTAAACAACTGCACATGACATGAGACTTGATGCGGACAGAAACTGTGAAGAAAGCAAAGAGAGAAGATGGATGACTAGATTGATCTATGAAGTAGAGAAATACAGGGAGCTGTATGACATGGGATTCTTTCTACAATGACAATAAGAAAAGAAAGAGCTTGGAATGCAATTGCCTCGGCGGTTGGAGCAGATGGGTATTGTTTTTTTATTGTGATAAAATCTCACTTCTTCTGCTCTCTCTGCACTTCCTCCTCCTGCTTCATTTGCTAATATGCCTTGATGTTGCCACCTCCACCTTTAACTCCTGACTCTCTCAGTCTCTTGACTCACTATGTCCTCTTGTCTCCAAACCAGCTCGATCATCACCCCCCTGCGAGCCGCTGAGAGAAAGTGGAGGAAATCCAGATCCCCAGATGACTTAGCCTGGCATCACACTCTGCTGGCAGCCTTCACGTCAGCAACTACATCTGCTAAGACTTAATTGTTTCAGTATAAAATGAATGCATGTGTGTCTAACCCACGTAAACTCTTTTCCACGTTCTCTTCCCTGCTTATCCCTCCTCCACCCCCTTCACCCTCTTCCCTTTCTGCAGATGACTTCCTGATCCACTTTGATGGGAAGGTGGCCACAATCCGAAACTCCTTCACGCATCCAGTGACACCCTATATCCCCCATAACAAACCCACCACTACACTGTCGTCCTTCAAGACTCTGGAGGACACAGGTGTACTCCAACTTGTGACACACTATTGTGCAACCACCTGTCCACTGGACCCCATCCCATCAGCAGTCCTCAGCAGTCTATATCCAATGAGCTCCTTCCGTATCTGTCCTCCATTATAAACACCTCCCTAACCTGTGGCCATGTTCCTGCTGTTTTTAAGACTGCCTGTGTTACCCCTCTCCTTAAGAAACCTAGCTTGGACCCCTCTGATGTCAGGAACTATCGTCCTGTATCTCTCTTGCACTTCCTGTCAAAAACTCTTGAACAAGCTGTCCTTAACCAACTATCCTTTTTTCTCCACCAGAACAACCTGCTCGATCCTCATCAGTCCGGCTTCAGAACTGGGCATTCCACTGAAACTGCTCTCCTGGCTGTGACAGAGGCACTTGCCACTGCTAGAGCCTCCTCTCTCTCCTCTGTCCTGATTCTCCTTGACCTCTCTGCAGCATTTGACACTGTCAACCATGAACATCTGATCTCCACACTCGCTGAGATGGGCATTTCTGGGACTGCCTTCTCTTAGTTTGTATCCTATCTCACAGATAGATCCTACCAAGTCTCCTGGAAGAGTTCTGTTTCTGCACCTCATTCCCTTTTTACAGGAGTCCCGCAGGGATCTGTACTGGGTCCTCTGCTGTTCTCCATTTCTACTAAGTCTCTTGGTTCAGTCAATAATTCACATGGCTTCCCATAACATAGTTATGCCTGACATAGTTCATGCCATACAAGACCCCCCCACTACAAGACCTCTCCATCACCGTCAACGGTACCAGCTGAAGTTAGCAAGGTAGCCAGTCATGCAGCTTTGTCCAGACAGCACAGCTACATCGGCCCTGTGGCTACATAGGCACCCTGTGGCTGTCTGTCTGCGGGAGATCTTCCTTCAAGCTGCATAGCGACAGATGGAGCGACTACCCCCCACAGACTGAGCTGTGCTTAGTGTGCTGTCTGGGGTTAACAGTTACAAATTGAGTCCAAGGTTTTTATAGCCTACCTTGTAGTCATGTAGCTATCCGAGTCGTGAACCGATATTATGTGCGGTTTGCATGGGAAATATTATAGAATGCATTTCAGAATTAGAAATGAGCTTCCCACAAAGATTATACAGCTGTAAAAGCAATAGTTGTATTTTTTTTGGCAACTGTTACTTAGCAAGCAAGATAGCTTCCACACACAGGCATGTGCAGAGAAAGGGCACAAACGGTGCTCAAGCACCTGCGCTTTTTCTGGAGTAAATAGGCCTATCTCAGTTTGCACACTGCCTGCCCACCTGATGGATTGATGCGCGGCTGCGGTGCTCTCTGTCACTCCTTGTTTCCTCGATCCTGCAAGACATGCATGGCCCGCTCACTAGCTGCTCAATAAACTTTTCAATGGAGAGTTGAGAGGGCGGCGCAGCACGCGACACGGGTCAAATACTGCACGCATTCACCGCATATCAGACAGGCAGTTGTGTCAGTTAGTGTGAGTGGCATTGGACATGGTATGCCAATTTTTTGTTTTATGTTGCTATTGATGCACTATTGCACTATAAGAATTGCTTACTGACATTATTTACCAAGTAGACTAAAATTATATTGGCAACTGGCTATTGCAGACTAGAATTGCTAGCTTGTGCTATGGTGAAATCAGTGGAATGCATGTCATCTTTGATGTTGTTCTCAATAAATAGTCCTGTGCCCCTTGCCTGATAAAGTCATCCCTACATTCTGTTTCTACATTATATCCAGTGGTTAAATTGGGCTGGATTCACCCAGAGCTCAGCTCCGGCACCTTCGATCATAGAATATTTTCGTATTGTAAAAGAATCACCTCATATTTATTCTAAAGTAATATTGTTGAATGCTCTAATTTGGCCGCAGCAAAGCATGTGTCTCTCTGTCTGAAAACTGCAATGGTCTCATTGGTTGGTTGAGTTGTTGAAAATTGTGCAATTTAAAAAAGTTAATTAAAGTTGATTTGTATTTTGGGCTAGTATTGATTTGCCATTTGGCTGGAAAGTCTTGCAAGATCTGGCAACCCTGATGCAGAGAGAGTGAGAGCGAGAGAGAGAGAATTTGAATTTAGAAATATCCTTTAATGCCATTTGTAC
This sequence comes from Synaphobranchus kaupii, assembly GCA_029718625.1. Taxonomy (NCBI): domain Eukaryota; kingdom Metazoa; phylum Chordata; class Actinopteri; order Anguilliformes; family Synaphobranchidae; genus Synaphobranchus; species Synaphobranchus kaupii. The sequence continues at coordinate 45,880,655 of CM056379.1, read as the reverse complement.
AAAAAAACATGTGAACAATTTCTTTAAACAGTCAATTCATAGATGTTCAAAAAATAATAATAAATAGAATTAAAAAATTCCACACCATGTGTATATCAATCATACACTGCCCGGCCAAAAAAAAAGTCGCACACTCTAATATTTCGTTGGACCGCCTTTAGCTTTGATTACGGCGCGCATTTGTTGTGGCATTGTTTCGACAACCTTATGCACAACATTCACAACATTTATTTACATCCAGAGTAGCATAGGCTTTTGGCTGAGATCTTGTATTGACGACGGGAACCACTCCGTAAAGTGTTCTCCAGCACATCCCAAAGACTTTCAATGGGGTTAAGGTCAGGAATCTGGTGGCTAATTCATGTGTGAAAATGATTCCTCATGCTCCCTGAACCACTCTTTCACAATTTGAGCCCGATGAATCTTGGCATTGTCATCCTGGCATATGCCCATTGATGGGATAACCTGGTCATTCAGTACATTCAGGTACTTCGCTGACTTCATTTTATTGCTGCATAATGTTGCTGAGCCTAGACCTGACCAACTGAAGCAACCCCAGATCATAACACTGCCTCCAGAGGCTTGTACAGTGGGCACTATGTATGACGGGTGCAATGGCGACTTTTTTTTTGGCCGGGCAGTGTATATGAGTATCTCCTATAGACACTGTGCAAAAAGCAAATTGCTATCATAAACGGAGCACAAAACTCCCCTTCTACTTCATATCCTTTCAAAATTCTCAAGGTCATCCATTGCTTTTTATAGAATCGGTAATCAATTAGTACCCTTGATTTAACCAGCGTTGAGAAAACCATCATTATGTCATGACCATAACTTTGTTCAACTTTGTTTCTCCTACTTACATTTATAGCCATCTTTGCCTGCCCCAAAATTAAGTTTAACAATTGACAATCAAACTGTCTACTACGTGTATACATTACACCAAGAATACATTTCTCTATTGAAAAATCTTCATCAAAGCAGTAAAAAAAAGTTCCGTAAAACATTAAACAATGGCCTCAATCTATTACACCGCATAAAAGCATGAAAAACTGTTTCTCTTAAAAAACAAAAAGGACCTTCTTGACCAACCTCTGGATTTAAAACAGCATTCACAGCAATTGCCCCATGGCGGATTCTCCATTGCAGATCACCTATTTTCTTTGTTAATGGTGGCTTATAAAGTGCTCTCCACTCTGGTCTTTTTTCTTCACCTATCCCAAGTATGACACGCCAAGGTGTGTCAATCTTTTTTTAACTAAAGTATTTTTATTAAGGACCTTAACACAAGCTCTATACCACTGTTTTCCAATTGTATTACTTAAATTCATACATCATTTTTCACAATCTAAAAAGAAACCATCACATTCATCAAGCTTGGGTGAGAGGACCAACTTAGGAAAGGGGTCTTCTCTATTTGATTCCACCACCCCTTCATAATAATCCACAAGCATCTTCTGTTCTTCCACTGTAAGAACAGACTTCCACTTTGCAAGAAACTGGCCAGTCAATCGGATAGATATCACCCCCAGATGCGCAGCTACCTCATCAACCTTCTCAAAGTTCGCCCCAGCCAAGTTCAGCAGGTGTTGTAACGTTATAATCCCAGAGTTAATTAGTAATCTTATGAGTGCAGAAAAAGCATATCCTGCATCTAAACGTGCCCTGTAAATTAGAGGCTCCTCCAGAAGCCAGTGAAGGGAGTTTGAGCTCCCTGTCCTCTGCACAGTGAAGAGGTTCCAGACTTTAAACAGGTTCCGGTAGAATACTGGCATCAGAGAAGTGTCTATTTCTTGAGGGTTCATTAGGAAAAGGGACTTATCCCGCCCCAATCCCCCACAGTTCTGTAAAATGGCGCAAGCTACAGACCTCCAGCCTGAGTCAATTGACCCAGTAAGAAGCCTCTGTATAAACTGAACACGAAAGGCTGCCGTTCTGCTTTGCAGATGCACAAGCCCTTGCCCACCTTCTTTGGGTAAAAATAAGACACTTTGCGTAACCCAATGTAAATTATTATTATTTGTCAATATTGATAGAATTTTTGCAAGCACATTGTGGTAGGGGGGCGTGGTTTTAGGCGCTGCCGGCAAGAGAGAGAGTGAACACGTGTGGTTTGTGGAGCCGACACAGCTCTCGGGAATCAGGCAATTGGTAACGATTGATTGTATTATTGTGTGTGTCAATTAACCAATTGCCTTGATTGTTCGACAGTGAGCCTGAGTGCATAAAAGCCGACCAGAACATCTGCGGGGAGAAGAGCGGAAGTACGATTGTTTTGTTTGTAAAGAACCAGAGAGACTTACGAATGAAAACCGTGTTCTCTCTACCCAAGTGTGATTTCTGTCTCTGCACTAGAGCGGTGGTGCTCACTTCGCCACAGTGGTGGCCCGTACAGGGATTTAGTGCGAAACGGTGCAGAAGACAGGACATTTTTCTTAAGCCATGGATAACAGCCAGGAGCAGCCGGAGCAGCCAATATCAGTAACAGCGCTGGGAAAATTACTGGAGGGGCTAGCTGCGATGCAGGTGCAACAGTCGGTTGCGCACGCCGAGCAAATGCAAGCCCTGCGGGAGCAGTCTAGCCTCCAGACACAGGCGCTGTTACAGCTGGCTGCTGCCGGGGGTTCCAGGGAGGGGAGAACCATCTCGTCCCCGAAATTCCACCTGCCGAAGATGACGGCGGACGATGACGCTCAGGCCTTCCTCGAGGCGTTTGAGGTGGCAGCGGAGACGTGCCGGTGGCCACTGGAAGAGTGGTCGGTACGTCTCCTGCCCCTCTTATCAGGGGAGGCGCAACAGGCGGCGCATAACCTGCCGGCAGCCGCTAGGAGGGACTTCAGTAATCTGAAAAAGGCGGTCCTCGACCGAATGGGATTCAGCCCGGAGGACCAACGACGTCGCTTCCGGGAGACCACCCTGACGGGAGAGGACCGGCCCTTCGCATACGCCCAGCGGCTGACGGACATGGCGAGGCGCTGGCTGAAGCCGGAGATACGGTCCGCTGCTGGAATCGTGGAACAGGTGGTCCTCGAGCGCTTCACCGCAGGGTTGCCGGCGGATACGGCCAGCTGGGTCCAGTGCCACCGGCCCACCAGCCTGGACGTCGCCGTCACCCTGGCGGAGGACCACCTGGCACAACACCCCTTCACCCAGCAGCAGAAGCCGGAGCCAGCGCCCCGGAAAAAATTCATCACCCGTGCTGTTCCCCTTCCTGTTTCCCGTCCCCAAAACCCCTCCTTCCCTTCCCGTGTTAACCCATTTGCTTCTTCTCCCCCTTCTCCCCACTCAGGCTCAGTGGCGGTGCAGTCCGGCCCTCAGGGAGCTCCTCAGACGCCTGGACCGGGGTGTTGGCGGTGCGGACAGCCGGGCCACCTGCGCCGCGATTGTCCGCTCATGGAGGTGGGCCAGGTGGTCCGTGTCGTCGGCCCGCCCACCTCCGCTCCCGATCTAGACGGGGCGTACTGCATTCCGGTAAGGGTGCAAGGGAGTGAACACCGGGCACTGTTGGACTCAGGGGCGATGCAGTCCATGATCCTACAGAGCCTGGTTCGGCCAGAGGCATTGGTGACGGCACGTTGGGTTTCTATTAGGTGTGTGCATGGGGATTTACACAAGTACCCTATAGTGCCAGTGGAAATTCATGTCAAAGGGAAAAAGCATATTCTGGAGGCTGCGGTTAGCTCCCGCCTCTCGCACCCTCTGATTCTGGGCACAGATTGGGCGGGGTTTAAACAGGTAGCTGAGAAGCTGATGGGGGTGCGATCACGACCGCTAGGGAAGTGTGACGTGTGTGCAGTTGACAGTGGTGACGCGGGGTCGCCCGACACTGCCGGGGGGGGACGGCTCCGGGAGAGCCTCCGGTGGAGACTCCCCAGGTGCCGGTGTTCCACCCCGTGGAGGATTTCCCACTCGCGCAGTCTCGCGACGACACCCTACGCTTTGCCTTTGATCAGGTCGTGTATGTGGATGGTCAGCTGGTGCGCCCTGACGCTGCACACACTCACCCATATTTTGTAATCATTAAGGACAGATTGTACAGAGTGAGTCGTGACACTCAGACAGGTGAGGAGATGACCCAGTTGTTGGTACCTAAAAGCCGCCGGGAAATGATTTTCCAGGCGGCTCATTACAACCCCATGGCTGGTCATTTAGGGTATGAGAAAACACTAAACCGGATAATGGCCCGGTTCTATTGGCCGGGCATTTGGGCGGACGTACGTCGGTGGTGTGCGTCCTGCCCAGACTGTCAGCTAGTGAATTCTCCGGCCATCCCAAAAGCGCCGTTGCGCCCTCTACCGTTAATTGAGGTCCCTTTTGATAGAGTGGGCATGGATCTCATCGGGCCATTTGAAAGGAGCACGCAGGGATACCGATTTGTGTTAGTTCTGGTGGATTATGCAACTAGGTATCCCGAAGCAGTGCCGTTACGCAATATCTCGGCTAAGAGTGTTGCGCAGGCTTTGTTTCAAATAATCTCCCGCGTCGGAATCCCGAAAGAGATTCTGACGGATCAAGGCACTTCCTTTATGTCACGCACATTACGCGAATTATATGAATTATTGGGGATTCAGTCTATTAAAACCAGCGTATACCATCCGCAAACAGATGGGCTTGTGGAGCGTTTTAATAGGACTTTGAAGTCTATGATTCGGAAGTTCGTACACGATGATAGCCGAAATTGGGATAAGTGGTTAGTTCCTCTCTTGTTTGCAGTGCGAGAGGTTCCCCAGGCCTCCACGGGATTTTCTCCCTTTGAATTGCTGTTCGGTAGGTGACCACGGGGTGTCTTGGATCTAGTTAAGGAAAGCTGGGAGGAGGGTCCAAGTCCCAGTAAAAACGATATTCAGTACGTCATGGACCTGCGAGCAAAACTCCATACACTGGGTAGATTGTCACGGGAGAATTTGCTCGAGGCTCAGGAACGTCAGCAGAAGCACTACGATAGAGGAACTAAGCTACGTCAATTTTCACCGGGAGATAAAGTCCTGGTATTACTCCCGACGTCCAGCACAAAATTACTCGCCAAGTGGCAAGGACCCTTCGTGGTTACACGACGAGTGGGGGAAGTCGATTATGAGGTACTGCGATCTGATAGAGAGGGGGCGAAACAGATTTATCACCTCAATCTACTAAAAGCATGGAAAGAGGTGGTACCGGTCTCTCTGGTCACGGTGGATCAGGAGAGAGATGAGCTGGGGCCTGAGGTACCAAATTCTACCGATCAAACCTCACCCCTTTCGGATAGCCATCTCCTACCGAATCAGAGAGCGGATCTTGCCTTGTTGCAAACGCGGTTTGCGGATGTGTTTTCCCTTCTACCAGGTCGCACTAACCTCATAACCCACCACATTGAGACAACCCCGGGCGTGACGGCGCGTTCACGGCCCTATAGACTACCGGAACATAAAAAGAAATTGGTTCAGGCAGAAATAAAGGCAATGCTGGAATTGGGGGTAATAGAGGAGTCTAACAGTGCCTGGAATAGTCCCATCGTGCTAGTGGGTAAGCCAGATGGATCTATTCGGTTCTGTGTAGACTATCGTAAGGTGAACGAAGTGTCACGTTTTGATGCCTATCCAATGCCTCGGGTCGACGAACTCTTAGATCGGCTGGGCACAGCTCGTTTTTTTTCGACACTGGATTTAACCAAGGGCTACTGGCAGATTCCCTTGTCTCCAGAGTCCAAGGAAAAAACGGCTTTCTCCGCTCCGGACGGGTTGTACCAATTTCGGACACTTCCGTTTGGGTTATTCGGGGCCCCTGCCACATTTCAACATCTCATGGACAGGGTGCTGCGTCCGCATGCTGCTTTCGCTGCAGCCTATCTGGATGACATTATCATCCACAGCAACAGCTGGGCTCAGCATGTGCGGCATGTGGGGGCGGTGTTAGAGTCCCTGAGACAGGCGGGGCTCACGGCTAACCCAAAGAAGTGTGCAATTGGCCGGGCGGAGGTACGGTATTTGGGGCACCACTTGGGAAGTGGACAGGTGCGGCCTCTAGTGGACAAAACCGCAGCGATTGCGACCTGCCTCCGACCCAAGACAAAAAAAGAGGTGAGGAGGTTTTTGGGGCTGGCTGGCTACTACAGAAGGTTTATTCCTGCCTTCTCGGAGCTGACCAGTCCCCTAACCGACTTGACTCGGAAAGGTGCCTCAGATCCGGTCCAGTGGACGGAATTGTGCCGGCAGGCGTTTGAGCGGGTGAAGGAAGCTCTTTGTGGGAAACCACTCCTGTTCACCCCTAACTTCTCTCTCCCTTTTAATGTGCAGACAGACGCATCGAACAGAGGGCTGGGGGCCGTTTTGACGCAGCAGGTGGAGGGGGTCGACCGACCAGTGCTGTACATTAGCAGGAAACTATCACAACGCGAAGCTAAGTACAGCACGGTCGAAAAAGAGTGTCTGGCCATTCGGTGGGCGGTCGGGTCCCTCCGTTATTACCTACTGGGTCGCCCATTCACCCTCTGTTCGGACCATGCCCCCCTCCAATGGCTTCACCGCATGAAGGATACTAACGCCCGAATCACTCGTTGGTATCTGGCGTTACAACCTTTTAATTTCAAGGTGATTCATAGGCCGGGAGCGCAGATGGTGGTGGCGGACTTTCTCTCTCGCCCGGTGGGGGAGGAGGAGGGGGGGGTCGGTCATCGGCCGGATGGCTTCCCGGCCTAAGTCGGGCGGTGGGGGTATGTGGTAGGGGGGCGTGGTTTTAGGCGCTGCCGGCAAGAGAGAGAGTGAACACGTGTGGTTTGTGGAGCCGACACAGCTCTCAGGAATCAGGCAATTGGTAACGATTGATTGTATTATTGTGTGTGTCAATTAACCAATTGCCTTGATTGTTCAACAGTGAGCCTGAGTGCATAAAAGCCGACCAGAACATCTGCGGGGAGAAGAGCGGAAGTACGATTGTTTTGTTTGTAAAGAACCAGAGAGACTTACGAATAAAAACCGTGTTCTCTCTACCCAAGTGTGATTTCTGTCTCTGCACTAGAGCGGTGGTGCTCACTTCGCCACACACATACACTGGAGGTTCTACACACGCTAGTCGGTGCCACAAAGAAGATGCAACAAGATTGTTAATAATGAGTATACGCCCCCTATAAGATATTTTCGGTAACAACCATTTCCACCTGTCTAATCAACATTTTACTTTTTCAATGACCCCTTCCCAGTTTTTCTGTACCACTGTATCATTCCCCAAAAAAACTCCCAGATATTTAAAACCTTCCTTACTTCAATGTAAACCCCCTGGTAATATTAGCGCCCCACCCATCCACTTTCCAATAAGTAAGGTTTCGCTCTTAGCCCAATTTACCTTAGCAGAGGAATAAAAACCAAACTCTTGCACCGTATTCAATAATATATCCACATCCCTCTGCCACACAGGTCATTATTACCACATCATCAGCGTAGGCGGATAAACTAAAGACATTTCTACAATTGGGGATCCGCAACCCACTTAACTTGGACCTTAAATTCTGTAAGAGAGGCTCAATCGCCAGAGAGTAGAGCATGCCAGACAGAGAGCATCCTTACCTGACACCCCTACAAACTTTAAAAGGAGCACATAAGTCACCATTAACTTTCAGCACACTCTCAACATTGCTGTACAAAACCCTTACCTTTGCAATAAAATCTGGACTAACACCAAAAGCCGCTAAAGTATTCCAGAGGTATAAGTGTTCGACGCGGTCGAATGCCTTTTCTTGATTTATTGAAATCAAGCCAGTATCGAGTCCCAAAAGATTAGACACATCTAAAATATTAGGGCTATGTTATCAAAGATTGATCTGCCAGGTACACAGTAGGACTGATCAGGATGGACAACCTGCTCCAGTACTCCACCCAGCCTGGTTGCCAACACTTTGGATAGCATCTTATAATCCGTACATAAGAGAGACACTGGTCTCCAGCACTTCATATGGGTGAGGTCACCCTTCTTGGGTAGGAGGGTGAGGACGGCTCTCCAACAACTCAGCGGCTAAACTGTCACTGAGCACTGCAAGCAGGTCCTCTCCCACCTCTGACCAAAGAGACTTATAAAGGTCAGCTGGCAGCCCATCTATCCCCGGTGCTTTCCCACACTCCATCCCTTGGAGGGCTTTGTGTAGTTCCTCCAATGACAATTCGCTGTCAAGTTCAGGGAACAATTCTTTGGACACTTGGGGTAGATTTTCTAGAAATATGTTTTCAGTTGCAGAATCAGTTTTAAATTAAAAATAATGTATAGCTCTTTATAAAAGCCAACTGCTCTCCTGCGTATCTCAGTGGGGTCAGACAACAGGACCCCTGTCTTTGAGCGCAAAGTGTGTATGAACCTCTTCTGTCCATTTTTTTTCTCCAACCCAAAGAAGTACTTGGATGGAGCATCCATCTGATTCACACCTTGAAAACGAGATCGAACCCGAGTCAATCCTAAAAGGTCAGCTAAACCTGTTTTTTTTTTTATACTGAGGGCCTCGATATGGCCTTGATTCCATGTTAAAGCAACTAAATCTTGTAAAGCCACAATTTCACTTTCTAAGGCCTTCATCAGTCGGGTTTTGTCTCTTGTAATATTGTGAGTGTACTCTTGACAAAACTGTTTAATTTGTACTTTACCAAAGTCCCACCATTGTTGTATAGATTGAAAAGTAGGTTTCTTAGTTCTAAAATCAGTCCAAAAAAAATTTAAGGTATCTAAAATATTTATCACCTAATAAAGATGTGTTAAAATGCCAGTAAGCACTTCTTGGTTTGACTGAACCTAAAGCAATTGCACATTGCACCATACTATGATCAAAGAAACTGACCGGAGTAATAAAACACCCCTTTAAGATGCTGACATGGTGCTTAAAAACGTAAAATCTGTCAAGTCTTGCGAAATAAATTAAGTATGTGCCCATGTATACTGTCTGTGGTTGTTATAAAAGTTTCTCCACACATCCCTCAGCTCATGTGATTTAATAAGCTGAATGAGCCGTCTACGAGACATCATACGGGGCTCTACATGATTTCTGTCCAAGTTCGGTTCAGTACAATTAACATCTCCTGCAAGAACTAAATATTCATCACTTTTACAATTCTGTAAGGTCGTACATAGTGTATCTAAAAAAGCCAATCTGTCAACCGCTAAATTAGGGGTATACACAGAAATAAAACAAAAATGTTATTATCAAAATGAGCCCTGACTTTTAAAAGTCTGCCTACTATTACCTCTTCTACATCAAAGGAAACTGGAGTGAAACTTCGGGAGAAGATAATGGCAACACCCCCACTGATTGAGGTGTTATAACTCAAAACAGAGAGACCGCTCCATTCTCTAGCCCAGTCACTAGTGTTACATGCATTGCTGTGCGTTTCTTGTGCAAATAAAACGTCAATTTGTTTCTGGTTCACCAATTCAAAGAGCTCCACCCTTTTCTTACTTTCTCTCACACCGTTCAAATTTAGAGATGCCAAATGAATATCAAACATGAAGAAAAAGAAAAAAAAGGCAAAACACATCCATACAGAAAGAAAAAAAACAAATGAAAGAGTGCTATGCTTTTTTACTGCCATCACTATTATTAGTATTGATCTTCGTCAAAAACTTCTTCAGTCTAAACACTTCTGTATCAGTGAAGCGACCCTCGCTCAATGAGCATCACGAACGAGTTCGCAGAGTTAATTCTGTCGGACAACCTCTCGCTGTAGCCGACCATGGTCGTGTCACATACTCAACCAATCACATGCACACACCTCTAATGGAGCGCCCTTTTTAAGCCAAGTATTAGTTCTCTATGTACTGGTTGAATGCTGATGCGTTGCTCTTTGTTGCTTATGGCTTGTGTTAAAATAAATTTGCTGTCACTTTGCTGCGCCCTGCTGCTGCTAGCCATGCCTAGACAAACCTAGGCTTGCCCTGCTTAAAATGTTTTGCACTGTGTTTTTTGCATGGATATTCTAGCTCGCGTGCAATTGCACGCTCTGCTGTGTGACTACTGTCCTATGCTTTTGTCAAGGCGGAGGTCTTCTTGAGTTTACTAGAAGCGGATTCCTATGTCATGTAAGGCTAAGTTGACGCCAAATTCAGTATGACCATTTAAGACGTGCGGACCATCCGTGTAACCCGCTCTTTATTATCCCCTTAGCTCGGTTGCTTCAATGTGTTTTTATTCAAAATTTGCCAACGGGTTGTTGCTATCATTTTGTTAGTAGCCAAATACGCTTGTCAGCATGCTAAAGTTTTACATGAGCCCTCGGGGGCTACACCATCTGCTTTAAAACATTAATTGTATGTGTTTACATGGGCTAATGTGCTTTGGTAACGCCCTCCAGTAAAACGGGACTTTGGTAAAGCTACATTGTGGTTGTTTGTCAATTCGCTAGGCTAGCTAACGTTACTCGTTAGCTGATTTACTGTCAGGAGGTTCATAAAAGCTAATACGTAATTGTGAATAATTCGGGATATTTCGCTAGTTTACACTGCTGCTGTTTTGTCGTGTTAAATGTTAGGTATTTATATCCTGTTGGGAAATGTTATTTTGCACATTATTACCGAGAGATACTCGCTGTTGTTGTAGCCTAGCTACGGCAAAATAGAACCCGGAAGCTAAACTTTATTCTTAAGTTAGCCTATTAATAATAGTATTATTGCTCATGGTGGCTAGCGCAAATGCTTATGTAATGCTATGCATTCTCTGGCAGCCTACCTTGCACACAAATACGTGTCACCTTTTCCCGTCTAACATCCGAGCCGTAGTTGGGGGAACCGAAGTTGCTAATGGCTGCTATTTCCGGTTTCAGTACCGAGCTTCGAGCTCACAGGTTTCGTTAATGTGGCTCTTTACTTACATCAATGAACATTGTACAGCTTACAGTTTAGAGGGGGAGACCTTTAAACCAGCCGCAAAACACACACAGGCTAACTAACTTCGCTGGTGACTGTTTGTTTTCCTTACATCGTGTCCATATCTGCCCTCACTCACACGGATCAGCTATGCTACCTATAAACCCTCGTTAAAGCTGCATACCCCCATTTACCATCAGACGGCTAATCAATTATGCTGCGTTCACACCAAAAAAAAAAAAAAGACAGACTACAGGCACTCATTGACTCATTGAATGAGTGATAGCGCCGATCTGATGCACGCTCTAAGCATAGGCTATGTTATGTAACTTCAGTTGTTAAAGGGATAGTTCGGAATTTTGGACATAATGTCTCAATTACGACTTACCCATGATGTAGTTGATTGATGGAAACCATTTTCAGATAATTCCATGCTGTCCCTTCTTTTGGACATACACACATTGCTAATGCTAGCGCAACTCTAAGGTATCTAGTAGCATCCACTACCAAATGCACTTACACTCCACAGTGCACCCAAAGCAAATAAAATACGACGACAGTCTATTGGGGTTATTTTCAGTGATTATACCATCATTTTTCAAGTCAAACTATCGTTGAATCCTTTACTTTGTGCTCACCTAAATTATCAGTGGAAGTACTGCGGCGGAGCTAGCTGTAGATTAGCCAGGGTATCTGCCTGTAGGCTATCTGCTGTACTCCACAGTTGCCGACACAATCCGTTTCGCCGTAAAGTTACATATTTGGTAGACAACAAGTCAGCTAAACACAAACAAGCTACAGAATAACACAGCATATACAAGCAAGCACACTGGTGACCAATTTGCAGGAAAAGTTTGACCACTTCCATGACTTCCCAATCATGGCAACTAGCTAGCTAAATTCAATAGATAGATCACGCATGCAATCATTTATTAGTTACCTGCTCGTCAGTTGTTTTCGGTGCATGAAGAAAAACAGGTGATGGCACAGCAGTCTCCTTCAGTAGAGGGTGTCCCGACCGTCCTTTTTTGATTTTCACGTAGTCATCCTCCCTGAAATGGGCACTACACACTTTAAACTTTTTTAGAGTCTCAATTGGTGAGCAGCAAGAAGCCACAGCTGTTTTCTTTGTTGATCTTCCACTGGAAGTCGGTGAAAACTTTGTGGTGCCCATTTTTTTTGCATGATTTGAACAACCTTGAAATACACACCAAAATACCATCTTACCTGAACGTTAGCTAACAATACTATGAGTCTGATTCTTTCACACACACGATATTGTTTTTGGCCGGCATGACATATGACAGCAGAGCTATAGGCTACTTTACATTACCTACTAAACTAACACCGTACTTCCACGGAGAATTTAGGTGAGCACAAAGTAAAGGATTCAACGATAGTTTGACTTGAAAAATGATGGTATAATCACTGAAAATAACCCCGATAGACTGTTGTCGTATTTTATTTGGTTTGGGTGCACTGTGGAGTGTTTAAGTGCGTTTGGTAGTGGATGCTACTCAATACCTTAGAGTTGCACTAGCATTAGCAATGTGTGTATGTCCAAAAGAAGGGACAGCATGGAATTATCTGAAAATGGTTTCCATCAATCAACTACATCATGGGTAAGTCATAATTGAGACATTATGTCCAAAATTCCGAACTATCCCTTTAAGCTAACTGGAAACACTACTGTGCATGCCTGATCACTTACCCTTGTGCAATAAATAAAAACAATAGGGCAAAGCGCCAGTTGTATATCTTGTCAAAAGTCTTTCATTCACATGGTAGTGTAGTGGGGGCGTGACATGTGAGGTAGGAGGGACCAAACGCAGCAAGGGGATTCATTAAGTACTAAGGCCACTAAGACGGGAAACGCTGTAATTAAGGGGAGGAGACAAGACAGGAAACAAAGGTACCGACGCTACTAACCGGCTCACTGTCACACGCCAATGAGTAGAAGCACAAACGCCAGGTTTCTCAGTAAGAAAACCAAACAAGGCGAATGGAACAAAGCACTGCTGCCCTATACTTCTACGAGCTAAGTGACTAAGTAAAAGCGTGAACGCCCGGTCTCTCAATAAGGAGCGACCATAGAAAGGCGAATAGTGCAGAGATGTTGAGGGCCCATTCTTCTACGAGCTAAGTGACTAAAGAAAGAGCCAGAAATAATAAACGCCCTGCCTCGGTAACGAGAAGCGTCAGAACAGGCGAGTAGCGTAATGGCACAAAACACACAGCCAACAAACACTGCAAAATAATACGAAATAGTATACGAGGCGGCAAAAGGAACAGAGATCTAACGTTTCAAGGCTACTCTCAGACTGGCAGTCACACACAAATATGTCCACAACATCGCCCAGTCTCCCTATAGGAAGACGTACCGAAGGACGAACAGGACAGCTGCACCGGACATTTACCGGCTAAATGACTAACGCAAGTTTAGTAGAAAATAATCGCCCTAGCCTCTCAGTAAAGGGGAATGTAACGAGGAGGCGAAAAGAACAGAGAGCTAATGTTCCAAGGCTACTTTCAGAGACTCACAGTCACATGCAAACATGTCCACAACATCGCCCAGTCTCCCTATAGGAAGACATGTAACGAAGGACGAAACAGAACTACAGTTCCGAACAAAATCGCCAAAGCTCCATGTACGGAGACAGGTACCAAATAGGACGAACAGGACAGCTGCACCGGACATTTAACGGCTAAAAGACTAACGCAAGCTTAATAGAAAATACACGCCCTGCCTCTCAGAATAAATAAAAATCCCTGACTCACAACAAAGGGGAAACGTAGTCCACAAGAAGGAGACAACAGGGAACAAACATACCGAAGCTACTAACCGGCTCACTGTCACACGCAAATGAGTAGAAGCACAAACGCCTGGATTCTCACTAAGAAAACCTAACAAGGCGAATGGCACAAAGAACTTCTGCCCTAAACTTCTACGAGATAAGTAACTAAGTAAAAGCGTGAACGCCCGGTCTCTCAATAAGGAAAGACCATAGAAGGACGAAATAGAGCAGAGAACTCGCATACTTCTACGAGCTCAGTGACTAAAGAGGAGCCAGCAATAATAATCACCCTGCCTCGATAACGAGATGCGAAAGAACAGGCGAGTAGCATAATGGCACAAAAAAAACCACACACCCAAACGTGCAAATAACGCAAACGATATCGAAGCCCCGGAAGTAGGAAACAGGGGCTTATGTAGCTCTCAGGCAACCACGCACACGTGTGGATGCTGATGAGAGAAAAGGCGGAGGAAAACTCCACTAAAAGAACAGCGCCCACGCGTGGCGACCGAGGAAAACGACCGCATGGGAAAAAGGCGTTGAAACCCATGACAGGTAGCAGTATCATCGAGATGTATACGAACTGGGGACGGCTTGCCGGTTCCGTGGATTCCTATGGGAGCTGCTCATTGGTGCATGAAGCCAATTCATGGAGGCTGCCATGTCAGACTATGGTGCTTTTTGGAACCACCGCATGCGCACTGGCTAAATGTAAACGCTGCATTACTGCAGTAATCGTTTTCACATTTCGTATTTCTCAATGCATGCTCAATGCAGCTAAAGCAAAAGCAGCATTACATAATGAATTTAGAATTTGATGTGCAAGATTTATGAACAATAAGGAGCTTGCATTTTGTTTTCAACATACGATTTATTTTTGTAGAGTATGGCCTAGAGTAAGACCTTTGTGCTCTCTGCAGCTAACGAAAATAAATGCTAGTGTGTGCGGTATTTGTTCTGAAGATAAAAACGGCATTTGTGTGCATGCTATATGCATTTGGAGGCTGCATTGGTGTATGCGGTGTCTGCATCAGGTGCTGGCGGGGCACCGTTTGGTGTGTAGTTTACACTCTAAAAGCAAGGGGCAAAAACCGGACTTCATTTTGATGCTCACTTCCTGCCTGCTGCCAGCGCTGTTTGCTCCTGTATACGTAAGTCTTTCAGGCTATTTCAATGCAAGGCAATGCTACCATGGGTCTGGTTTTCCGCAAGTCACTCCCTCTGCATAGGTGCTACTTCAACTGCTGCTCTGCGTGCTGTAGGCACGCATTTCCTTTTTGGAGGTAGAATTTGTGGAAGACTTGTTAACGTTTGGAAAGTACAGAGGAGGATAACATTGTGCTTCAGTTTGTAATCGATATTAGAGTTCTAAAATCCATATCAAACCGGTTAGACTGGTTCGCTCCTAATGTAAAAATCTTTGTTGATGAGGGGAACAAATCGAAATGTGTTAAATTTGAGAAAAAAAAGAAAAAAAACTTGAAGACTGAGTATTGGATTATTGCCTACGTCTTATAGCTTTAACAAAACAAACCTTTATAGTGCTCAAAGGCTCAGGAGCTCTCATGCATTGTAAAGCTGCTGCTATTAACCTCTTCCTACCGAGGGCAAAATAGGCCAAATTTTGCCTGTTTTCACTAGTGACAAACAAAGGTGGTTATCTCAAAAACTATAAATGGTACAAATATGGTTCATGGCTTTTATTAAAGCAGACACCTGCAGTATTACGACTAAGCAGTGAGAACTCATAGAAATCCAGTTTTTGATACTTAACTACAACAATTTATGTACAGAAAATATTAAAAAACTAAAAAACGGGTACCTACATTCAAGTTTAAGAATTTTTACCTGGGGAGCTACAAATGCAATCAATGACTCCTCTATCTGATTCATCAATATGCTGCCTACCTCTGGTAACAATCTGGTGTCAATATCTCAAACCATTCAAATTTTACAGGGTTTTTTTCAGGTGAACCTTTTTCGTTATCCAAATGGTGCCAAATGTGCCAAAAATGGCAATGTTCCAGAAAGGTCTCAATATGATTTATTTTTTAGGTTTTTACAATAAAATGAGATAATTTGTCAATATTGGCAATAAAAGTTCATTTTTAGACGTGTTCTTGGTGTTCTGCATATTACACAACTAACTACCCAAGGTTACAAAAAGCTGTCAAAACCCATGTAGCAGCACAGTGAATCTTGTGTATTTCACCAGAGCCCCATTAGCCAGAAATGAGTCCAGGAATGTGCAAACAGGTTTTCAAATGAATAATGGGAATAGTATGAAACTTCCCTACACATTAATGCTTGCCAGTCATGTCCTTTATTCTGTTGCCACCTCCTATGACAGGGACGTTGGGGTTGGGTTTTAGGAGGCAAAACTTTATACATGACAAACATATATCAACTATATACAAGTGCACTAAGGTGTACTACTAAAAGTGCAGTGGATAAAAAATCAAAAGTCCACCAGTTTCCTAGATAAAAAATAAAAACACCCCTGCTGTAACAAATAAAAAGATCCTTGCCTCTAATTGCTGAAGTTACCGTATTTACACAAAGAAAGTACAAAATGGCAGGGTCCAAAAAGCTAAAAAAAATGAACTAAAAACAAAAAAAGGTAAAGGATCAAAACATCGGGGTGGAGGTTGAGGAGAGATTATTTAACCATTCATACAGAAGCCATTTAGACTACACATTCCCTCAGGAGAGCAATCTGCATCATTACAAAGCCCACTAACCCTGTCCATGGAATTGTCCACCATGTTGATATACCCATTAGTCCCCCTTATACAACAACAATCAACAATAATAATAATCAACAAGTACTCCCTCATGTTATCATGTTCTCTCCCTCATACCATGCATAAATTACCATTTTGTTTACCTGCACAGCCTTCTGTACTGCATACAGAACAATTTACTCAGGTGGAACAATGACTTTACTAAACACTTCCAGAAGCCATTTCACACTCAAAAAAATCGTTTTAGTAGCTCATCTCACACAAATAGATAGCTAGCTGCTTGTTACCTGTAATTTTGCTTGCATTACATTACATTTATTTAGCAGACGCTTTTATCCAAAGCGACGTACAGTTAGTGCGCACAGAGACATCAAGATCACTACAGAACAGACAAGGCAAAGCACATCCTTCGCATAATGTAGCAGCTATCCCTAGCAATGAACGTCGACTGTAGTTCACAGTAAGCTGTGGGCAAATCAGCAACACCACACTTCCATTCCTAATACTCGTATAAACTATAATAAACAGACAGGAAAACACAGGGATGCTTGCTAGCTTGCCACTGTAAAGGCAATACTATCTATATTAATTTAGCTGAGAGGGACCGATTTTATGCATAAGTATATAAGGTTAGTTAGCTTCACAGAAGAAACACAGGGATTCACGCATTGCAGCTAAATTTCCTTCGATGCTTACACCAATACACCCTAAGTTTACTTTATAAATTATGTATCATACCGTTGGAATGTGCAATTTGTAATATTAATTGTATGAAAAACAATAAAATACAGTTGACAATGTAATTACGAACCCGCATGGCATTGCGTGAATTCACACTGGTATATCGAAAAATCGGTAATACCACCAGCCCTAACGACGTTACCTGCCATGGCGAAATTCAATGCGTTTATAGCATAACACTGTTAGTATGATAAAACAACTTACATGTCAGCAACATTATCTCGGTCATCAGTGGATTCAGCGTCACTGAGACAGGATGAGTCTCCCTCGGCAAAAACATCTTCTGGCTTATCCAGTTCGTCTAGCACTTGGTGCACGGATAAACGCCTCAAAAATCTCGACATAACTACACAAAAACTGTATCAAAAATACTCTAAAGTAAAAAATGTAACTGCGGGCCTTACCTAATTAATTGTGCTTTGCTAAACGGAATGTAGCGAGCTACGCTACAAGGTAAAAACACTGCGCCATTTTGGTTCGATAATTACGCGTGGCTCGCCACTTCCTCATACGCACGGCTCGATTTCCTTTTTTACGACGGCTATTGTATTCAATAGCCGGCTTGTTTCAAAGATAAGAGTCTTGGCTATTTCCTGGAATATTTGACAGACAGTTTTAAAACCCAATGGAAAGCTAATAATACTCAGAGTGGAGGCGGGTGGAAGACGGTTTTTCCCACTTCAGATAGGCCTATTGTGCTATCAGTCAAAGAAATACACCCAATTGACGACGGTTTTGCATAAATCTCTGCAAGCATGTTCAAAACTACTCTGGCTAACATATACTAAGCCATGGGATTGGTACTCCAGAAACTGGCTGAGTTTCACAACGCCAAAGTGAACACAGCCGAACGAGTCGTAATCAAGTGCAAAAAAGCACAAGTCGGTTTAAAATTGGAAAAAAATAATGTACAGCCGTATGAAAGTTTTAAAGTATTTTTTCTTGAAGCCTAAAGGTATAATGATTTTTCAAACCAAAGTTTTGTGAAATACAATTAAGCAGAATAGTTTACCAGCACATTGTTTATGGTGTGACATCAAGCTGCAATACATGTTTGAGAATTAGGTCCGAGTTTCCAACGTTATTTACGAAGTTTTATCCCGACGTTTTGGGCTTAAAAACCACTTTCCCAGAAGGAATGGATATATCTTAAGGATATTTAATCAAAATATTGAGGTGAGCAGTTTATTATATATTATTAAATTAATGAAATGTATAATGTAATAATTTCCGTCACGCCGGCGTGACCGCTAGGGGGCGTTTGGCATTAAGAGGTTAAGTTTCACCTTGTCGCTTCACATTGCATATCTGATGGATTGCTGGATATTGCATATTACTGGATCGCCGGGCTAATTTCTTACAGCAAGGCTTATTCTGCTTTATAGGCTATGTATATCTGATGGAATGGCGATGTAGTGTTGTTAATTACATTAAGAATTTGGCAGTGAAGACAGATAGCTAAAACCTTTTAACAGTCATCACATGGAGGCACCAATGAATGTGCAGAATATATATATTTATATTTGGCTTCACACTAGGTGCAAAAGTATAATTAATCAGGCTCATAAAATTAATTATTAAATCATGATTATGAATTTCAATGTTAAATATTTAAAAAATAATAATAACTTAATCTGAAGGCGTAAGTTCTTTTGGAGGATAGGCTCAAATGTCCAAACAACAATCAGACCGACGACCAGGTTTAAGTAATTACAATTTATTAAATGACAAACATGTCTAAACTAACATCCTAAAAGCAGCGAATGATATGGAAAGGAAAATGAGGTGTCGGCAAAGAATGAGGCATATACGTAGAATTCACAGTTCTATTTCTGTATGTGCACCAGACACGTGGTGTTCAGAGATCACAAGACCATAAATACCTCGAGGGGGAAATACAAATCTCGCTTTTTGTTCTGTTACAGCCTTATTCCAAAATTGATTAAATTCATTTTTTCCCTCAAAATTCTACACACAACACCCCATAATGACAATGTGAAAAAAGTTTTTGAGATTTTTGCAAATTTATTAAAAATAAAAAACTAAAATTTCTCATTTACATAAGTATTCATACCCTTTGCTTTAACGTATTTTTAAAGTATCATATTTCATATTTGGTCGCATATCCTTTACATGCTGTTACTTCCTGAAGTCTGTGACCATCAACATCAAAAAACTGTCGATATCTTATTTTCAGGTACTGTTACAAGCGATACTATAACCTCTCTGCATTTGAATGGATCTCTATGGAAATTGGGGGGTGAGACTAGATTCAGCTGTAAATTACACTGGTACAGTATGGAACACATGGCTGGCTAAATGGCTGTAAGTTATCAAGGGTCTGAGCTATCAAACGAGCCCCAAACCATCACTCTGTTGCCAGATATGGAGTAGATGTGGATGGATCACTGCAAGGGTTATTTCTCCGGACTCATTTTCCTATAGAACTCTATGGGGAAAAAAGTCAGGAGAAACAACCCTTAAAGTGATCCATCCTTTTTTCACATTGTCATTATGGGGTGTTGTGTGTAGAATTTTGAGGGAAAAAATGAATTTAATCAATTTTGGAATAAGGCTGTAACAGAACAAAATGTGGAAAAAGTGAAGCGCTGTGAATACTTTCCGGATGCACTGTATATTGAGGCTATAGAAATTTAGCTACGTCTAGCTAAATCCCAGGCCACTATCCTATATCTAATGGGTTAGGTACTAGTAGGAAGATTGCATGCACCGATCTCGATTTAAAAGGGAGGCGGATTGTAAATTAGTTTTAGAGAAAGTTAGAGTAGGCCCTGTAACTTTAGCTTATGTGAGGCTAATTGGCTGTTGATAGCCTGCAAGCCATGTGTTGAGCTATAAGTTAACGTTACTCTAAATCCACACAATGGATACAATCAAATATGCAATTAGATTGACAATAAACATTACACAAAAGTTTTCCTAACTATTGCCTGGATGTTCATGTCAGTCTTTACTGAAGTTGCTACAGGCAAGTCCATGGCTCTGATGATGTCCGGAAAGTTCTTTCCTTTGGCAGCGTCTGGACCTATGGTCTGGACTGGACATTCTTTCGGTTTCCTTGCAGGTAGAGCAGCTTGCTTGCTTCTAGGTCCTTTGGTGAGTCGTTGCTGGAAACTTGCCATTGGAGTCCTTCTGTCAGTTCAACAAGTGGTTTCCTTGGGTTCCTTTGTGGTTTGCGGTTTGTGGTAACGTAGGCTACACATGTTTCTCTGGCTGTGTCGCTTTACAGCTACGCCGTATGACGGTAGCTCAGTGTAGCTAGCCGTTTTAGTGGCTTTTGCGAACACGCTAACTGAGAGCTGGGTGACAGAGCGGTCGTTGTGGCCACATAACCCGAGGGAGGGAGCAGTTCTCCCCGCGTGTTCCTTGCCTGGGTCGTCCCTTCCCAGCCGGGAAGATGGACAGGAGACAATTGTTCCGACAAGTGAAAATGGTAAGAAAGAAGTGGAGAAGTGGAAGAACAAGAATTCAGGAATACAATAGCATTGCATTTCGTCACATACTCTCTTGAAGCGAGTGGGGTATTTACCGAGTTGTATAGTGGATGCTCCACTAGTCACATAACATATCCGGGTAAGACTTTTGGGGAGGGGGTGGGGCGGTTTCCTACCGATATCCAATGTGAGTGTCGCTATGACCACGACCCCTCATAAGCCTCTGTTCAAGAACGATGCCGGCAATGGCTCGTCCAGCGGGTTTTGTGCAAAATTCTGTCATCTGTGCTGTTGACATTTGCTACTTGCTTAAAAAATATACAGTAAATAATAATAATAATAATAAATAAAATACAGTGGTTGCTGGGTACTGACTAAAAATTAGTATGTCCTTTTTCAATCACGCTGTCATCAGGTTTCTCGTGCAGTGGTTAATGGGGATATCGATTCAGGACTTCCTGATCTTCAGGAAGCAACAGGTGCCCTGTTGTTACACATAGCTTTTCTCACTAGATAGTATAAGCCACACGGCCAGGGCGGCCAGGCTACACATAGCCTACTCAGGCATCACATTGCGTAGTATGGCCAATGCCTGATACAAGAACACAGCCGTGTTCTGTCTCTGTGCTGGAGGGATATCGATATGGTCTTCCTGATCTTCAGTAAATGGCAGGTACACATAGTCTACTGTCACATAATGTTAGTATGGCCAATGTCTGATCCAAGATCACAGCTGTCTTCGAGCTCCATGCTGGAGGGATATTGATATGGTCTTCCTGATTTCAGGAGATGGCAGGCGAGGTTGAGTACTGGATGATCTGCTGTTGGGGGGCTGTTGGGGGTTTCTGGTCATCTCCTGTTTAGTGGGGGGAGATGCCCGTGCTCCGGAGCAGTACTAAAGCAGATCCATTCACCGCCAAACTAAAATAATTATGCAGCACATTCATTAATTGAACATGTCATTTAAATACGTGAGTTGTCCTGACAGAATTCGATTTTTGGTACTCTCAGCGAACTGATCAAGGTCTGGGAAATACTCCACCACATTCACCTTTTTCTTATTCTTGGTCACCCTAAGAAACAATTTAATGTCATCTACATCATAACCCCAACTCACACCACCTTGGGAACTGACAGACGCACAATCGGAAATATCACTTTCACTCCCTGTATCATCTGAAACATTTTCACCCTTTTCCACTTTTTCCCCTGTCTAGTAGCACAATCACTACTGCTCAGTTTCCTTTTTGGAGGAATTTTAAATACGGTCCGATCAATATCCATTTCAGAGTTTTCGTTCTCTCCTGAGCTTTCCAACACCAATTCAGTGTAAGCATCTGTAATACTAACGGACTGTGTACCTTCCACTTGTACTAAAGTTTTAATCTCTGACTTTGTGTTTAGGCTGGCAGGCCTACCTTTAAATTTGGCATCCAGGTTACCGGCCTCGGCCAGAGTCGACCCCTCCACAGCGATTCCCTGTAATGGGGCGTGACGTGTGAGGTGGGAGGAGCCAAACGCAGCAAGGGGAATCATTAAGCCCTTAGGCCACTAAGGCGGGATACCCGCAGATAAGGGAAGGAGACAAGACAAGGAAAACAAACACCACTACAAACACTACTAACCGGCTCACTGTCAAACGCCAAGTAGAGCGCAAGGACAGGGATCAGAACAGCCAGAAATAAATACGCGCCCTGTCTCGGTAACGAGACAAATAAGAACGGGCGAGTAGCGTAAAGACAAACATAAAACACAAACAAACACTGCAAAATAATACGATAGAATGAGTAATAGCGGAGGCGAAAGGAACAGATCCAACGTTCCAGGCTACTCTCAAACTCGCGGTCAAACACAAACGTGTCCACAAAATCGCCCAATCCTCCGTATAGGAAGACATGCGCCAAAAGACAAAAAGAACAGCAGTTCCAAACAAAATCGTCAAACTCCATGCAAGGAGAAAAGGCACCGAAAGGAACGAAACGGACAGGCAGCACCGGACATTTACCGGCTAGACCAACGCGAGATTAAATGAAAATAAATGCCCTGCCTCTCTATGAAGAGGAATATAATGAGGCGAAACAGGAACAAAGATTTAACGTTCCATGGCGATATTAATAGGTTTGCAGTCCAATGCAGAAAAGAGGTAAACACCCGATCTCCCTGGAGGGAGAAACATTTTACAGGTGAGCCGACGAGCACCGTCGTCCCATAACTTTCCTATCCAAATAGACTAACGCAAACTTAAACTGGAACAACCGCCCTAGCCTCTCAGTAAATAAATAACGAGGCGAAAAGGAACAGAGATTAACGTTCCATGGCTATTTTAATAAAACACGCAGTCAAACACAAACACGTCCACAACATAGCCCAAGCTCCATACAACTAGGAGGCTAACACCCGGAGAACGAAACTAGAACAGTTCCCAACAAAATCGTCCCGCACAGGTAGTTAGGGAGTATAGGACGGCTGCAACAAAAGACCTACGCAAATTTAATAGCACGACAGCCTCTCAATAAGGTGAAATGTAACGAGACGAACAGGAACTGAGATTTAAAGTTCCGAGGCTATTTTAAGAACACACGCAGTCAAACACAAACACGTCCACAACATAGCCCAAGCTCCATAAACTAGGAGGCTAACACCCGGAGAGAATCGTCCCACAGGTAGTTAGGGAGTATAGGACGGCTGCAACAAAAGACCTACGCAAACTTAATAGCACGACAGCCTCTCAAATACAAATAAAAACCCTGAATCACAACAACGGGGAACGTAGTCCACGAGAAGGAGACTAAACAGGGAAAAACGTACCAAGGCTACTTACTGGCTCACAGTAACACGGAATTAAGTAGAAGCAAAACGCCAGGTCTCTCAGAGAATAAATATATAACGAGGCGAATTGGAACAGAGAGCTAACGTTCCGATGCTATAATTAGAACACACGCAGTCACACACAAACACGTCCACAACAACGCCCAAGCTCCATATAAAGAGACAAACACCCGGAGAACGAAACAGAACAACAGTTCACAACAATCGTCTCGCAGGTAAAAAGGGCGTACAGGACGGCTGCTACCAAAAGACCTACGCAACATAGCACAACAGCCTCTCAGAAAACTAATGACGGAGACGAGGCGAAATGGAACAGAGATTTACGGTCCCAAACTTCTACGAGATAATCAACAACCAAGCCAGTAAGAAATAAGCCCTGCCTCTAAAAAGAGACGCTAAAAATAGGCGAGTAGCCAAAATGGTACGAGAACTCACAGCCAACAATAACACCACAGTACATAACAATTAACAATAAATGTACAATTAATGTCGAAGCCCCGAACGAAGGAAACGGTAGGCTTATATAACTCTCAGGGAACCACGAACAGGTGAAACGCTAACCAGAAACTCCCCCAACTCAGCAGGGCGGAGCAAGCATCCACCAAAAGGGCAGCGCCCTCGCGTGGCCACCGAGGAAAACGACCGCATGGGACAACAGGGTCCAAAACCATGACATTCCCGCCGTGGCTGGCTCTCCTCTGACCTGAAAGTGTGGCTGCATCCTGTATTAAAGCCGATTTGGCTTTTCCTGGAACTGACTCTTAATAATGACAATGCACTTGCACTTTAAGTAAGCATTACACCACTCTGAACTGTCGACACTGCTGTTTTTAATGTACTGTATGCTTTTATACATTGTGTACTGTTGTTTTTTTAGATGTTTTTTATACGTTTATGTACCTATGTGTTTTTTTTTTGTTTTTTTTATGCCTGCCATTTCAACCCTGCACTGTGCATTATTCCAAAGAGTACTCAAGTGACTACGTCACACTGGTTTCAGAAGTGACTTCCCTATTCATTTACACCGTAGACATTAACTAAAACTTACTTTTGAACAATTTCGAGTGATTGTCTTACCTTCAATTTCCTGGATTGTTCAATATAACAAAATATGTTGTTTTTCTGGACCAGCTTTGAGTATTTTTTACATTTTAGTATTTTTTTGTGAATATACCAGTGCAAGCACTATTTAAAAACTCGACGTCCCATAATTCCCTCTGGACGGTTCAATGAAGTAAAATGGCCGAATTAGCAAGGTGGTATGCACTGCCAAAAATGTCCAGATGAGATGATATCTGATTGGTTGAGAACCACCCGTGTGTTGCAGTAATGGATATGTAGTCCGTTAAAGTGGACTACAAACCGGACTACAAATCATTAATCATTAAAAAAATGAACATGCAATGTACAGTTGAAAAATCAATTTTTCACAATTCCTGACATTTAATCCTAGTAAATATTCCCTGTTTTAGGTCAGTTAGGATCACAACTTTATTTTAAGAATGTGAAATGTCAGAATAATAGTAGAGAGAATGATTTATTTCAGCTTTTATTTCTTTCATCACATTTCCAGTGGGTCAGAAGTTTACATACACTCTGTTAGTGTTTGGTAGCATTGCCTTTAAATTGTTTAACTTGTGTCAAGCGTTTCAGGTAGCCTTCCACAATCTTCTCACAATAAGTTGCTGGAATTTTGGCCCATTCCTCCTGACAGAACTGGTGTACCTGAGTCAGATTTGTAGGCCTCCTTGCTCACATACACTTTTTCAGTTCTGCCCACAAATTTTCGATAGGATTGAGGTCACTGGATTGATTGCATTGTCCATTTGGAAGAGCCATTTGCAACCAAGCTTTAACTTCCTGGCTGATGTCTTGAGATGTTGCTTCAATATATCCACATCATTTTCCTTCCTCATGATGCCATCTATTTTATAAAGTGCACCAGTCCCTCCTGCAGCAAAGCACCCCCACAACATGATGCTGCCACCCCTTCAAGGTTGGGATGGTGTTCTTCGGCTTGCAAGCCTCACCCTTTTTCCTCCAAACATAACGATGGTCATTATCGCCAAACAGTTCATTACATTACATTACATTACATTACATTCATTTAGCAGACGCTTTTATCCAAAGCGACGTACAATAAGTGCATACAGAGACGTCATCAAGATCACTACAGAACAGACAAGACAAAGCACATCCTTCCCATAATGTAGCAGCTATCCCTAGTAATGGACGTTGACTGTAGTTCACATTAAGCTGTGGGTAAATCAGCTATACTACACTATTCTAAATACTATTATAAACTATAACAAACAGGAAAACACAGGGAACTAGTACCATGAGGTCCTAGGTTAGAATATCAGTCAAGGTGGAGTCTGAAGAGGTGTGTCTTCAGGCCTCGACGGAACGCAGACAGGGTTCGAGTAGAGCATAGGGGAATGGGAAGTTCATTCCACCACTGAGGAGTTCAATGTTTGTTTCATCAGACCAGAGGATATTTCTCCAAAAAGTAAGATCTTTGTCCCCATGTGCATTTACAAACTGTAGTCTGGCTTTTTTATGGCGGTTTTGGAGTAGTTTCTTCTTCCTTGCTGAGCAGCCTTTCAGGTAATGTCGATATAGGACTCGTTTTACTGTATATAAATACTTTTGTACCTGTTCCCTCCAGCTTCTTCACAAGGCCCTTTGCTGTTGTTCTGGGATTGATTTGCACTTATCGCACCAAAGCACGTTCATCTCTAGGAGACAGAATGCGTCTCCTTCCTGAGCAGTATGAAGGCTGCATGGTCCCATGGTGTTTATACTTGCGTACTATTGTTTGTACAGACGAACGTGGTACCTTCAGGCATTTGGAAATTTCTCCCAAGGATGAACCAGACTTGTGGATGTCCACAATTTTCTTTCTGAGGTCTTGGCTGATTTATTTAGATTTCCCCATGATATCAAGCAAAGAGGCACTGAGTTTGAAGGTAGGCCTTAAAATACATCCACAGGTACACCTCCAATTGACTCAAATAATGTAAATTAGCCTATCAGAAGTTTCTAAATCCATGACATCATTTTCTGGAATTTTCCAAGTTGTTTAAAGGCTCAGTTAACTTAGTGTATGTAAACCTCTGACCCACTGGAATTATGATATAGTGAATTAAAAGTGAAATAATCTGTTTGTAAACAATTGTTGGAAAGATTACTTGTGTCATGCACAAAGTAGATGTCCTAACTGACTTGTCAACACTAGTTTGCTAACATGAAATCTGTGGAGTGGTTAAAAATTAGTTTTAATTACTTCAACCTAAGTGTATGTAAACCTCCGACTTCAACTGTATGCTCTATATCCTTATACCACACAGGAACGTTTCGGCTCATTCTATAAATCAGATTTCAAGAAATTGTCGAAAGAACGGACTTCGGAGACTATCTGTAATACGGAGTTTACTTCCGAAACCAAACTCCGCCCATGTCTGACGTACACACTTGAGTACTCTATTACATGTGCAGTGCATTCTTTTATCACATGCACAGATAATTCCTAGAATCCTGCACACTACTACAGGGCCCTCTGCATGCACTGTGCATTCTTCCATCACATGCAGAAATAATTGCCAGCATCCTGCACACTACAGCAAGGCTATTGAGGCCACACTACTGAATTTGAGCCCAAGGACTACATCCATTTTGAATCAATGTTTTTGTTTTTTGTTCAATGAAAGAATCCAATAAAGTTCCACTCACAAATGTTTGCATGGATGTCTGCTTATGACAACACAAAATGTTTATATTTATGTCTGCATATGACGCGGTAGAGTGCTTTGTAGTTGCTCAATGTGCTAGGGAACTGAAGCTACCCATTCGCCCCCTCAAAAACCCCGTTATGTTACTGACCTCAACAGTCGCCCGTTGGGTACCAGGGTAGTTAGAGACCACGGGTCTGCTCTGTATGCGTGTTTCTTTTTTGGGTCATTCTGAACGCATCAAGATTTTCCTTATCGACTCTCCAGCTTATCCTCTCGTCTTGGGGCACTCCTGTTTGGTCCGGCACAATCCGCAGGTCAACTGGGGTGAGAGTAAAAACACCATCCTCCAATGGGATCCCAAGTGCGCACCGCATTGTCAGCTGATGTCATTGCCCACTCCGGGCGGGTGCGGCTTCGTGTCTGAAACTGGTCCGGTCAGCGACGATGAGGAAGCAAGTTTCCCGGCCAATCAGATTGGGTCTTCTACTTTCTCAGAAGAGTTTGGCCTAGGATTCGTTAGCTGTCTGGAATCCTCCGCTGGATGATCTGTCCGTGGAGGAATTATCTGATTCTGAATTCATGTTTGTCTCATTCCCCCTGTGGTTTTGAGAATACTGGAGTGATGGGAGCGCTCGACTTTCCCTTGCCAGTGAACATACCCTCTGATTATGCTGACCTAGTGGAGGTATTTAGCAAAAAGCGAACTACCACCTTGCCATTCCATCGATCCTATGACTGTGCTATTGACTTTATCCTGGCACAGTACCTCCTAGGGGTTCTCTTTATTGTCTGTCGGCTCCCGAAAGTGCCGCTATGAAAATGTACATAGAGGAGGCTTTGTTGAACGGCTTCATCAGACCCTCTACCTCGCCGGCTGGCGCTGGGTTCTTTTTTGTTGAAAAGAATGACGGAGGGCTGAGACCCTGTATAGATTATAGGGGGCTAAATAATATCATGGTTAAGAACCGTTACCCGCTACCACTCATAAACTCCGCATTCGAACGTCTCCAGGGGGCGTCTGTGTTCACTAAACTCGACCTCCGTAATGCATATAATTTAGTGCGTGTGCATGAGGGAGATGAGTGGAAAACAGCTTTTAACACCCATAGCGGACACTGAGTATCTGGTCATGCCGTTCGGGCTCACTAGCGCCCCCTCTGTCTTTCAGGCGCTAGTGAATTAGTCTATTTGGACAACATTTTAATTTTCTCCGCTAATCTCGCTGAGCATATTGGCCATGTCAAACAGGTGCTAAAAGCTCTTCTCAGAGCACGATTATACGACAAGGCTGAGAAGTGTCCCTTCCATTCGGATTCGGTTTCCTTCCTGGGATTTATTGTAACAGAGGAAAAGTCCAAATGGACCCGGAAAAGGTCTTGGCGGTCAGGAACTGGCCTACTCCTGAATCAGTGAAACAGGTGCAGCGCTTTTTGGGATTTGCTAATTTTTCCCGTGCTTTATTAGAAATTTTAGCACAGTAGTAGCCCCCATCACAGCACTGACTAAGAAAGCGGCACCTTTGCGGTTTCAGTGGACTCCGAAGGCTGAAGCTGCCTTCATGAAATAAATAAAAAATACAGCTCCGAGCCTCTCCTCATCACTCCCAACCCTTCACTTCCCTTTGTGGTAGAGTTCCGAGTTGGGAGTAGGGGCTATGTCCCAGCGCTCGCCCCAAGACCAAAAGTTCCACCCGTGTTTTTACTTTTCTCATAGCCTGACACCGGCCGGGATAAGCTGAAATTGGCGCTTGAAGAGTGGCGACATTGGCTCGAGGGGGCCGAGCATCCCTTTACTGTGTGGACAGACCAGAAGAACCTTGAGTACATTCAGGGCACCAAATGCTGCAATTCAAGGCAAGCCCGCTTGTCGCTGTTCTTCTCACGCTTCAATTTTATATTAACCTCTTGAGCTGACTGGTGCCCGATTTTGGTCACCAGTTGCGATTTAGCACCATTTCATTTTTGTATCATATGGCACGTTTACATAATACAGTGCACTGGTAAGTGTTTGGTATCTAGTGAAAGAGGAATTTCTCCCCTTTTTGTACATCCCAGGAATTCCCCATTATGTAGGACGTACAGAATGACGAAGGTGCCCAAATATGAGCAGTCTCTGCCCATATTTCCCGGTCTTGAAATTGACGAGATGCTGAAAATGCATAGCACCTGGCTTGAAAATAAAAGTTTCCATAATATTACATTACATTTACATTACAATCATTTGGCAGACGCTTTTATCCAAAGCGACGTACAATAAGTGCATATTGAAGGTCATTGACGCGACTACAAAGCAAATCCGACAAAGCACAGCTTTCTCACAGCGTAGGAGCTATCCCTAGTAATAAACATGAGTAGTACACACAGTCAGCTATACATTCTGAACTATAAAATAACCAAAAACACAAGTTAAATAGAAAACAAGCAAAAAACATGAAGCGAGTACTATAGAATGGCCCGATATAGGTATAATTTTAGTGAAGGTGGAGTCTGAAAAAATGCGTTTTCAGACCACGACGAAAAACAGACAGTGTTTCAGCTGAGTGCAGCAGAGTGGGGAGTTCGTTCCACCACTGGGGAGCTAGGGTGGAAAAGCTCCGCAGTCGGGACGAGCAGGAGCCATTAACACGGAGGGAGGGAAGTGCAAGTCGCCCTGCAGCAGCAGAGTGACGTGGTCGAGCAGGAGCGTAGTGCTGGATTAAGTCCTGTAGGTAGGAGGGGCCTGACCTTTTGGCTGCAGTGTAGGCCAGGGTCAGAACTTTGAACCTGATCCTGGCCACGACCGGCAGCCAGTGGAGTGACCTCAGCAGGGGGGGTGACGTGCGAGAACTTCGGGAGGTTGAACACAAGCCGAGCAGCCGCGTTCTGGACCAGTTGTAGGGGCAGAATGGCGCAGGCTGGTAAGCTTGCGAGAAGGGAGTTGCAGTAGTCCAGACGTGCGTCCATGGTCTGGACAAGAAGCTGGGCGGAGTAAGTGGTCAGGTACGGCCGAATTCTCCTGATGTTGTACAGGAGGAACCTGCAGGACCGTGCTGTTGCCCTGATGTGTTCTTTGAAGTCCAGCTGGTTGTGCAGGGACCACCCCAGGTTCCTTGCAGAGCGGGAGGCGGTCACCATGGTTCTGTCGATAGTGATGGACAGGTCTAGGAGCGGGGAGGTCTTGTATGGCATGAAGAGCAGCTCAGTCTTGTTGAGGTTGAGCTTCAGGTGATGGCTAGCCATCCACTCAGAGATGTCAGCCAGGCAAGCAGATATCCTTTCCTTTACCTGTGGGGTAGAGGGAGGGAAAGAGAGGAAGAGTTGAGTGTCATCAGCATAACTATGGTTAGAGAAGCCATGTGAATTAATAACCAAAACCAAGAGACTTAGTGTAAATGGAGAACAGCAGAGGACTCAGTACAGATCCCTGCAGGACTCCTGTAAAAAGTGGATGAGGTGCAGAGACAGAGCCCTTCCAGGAGACTTGGTAGGATCTATCTGTGAGATAGGATGTAAACCATGTAAACCAAGAGAGGGCACGTAATAAACATGGTATTTTCTGAAACGTAACATTCTACTTATCAAATACAACCATATGGGTTTCCATATGAGTAACCTATGATGATACATGGCTCGAAATGTCCGACTCAGTTTTTGTTTAGTTTATTTCGCCAAAAACGGATGGCCTATAAAGCCTACGTTGCAATATTCAATGTGCACTCATCCTGTTGTTGGTTGGAGCAAAACGTTGGTGTCTACCCCCAACTGACGGTCACACTGCTATCCTAGTGGTGGTGGATCGATTCTCAAAAGCGGCCCATTTCGTTGCTCTAATTAAACTGCCTTCGGCCCCAGAGACCGCACGATTAATAATTAATCACCATTTTCATGGTTCATGGTTTTCCCCAGGACCTAGTATCGGATTGCGGTCTGCAATTTATATCCAAATTTTGGTGGGCGTTTTGCTCGTTTTTGGGGGCGTCTGTGAGTCTTTCCTCCGGGTTTCACCCGGAGACTAACGGGCAGACTATTATTGTAGCGATTACTCTATTGGATGACATAGCATCACATGTGCACTTCCAAAAAACATGACGTCATCACATCCTTATGTCAATCAAAAGCATTACATGTGTGCAGGGTTAATTTTGCCCGTGTATTACATTACATTATAGGCATTTAGCAGACGCTCTTATCCAGAGCGACTTACACAACTTCTTATTACATGTATCCATTTATACAGCTGGATATATACTGCAATTCAGGTTAAGTACCTTGCTCAAGGGTACAACGGCAGTGTCCTACCTGGGAATCGAACCTGCAACCTTTCGGTTACAAGTCCAGTTCCTTAACCATTATACTACACTGCCGCCCTGTGTATCCTCAATTGGCTACTTTTTGCCCAGACTGCTTTGATCTGATGTATATGTTGTTGGGGAGAATTATTCTTTGAAGGTATGGATAATTTTTGATGATGAATTCGGCAGGACGAAGAAGACGAGGTTGGGAAGTTGTACCTGAATTCTGTGTGGTTACATGTGGTCACAACATGCATAACTTAATGTTTTTAAGGGCTGAGAGTCTGTGGTCATTGTGGTTATTTCTGCAGGAAACCCTGAAAAGTGGCAAACTGCCATCCCAATCCCTGTAGCCTGATCTTTCATGCTCTCTGCTCAATGATGCAAAGCTAGTTCGGGCAGATAAATTGGAAGCGCCAAATCGCGTCAGCTCACATGATGCTACGTCTTAAATGGGATGGCTATTTAAATCACCCAACCTTACCTGTTTTTACATGTATTTGCTGTTGTGTTGCTGCTGCCTGCTATGTGCTCTGTTGTGCTACACTGCTAACATGCTTGGCTTTCCCTGCTTATGCTTTTAGGGAAGTCTTTGCGCTCCCACCACCACCCCAGCATCCACCTCTCTTCTCTAGCTCTGCTTCTCTTATGATCCCAATGGGGGGTCAGTGGTTTACTCCCTATTATCTTGGTTGGCTGGCTGACTGAACTGTAACGTTCCTGGTTTTTCTCTTCTGTGTATTGTTTATTTTCGTGTTTTTTTTGTACTTTATTATTTTTCATATTCATTGCCCATAGCCCTGGTTCCCGTACAGTATGCATTTCCCTCAGTTCCCCGGTCTGTCTGTGTGCTGTGTTCCGAGTTGTCACTCTCCTGTATCGTGCTGGCACTATTTGGGTGATTTCTGAAGTATTCGGGATTTCCGCCTTCCTTCGCGTCTCGTATTCTTTCTTCAGTCTTTTGTATTAAACTGTAGATACTATTAACAATTACTTATTGCACTTGTGGTCATCTAGTTTAAGTTACACTTACTAAATCTACTAATGTATATGTGTTACTAAACAAGACTAACCCCGTATTGTAGTTATTTACTAATTGATACTAACATATCTTCTACGCTGTAACATTCCATTCTCGTGTGCTTTACCTGACTCCTGGGCTGTGTCCGAATCAGAGCCCTGTTCCCTGTCCACTGTCCCCTGTCCACTCAGAACCCTGTCTACTATGTGCCCTGTCCCCTCACATTGCAAGCAGTGTGCGAAAGAAATCCCGCAAAACTCTTTCCAAACTAGTGAAGTAGTTCGTATTATCGTTTTTTAATTTTTTAATTTTTATTTAGAATATCAATCAGTTAACATATGACAATTGTTACAAAGTGTAGACTATGAATGAAGATAGAATTAGTATTTCATAATATGACCCACTCTTGTAATCATAGATATGCATATACGCTCTACGTCTTTTGCGTTTTTACTTCCGAGTTACTTACTGAAATTGTCGGGTGAGTGCACAGTTCTGCAGATGAGTGTGCTCCTGAATTCCCTCAACAAAACCCCGGAAATAAGGGGTTCATCTTGATATTTTAAGTGCCCCCATTTGTGAGAAAACGTCGCCCACTCAAAAGCTTTTTGACAAAGTGGACTCAAATATGCGTACTCAAAAGGATGTAGGGCTCTGATTCGGACACAGCCCTGCTGCCTTCGCATATTGACTGCACCAGTCTCTAGCCCAGGGGTGGGCAACTCCAGGCCTCGCGGGCCGGTGTGTATGCAGGTTTTTGCTGCCACCAGTTAACAATTATTTAATTAGCCCAATCGTTTACATGATCTGATATTTTAATCTACATTTCCGCGATATGAACAACAGCTGATGAATGTTCTTGTGCCGGTTATGCGTGTATTGTAGCGTTTTATCGTTCTGTAATTTACGAGTGAATCGTGATTGTGTGTATGACTAATTAGCTGATTGAGCCGTGGTAACTGGTGGCAGCAAAAACCTGCATACACACCGGCCCGCGAGGCCTGGAGTTGCCCACCCCTGCTCTAGCCTGTAACTCCCTCCCAATCTGAGCACGAGTCTGCCTCTGATCCAGGCCGTGTTGTCTTCAATGTGTTTTCGTGAATCCGGTCCACGTCTTTGTCATTCCCCCATTATTGTATTATCGATTCCCATTGTTATCACCTTTATCTTGTTTGTAACCCCGCCCTCTCGCACACCTGACCCTCCTTTGTCTTATCCTTCCCCAAAGCCCTCAGTATGCAGTGTTACTTTGTCAGAATGTTGATCATTCCTCTGTGCCAATTTCCTGTAAGCCTGAGTGTATTGAGAGTACTGCTAGACTTTTTTTCCGTACGACTACGAGCCTGCCTTTCCCTTCTGTTTGTTTGCTGTGTTATTTTGGATTTGAACTTTGCTATATTTTTTGGCTACTCTCTCGACTAGCCCTTGTGTACTGCTGCCTGTGATTTCCTGATTTTTGATCTTTTGCATTCCACCAACTACTCTCCTGGCACTCGTTTTTGCACTGTCAGCATGTCTGATTACCTGGCTTGTGATTTTGGACTGAATAAACAATGTTCTTTGCCTGATCCTGTGGTCCGCGTCTGGGTCCGTATCAGAACCGTAACATGAACTGTGATCTGCAAGGAATCTAACCAGGGGGCTTTGTGTGCGAAGGCACGCAGCAAACGTTGTGAAGGGAAATCAACTGGTCAATCAACCCCCATCCCCACTCCCTTTCTGTTACAGACCAATCTCGGCAGCCTTACTAAATTAAGGCCCGGCACAAAAGTGCAGATTCCTGTCATTTCTGCATGAAGCTGCATGTAGAGCTCTGTGCCCTCAGAGAAAGGTAGTGTGCTATTTCTGAAAGTATGACACCACTATGGCTAAGGTTTGTCTCTCCCCTGCATCGTCGCGCCTCACAGGTAACTGCACACATTGGAGCCATGGAGGGTGTAAACGTAAGACCCTGACAGGTAAAATCATAGCAAATAGTTTGCCAAATAGTTTGCTGGACAATGGGGTGCTTTGATTTAATATTTTTTTAAATAATTTAAAAACCTTGGAAAGAATAAATGTCACTTTGCAGAATTGTACACATAGAGAGAACTGTCTGTGTACAATTGCATTGATGTTCAACTGATTATGATTTGACAGGAACACTACAGATTTCATTAGAATTGTATTAGCTACTGCATGTGATGTTTTCCCCTGAACACTTTAACCATTAAAAAGACAAACTATACAACTAACAAATCTTATGTCTGACTTTTCTGTTGCAGCATTCCAGAACTACACAGAAATGTCCATGCCAGGAGCATAGCTTGTGCTCTCCAGCTATAGACACTGTGGGCTCTATCTTGACGATCTTAGCGCTTGGTCTAAAATGCAAATGGGCTGAACTTAGTCTCTTCATTAATTATAAGTGTGTCTTGGGTGTAATATGAAATAAACCAATCAAAATTTCATATCCCATTCCTTTTAAAAGTCATCTCCGTTTGCATCTTGGCGGATTGCTAATATGATGGCTGACAGTAAGATTGTGAAACAGAGATTTAGTCTACAGCTGGCGAAACACACTTGCACACGTAGTTAAAGCTTGCCAGCAAGCAATAGGCAATATGGCTTATTATGATCAATATTATTTGGACTAACCATTATGACGTGTTTTGATATATACAATAATAGTCTTTCACATAAGGGTTTAACACTGGCATGGGTTCCCGGTAATTCCTGTCCAACCCATTTCCCAGCAATATAATAACAGGAAAACATTTTCCATTAGCTTAGACCAGTGCTGTTATTTTACAAAATATATGCGATTTAATTTCATTATAACACCTACAGTATCTGAGAATAAGCTACCAGAACATGGCTTCCCTCTCACCTTAGAAAACACCAAATTAGCCTGCTTGTTTAACAAATTTTCATTTTATTATACAATGAAGCATTGTCAAACATCAATTCCATGAGAGACTTCTCACAGCAGACAGATCACAGGCAATACATTTGGCTAGTGAAGTTCAAGCTTTATCCGAACTTCATATAATGTGCATTCTAATATTCATTAATAACATAAATAGCTTTCTTTTACCTTAACGATGACACTAAATACACTAAAGCTGTCAGGTTTGGAACCAATAGTCTTATGCATATTTCCCCTTGTTTTATATTGTCCTGCTTATGGAAATATATATTTTTTATAATAGTTTTTACTGGTAGCTTAATGCCTAAAACAAGCCCACTCACCCGCGATTCCAGGGACAATGTGCGTCTATTCCGGGAGAGAAAATCTTCTATTTTTGGGAAGAATATGAATCCCTAATTCACAATGTAATTTTGATATTTTTATGCTTGTTTTAACTATTGTCCCCTAACAGAAGATTGTCCCCCCGGGAAGATTGCAGGAACTATTGGCCAATATAGCTTGATCCAGGATAATTACGAATACATGTGTAACCTTACACATAGCATTGCACATCGCCTGGATGTTGATAGAGTGGGCCCCCTTTCATTTCACATAGTATACCACAGCGTTCTCTGCTGGGGAACCCCAGGAAACCCATTGTTTTACCCATTCTTGGCTGACAGGTGTGATGGGGACTTGAATGTATTTGTTGCATATAGGAGTGCATATAGGGACAGGACAGCAGGCTTTTGTCTCCAGCTCAGCTGCCAGGAAATGATAGAAGTTTGTTAAAATCTGGCAGGATGAAAGCAATTTAAGGCGGCATTCCCCTTCTCTGAGGGACAGGTATGTGGTCTTTGATCGACGGACCTTTTATAATTATGCATTTTTTGATATAGCCTACACGATAATACTTCACATTGTAATCTTGATATTTTTAGTCATGCTTGTGTGTGCCCCTGTGTGTAACAGACAGGAGGGTAGACACACTTATATGTGCCATTAAAATAACATGTAACATGTGGTTTTAGTGCAAGCGCTTTCTGCTGGCTCAAAATGGCAATACGCTAAAAGATTATCCTGGCCACACCTCATCTTAAGACCAACCCACCCAGTTCACTTGCTATGGGCACAAGATCACTTGGTATTTAAACAACGTGAGCGCTGGGTGCTAAAATTACCACTGCGTCGGTCTGAAACTAGCAAAGACACTTGCATTTGGGTTAGCGCCGCTTAGCGCCGGGTGTAAGATAGGGCCGTTTCAGTCTCAGGTCACTTAGCCCCAAAGAACAGCATTGCTCCTCTTAATGGCAGAAGGACATTGCTGCAGCTCAGATCAGTTCTCTTAAGCACAACAGCTCTCTGTATACTGCTGTCCAGCAGGAGAGACATGCAGCTTGTTCAATTCTGCTGCCACCTGCTGATTATATAGAAATACTACATGATTTATAAGTTCACAAAAATACAGAGACAATCATGGCATCATGGAAACAACGAGATCCACAAACCAAAAAGGAAGTTAACTTCTGAAATAAGAATTTGTACTGAGTTTGTTATGCACTCTGTGGCAAAACCTGTAGATAATATTACCCTCTTAAGTTTCCACTGAGTATGTCTGTTCTGCATTGTAAATATATGCCTCTCTCCCTTCAGGTGATAGAATTGCAAGTATGCAGCACTATCCTCTGTGTTCTACAGTGTTTAATCCTGCGGCTTTCCATTTTTCTTAGGGCAAACGTTAATGGATGATAGATGATACAAATTTAATCACAATGAATAAGTAGGCATGTCCAAAACAGCGTTCACTATCTTGTATGATTTCCAGTGCTGCAGTTCCTAAACAAGAACAATTTCATACTGAAATTCTTGATACTTGATGAAATTCCATACTTTTCCTGGAACTGTTAACTGGATTACCTCATAAAAGCTGAAAAAATTTCATTCTGCTCAGTTTTTCCCATTTCATTAAAAGCCTGCGTGCGTGTGGTCACACACACATCTCACACTATGCATTCTGTTGCCCACTCTAAGTATTGCAAGAAACATGATGCAGTATTACGTGCCCTAACTAGCCAGGCTATTTAAATGGGTAAATCGCACAGACCTATATAAGAACTAGAAAGGAAACGTGGTCACGTGGTTCCATTCAACCCTATTCCATTTGGTTCTTCCGCAATGGCACCACCGCAAGATGGCTGCCATGGCCCAGAAATAGTATTACTGATGAGCTCTGCCATGTATTTCCAATTGAGCGTTGTGATAGTCATGTTAATAGTCTACTGCAAAATATTTGTTAGTCGTATTTTTAAATAGTATTTTATAAATACACGCACGATTCTGCATTTATCTAAAGTAGCCAGGCAACTAAACAGTCAATCAAGACCTTGCTAGATAGGTTAGGGAGCTACGAGTATAAACATAGCCCTGTTGCTGGGGTATAGACGACAAAAACAAGGCTTGTGTACATTTTCACGTTGTTGTATACGTTGTGAATTTGACTGTCGGCTGACTTGCATAGTTTTTACATTTTAAATTGATTTGTGTTATTTTACAGCACCACACATGCTCCCGCACTCCTAACAAAATCCTTTCGCTAGGCTACTTCAATGGGCATATTCCAGGACGACAATGCCAAGATTCATCAGGCTCAAATGAGGAATAATTTTCACACATGAATTGGCCACCAGAGTCCTGACCTTAACCCCATTGAAAGTCTTTGGGATGTGCTGGAGAAGACTTTATGGAGTGGTTCGACTCTCCCGTCGGTCAATACAAGATCTCAGCCAAAAATGGACAGAAATAACTGGACAGAAATAAATATTGTGACGTTGCATAAGGTTGTCGAAACAATGCCACGACGAATGCGCGCCGTAATCAAAGCTAAAGGCGGACTAAATATTAGAGTGTACAACTTTTTTTTTTTTGGCCAGGCAGTGTATATACAGTGGGGGGCCCAAATTTTAGCACCCCACTGTATTGTACTGAGATTGTCATATTGGTGCATCCCTAAGTTTGGGAGTGGGCAAGAAGAAGATACCTGTGATGCAGGCATCACAAGGCATTTGGAAATGGTTTTGCTACACACACACACACACACACACTCACAAAGTGGCAATGTATGGAGGATTATTCAGCCCAAAATTAAAATGAAAGCGAAAATGAAAACGAAAATGAATATGGAGGATTATTCAGCCCAAAACTAAAATGAAAATTAAAAACTTTTCATTTTCATTTTCGTTTTCATTTTCGAACTGTATGTAAATGAGGGGGTATGGTCCTCCTATCAATCAAAGCAAGCAGGGTGGGCCTCATACAGGTTTAGTGCAGTAGCACTTAATGAACACTAGGGATAGCATAGGGATGGGTAACAGTCTATGCTTGATACTATGCTCTCAGGGCACTCGTAGGTTTAAAGGATGAAATGATGAAGAATCTGAGCAGTGTTATAAAGTATTCTTGTTTTATGAAAGAAACGAAGCTAGCTAGCCAGCGCTACGCTGTGTAGGCTATAGGTCAAACCTGCGATGTGGAAAATCCAGGTTCAGAAAGTG
Source organism: Synaphobranchus kaupii (assembly GCA_029718625.1). Taxonomy (NCBI): domain Eukaryota; kingdom Metazoa; phylum Chordata; class Actinopteri; order Anguilliformes; family Synaphobranchidae; genus Synaphobranchus; species Synaphobranchus kaupii. Next base: position 45,841,813 of record CM056379.1, on the reverse strand, counting down.
AAAGTCCTCCCCAATCATTTGTTCCAATCACCTGGATTTGCTAATTATCACAATTCTTCAGCCAAGAGGTAGGAGCTAACTAGGCTATTTAGTGAAATCGTGAGTTCATGGGTGGAAGGAACACGGCAGGACTTTTACTTTCTGACCCCTGGAATTTCCACCTCTACAAACCTGGTAGTAGCCTATGATAGGCTACATTGTGCCAGGTTAAACGTTGGATTGGATCAGTTGGACTGCTGGAAATAAATGAAATCCTCTCTTAAAATAAATGAAGACCGCAAATGAGTCACTGGATTGTTTAAACTTTTAACCTGGCTCCGGTAATTTTTTTTTCTTGCTTCTTGCTTCTGCTTCCATCTCGGTAGAACCTCCACTCTTTCACATTCCTGTGGTTGGCCTTCTTCTGGGGTCATCATTAATTCCGCTGGGTTCACAGCTTTGCATCTGATAATGGTCAATCCTGGCTGTGTGAGTAGGATCTCATATCCTGATACTCTCTGATGAGTTAGGGACGATTTCCCTCTACTCAGTAGTGCTTCTACTGCATGTGACACATACAGGGTAACTTCATGCCCTGCCGTTATTGGCGTTGCCTTCTCTACTGCAAAGGCGGCTGCTGCCAGTCCTTTCTCACATGTATGGAGTCCTCTTTCTACGGTATCTAGTCTCGTACTGTAATAGGCAATGGGTTTGTATCTTTCTTGCTCTTTTTGGGTCAGTACTGCTGTGGCAAACCCCTCCTTTTTCTGCACAGAACAGGTAGAACTGTTTGTTGTAGTCTGGGAGTCCCAGAGTTGGAGCTGTTTGTAATGCTTGCTTAAGTCCAGTGAAAGCTGATTCTGTCCCTGGGAATCACTTAATTTGGTGTCTTCCTGCTTTATTTAGGCACAAATCTCTTAGTGGCCGTGCCATTTCCGCATAATCACAAATCCACTGCCTGCAGTACCCCGTCATTCCTAGGAATCTCTGCATTTCTTTCACCATTCTCGGTCTGGGCACCTTTGTGATTGCTTCAATTCATTCTGCAGAAATACTTTTGCTCCCTTTCTTAAGAGTATGACCAGGTACTGCACTTGTTCTTGACAAAACTGTAACTTTGACTTGGATACTTTGTGGCCTTTTAGTGCCAGTTCTTGTAACAGCCTCTTACTGTCCTCTTTGCATGCAGTCATACTTGGGCTGCATAGGAGAAGGTCGTCCACATACTGGATGAGAGTGCTTCCCCCATTTAGCGCAAAGTCCGCTAGGTCATTTCTGACCATTCGATTGAACAGGCTAGGGGATTCTACATATCCCTGAGGCAGTCTCTGATAAGTGTACTGTTGCCCCCTGTATGTGAATGCAAACAAATACTGGGACTCGGGGGTGCACTGGGATTGAGAAAAACGCTGAACATAGGTCTATAATACTATAGTGGGTTGTATCACTTGGGATGTTGGTTAATATGGTTGAGGGATTGGGTACAATTAGATAGTGTGCAATTACTTAGTGATTGAGTGATCTGAGGTCTTGTACCATCCTCCATTTTTCTACCGTTTTCTTAACTGGTAAAATTGGTGTGTTGCATGGGCTGGTTGTAGGGTATATCACCGCAGCTTTCAGAAGGTCTTGTATAGTGGTGCTAATTCCATCCTCTGCATCCTTGTTCAGGGGGTACTGACGGACCCGGGGTCCCATCATGCCTGGTTTCAGTTGTATCTTCACCTGTCCAGCTGAACGCATGAGGCCGATGTCGTGCCCCCCTTCTGCCCAGAGTTCTTTTGGGACATCCTCTAGGTACTCTTCTTGTTCTTCTGTGACCGTCATTATTTCCAGTGTGTGTTTCTCCACGCATATTGGAGTCTTTAGGTCCAAAGATAAGAACTAATCTGTAGGGCAGACACCATTCAACAATCCGGGTATGTTATTAGGGAGGTACTGCTGCTGCATCATTCTTTTTACCATCGGTCCAATGTCTTTTGCTTCAAATCCTGGGTTGACACCCAACGTTACATGGGGAGTTGATGTGTCCCCCATCATATACCATTGCTCTGTTGGTAAGTTCTTCTCCCCCAAAGCTATCATAGCCCCGACCACTTCTTTTCCTATGTAGATACCTCTTGCATGTATCACTCCCTGTTTTCCATCTATCTCCTTGAAGTCCTGCGTGTACTCTTCGTTGTCTCCCGTTGGGTCGAAGAATAAGGTCATGTGGAGCTGATCCCTCATTTCTGTCTTAGTGATACTTTCAGTACTGGGCATGTTCTTGTCCATAGCTTCCAATATTCATTCAAATTATTTTCTTGTGGTAACTGTGCCCAGTAGACTACTGGGCCACCCTGTTCCTTGTTTAACATGTCCATCACATATTGTCCAGATGATCCAGCAAAAGTGTGAATCAGCCCTTGAGGCACACATGAAATGGTGGCATTCAATTTGCACAGCAGATCCCTTCCTAGCAAGTTTACGGGTACGTTAGGGGTATATACACTGTAAAACCAAATAAGTTAAGAATACTCAAAACTTTTGTGGAAACTGATTACATCAAAATATTTAAGTAACCTATTGTAACTAACCTAATTTCATTAAGTAAGTAATAATTAAAAATTACAATGTATTTAAACTTAAAGGTTTACATTTTATTTTTATGTTTAAGTGCACTGTACTTAAAAATATTGTTTAACATATGTAATGTTTTTAATTTCTACATACGTAATTATTTTGATGCAATAGTACTTAATTGAATAAAAATCTAATAACTCAAAAAATATACTTGCGCATAACTCATAAGATAATGACGTTTTTTATTCATTTAGTTCAGAATACTCAAAAAATCCACACAACTCCACCTGTACAATTTAAATTATTTTTATTCTAACAAATTGTTTTATCAAAACATGTCTTAACATGTAACAGCAATATTTTTTTAAAAACCTGCTCTAGCTCAGTGGTGTCTAACCATATGCCCTGAAAGTGTGTCAATTAGTGAAATTCCATCTAGTGTTTGGTTGGAAGGAAAACATGCACAAGCATAGCACGATTGGACACCCCTGCTCTAGCTGCAAATGGAACTGTATGGAAATGGAACATTAAACATCTCGATCAGCTCCTGATTTTGTGTGTGGTTGTGGGTGAATGTGGGTGGTTATGTGTATATCTCTGTACAAGTATGTGTGTGGTGTATATGAATGTGATTGGTTGTGAATGTGTGTGTACTGTACCTACATGTCAAACACAAAGGAACAAGAGACCCAGGACCTGAGCATCTTAAAGAGCTCAATGTAAAACTTATGGCCTGCTTTCTTAAAACAGCAATTAAAATTAAAAAAATAAAGTAAATAAATAAAATGAATCAACAAAAAATTAACTTATAGAAATCAATTAAAACATCAAGTCTATCCCATTTGTAAAGACCTACAAAACAAATTCTAAAAAAATGAAATAAGTAATTTCTTTGTGAAAGGCACATCTCACATTATTTGAGGATTAAGAACACTGAATACTTGTACAAACATGAAGTGCAAACATGAGCAACAGAGGTAGATTTGGTGAGCAAGACAGAAGTTACCAAATGTAAACTTTTTCATTCAAATGCTTTAAGCAACAATGTATTAACAACATAATGTCAAGTTATGATACTGGGTAAAACTACCACAAATGCCAATGTATGTACATACAGACATGTGCATGCCCGTACACACAACTTGTAACTTGGCCTACTCTATCAGTAACAGGTCATTTTTGAGATTGAGTAGGCAGGGTTTCAGCGGTTTACCATCATCAAGACCCATCAGAACTTTCTGGATGAACGTAAAAGTGTGAATGAGTTTCCTGGGGTAGTCCAAATGCAATACGTACATCAACCCAAACAACAATACAAATGCATCAGCCAACCTGGGGATATCACTCATCACAAGATCATCTTCCACCACAATGGCAGTGCTTGCAGGACTGAAATGAACTGGACTTGTAGTGCTCTCGGTGACCACCGTGACAAGAGCAACAGGAGTATCCGCGATGTCTGGCTCGTCCAAATCCTCTGCCTGGAATATGTATAGAGGGTTCAACTGTAACGTTAACTTGAAAGAACTAGACAATTGCATTTATATTAGAGGTAAGTATTTCACAGGTCATTGCTCAACAGGTAAGTAAATATGTAGGTATTTCACAAGTGACTATTATACAGGCCAGCTCAAAACTTGCACTCACTTATAAGTGTAACACTTTTAATTAATTTCAACTGCACAGCAGCAGATAAACGGACGTTTCAACTCGTAGCCGTCCTCAGCGTACGAGCTGAAACACGTTTGTTTATCTGCTGCTGTGCAGTTGAAATTAATTAAAAGTGTTACACTTATAAGTGAGTGCTGTCAAGTTTTGAGCTTTTCTGTGATTTTTGGACCGGCACCCTATTCAGCTTTTTGAGACTTTTGAGTGAGCATGCCAAGTCTGCTGATTACCTATTATACAGGCCACAATCCAACAGGTAGGTATTCAACAAAGAAGTGTATCAGTAGGTATTTTACAGGTAAATACTATACAGTTGGTTATTCAATAGGTAAGTATACCCAGATAGGTATTCTACAGGTAATTAAGGTACAGGTAGATATTATAATATGTAGATGTATCTCATATAAGTAATTTTTAAGTGTGTGTATGTGTTGTATTAATATGACCTCATTGATACCAACAGTTCTGTGAATGCACTGAATACTTACATTCCAAGTCTTGAAGAACTGTGGGTCCTCCTCACGCAGGTATACTGGGAGGGCACGAAGAGCTGCAGTGCGTTTCACGTTGACATCATGTACTTGCTGGAAGGACAAGGAAAATTAACATGATAAACAAGCTTGGGCCCTTCACTGCTGCTGCCCCACAAAAATAATTTTTCATGACCTAAAAACTCAAAACATGTCTATATTACAGGATAATTTACTTATCAACAGTTTCTAATTGACAACGGAAGGATTGTCCTTCATTGTGTCACAGCCATGACAGAACAGAACGTGTCTTAACCCTCTGGTCTCTATCCTGGCCATTTTGTTTTCTTTTTTAAACCATTTTAGCTGTGTTAATGCATATGATATAAAATTTCCCAAGGGTGTGTATATTTTGCAGATTGTTTTATTTTTAACTTCAGATTAACAGTGCTTCTTACTGGGGAACTCTCATTTTCTGTTGACACAATGTCATCACAAATGTCTAAACTACCTGCATGTGTCCTACTTTTGTGTGCATTAAATGATGAATACACATTTGTGCGGTAGCTACAGTTCTTAAATGGGCATGTTACATTCTCATGGTTTTTCAAGTGTCCCCTTAAATGACTAAACAGTGTTGCCTCTGAGAAGGGTTGTTTAAACTCACACAAGGGACAGGTAAAAACTGCATGTTCTCCTTGTGCTCCTTCACTTGCATCAGTTCTACATGTGTCTTTGTGAAACCGTGATAAATGAATTTTCAGTGCGTTAAATGACTGAAATGTACAAATGCAAGAGTCATGGAGACATGGCAAGGGGCTAACTCTTGAATAATGGCTATGCTTCAAACGGAAGTGCCTAAATAACTGTGCCCGGGTGTCTGAGGAGACTGCACACAACTTGCACTTCCACTCCATTGTATCAGTATACTCCAGACTGAGCTACATGTGAAATGTGTGAGTTTAAATCACTGCTTGGATTACCGTAGAAAGGTCAGCGCTGTTCTCAATAATTTGACCCTGTGGGAACAGATTAAAAAGCATTATGAAACCAGTCAAATTATGCAGTTAACATCTTTACAAACTAATCTAAATTTAATTTATTAATACAAAATTTCAAGTGTTAACATAACTTACCAATAATGTTGCACTCTGATGAGTCAGGTGGCTGTATGTAGGGCTACACATCCACACGATCCTGTGGGAACAGATTAAAAAGCATTATGAAACCAGTCAAATTAGCAGTTAACATCTTTACAAACTAATCTAAATTTAATTTATTAATACAAAATTTCAAGTGTTAACATAACTTACCAATAATGTTGCACTCTGATGAGTCAGGTGGCTGTGTGTAGGGCTACACATCCACACGATCCTGTGGGAACAGATTAAAAAGCATTATGAAACCAGTCAAATTAGCAGTTAACATCTTTACAAACTAATCTAAATTTAATTTATTAATACAAAATTTCAAGTGTTAACATAACTTACCAATAATGTTGCACTCTGATGAGTCAGGTGGCTGTATGTAGGGCTACACATGCACACAAAAACAGACAAATTTCATTTCATTTTTAATAACAGGAAAAAAAGAAAAGAAATACAACCAAAGTTATCATTTAAGTTAACGTACCTTGATTCTTGAGGATGCTCATTGCTCAGCATCCATTTCAGCCTATGAGGAAAGAAAATTCATAGAGGTTCAATACAAGTTCGCAGATTTAATTAGCTAACTTAACCCTTACATACTGTTCATATTTTGACCCTTCATTGTATGAAACGGGTCATTTTTGACCCGGCTCAAGTATCCCTTTGTAATTAGACCCTATACAAAATGTTTAACCACAAATGAATTTTGCATCCATAGATATATTATCAGTCATTGTGTTTTCTTTAGATTTGACACTATTCACTTATAGAGAAAATACATTCACCATCACACTATATTATGATCTCATGTTATCTAAAACAGGAGAACATAAGGATTATTTCTATGAATTTTACGAAACGTGAAGGATACTACAACATTGTTGAATGGCAGGTTTAATTCTAACCATTAAAACCATCAATTAACTGCCTGCAAACCACATACCCTCCTTTTCTTTTGATTGTACACAATGAACTCGTATGTAACGTTAAGGGTTAATGTCCAACATCTTGCTAACATCATGTCCGTGTGTTAGCCTTAACTTAATCGTGGATAAAAGTTAACGTTACAGCTAACGTTAACGTTAGCCAGTAGTGCATTCAAGATGCATGTAGGAATAACATCACATTTAACTTACCAAATCAGGGCACTTAACATGAACAGCAGCAACACGCTTAGAAACAATAGGAGTAACGTTGAGTTACCAGCTACCATTAACGTTAACATTATTGCCTTGCTTTGACGTTAACATTAACGGTACACCATCAGGCAATGACGCTGGCGTTCAAAAATGTGCGCGAAACAAGGAACAGCCGCGCTTTGCACTTAACGTTACGTTTCGCTGAATGTAACGTTAAAAACAGCACAGTCTAACTATCAAACGTATTCTTCTTTATGATATCCTTACAACATTACAACAAGCAAAGGAGTTTGACAGTCTTTTTGTATACTTACAGACTCCAGGTGTGCTCCGATCTCCCGTCGCTTGAGGGACAGCCATGTTGGATTTTTCTGATAACATCAGTCAGGGCAGAGCCGCAACGTCGTGACGTTGATGACGTCAGTGTACGTCGCTCAGTAGCCAGGTGTACACTTAAAAATAATCATTGAACTAGCGGTGTTTACTCATAAATAGGGAGCCACACAAAAATATTATTTGTTAAGAAAATCTAATAGTTTTAAGTTGCATTAACTATGCTACAGATTTTAATTGTAGTGTTCTCAGTCTTTATAAGTTAGTAGTACTGTTCGGGTTTACAGTGTAGGAGTCTTGCCGCAATTTGTTTCTCCCCCACTATCAGTTTTTGCTCTTTGGTGAATGGAACAGTTTGTGTTATCCCTAAAAATCCTTTTGCTTTAATATGATGTGTTGTAAGTGGCAAGTGTGCTCCATCCAGACCAATACAGGAGTAGGTTGCTCCAGTGTCTATTAAAAAGTTGCATGTTTTCCCTCTTATGAGAATATCAATTTGTGGTTCATTTGTGGCACCGCTGGATGTTATAGATAGCATTTCCCTTGCCTCACACTCTCCCTCTGCTCCTAGGGGTGTGGGATTCTCAGGGCATCCCTATTGATTCTGATGGGGACTCATCCCCCATTGTTGTTGTGGCTGCCATCCCTCCTGCTGCTGCCCATACGTGTTTTGCCGTGGGGTCATTGCTATCTGGTTCTCGGATCCTTGATGTGACGGCATTATCTGGGGCCATCCCCAGGGTTTGCTTCTTGGTTCATGCAGCCTCTTGATTGGAATCCTCCCCTTCCTCTGCCTCTTCTCTGACCTGTCCAACAGTTTCTGGCCCACTGTCCCATCCTCCCGCATTTCCAGCAGTCTCCTTTCTGCTGCCACTGGCCCTGGTTTGTCCATGGGGACACTGGCCCTTGGGAATTTAGTCCTGCCCATTCGATGGATGGGCCCTGTCCTCCTTGGACTTGGGGTGAGGGTGGGGGTGCCTGTATCTGCTGGGTTATCACTGCTGCTTGAGGTCCCTGTTCTTCTTTCTCATTTTCAGCTATCTGGAGAAGTAACAGCTTCTTCTTTAGAGATTTATTCTGCCCTTCTGTGTTCTTCACATTTTCCCTGTGCAGCCTCACATGGTGGACAAGATGGACTCTTTGTTTATCCCAATTCTCCTGGGGAAGCCCCACAACCTTGTTTAAGGCCTTTTTCACTGGATCAGGCAATGCTTTACACAACATGTGAAAGAACATTGTCAATGTTCCTGGCGATGCATCAAATGGCTCTCCCATATTTATGTTCCATGCCTCCTGCATTCTGTTAATGAAATCATGGATGTCCTCTCCTTCTTTTAGTTCTGCACTCATTATTTCTGCAAGGTTTGCTTTATGTGGAAACAACTCCCTCAAAGCGACCCACACACCTGGTCTGTGTCTGTTGAATGATTCCCCGTCCACCTTGTGGGTGTCCATAACTCCTTTCAGGCCTGCCTGTCCATTATTTCCGTGACCTGGTGCCCCACACATCTTGCTAGTAGCTGATTAACATCTCCCATGCACAGGGGCAGGTGAGTCATCCTCATCTCTACCTTCGCTATCCATGGCCCTGCTCCCTCTGTTATTCTTGGTAAATCCTTGACCATGTTCTCCAGGTCCATTAATGGGGTGGACTTAGTGAGTGGCTGTTGTCTCCCTGGTTGGGGTAGGACTTGCAATGGGGCCAGGAAGGTTTCTCCATCCTCTTCGTCTCCTTCTTCCCCTGGGGTGTATCGATCAGGTGCTCTTCTTCTGCCGCTCCTTCTGAGGAATCTGCTGGCACTGTTCTGAATATCACTACTCATATCGTAGGCCCGCCTTAATTCTTGAACTTGTTGCTGCGAGTACCCTCCTTCACACAGGAATGCTTGTTCTGCTTTTGTCACCTCCCTTTGGGTTTGTTTCAGCATTTCCTTTGTCATTTTCTTCTTCTTTGTTGTGCTGTCTGAGTCTTCACTATCAGAGGAGCTTGATTCATCTCTGGGAAGGGCAGTTGACCTTAGTTTCACTTTCCCTTTGGGCCCGTCACCCAGTGGAGGACCACACTTGGGGCTAACTGAGTACGGGTAATTCCTCTCTACAGACCTTTTATGAAAAAGGTGTCTGTTTACCTCTCACTATGGTTGACAGGTCTCTAACTTGAAGATAAAACACTGCACGCCGTTGGTTCCCTCCTGCGTCCTCCCCGGGATTTTGAACTCCTAGCTGGCTTGCCAAATATGCGGAGGGAAGTTCTTTTACTCTCTCCTCATTAGGTTCAATTTGAGATGGGTTTTTGAGCTGGGCAATTCTCAAGATGAAGGTGAAGGAAATAGCAGAGTCTTCTATTCAGTTTAACCTTTTATTAAGCGTTGATGCAAACGGGAGGTCCGTTACCCTACGCAGAGGATTAGGAGTTCCCCGAACAAAGACAGACATTAGTTTATATAATATCATAACTCCTCCTCTACCTAACTAATACACCAATAATGTGCAGTGACACCCTTTCGTCATATCTTATTTTATCCAAAAACAAATTAGGCAAAAATAAACATGTTATATAACCAGTTCCTATGCGCTTTGGGGCACTCTTGATCTACCAAATAAAGTTGTTTGTGACTTATCCTCATATGCCTTTTAATCAGACCATGTAATTCCCCTTAACTTCTCTTATTTTTTCTTATTCTCCCACCTGTTTGGTCAGCATGAGCTATCTTATCTATTGTTATGGGTTGATAGGGAACCATTATCCCAAGCCTTAGCATGGAGGATATTAGACACCTGCAAGGCCTTACGGCCCTGGTTCCAGACACTCATACAGACACAGAGTGGGAGAAGAGTTTTATTATGGTTTCGGTTTCCCAGCATTTCCTTCTGTTCACACACTCAAAGCATTCCTTCAGTTAATTTATCCTGCTCACAATTCTCAGCTCTCTTAGCAGCACACAAACTAGGCCCAGAGCGAGGTCACAAAGCACTAAGGTTATACAGGTTATATAATTTAAATTTTTATAATTACTGATACTTCCACAGACCGTAGTGACACATTCAATTACAATAGATTAAGATATCAGTTTTCAATGTTATTATTGCTTACTGTTAGCTAGACTGCTTGTGTTACTACCCTTTTCTCAGTTGGTAGGCTGGGGTGTTGGTCCCCTGATCACATGAAGCAGTGAGGTGGTTCACAACTCCCAACAAAAAAGAACTCCTACTTGTATAATTACAATTATTTATTGTGCTGAACAATGTTTACATTGCCTTCCGGTTCAATGCAGATTTTGTTTGACGTGTGAGTGGCAGCGAGGCGATCACATGCAAGAAGGACTCGAAAATATTAACATACCTCTACTTTCAACATGTCTTCTTTTTATTGATATCGCTAATTTTCTCTGAGAGAAAACGCCACACCAGAGACAAGTTGTCTTCAACAACCTCCCTTTCCTCTCCTTTGAAGTCTGTCCTTGAGGCACTCTGGTTAAAACTAACAAAATTCAAAACACAAAATTTATCAAAAATGTTTTAAACAGTTTCAATATACAGCATGAGTTATGAGTTAGATACTATGTCAATTTAAAAATAATTAATTTATCTTGTTGTCTACATTTGATGGCAGTAACTTTGTGGTGTCAAGCGGGTATTTGCTACAGAGCCTTTTGCAGTTGCATTTTGGACCCTGTCACACTCCTGTCTTTTAGTGTCAGGGAGCCCCAGATGGCTACAGCCAACTATCTGCTAAATATTTAACTTGAGTCCAATCGTGAACCTTTTAAGAAAATGTAGGTGGCCTTTGTAACAGGGTCATTCCATGTCATTTCTCACGCCATGACACCCAAAATCTCAGATTGTTCTAAAATGTTTCCTGTAGTTGAAATACAGTAAAAAAAAAAAAAAAAAGGTAAGCCTCCAGGGGCCACATGTATAGAACTCTGAGTAAAAGAATGCGTAAAAGAATGCTCAGGGTGAAAGTGAAATCTGCTTAAAAAAAGTTTCGCATTTTCTACCTCTGCCTTTCTGTCACGGTGTCACTATATCACACGGACTCCAAACATTGCGTACATATGGTGTCCATCGTGTGCAGAGGTATGCAGATTCTCACAGCATGTGTTATATTATAGATCTGAATTTCTGAGTAGAAACTCCCTTACGTGGCTTTCTGAGGGCATTTTTCTGCTCAGCACTGTTTATACATGTGGCCCCAGGAGTATGACAGACACGTGGAATACAATCAATATACTGTATTACAACGCTGACATTTAATTTCTGACCTCTAATTTCCATGACTTTGTTCAACTGGCTAAAAAGCTGGTAACATTTACACCTGCATATTTAACACTTGAAACATTATGTTAAAGATTTCTTAATGTATGTCATAGATACTATGGAAAAATGGAAAGTCTAGCTTAATTAACAATTAAGACATTAACTGTATATGAAAAGAACCTACCATCTGTTTCTCTACTTATATGTAGGGGACACGACTCTACCATCATTATACAACTGGTGGCATATTTTTAGTATAATAAAGCAGTCTCATTAAATTTTATATACTATTCTCAAGAGAATATACTAACTACAAATGGGCAAATTCAATTAATAATTAAATTAATTATCAATAAAATTACACATTCATAATTATCTTAACAAAATCACAATATTATATACTCAGGTGATACCGAATTAATATAAATGATTCAGCAAAGAGGTGAAGGCATTTGGGGAATTCCTGCGGTTAGCAGTGGCTGACTCAATTTAACACAAGAGCAACATTAATGCAGACAATCTTGGAAAATGTAATAAAGTTTATTGAACACAAAGTACCAAACAGAGCAAAGCACGATTCACTACTATAATGTACAGTGCAACAACCTATGTGTGAGTGCATGTGTGTGTGTGTGTGTGTGTGTGTGTGTGTGTGTGTGTGCGTGTGTGTGTGTGTGCGTGCGTTGGGCGCACATGGGGGGTTTTCTTGTTCTCCTACATGTGGGGCGGGTTGCGCCACTTGGCATGCGCTTGCCTCAGACAAGTATTCAGAGAGAACAAAGAAACTAAACTGGAGGGAGGTTTGAAACTAGCTGGAGCTAGGTAACAATGCTGCATGAACCGTACCAAACACATAAGGACACGTGTGCGTCGAGATCAGCATGCAGTGTTTTGACCAGTTAGTATTTAAGATGGATCACATGCGAGATATTTTCTGTGCGTGATGTATATTAAAACTAACGCAGCACGCTGAATGGCTTAGAGCCATCCAAAAGAAAATGGTAACAAAACTTTTACAACAAACATTCAATAGCACAGTTACATAAATCCAGTCACAAACATGTTGTGGTTGCTAACTGATATGCTATGCCCAGTGTTACAGCCTTACTTGAGTTGATTCAATTGTTTCCTCCATCGGATTGTGAATTCACAGGGTTGCGGTGGATAGCGGGATCCGGCCGCTCCAATCTTTGGGTCCCTTGAACTGGTTCCTATGTCAGATTGTGAATTTCCAGGGTGTAGTTCGTAGGGTTAATTAATAAGGGAACCGGTCGCATGATTTGTCCCAAAATACGCAGCGTGATCCTTGTGCAGGCCGCTTGCCTCTTGGGGACTCACATGCTCCATGCTCTGCTACAGGATCAGTTGGAGCGTGGCAGTGATTCTTCTTTGACCACCGCTAGTAGGGTGGCCACCAGCATGACCTCAGAAAGGAGGACACTTCTGCGGGGCATGCTGCATGGGTAACCAACACGGCCCCTCGTGTACACTACCGTTTAAAAGTTTGGGGTCATTTGGAGATTTTTATGTTTTTGAAAGAAATTTATACTTTTTATTGGATTTGAAATAAAACTAGTAATATAAGGTTAAAATGTGGACTGTCAGCTTTAATTTGAGGGTCTTTTCATCCATATCAGATGGACCGTTTAGAAATGACAGCACCTTTTTTACATAGTCCCCCCCATTTTTGGGCATCAAAACATATTGGACAGTTTAACAATGTAGAACAAAGAAATCATTTTTAATACTTGGTTGCATATCCTTTGCATGCCATGACTTCCTGATGTCTGTGACCTATCAACATCAGAGTCTGGATAACTTATTTTCAGGTTGTCCTACAAGCGATACAAAAACTCTTTGCATTTGAACGGATCTCTATGGGAATTGGGGGGTGGGACTAGATTCAGCTGTAAATTATGCTGATACAGTATGGAGCACATTTCCTGGCTAAATGGCTTTAAGTCATCAAGGGTCCAAGGTATCAAATGAGCCTCAAACCATCATGCTGCTGCCAGATATGCAGTAGATACTACAATAATTGTTTCTCCTGATTAACTTTCCTGTTGAACTCAATGGATTAAATATTCAGGAGAAACAATGCTTGTAGTATCTACTGCATATCTGACAGCAGCACGGTGGTTTGAGGCTCATTTGAACAGAGAGGAGAGGGGAAGAGGGGAAGTGGAGACGCTCATGGACACTATACTGGGTGCTCTCGCTGGCTTCATCCTGCAACACACAATATTTCATCGTTATGTCAACGTCACAATGTAGAAGCACATTTTCATGCATATTAGTTTGATTCAATGTGTGCTTTTCAAACAGTCATGAGTTGACTTATTATTAATAACTGAAAAATAAAATATATGTCTACTTACCATCTATTTCTTGTATTTCACACCTGTGCGGGCTGCCTCCAGGAGTTGCCTTTTGGACAGGAATACTTTGTACATAGCTGTGCACTCTTCAGTAAAGTTTATACAGATTTGCAGCTCTGCCTTTACACTGTCAATTTGAAGGCGATTTCTTTCATTTCTCCATGCTGTTGTCATCATAGAGAAGACCCGTTCGGTGTGCGCATTACTGCATGGTATTGAGAATATGTATGCAGCCACTTTTTTCAGATTTGGGAGTGGAACATCAGCTTTGCTGAACAGCTTCAGGTATCGCTCCTCACTGTGGGCCTCCTGCATTTCAGGAGAACTCAAAACTGCCTCCACAGTCCCATACTCCTCGTATAGGCCATCCATGTTGATGTCCTTCAAGTTGCAGGCCTGGACAGCACCACTGATCTCTTCAAAGGGCACATCACTTGACAGATCCAATTTGGAGATTCTGCTGTGCAGGCTGTTGTCATCAAAGTCGTACCTATCGCTCAGGTACTTCCTAGCCCTCTCATAGAAGCTAGTGAAGTCAACATCACACTTCCTGGTCTGGTCTGGAGTGAGCTGACGCAGCTTAGTGTTTACAGCAAATCCAAAAAAGTGGTCCTTATGCCTCCTCTCAAGTTTCCTGTCAAGCTCACTCATAAGCTTAAACACAGAGGTGATGCTAAATGACTTTGCCTCCAGTGCCTCAATGCAATCACAGAATAACTTGAGTGTGTGACTAAGGAAGAGGAAGTAGATCTCTGCCATGTCAGATGAATCTCCTTCATCGCTAAAGCACATCCACACCACTTTGCTGCAATCTTCCTGGCCAAGACTTCTGAAGTAGCTTCTGAGGGGTACCCAGTACTTCAAAATTCGGTCAACAGATGGCAGCAGAGATAACCATCTAGTGACAACATGCCGCAAAAGGTTGCAATCACTGACTTCCAAAAATTCACAAAATTCTCTGAGTTGTGCTGTTCTGCTGGCAGATATACTGAAGTGACTATATACTTTGAGTACAATGTTCTCTACATCAACGTTAAGACACCCAGCTGCATATTTTGTTGTGTTGTGTAGAATATGGGCTAAGCAGTTAGCAGCAAGCATATCATCCTGGGCAAGCTTTAATTTTTGGTAGACACTGTTGTGTTTTCCATAGTTTACACTTGCATTGTCTGCCGTGTATGCTGAGACTTTATTCAAGTCCAGCCCAGATGCTTCTAACTTGGTTAAAAGCTGATTAGCGATGGCCACTGATGTTTCCTGACTATCACTATAAAAATCCAGAAGGACATGCTGCACACCTTTCTCAAAATGGAAATATCTCAGCAAGATGGGAAAGCACTTTGTTGAGCCTTTGTTGGAAGCATCAGTGGCTAGAGAGAAAGGAAGCTCATTGTCCTTTATGTAGTCAGTGTGGGTCTCGACAGAGAATGGTGCCAGTACATTTTCGCAGAGTGCCTTAGCCTTTGTTTTCCCGCATGTGATGCGTTTAGCTATTGTTGAATCGTTGTAAATTTCCCTATCCACTTTAATGCCACAGTCTACACTCCTGTAAGACTGATGGTGTTTGACCGTGTGATAGACTTTGCAGAGCTCTGCTGCTGTCGTTTTGTTCTCAACGGGGGATCCGGTAGGAAGGAAAAAAGACGAGAGGGAAGATGTACCTGCACTCCTCAGATTGAGTCGATGCTTGTCGGTCAAAGCGTGACGTTCTATGGCGCCTTTCCCTTTGCTGCTCACATCGAAGTCAGTTCTACACACTGTGCAAAATGCATGAAATTCGTCAATTTTGCTTCTCTTTATGAAATCAATTTCCTTGCTCCATTCCTCGCTAAAAGACGTCTTTCTTTTCGGCATCTTTCGGCAAATTTCCGTTGCTAGCTAGCTGGCATTAGTTTTATCTGACCTCACACACACACCCGCACCGCGCGAGAGACCCGAGCCGCTGATGGGAAAAAAACATACACACACACACAAAAATGCACGGAGCAACGTACGTAACGTAGCCAATAAGCTGGCTGCCAGCTGATTATATATATTTTTGTATACCAATGAAACGCAAGCTTTTATTTGATGTAAATCTAAGCCAATAAAATGTTTGAATAACAGGTCGACACTGTAATTCTATGTTTAAACATAATCACTTAAACAAAAGCCGGACAATTATGCTCACTTTCACAAAAGCCGGACAATTGTGCGTCCGGCAAGAGGTCGCGCCGGACAGAGGACAGCTGGGTCAAAAACCGGACTGTCCGGCTCAAAACCGGACGGATGGCCACCCTAACCGCTAGGCTACTCGCGTTGCCTCTTGGCTTCTCGTCTCCGGTTCTCCGCGGCTAATAGCCGGGGGTAGATGAGCCTGCCTCGCTCAGTTGGGTGGGCATCAGGGAGGGCCGATGCTTCCTGTGGAGCGAGGGCCCTTTCCCCCGGCGTGCGTGCCGCATGTTAGTACTCTAGCACTTTGAGTTTGAAAGGATACAATGACAATGAAGTGCAGACTGTCAGATTTAATTTGAGGGTATTTTCATCGATATCAGATGAACCATTTAGAAATTATAGAACCTTTTGTACATAGCCCCCCCCCTCCATTTTTGGGCATGAAAAAATATTGGACAGTTTAACATAATGTAGAATAAAGTAATCATTTTTTATATTTGCTGACATATCCTTTGCATGCCATGACTTCCTGACTGATGTCTGTGACCCAACAATATCAAAAGACTCTTGATATCTTATTTTCTGCTACTCCTATAAGCGATACTATAACCTCTCTGCATTTGAATGGATCTCTATGGGAATTGGGGGGGTGGGATTAGATTTAGCTGTAAATTACACTGGAACAGTATGGAACACATGGTTGGCTAAATGTCATCAAGGGTCTGACGTACCAAACAAGCCTTAAACCATCACTCTGCTGCTAGAAATACAGTAGATATGGATGGATAACTTGAAGGGTTTCTTCTCCTGACTTATTTTTCCATAGAGAAACAACCCTTAAAGTGATCCATATCTGCCAGCAGAGTAATAGTTTGAGGCTCGTTTGATACCTCACACCCTTGATGACTTACAGACATTTTACCAACCATGTATTCCATACTGTTCCAGCATAATTTACAGCTAAATGTAGTCCCACCCCCCAATTCCCACAGAGATCCATTAAAATGCAGACGTTATAATATCGCTTGTAAGAGTACCAGAAAATAAGATATCAAGAGTCTTTTGATGTTGTTTGGTCACAGACATCAGGAAGTCATGCCATGTAAAGGATATGCGACCAAATTACTTTATTCTACATTATGTTAAACTGTCCAATATTTTTTGATGCCCAAAAATGGGGCGGACTATGTACAAAAGGTTCTATAATTTCTAAACTGTTCATCCGACATGGATGAACATACCCTCAAATTAAAGCTGACAGTCTGCACTTCAACCTCATTGTCATTGTATCCTTTCAAACTCAAAGTGCTAGAGTACAGAGTACAGTGTCAGTGGTTTTAATGTTGTGGCTGATCGGCGTATATAACTGCTCTTGAAGGCAGTGGACCTCCATCAAGCTTTTCTAGTTGTAGGCTAGCTTGTCATCATGGACAAACGGTGAGATTGGGAAACCTGAAAACTGACACTCCATATCCAATGAGTTTGGAGGAGGATGTCATTTTTTCCCTTGTTTCCAAAACCCAAATCAAACAAGGAAAAGTGTAGGCTGTGGATAAAACTATGGGCGACCTCATTCACGATTGAACCCCTCGGAGATTACGAAGCACATCTAACGTTATGTTTGCTCCAAAGTAAAAAGCTTGTTAACATCAACGTTACCCTTATTTTGGTTTTAATAGCTACCATTACCATAACTGAAAAAAAGAAACTAGCTACACAATGGTAGCCAATTGACTTAAAATATATCAAAATCAAAATCTATTTCAACAGTTTTAAATGGTCTAATAATGCAACGTTAATCACCTCCTTTAGCTTTGGCTATCCGTAATGGATGTCAGTCGGATAGCTACTGTTTAGCTCTATCTAAAAAGGGACACAATAAATTAAACTTTAAAAGAAGCTTTTACTCTGTGCCACATCTGCTTTTTCTTTACTCTCTGTTAGAAGAAACACTAAATTAAAAATACCTCTGGAAGCAGCTATCCCGGAGACCAAGCAGCTATGTCTTTATAAGACTTCTTAATGAAATGACAACTCAATGAGCATGCAGAATCCCTATTTGTATTTAAATATTCTGATGTATTTAAACTACAGATCCAAATTGTTTGCTGCAAATTTCCTACGAAATCCAAAAAATATTAACATCCATGTAGGATAAAGATAACATAACAATGTGTTTATCATAAAACTGTTCTTTAGCATATCAAACTCATATGTACAATTTTTAAAGTGGCTGAAAATCCAAAAATGTTCAGGATCAGATACATGAGTGTATTGTATTTAATTATGGCACAAATAACCCTCCATATGTAATGACCTGAGGTCGAAATGATAATAGCAAGACAAGTATACTGTACCATTTATTTTGCACTCTGGTCTTTCATCATCCTCACTTTCCATTGGAGGTAGCCATAGATATTCTGGAGGCATCCAAGTCCTAATCTTTTGGGTAAAATAAAATCAAATTGTATTTTTAGGGGGATTATGAGGAATGTTAGTGAAAATATCAAGGAAATAAGGCTGAGAAATCACCCACCCAAAACAGCATAGCATACAAAGACGATGTCTACCATTTTATCAAATTGTTTAGCATCCAATTAAAATTTTTATACAAACCCCAATTCCAAAAAAGTTGGGACAGTATGTAAATGCACATAAAAGCAGAAAGCAGTGATTTGTACATTCTCTTTTACATATATTTAATTGAAAACAGTACAAAGAAAAGATATTTAAATGAAGGAACTCAAATCCAACAAGCGTATCACAATAAAACCTGCAGATAAGGGCGGGGCCATTGTGGTAATGGATACTTGCTATTATAAATCTGAGCTAGAAAAGCATCTTGAACAGTCTGGCTCATATCAATTAGTGCAGGGAGATCCCGTTAATTCAATAAAATCTGAAATTAACAATCTATTGCAGCAGACACGTGACTTTAATTGGATAATTAAAAGTGAGTATGAATTCCTTCAAGTTCCTTATCCTGTTACTCCCATTATTTACAGTCTTCCTAAGGTTCATAAAAATCCTATTTACCCCCCACCTAGACCAATTATACGTGGAATAGGATCAGTTACTGAACCCCTTTCTAAATTTATAGACCATTTTTTGAAAGATATGGTATTTGCGTTACCTTCTTTTCTTAAAGATACTAAAGATTTACTAAACTGTCTTAATAGCTGTCAAGTTGATTCTGATACCCTACTTGTTAGTCTGGATGTTGCTAGTTTGTATACTTGTATATCCCTCATTCTGTTGGCTTGGAGTCTGTTTCCAAATTTTTACATTGTCGTGATGAGTCGCAAAATCCTCCCAATTAATTTTTGTTGGAACTTCTAAATTTGGTCCTTACAAAAAATTACTTCAGATATGATGATGTGTTTTATTTACAAACCCAAGGTACTGCAATGGGCACAGCTGTAGCTCCTAATTATGCAAACTTGGTTGTTTGCAATTGGGAAGCAACCTGTGTTTACAATAAAGAAAATAACCGATTTGTTTCCCACATAAAACTTTGGAAGCGCTATATTGATGATATCATCTTATTTTGGGCATCTTCAAAAGATGAGCTTGATCTTTTTGTTACGTATTTGAACAACAGTACAGATTTCTTAAAGTTTACGGTGGAAAGCGATTTGAAATGTGTCAACTTTCTGGATTTAAAATCTTTTAAAGACGACTCTAATAAAATTCAAACCACAATCTATCGCAAACCTACTGAGCGCAATATTATTCTTCACTTTAACAGTAATCATCCCCATCACTTAAAATACAATATTCCCATGGGTCAGTTTTTGCATCTGCGACATAATTACTCTATGTTGAATGATTTCAACTCCCAAGCAAGAGATATTGGACAAAGATTTTCCGTAAGGGGATATCCAGATTCTGTGGTACAGCATGCTTATGTCAGGGCACGTGATACATCTAGATCTATGTTATTGTCTGAAAAACCTTCGAGGGCAACTGCGCCCCGACTTTGTTTTGTGACTGGTTTTAATCATTGTGCAGGTCAAATCAAACGTATAGTTTTAAAGCATTGGCATATTTTACAGACAGAACCCATGCTTCATTCCACTGCCGGAAACTTCCCACTTTTTTCATATAGACGAGCATGCACGATTAAAGATAATTTGGTCCTATATGAAACCAGATCATTCCAATTGGTTATCATTACAAGGAAATTACAAATGTGGTAAATGTGCACAGTGTAATAATACTACAAATTGTAAATATTTTTCACATCCCTTCACAGGTTGTAAGTTTCATTATAGACAATTTATCAATTGTAACTCCACCAATGTCATCTATATGTTGATTTGCCTGTGCAGAAAAGCCTATGTTGGTCAAACAAAAAGACGTCTAAAAATAAGAATCTCCGAACACAAAACGGCAATCCATACAGGCAATATAGAATATGCAATGGCTAAACACTATTTGGAAGCCAAGCATGGTTCTCCCTCCTCATTGCACTTTGTAGGTGTGGAACAGGTTTCATCCATTCGGGGTGGCAATTTTCCAAAAATGTTATCCCAGAGAGAAGTGTTTTGGATTGACAAACTGAATACAATGTATCCTAATGGTCTGAATGATGATTTTTCCTACAGACCATTTCTATAAGGTGGTTGATTTTCTAGATGTATTTATTCAGTTTTGTACGTTTTATGTGTCTGGTTGCGGACAATCTATGTATTTCCTTGATCTTCCTTGATGTTGAATTGTTCACCTTTTAATTGATCATGTGTGTCTAACTAATTATCCTTGCCCTATACAGGTGAGGCATACTATTATCTAATCTATCTAATTAATCACTACAGCTGCTAGCATATAAAAGTTTGGCTTGCAGTATCATGTCTCATGCTCTGACGAAGGCTCCACGCCGAAACGCGTTAGCCAAAACCACAATAAATGGTGTTAATGAGGTAACATCTCTCTTTTTTCTATTTGGTGTGCCGCCATCTCCATAGCCTTTATTAGACTTATGGTTTTTTGTCTGATTAATTTTTTTGGCATCACCACCCAACCCTCCACTCCCCACACCTGCCCCAATCTCCAATCAGCCCTAACAGAGCCTGAAGTCGTCTCCTCACTCCTGGTTAAAGAGGTCCAACAGCTTCAGCCCGTCGGCATAGCCACTCGCAAATACTCCAGAAAGATAAGAGTCATTATTGACCCGTCCTCCCCCTACAAGTCCGCAGTCCCCAGCATCAACAGCCTCATCCCCAGCTCCTCCTCACCTGCTGGATGACTTCCTCATAGCCACCCCCCCCAAGCAAGAGATATTGGACAAAGATTTTCCGTAAGGGGATATCCAGATTCTGTGGTACAGCATGCTTATGTCAGGGCAGGTGATACATCTAGATCCCCCCCCCCCAACACTGGGCTTATCCACCATGGTTTCCCCCTCTTTGAGGAAAAGACAGCAGGACCCCTCACCCAGCTTGAGTTCCTGGGCATAGAGCTCAACTCCACCTCCACAAAGCATCCTCACCCGCCAGCAACTAAATCGCATCACCCTGGTCCTGTCCAACTACCTGGATAACCCCCATTGCATCAAACAACAACTCCTCTCTCTACTGAGCCACCATCACTGACACAGCCCCCTCCCCAGGGCACGGAGGCTACTACAACGGCAGGAGGTTCGCCTTCCCATGGCCCCCGGAGTTGTCCTCCCTCTCCCCTGCTCCATTCCCAGCTTTCTTCGAATTATACCCCATCATCGCATCAGCTGCCCTCTGGGGCCAGGAATGGCCCAGGAAGGTCATCCTCATTCACACTGACAACATAGAAGTGATTCGTTCACATCATCAATAAGGGCAATCCAGCTGTCTTTTCATCATGTCCTCATGCACCGCCTGACTTGGCTTTCAGACTCCCACAAGTTCATCATCCGTACCTCCCATGGCCCTGGCCACAGCAATTCAATAGCAGATTCTCTCTCTCGTCTCAATTTCCAGAGATTCAGATGGCGGCCCCAGACTAAGAACCAACGCAGACACCGGTCCCTCCATTTTCAACCCTGACGTTCCATTGAACCACCCACTGCAGTACCTGGTCACCTAATCTCAACAATCCTTGCTCTCAGCCCTCGTCCCATCCGCCCTACCATCCTATTGGACTGCCTGGAAGTGCTTCCAAACTTCCACTCCATCCACCACCTGCCTTTTCCTACCATCAACCTTCTGACCATCTCCACCTTCACCTACTCCAGCACAGCCTCATCCCTACGTACCTCCACCATCCGAGTGTACCTGGTAGTGCCAACCACTAATCTAAACTCCTCACCGGGTTCGATCCTATCCACCCATATCACCACCCTATGCCAAGGCTACCACTCTCCATCGACTTCCTCCATTCTGCAGTGAATCTTCCTGCTGGCCTTTGTGGGTTCCTGCTATGCTCAGAGTCCACCTCCCCATCCTCAGCCTTCAACCCCACCCCTGCTCCACTGGACATAGTGCCCGAAACTAGGGCGTGTCGTGCAATAAACCAATCAAAATGTCATATCCCATTCCCTTTAAAAGCCTGCTTTTCCACCTAGCGTATTGCTTATATGATGGCGAAACAGACATGCTCGTGCGTGTTTAGTGCGATCAAGGAATAGGCTATATGGATCAATAGTAGCCTATGTGTCACGATGGTTACCAGTACCTGGTTGACTGGGAGGGTTATGGCCCAGAGGAGCGTTCCTGGATCGCTCCCAGTCTGATTCTGGACAAATGAGTCGGTCGTTGGGGGGGGGGGGGGTCCTGTCACGATTCTAGCCTGTCATGTCACGTTTTATGTTTTATTTCTGTCTTAGTTAGATTTCTTGTAAATGTGACGTATTATGTTTAGTCTAGTCACGCCACGTTTTATGTTTAATTCTTGTTACGTTTCATTTTCATTTCATGTCACGTTTCATGTTTGATTCTTGTTACGATTTATTTTCTAGTCTTGTCATGTCACGTTTTATATTTGATTCATGTTACGTTTCCCATTCATTGTTAGCATACACATTTTCGTGTTTTTCCGCAGCCTTGCGTTCATGCTTTATCTCTCTTGCTGTTGCTCACGCTTCCCTAATTGTTTAATTCTCCCGTGTCTAGTTTACTAATCTACTAACGTTAGATCAGGATTGGGTAATACTAACTCTCTAACCATGTGTTCATGTTTACCTTACGTATCTCGTGCATGTCATTTACTAATTTACTAACGCTAGGTCAGGATAGGTTTATTACTAACGATTACTAATTATCTTGTTACCTTGTCAGCCTTCCACACCTGATTTCCATTCGCATGCTGCTCTCAAGCTAAGTGTCTGCACCTGTCTACACCTGCATTTAAGCTCAGTGTTCATGTCTTGTCTTTGTGAAATTGTTGCCTCCTGTTTGTCAGTGCACTTTTGAGTGGTTTTCCAAGCCTGCCTTTTTGTTTACGATCCAAGCCTGTTTATTGACCATTGTTACCGACTTCTGTTTTGTTGACCACTGCCTGCCTGTACCACGAGTTTTTGCCTGCTGTCTTTTGTACTTTTGCCCTGCGGAGCGGACTTTGGTCTTGACTCTTGCATTGCCTTCGACCCCGAGCCTGCCTACCGTCTGCCTGTACTTCTGCCCCGCTGACAGCTACTCTGGTTACTGGACTATTGCATGGTGTACCGATTCTGAGACTGCCTTCTCCCTCGGTACTGTACTTTGGTTTTGGCTGGATTTTTTGTGTATGAACTTTGCTTGTTTTTTGACCACGCTCATTGGACATTCCTTCATTAAAAGCCCTCAGGGGACTTTATCTGCAACCACTGCTTCTGAGTTCCTGGTAGTTCCCGACAGTACTGTTATTTTACAAAATATATGCGGTTAAATTTTGTTAAAAGCACCTGCAACAGCTGAGAATAAGCTACCAATGGCTTCCGTCTCACCATAGAAATCGCCAAATTAGCCTGCTTGTTTAACTAATTTTGTTTGATTATGCAATGAACTCATGTTCAAGCTTCATCCGAAGTTCATTAGGCATACCTGCATTCTAATTTTGATTAACATAAATAATGTTATTTTGCCTTAATGATGACACTAAATACAATAAAGCTGTCAGGTTGGCAACCCATAGGCTATGTTCAGCATATTTTCCCTTCTTTTATAATGTCCTGCTTATGGAAATGTGACCAACCTGTTTTCCTGGTAGCTTAATGCTTTAAAACGATCCACTTTCCCAGGAAGACCGTGAAAAGTGCGATTTACAACCGGGGAAACAGACCTGCTCCTGTCAAGTGCACATGCAGATAATGGCATTCAAATTCATTGTAAATTAATTGTGTAACGTGCCGCAAATTTGTTTTCGTTTCTAATTAGACGCTTAGTTCTCTTTAAAATATTTTCTTCCGTTATGGAATAACAGGTGAAATCGGCAAGGTTTTAATAAGCTGAGAGTATGGAAACCTTGTCACTGTAATTTAAAAAAAATATGAAGGATGAAGAATAGCTAAGGTTACAATTCAGTTAACATGGCGACATTTATCTCAGTTTTTTAACCATAGGCTATCGAAAAAACCTTATGCACAGCGAATCCGCTGTAGCCTAGGCTATTTGAAAAACAATAAATGCAATATTCACTGGACAAGGTTTTAAACTTTTTTCAGTCAGAAGTTCACAACCATTCTATTTACTTACAGGCTGTATTCCTAGATAAACAGGGCTGTATTGTAATGACATCTGAAGCACATTTTCAGAACTCAAATGTCCGTCTATTGCAGTGTGCGAGCTTTCCATTGAATGACAATTCACGCATTAGGTGTAAATGACAATTTGCTTGATATGGGTGTTATCAGCTCCTTTTTAATGGATAGCCATTGTCCCGTACCATCGCACATCGCCTGGATGTTGATGGAGTGAGCTGAAGGACAGGTATGTGGTCTTTGACCTATGGAGCCTTTTATTATTATGCATTTTTTTATAGAGCCTACACAATATTTCACATTGTAATCTTGATATTTTTAGTCATGCTTGTACGCTCTCCTGTGTGTAACAGACAGGAGGGCGTACGCGCTTGTGCACACGCCTATGTAGACGCACTTATATGCGCCGTTAAAATAACATGTAAAGAACTACGACATGACTTTAGACCAGGTTTGTTGTTTTTAGCGCAAGCACTTTCTGCTGGCTCCAGATGGCAATACGCCAAAAATAATCCTGGCCAACACGCCCAGTTCACTTGTAATGGGCGCAAGAATACATGGTATTTAAATGACGTGAACGTAAGGCGTTATAATGAACCATGCGTCGGGTGTAAGATAGCAAAGACACTTGCGTTTGGGTTAGCGCCGCTTAGTGCCGGGTGTAAGATAGGGCCTTTTGATATCCTTTTATACCCAGTTATGATAGCATCACCTGTTTACCGGTGGAATGTTCCAAACAGGTGTTTTTTGAACTCCGCAGTCTTTTTTCCCTGCCCCTGTCCCAACTTCTTTGTGTTGCAAGCATCAAATTCGGAATTAGTGTATATTTACAAAAATCAATAAAGTTGATAAAGTAAAACATTAAATATATTTTCTTTGTACTGTTTTCAATTAAATATATGTAAAATATTTTGTAAAATTTACAAATCACTGCTTTCTGCTTTTATGTGCATTTTACATACTGTCCCAACTTTTTTGGAATTTGGGTTTGTGCATAATTTCCTGTCAGTCAGATCCAGTTTATAAAACTAAGCAAGTACACCAGCCTGGAAGAATGATAAGTCAACAAGTAACAGAGTGAGTAACAGAGAGACTGAAAGAGTGAGCAAGTGAGAGAGTGAGGGAATGACTGAAATGAATGAAAACAGGGATGGGTGATCACAGTGATCATAGTTGTATATCATTGCTTTGTGCAGAGCATTTTTTTAAACTGCGCAACTGAATGTTCATGAACTAATTTCAGTATATTCATTTTCACTGCTTTGCATGTTGGGTTCTACAGAAAAAGGAAAATAGTTAATTGCAGGCTTTTGGGATGGCAGTTGCATTTTATCTAGATTTTACTACAATGGGTGAGTACCAGTAGCAATACCTGTCAGTTTCGGCTGGTATCCACCAGAGGGTGCCAGCCGCCCAGTCTTAGTGCTGCCTTGAGCTTGTTTCTGTACTTTTTCAATTATTAGATTAATATTTCTGGTTGTTGCTGCATGTGTGTGCTGAGTATATTAGTAGTCTCACCTGTTAGTTTAGATATTTAAGTTCATGACTCCCTGTCTTTCATAGCTAGGTCTTTGAGTTTGCTTCTTGTGTTGGTCTCATGCCTAGTCTCTTGCTCAGTGTCTCTAGTGTTAGTTTATGTGCTTGTGTTTGTCCATTTGTTGTGTTGTATTTTTTTCCGGTCGTGTCCAGTAAAGATCATTGTTTATTTTTCCTCCAATCTCACGTCTCCTGTGCTTCTCTTTGTTTGGGTCCAATCTCAAAAACCTGCCTTGTGACAGAAAGACTGCTGCCTTTAAAAATGTAAACTGCAAACTGGCATGCCAGATTGGCATTGTATTATTTGGACACGCTGGGCCCTGGCTCCATCAATAGCTTTGTGTTCTGGTGTTTCTCCTCAGCAGGAGACAAGACACCATGACCACTTTAAGATTTATATCCATAGATAAGCCAGTGCCTCAGCATGACTTAATTGCCTCTTTTGTGCCTGTGGAGTGGAGAGTGGAGGCCTTTGGATAGCAAACTATGAGCAAGTTTGCCATGTCAAATTATACTCTCTGTATTGAAATTATACTCTCTGCCGTAATCTAAAAGTTATATACCCGACAAAACCTATCCAGACACATGTTTGCTCCATTAAAGAGTTAGTTCGGAATTTTGGAAATAATGTCTCATTTACGACTTACCCATGATGTTGTTTATTGATGGAGACCATTTTCAGCTGATTCCATGCTGTCCTTCTTGTGGACATACACACGTTGCTAATGCTAGCGCAACTCTATGGTAGCATCCACTACGAAACGCACTTAAACACTCCACAGTGTACCCAAAGCAAATAAAATACGACGACAGTCTATCTGAGTTAATTTGAGTGTTCATACCATAATCAGCGAACGTGGCCATTGCAACTTTGCTCTTCTTTGTTGTTGTAGTCGACCAGTGCCGGCACTACATTCGTAGGTAACGTAAATTATCACTCTCCGCCGCTGTACTTCTCCGTATATTCTAATTCCACAGAGAATATAGGTCAGCACAAAGTAAAGGATTCAATGATAGTTTGACTTTAAAAATGATGGTACAAACACTCAAATTAACCCCGATAGACTGTCGTCGTATTTTATTTGCTTTGGGTGCACTGTGGAGTGTTTAAGTGCGTTTGGTAGTGGATGCTACCGGTTACCATAGAGTTGCGCTAGCATTAGCAACGTGTGTATGTCCACAAGAAGGACAGCATGGAATCATCTGAAAATGGTCTCCATCAATCAACAAAGCCATGGGTAAGTCGTAAATGAGACATTATGTCCAAAATTCCGAACTAACCCTTTAATGTACTGTATGTATGTGGGTCATATAAAGTTTAACCAAATAAGTAAAATAGTATAATTTATTTTGAAATGTAAAATAATAAAAAAAATCATATTTGTGAACACAATTTTCTGAACAAAGTTTTCTGAACAAAATGTCAATAATAATAATGCATTTTATTCATGATGTGCTTTTCAAACAACCAAAACACTGGATGCAGAAAATTGTTCAAACATATGATTTAGTCATTTAAATTAATTTTTAAAGTTTAACACGGATGAATTGCACATTATTTCCACTTTAAATGATTGGCATTCGACACTTTCACATGACACAAAGTTTAAATGACCGCATTCTCTTCAGATGGTAAGATGAAAAAACATAGGTCCATGTTACATTAAAAAATTTAGGAAACAGTTGGTAGAATTGCTTTGGAATAGAGATTGTTTAATTTAACATTGTTTGTTGTATTTTGATATCAATATCGGCAGACCTTCATTTTGCAGGACTAGTTTTAATGACTTGTAGACAGTGCTTTGTATGCATGAATAATTTGGAATTTTTGTATGTTGAAAATGTTTTTTGTCAATATAATTTCTTTTTGTACTGTGTTTTGTCCGGGAAGTGAGGTTTAAGGAAAAATGTGTTTATTTTATGAATCCAGCAGTTCTAACACTCAATGCCCTTGTTAAATGCCCAGCACTCTGAATACTGAACACAAGCGGTATCACATGCTAAAACCCCTCACTCAACCGACATTTAATTATATTCAATGGATTCAATTTAATAATTATTATTTTAAATGACAATCAACAATTAAATTGCCAAATTCGTTGATAGGTCAGTTGAACAGTAAACTGGTGGGTCAACCAACAATTCAAAACAAAGTCTAAATCAGGTCTTAATATTAAATAATTTTACTCCAAGAAAAACCGTCAATTAGAATAATTAATTGGAATCATACATTCATTAATGAACGTAGGCTCACTGCTTAATATTTACAAAAAGGAGACATTAAACCAGATGATAAATTGAAATTACCAGAAAAGAGATAGAGAGATAAGCCAGAACTTGCCAGAATATTCCAGTTTCAGTGCAGGAGGGACAAAAGAAAAGCCAGCTATAAAAACTCAGCTGTCCCAAGTTTACACAACCAAGGAAAAACTTTCTCTCTAAGACTCCAGGAACTGCTGCAGCACCAACACCACTCGCAGAACTTCCCAGCTCCACAGCCCCAAACTTAATTAGCCAAAATTTCACCTTCAGCCACCCATAAATACCTTTCTCCCCAAGCATTGAGGTGATGCCGAGGTTTGAAAGGAGGGGGATGGGGGTTCAGTCTCCTTTATGACAGGGACGGGTTTATCTAATAGCTGACCGCTTTACTTATTCAACAATCTAATGTTGTAGGGAGCAGGCCTGAGCACCATAATAATGTTATCAAATCATTAAGGGTTTTAGCGTCTTCTTAACAAGACCCAACATGTGAGTACAGTGGGCTCCAAAATGATCAAGTTGAGTCAGTATGCAAAATATTACATTTCAGGCCAAATATTACATCCATGTAACAAGATTAATAGTAACAGCCTAATCTCCGCTTTAAACTGGAGCTGCCTTTAAAAATGTCCAAACTGGCATGTCTAACAATTATTACCGACATTGACATTAGGACTTTCAATGATGATTTCAATGTAACAGATAGGCATTAAAACTTAAAATGGAAAGGAATCCAGGTGGCCATGTGGTATTCTCTGGCCACGCTAGGCCCTGATTCCATGAACATCTTTGTGTTCTGGTGTTTCTCCTCAACAGGAGACAAGACACCATGGCCACTTTAAGATTTATATCCATAGATAAGCCAGCGCCTCAGCATGACTTAATTGCCTCTTTTGTGCCTGTGGAGTGGTGGGGGGAAAGAGAATGGGATATCTTAGGTCAGGTCAAGCAGAACAGTACTAGTACTATTGAATGGACTATGAACAAGTTTTCCATGTCAAATTATACTTTCTCTATGGAAGGCCGTAATCTAAAAGCTATATACCCGACATTTTGTAATGAATAACTGATGATGATGCATATCATTTTACAAGATAATTAAATCTAGAGAGAGATATGCATACACATACACACATGCAAACACACATACATTCTAGCTCAAAGAAACACACAGGCATGAATTCAGTCATTTTTCCTTTACCATGAATTACAAATAAATGAAAGTGTTTGACACACTTACAGCTGGTTTAATGAAGCTGTCTATCAAGGTAGCCAGCCAGCTGTATGAATGAAACAAACATGTGGCTATATGTAGCTGGCTGCACCATGTTTTGAAAAGTTACGTAAACAGTTACAAATTCAGTCAAAGGTTTCATGGCGTACCTTGTGGCCATGTAGCTATCGGAGTCATGAAAGGATTTTACATGAGGTTTGCATGTGAAATGATAGAGAATGCATTTCAGAAATAGAAATTAGCTTACCACAAAGATTGTTCAGCTGTAAAAGCAATAGTTAAACTTTTTTGGTAAGTATTAATTATCAAGCAAGCTAGCTCCTGCACAAAATAAACTGGAGATGACCACTAATCACTAATGGAACACCCCTTTTTAAAAGCGAGAGTCAGACCTCTCCAGGGCTGTTTATTGCCTGCGCTGCTCTTGTGTGATCTACTGCTGCTGCTGCTTTAAAAAAATTGCTAGGATTTAGAAGACTGCTTTTCTTTCTTAGCAAAGACACGCAGGAACTTCTTTAGATTAGAGTTTAGGTTTAGTTCCTTAGGACTTCTTTTCCTTTTCTCTTTCTCTTTTCTAGTTCTTTCCTCAGTTTATTTTCAGTCCTCTTTGAGGTTGTAACCTTGGTTACCCTTTTTCTCCTACCTCCTTATTTTAGCTCATTTGTATTTTTTTCTGGGTTGTTTTTTTGTTAGCTTATACGCCGGGGGTTATTTCCCTTTTCCTTTTCTTTCTCCCTACTTGTGGTTCCCACATTAGTGGGTAGCTTTTGGATCCCCCTCCGGTCGTGTCTGGTTCTCCGACCCCTTCCCCTCCCTCACAATACACAAAAGCCATATGGAGGTACCAGCGACCCAGTTGGGGTTTGAACAAATCGCTCCCATCACAGCTCTAACAAAAAAAACGGCACCTTCGCGGTTTCAATGGAATCCGAATGTTGAGGCAGTGTTCAAGGATTTAAAAAAAAGGTTTAGTTCCGAGCCCATCCTGATCACTCCCAACCCTTCATTCCCCTTTGTGGTAGAGGTTGATGCCTCTGAGTTGGGAGTAGGGGCTATATTGTCCCAGCATTCACCCCTGGACCAGAAAGTGCATCCGTGTGCCTATTTTTCCCGAGGCCTGACACCGGCCGAGAAAAATTATGACGTAGGGGACCGGGAGCTCTTGGCGGTGGAATTAGTGCTTGAAGAATGGGGACATTGGCTCGAGGGGGTCAAGCATCCCTTCACTGTTTGGACTGATCATAAGAACCTCGAGTATATTCAGGATGCCAAACGTCGGAACTCGAGGCAAGCCTGCTGGTCGCTGTTCTTCTCATGCTTCAATTTTATATTAACTTATCGGCCAGGCTCCAAAAATGTGAAACCGGATGCGCCCTCCCGGATATTTGACCAGTCTGAAGACAAACGTCCTCCCTAGCCTATTGTTCCCGCGGCTTGGATTTTGGCCCCAGTCATGTGGAACATAGAATCCCTGGTGCTAGGGGCCCAGCGACTGGAGCCGGATCCGGGTGGAGTCCCCCCTAATTGCCTGTTTGTGCCCTCTAGAGTGCGGGCCCAGGTAATGCAATGGGGATATTCCTCTCATTTGGCGGGTCATCCGGGCATCCACCGCACCAAGGATTTTTTAGTTGGGCGATTTTGGTGGCATGGGATGGAAAAAGATGTGCGAGAGTTTGGGTCACAATATATATAAAGGGTCACAGCTCTCGCCATCTGGGCTCTTACGTCCTTTGCCCGTCCTGAGTCGACTATGGAGCCACACACTCTTTTCATAACCAGTCTACTACTATCCGATGGGCACACTGTGATCCTGGTAATGATGTTCTCGAAAGCTGGCCATTTCATTCCTCTGCCTAAACTTCCTTTGGCCTCGGAGACCACACGATTGGTAATCAATCACGTTTTCAGGGTTCATGGTCTTCCCCGGCACATAGTTTTGGATTGTGGGCCCCAATTTATCTCCCGATTTTGGCAGGCATTTTGCTCGCTTTTAGGGGCATCTATTAGTCTTTTGTCCAGATTTCATCCGGAGACTAATGGGCAGACTGAGCACCCTCTGCTGCCTGGCTTCTGCGAACACTACCATGTGGAGTAGACATCTGGCGTGGGCGGAATACGCACACAACACGTTGTGTAATGTGTCCACGGGTCTCTCCTCATTCGAGGCTCAAGTCGGCTACCAGCCTCCCTTGTTCCCTGAACAGGAAGGGGACATAGGGGTACCGTCTGTCGAACTCTTCATTCGACGGTTATCGGGCCACCTTCCCTTCTGCGCGCCGTAGCCAATCAGAAAAGGCTCGCTGACAGGCATTGCCGTCCGGCGCCTTCCTATTAGTGGTGTGTCGTTTGCGAACGAGTCGGCTCTTTTAGGTGAACGTTGGGTGCCGACTCGCATATCTGAAGAGCCGATTTGTTTTGTAAATGAACACAAGACAAGTGCTTGTGGTCTTGGTGGAACTTTTATTTGTTTTTTTCTTCAAGTTCCATCTGTAATCAAAGAGAATCATTTTTTAGGCCAAAAATAAATAAAACCACTATAAGAAAATAACATTAATAATAATTTAAAAAACAATTTAATTGTTGGTCAGTTTAATTGTTATGATGCTGCAGTTTTGCACATTTATTTTTTTATGCATTTATTTATTTTTCTTTGTTATGATGCAATATCATGTTCTATTTTGTGTCTCTTTTGTTTTGAAATGTTGAACTATGCACTGTGTTTAATGTGCAATTTATTTCAAGACATAAAAATGGCCTACTTTCAATGCACATGTGTAATAGCGTCTTACTGTTTTTACATTTATTTAAATAGTTTTTATAACAAACAAAATGCAAAATAATGTTATTTTGGTAATTAGAAGGTAGAGTAAGATTCCTTTGAACAATTTAAGTGATAGATGTGCACAAACCCCAATCATAGGTCAAAATATCGCTAACTTTGGCCCATTTTTCAAAAACCGGAAATGCTACTGAATGAAGAGCCATTTGAGAGCTCTTATTGGTGAGCTGAGCCAAATGATCTGACTCACTGAAAATAGCCGGAATGCCCATCACTACTTCCTATTGTGTGGGTCAATGGGTGTGGCTTTCTACATGGGACCTCCCGTTACAGGTTGAGTCTTGTAAGCTTGCCCCGCGTTTCATAGGACCTTTTAAAATAATCCGGAGGATCAACCCGGTCACGGTTCGCCTTCAGCTTCCCTGGTCCATGAGGGTTCATCCCACGTTTCACGTCTCTCGCCTTAAGCCTGTACTCATTAGCCCGTTGGCCCTGTCTGAGGAGCCTCTACCTCCACCTCGACTCATTGAGGGCCAGCCGGCGTACACTGTCCGTTGTCTTTTGGCTAGTAGAAGTGTGGGTCGTGGGGTGCAATACCTTGTGGACTGGGAGGGCTGTAGTCCGGAAGAGCGCTGTTGGGTTTCTTCGAGGAACATTCTAGATCCGGAACTCATAGCTGACTTTCACAGGCGTTGTTCGGAAGGACTGTCTGGGGCCGCTCCTTCGAGGGGGGGTTTTGCAGCCTGCTCTGCCTTTTCTGCGGGTGTTGCCTCTCGGGGCCATGAGAGGGCGCTCCTGCTCCACATTCCAATTATGGTTATGGGTATCAGGTGCGGGCCGGCTATTTAACCTCTTCCTACCAAGGGCAAAATATACCAATTTTCGCCTGTTTTCACTAGTGACTAACAAAGCTGTTTATCTCAAAAACTGTAAAGGCTACAAATATGGTTCATAGCTTTTATTAAAACAGAGAACTGCACTATTATGACTAAGTAATGCCCTTTTAACTGGTCTTCCAAAAAAATCAATTGAAAAACTACAGCTTATTCAAAATTCTGCAGCTAGACTTTTAACTAAAACAAGGAAGAGAGAGCATATAACACCTGTTTTATTTTCACTGCACTGGCTTCCAGTATCTTTTAGAATTGATTTTAAAGTCCTTTTATTTGTATACAAAGCATTAAATGGCTCAGCACCCTCGTACATTACAGACCTCCTGTCTTTTTATGTGCCAACTCGAGCTCTCAGATCTGCCACAGTCAACCTCCTCAATGTACCTCTTGTACTTCATAAAAAAGAGTGCCTTCAGCTACTACGCCCCAAAACTTTGGAACACTCTCCCGCAAGACATTAGGATGGCAGACTCGGTCGGCACTTTTAAAAAACAGCTCAAAACATACCTTTTTAAACAAGCTTTTAAATGATTTCATATTATTGTTTTATTTTATTTGTCTTATTGATTATAGTCTATTTTTACTAGTTTAGCTACTTTAAATCTTATATTATTGTTTTATTTTATTTGTCTTATTTTTATTTGTCTTATTTTTATTTGTCTTATTGTTTTCATGTTTATACTGTTTTAACTATTTTATCTGTCAGTTTTTATCAATATTATTTTATTGTTTTATTTTATTTGTCTTATTGTCTGTTATAGATTTTTACTATTTTAACTATTTCTATTTGTCAGTTTTTATTAATACTCTATTTGTTATTTCTATTGTTTTTACTTTTTGTTTGATGTGCATCTTGTAAAGCACTTTAGAGCTGCATTCTTTTGTATGAAGGGTGCTATACAAATAAAGTTTATTATTATTATTATTATTATTGCGGCCCTATATGAGCCACCCCCTGTTGCTGCTGCTGCCGGAGCTGCAGAAAATGCAGTCCACCCCCGAGAGAATCTTGATGTTTCTGAATGGTATGATAACAGTCGTATGTAACGTCAACATCTGTAATAAATATTTGCCTAGAATCCGGAATCCTGTTTTGTTTTTCTATTAACATTACGTTACCATTACCGCAATAACAGGATAGCTGTTTACAAATTGCTGGACAGCAACAACTACTGCCACTAATAGCAGTCGTAATATCTGTAATTATCAATATCTCGCTAATTTGAATCTGGAATCCCGAAAATTCTCAGTCTTTCTTACAAGGGAGAAACTGCAGTTCTTGAAGTGTAGATAATATAGCTAACGTTACATAACTAGATAGCTACAGATTATTTAATTAATCAACAACAAAACAAGCAATGCAAGCTACAGCTAACGTTACACCGAACTTAGAGGCAGCAGCTCCCAGCGAGCCAAGTGTAGCGGTAACGTTAGTAAAAGAAAGCAGACGCACACAAACTTTATTTGCAGACGTGCCTAAGTTACCTCAAATGACAGAAATGAATGAAAAACAGCCATTATAAATTAAAATTTCAGCTCAGCTAACATTATTAGCATACCTTTACTTCTCAGTTTTAGACTAGTTTCGACAGCAATGTAACCCACTCAGTCTCACACTGCCATGTAACCTCTCTCGTTTCTGGCTGCATAGCAAGATGATATATAAGGAGTTATAGCTAACTTTGCTATTTCCGATGGTGAATTAAATATAATGTTATACAGAAATGCTAATTAGTTACTTACTTTCAAAGGGAGTGAAGGACCAGTGTAGTGGATGGTGGGAATGGCCCACTCAGTGAGGGAGTAGAAGCTCCCAAATCCCACCTGGACAGCAATTGCATTTGTGAATAAATAATTCTCCAAATGCAAATTACAGATCCTTGAGCTCAAGCAGATTGCAGCCTCCTTCATGTGGCCAAATTCTAGCCATTTTTTCAGCAGTGACGTGTCCAGGGGGTGGCCGGGGGGGACCATGGCCACCCCTGAAAACTGATTAGCCACCCCAGATGCGGAGTTATGATAAGCCAATGGCCATTTTCATCAACTTAATGAGGCGAGACCATCTTCCGCGCTGGTTTCAGCAATGTTCAAAACTGCGCGCTGCCTTATCGTTCCTGGATTCACAGAACATGGGAAGACCAAAGACTGAAGAGGTGAGGTGGTACATGCTTGGCATGTTTTTTATATGTATAATAGACAGTGATGTGCATGTATTATTATAATATATAGCCTAGCTTAAAACGTTTTCGCTGTCTCTGGTTGGCTTACAATGTACCTCACCTCAGCTGGCTAGCAAAGCTAACTACACTGTAGAAACAGGCTGAGCAAACGTTATTATTGATAACGTTGTCGTAAAGTTTCTTCTTACTGTGAAAAATGCCAAACTTGTTTACATTCTCGGACAGATGTTGGGGAAATCTTTTAATACAGCGGAAATTTTGTCAGCAATTATATCGGGAAATACCCTCTTTGAAAACAAAAAAGAAAGAAAGGAAAAAGGCTATGCTGTTACTGCATACCATTTTCTTTGCCAAACCTGCATCATAGCCCGGAGCTTTCAAAGCCATAACAGCACGGAAACCCTTTTAAAAAATGTAATTAAAAACCGTAAGCTACATTGAAACTAAACAGGCCATTTTAGTTCATAAAACGCAAAAGTAAGCTAGCGAGCACAAGTGGCTTACACTAGGCTGTCGGGTATATAACTGAGATTACGGCCTCCCATAGAGAATGTATAATATGGTGATATATGGTGAAATATGGTCATAGTCCATTCAATAGTACTTGGTTACCAAGAGGCCTGCTTTGCTGACCTGATCTAGGATCTGCGTTTCTCTCTTCCCCCTAGTCCACAGGCACAAATGCAATTAAGCCACACTGAGGCGCTGGCTTATCTATGGTATAAATCTTAAAGTGGTCAGGGTGTCTTGTCTCCTGTTGAGGAGAAACACCAAAACACAAAGATATTCACGGAATCCAGGGCCTAGCATGGCCAGAGAATATCACATGGCCACATGGTCTCCTTTTCCATTTTAAATTTTGAATGCAAATATGTTATTCAATTGAAATCATCAATTGACAGTCTTAAGGTTGATGTAGGTAATGGTTGTTAGGCCAGCCAGTTTGTGTTTTACATTTTTGGCCCAACTCCAGGTTCAAGCATAGGCTAGGGTGTTACCACTGGTCTTCTCACATGGAGGTAATATTTTTGCCTTAATGTGAAGATCACACAACTGCACAGATTTAATGACGTATAATTTTTTTAAATTATTACTTATTGATTTATTTTAATATAGGCCAAAGTATTTGTTGTGCATTTTTTTTGAGCATAAAATGTTGCTCATTACCTGCGTTTATTTTAGATGGTGTTTTTTGCACATCTTTATCAGCATCTTTTTTTTCCACTTGGGGGCATGTTTGCTCCCATTGACCATTTATTCATTATTATTATTTCTTTTTACACTTTCGGAAGATTTTCTTTATTGTAAATAAACATTGTTTTATATATAATAAAAAAAGTCAATTTCATCAGTTTAGCATTTGTCATTATTCATGACTATAGACTCGGTGTAGACAGAAGAATGTAGCAACCCTAATCTAACTGATACAGATGTTTTCCATATAGGGAAATGGCTTAACATCACCTAGACATTGTTACTAGTTGGTAATAGTCATTTTTAAATAGACTAACTGCATTCTTCAACTGTAGGTCTATATTTTGTTAAACAGACCTAATTGTGGTGCTATTCCAGTGATTCTGTTGATGATGGCAATTGTATTGAGTCCAGGGCTGCGTGGAGTCGATGTCATTCACAACTTAAATGTTGAATCTTTCGTAGATTGTAAATTTGTTTTTCTAGCCTTAATTAGGCTATGTGTTACTGGTGCAGAAACGTGTTGGTACAAATTGACGGGGACACGTTATTCCCAATGTTGGTTTAGATGGTTAGACATTTCTTTAAACATGGGATACATATAACTTCAAATATTTCCATCTAGAACCATGTAAAAAAAAAAGTGCAAATCTGGGTAAAAGATGGTAAAGGAACGTAATTGTAAATTGGTCATTGTTTAATTTTTCCCGACTCAAATCCAGAATTCTTTACCGGTGTAGCAGAGTAAAGACGGCTGTGGTCTACTATACAATTATACACTATACAAGCTCTCCAAACCCATGTAGCAGCACAGTGAATCCTGTGTATTTTCACCAGAGTCCACCAGTCAAATGTCCGCCAGTTTCCTAAATAACATAAAAACACCCCTGCATAATAATAATGAACAACAAACTCATCCTCATGTTATCATGTTATCTCTCCCTCGTTGTTATGTCATAGAGGTGCGCAGTTTCTCATGTCACATTTGTTTTTTATAAATCCGAAAATCTGCGTGGAGTCTGGCGTACGCACCATTTGAAACCATTTTTGTGCGCATGCATACCCCTGGCATTTTATTAAGCCCATTGATTAGGTAATGGACAACAGCTGAAGTGATTACAATGAATCACAGCTGTTGCCATACCTGCAGCCCCCTGGTGGACAGAACCCCAATTCCCTTCCTGGTGCCACATACCCTTTCCCTAGCTTCGAGCCATCTGAGGAGGTGATAATAAGCCAGGAAGGGGCACATGCAACTTCAAGGACACCCCAGGATCAAATAACAGACCTGGCACTGGTGGCCTAGACAGATGTCTCCAGCTGGTCATGGCAGGTACATGACCCATGACTAGAGCTGGAGAAGGACCCTCTGAGAGGCCTACAGCCATAGGCAGTAAGAGGGCCCCTGGAAATGGAGCCACAGCATCAGGCCTAATGGGGCCCATGGCGGTGCCCTTGTCTGGCCCCATGGGACAAGGTGGCATTTGGTCCTCTGCCAGGCCAGAAGGTCCTGGCGGCTCCCCTGGATGGGGCAGCAGAGCTACAGGCTCTCATGGGCCCCCGGGACAGGGTGGCAGCCAAGAAGCCTCAGGAGGGCCCACTGCAGCAGGCGGCAAGGCCTCCGCTAGAAAACCTGCAGCAACAAGAGGTAGCAAGGGACCCTCTGGAGGGCTCGCAGCTACAGAAGGTGGCGAGGGACTATCTCTCAAGAAATGAAAATCAAATTTTCAAAACTCAATTAAAAAAAAAAAAATCTGAAATTAAAAAAAAATTTGAAAATCTGTCTGTCCACCCGGGTCAAAGCAATGGGGTTTTCAGGGCTCGAGTTCACACCTCTTCAGCAAATCCTTACCGTAGTCCTTGAACCTTCTATTCTGCCCTCCTGCGGATCTCTTCGCAGCAGTGTTCTCCATAGAGGACTCTGCGAGGCAGCCGGTGATCTGGTAGGCTGCATACATGGCCAAGCCAGCGGATATGCTGTCTCGTGAGGTGGGCCTCGAAGCAGAGGGTGTTGGTGGTGGTAAGGATTTTATTATGGGGAACGCAGTCCTCCCATGTAAACGGTTACCTTAGTGCTCGTTTTGAGGCTGTGGTTTTCAAAAACTCTGGCACAAAGTTGAGCGATGGCAGCAGAGCCTTTGTTAATGTGGGTCTATATCTCATAGTCTATTGAGCATATTGAAGGGAGTGTGTTACCGAGGTAGATGGAATGATGGAGGTGTGGGCGTATGGTTGTGAGCTGGGCAACTATTTCTGTTTTGTGGATATTGACTTGGAGACTGACAGAGTGATAAATGGAAGAGATGAGGTCCAGAGCATGCTGCATGGTATTGGGAGTGTGGGCAAGGAGTGCGCAGTTGTTGACATACTGTAGATGAAATATCTGCTGGGTTTGGGTAT
Source organism: Synaphobranchus kaupii (assembly GCA_029718625.1). Classification (NCBI taxonomy): domain Eukaryota; kingdom Metazoa; phylum Chordata; class Actinopteri; order Anguilliformes; family Synaphobranchidae; genus Synaphobranchus; species Synaphobranchus kaupii. The sequence goes on along the minus strand of CM056379.1, from coordinate 45,802,591 downwards.
TTTGCCTGGAGCCATCTGAGATTGAAAAGATTGCCATCAGTTGAAAGAGCGTGTTTGTTACACTTACAACTAAGCGATGTTCTGAGCAGAGTGAAAGTAGGTGAAGCCCATTGTGGTTCAGCTTACCTACACCATGCATTTTAAGGAATACCCCTCCAGAAAAAGGTGTACCCTTCCCTAACTTCTTTTAGGAGTCTTCTCCATGGGAGGCAGATTTCACTGAGAGCTGCGATGTCAATGTTGTATTTCCGCAGCTCATGGGGTACAAGGGCTGTTCTTCTTCATGGGTGGTCAGATTTGTTCATGTCAAGGAGGGTGCGGACATTCCATGAGGCGATGATAAGTGGGAGTTTCTATTTGTATCTTCTTGTGTGTCAAATGGGATGCTCTGACAGCCATGGTTAAATGCCCGGAGAGAGGAATTTTGGGGAGGGGGAGGCAGGTGCCTGTGCAGTGAAGGGATTAAGGTGAGGGTATGGGCGTGCAAACCTTACACCCACCATCTTCACCTTGGCTAGATTATCTCCAGTGGCATGAGAGACTGACGACGACCTTCAAGCTAGCCGAGGATTCAAACCTTTGGATGTCGCCTGTGCGGGTCCCCATCCGCAGATTTGGGATCAGGGTTTACTCCCCTAGCCTTATATCCGCTCAGAGATGACTGACAAGGCAGTGGAACATCGGTTAGTGTGATTGATGACACCTCTGGGTGTCATGGTTATTTGCAGCCTTTGCTTTTCTACGTTTTTGGTTTCCTTTTTGGTATCGTCAGGACGCTCTATCTGATTTTTTCCGCCTCCGTTCCGGTATTTGTATCTTGCCCGACAGTTATGCCCTTCACCTGCTTTGCGTTTCCTGCCGGCTATAAATACCTCAGGACTTCTGCATTTCCACACTTCGATATTGTCTTTGCTATGTTGACAAACAAAGTCGGTAAGGTATAGGAATTTCGGTTGCTGCATTTCCGGTTTATACGAATAGGAAACGCAGCAAGTCCAGTTATAAGATTTAGGATTAGATTGGTTTTCTCTTTCCTTTCCAATCTTTCTTTATCCTTTATTATTTTCACCTGTTGCCAGTTGTGTTCAGCTCTTTTGCCACAAGAGCTTTGGCTAACAGGTCTTTTCTATTCTTTTCCTTCACTCGTTTTTCGAGTTTTGTTTTGTTTCACCACCTCTTGTTATGCCTAATTATTTAGTGCATTAGGTTCTTTTGTTAGTTATTCTCGCTGTTTATCGAGATCGCCTAAGTTTTTGGAGGTTGCTTTGTTTTGCCTTGTGCTAGGGAAGTTTTGCTCTGAGTTTTGCTCTGTGCCTGTGTTATCTCAGTCCTGGTGAGGCTACTTCCGTGTTTTGTGGCGTATCTCTCTAGATATGCTTTTAGAAATCCTTATCGGTCACGTTTGGAATATCGAAGTCAGTATGGAAGAACCAGCGACTTCTACCGAATTTTACAAAACGTTGCCTAGCCAGGGCGCTACAGGGGGTACTGTTAAGGAGGCTATTTTCTCCCTGCAAATTCAACAAGGCCAGTTGATAGAACAACTGCATAACCAGGGAGAATGCCTACAGAAAGTTACTGAAAGTTTGCATTGACTTTCTGTGACAGTGAATCCCCCTCAGTTACACAAGCACAAACTCCTCCCATTCCCATGCCCCGTACTCTTAAAGAGCCTAAACTCCAACTACCGCCTCGTTATGGTGGGGAACCGGGAAAATGCAGACCATTTTTGACACAATGTATTATTTTTTTCAAGCACAACCCTCCCACTTCACTACACCAGAATCCCGTATAGCATTTATTTTGTCAGTTCTATCTGATCAGGCTCTCGCTTGGGCTGACCCTCTGGTCCAGCTCATGAATGAGATGCAGCTGGTTTTTGATCACGAGGTCTCAGGTGAAGAGGCAGCCAGGAAATTGACCAGTTTGCGCCAGAGAACTGATACAGTAGTGGCCTTTGCTTTAGCATTTTAAGCATTGGCCGGGGAGACAGGTTGGCCTGACGGCCCGCTAAAATCCTTATTTTTAAAAGCGTTGTCCAACCCCATTAAGGACGTGTTGGCTATGCTTGAGCCACCCGCTACGTTCAATGACCTGGTCATCACAGCTATATGCCTTGATAACCGGATCAGAGAGCGTGAATGTGAGCGTAGCAATCACTCGGTCCGTTTTAAATCCGCCTTACCTAGAGGTATTCCTCCCAGTTTTCCAACCTATCCCTCCGCTGATCAGGAGGAGCCCATGCAGGTGGATGGCTTGTCTCTCCACCAACCTAAGAGAGTGAAACTGCGGGCATACTGATGCCAATACTGCAAGCGTAGGGGCCATACAAAGGATCAATGTCCTAAGTTGAGGGGAAACGAGGGGGTCTCACGGGGGAAACCGAGGCCTGCAGTGAGATAAAATAGTACTCCTTCTCTGACCCTGTTACCCGTTCAACTGTTTTGGAAGGGAAGCTCTGTAAGCGTTAACACTTTTATTGATTCCGGGGCCGTGGGCCAAATGGGCTAGGAAATTAAAAATCCCCACCAATCTATTCACTAGCTCCCATCAGGTTACTGCCCTTGATAGTCGCCCTTTGGGTTCTGGAGTTATTAAGCAGAGGATGAATCCAGTAGAAATGCGCATCTCTCTCCAGGGGCACTCGGAGAGAAAATAATTATTTTTAATTGACTCTCCATCGTACCCACTGGTACTGGGACATTCATGGCTAGGGTTACATAACCCTCATATCTGTTGGGGTACAGATAGGAAACCTATTCATCAGTGGCAGTCACATTGTCGTTCAGTTGCCTTCTCTTCATCGGGCCACGCCCCTGATCTCTCCGAGTTCGGCTCTGACAGTGATTCAGAGGAAGAGGAGTCTCACTACGACTCTGAGAACTCTCTTTCTCTCACTGACAGTAGAGAGGAAAGTCTTTCCTGGGACCCCTTTGCGGAAGGGGGTTCCATGGAGGAGGGGGATTTTTCCACCTCTGATTTTGAGTGAGACAGGTTGTCTGACACTTCCTCCGGTGCACCGGAGGTGGTAGGGGTGCTCGAGTTTGCTCTACCCGTGGGCGTTCCAGCGAGGTTTTTAGTAAACAACGCACCACCAGATTGCCACCCCATAGACTATATGATTGTGCCATTGAGCTGTACCCGGGTACTGTTCCTCCCAGAGGTTCACTGTATTCCTTATCAGACCCTGAGAGTGCTGCTATGAAGCAGTATATTGAGGAATCTTTGGCCAATGGTTTTATCACATCATCTACAGTACTGTGCAAAAGTCTTAGGCACATGTAAAGAAAATCCGTAAGGCGAAAATCCTGAAAAAAATTATTAAATTAAAAGTTTCTAAATATCAAACAATTGACTATAAAGAACAGTAAACAATAAAAAACAGAATCAAATCAATATTTGGTGTGACCACCCTTTCCCTTTAAAAGCATCAACTCTCTTAGGTACACTGTTGTTCAGTTTTATAAGAAAATCAGCTGGTAGATTTTCCAAGCATTTTGGAGAACTTGCCAACTTCTGCAGACTTTGGCTGTCTCGCTTGCTTCTGTCTGTCCAGGTAATCCCAGACAGCCTCGGTGATGTTGAGAACAGGCCTCTGTGGAGACCATACCATCTGTTGCAGAACTCCTTGTTCTTCTTTTCTCTGACGAAAGTTCAATTAAGTTTTTGGAAAATCAATGTTTGGAAATCTACAATTTGCTCTTTTCTACTGACACACTAATGCAGAAGACAAAAAATAAACATCTAAGAAAAAATCTACATAAAAAATCTAGGGCCTAAGACATTTGCACAGTACTGTACGTCTCCAGCCGGCACTGTTTTTTTCTTTGTCAAAAAGAAAGACGGGGGGCTGAGACCTTGTATATACTACTGAGGGCTCAATCACATCACCATAAAAAATCGGTATCCTCTCCCACTCATGAAATCCGCATTTGAGTGCTTCCAGGGGGCGTCAGTCTTTTCCAAACTCGACCTTCACAACATCAACAACCTTGTGCGCATGTGTGAGGGCGATGAGTGGAAGACAGCATTTAACACGCACCACGGGCACTATGAGTACCGGGTCATGCCTTTCGGCCTCACTAGCACCCCCTCTGTCTTCCAGGCGCTAGTGAACGATGTTTTGAGAGAGATGCTGGAGAAATCTGTTTTTGTCTACTTAGACGATATTTGAATTTTTTCTCCGGATCTCTCATCTCACATCGTCCACATTAGGCAGGTTCTGGAGGCACTTCTTAAAGCCCAGCTATTTGTTAAGGCTGAGAAGTGTGCTTTCCACACCAGCTCTGTCTCTTTTTTGGGGTTCATTGTGGTGAACGGTAAGGTACTTATGGACCCAGAGAAAATTTTGGCGGTGAGGAACTGGCCTACGCCCAATTCAGTGAAGCAAGTATGACGCTTCTTGGGCTTCGCAAATTTTTATCGGAGGTTCATCCGTAATTTTAGCATGGTTGCCGCTCCCATTACCAGTCTCATTAAAAAGACACTTCCGGCCCACTTCCAGTGGAATTCTAGGGCTGAAGCAGCTTTCACCGAACTAAAGAGGAGGTCCTTCTCCGAGCCCATCCTCATAACTCCCAATCCCTCCCTCCCCTTTATGGTAGAGGTTCACGCCTCTGAGCTGGGGGTTGGGGCCATTCTGTCCCAGCACTCTCCGCTGGACCACAAGCTACACCCATGCACGTATTTCTCTCAGGTCCTTACATCTGCTGAGAGAAATTACGATGTTGGAGATCGTGAGCTGTTAGCTGTCAAATTGGCGTTGGAGGAGTGGCGCCATTGGTTGGAAGGAGCGGATCATACTTTTATGGTCTGGACCGACTATAAAAACGTGGAGTATATCCAACAGTCTAAGACACGCAACTCACTTCAAGCTCGTTGGGCGTTATTCTTTACCAGGTTTAATTTTATTCTGACCTATCGCCGCGGGGCAAAGAATATTAAACCAGATGCGCTGTCACACATGTAATGACCAAGGCTCGTATTGGCCGTCACATTAATGGCAACGGACAACCAAACTTCTTTTAATCCCCAAACCACCCCCCCGCCCACAGTTGGCCACTCCGCAAGACAGAGATAGAGAGAGAAAGCGGAGAGAGAGGGGAGACACAAGGACACGCGACACAGGCCGGACACCAAACAAAAGAAAATCCCTACTTGATATTAAGTTGGCGTGCGACTGAGCGTGTCAGCAATAACATTAGCAGAGCCCTTAATGTGTTTTATTTCCAAGTTATAGGCTTGTAAAAATAAGGACCAGCGCATCAGCCTTTAAAAATGTCAGAGGATTGTGGTCGGTGTAAACCGTAATCTGACCAGTTTCACTTTCAATTCCAACCCGGTTGCCTCAGTCATTTTAGCCTCTTTCCACAAACCACGTTTTATCGCAATATCTGTTAAAAAGACACGGAGCTCACTGTCATTAAACTTTATCTCGCTTACTTCATTCGATTTACCCCAATAGACAGCAAGCAACAACAATTCCGCTTTCACAAGCGAACGCAAAGCAGCAACAGATGGGCGCACCAAAAATTTATTTACATTTGGGTTATTATGCAACTGTATCAAGCCTTTGCTCCGAGTTTTGCACATTAAAACCTCACCCAAACGAACAACGTCCCTTTTCACCTCCCTTAGCCAACAAAAGCAGGTTAATTCACAGCCGCACAAAAGTCAGCCCCCTCCAGAACGCAGCAGGAGTAAACGGAATTAAACTTCTCACTTTACTACCTAACCTGACCCTACCTATAAAATCTGACCTTAATCTGCCCTGGTCTTCACCGGCTTTTAGAGCTAGGAATAACTTTTTCGTCCCCCTTAGACACCGGCAAACAGAAAAGAAAAAAAAGAAAAGTTTAACCGGACGAACCACAGGGACCTGTCCGCTATATAAAAAATAAAAAAAACGGACGTACCACCCCGAGTCTGCCCCGAGCTAAACCCAACTTCCTCACTACTGCACACCAGAGTAAATACCTGCAGGCCAACCAGCGTTCACCTTTATGCACCTTCAATAGCTGAGCAAACAGCGGGAAGTAGCTAATTAATCAATTAGAGATGGCAGTTTTCAATGTCGCCTACCCTTCTCGAAGACTTTAGGGTAGGTGAATTGGGCACAATCAGTCCTAGCTCTGACAATTCCCAGAACCCAGAACCAGCTTTACTTCCTCTTTAACAACGCAGACAGCCTTTCCACAGATCACTGCATTGAATTACAATTAACGTTACTGCGTCTCAAGTTTACGAAACAAACGACAAAAGCCAGCTTACCTTAAATTTAGGGATTTACCACTAAATTCAGGTATTCACAAACACCTAGAATTAAGCTGGACTGAACACCAGTCCTTACCAAACAATGAGGCGGGTTAAACAGTTAAGCACCCCCCCCCCCCCCCCCCCCCGAAAATGAAGCTACTGGTAAAGCCGGTGCTTCCAATTTTCAGTAATCTTAACGAGCCACCAAAAATGTAAGATTTTATTGTGTTTTTTAACAAGGACTATGTCACGAGACCAATGTCCCCACAACCTGGTTAGCAACAACAAAAAGACTATCAAAACAGCGTCGAGGAAGGAGCAGCGACCATGCTGCCTCTGGATGAATTAAAGGCTCCTCTTTTGTAGAGCCCTCGCCAGGTGCTTGGCATCATGGAATACCTCTCCAGTACCGCCCACTCCTCCGGTCCTGGACACAAGGCACAAAACATAACAAAATCCCGGAGCAGAGCCACGAGTCGTCACACACATTTTTGATCGGTCTGACAAAGAGTCACACCCTGAGTCTGTGGTTCCCAGCTCTCAAATTGTGGCCCCTGTTATGTGGGCTATTGAGGCAGCGGTGCAGAGGGCGTTGCGTTCCGACCCCGGCCCCGGTGGGGGTCCCCTCATTGCTTGTTTGTTCCGTCCCGGTTGCGATCTCGGGTTCTCCAGTGGGGTCACTCTTCCCAGTTAGTGGCCCATCCGGGCGTTCACCGGAGTAAGGAATTAATTTCCTGCCGGTTTTGGTGGCCCAAATTCGAGAGCAACGTGCGGGAATTTGTCGCCGCTTGTCCCATTTGCGCCCATAACAAGGGTTCGCGACTTTCCCCTTCGGGTCTCTAACGTCCACTTCCTATCCATAGTCATCCCTGGAGCCACATTGCTCTCGATTATGTAACCGGTTTGCCGCCGTCCCATGGGAACACCGTTATCTTGGTGGTCGTTGATCGGTTTTCTAAGGCGGCTCACTTTGTCGCTCTGCCCAAACTGCCGTCCGCTCCTGAGATGGCCCAGTTAATGGTGGACCACGTTTTCAGGGTGCACGGTCTTCCCCTGGATGTAGTGTCAAATCGCAGTCCGCAGTTCGCCGCTAAATTTTGGCGCTCCTTTTGCACTCAGCTGGGGGCATCGGTCAGTCTTTCTTCCGGGTTTCATCCCGAAACCAACGGACAGACTGAACTTACCAACCAGAGCATGGAGAGCACCCTTCGGTGTCTGGCTGCGTCCAATCCCACGTCCTGGAGTCGTCATCTCGCCTGGGCTAAATACGCTCATAACACCTTGTGTAATGCTTCCACTGGTCTCTCTCCTTTTGAAGCTCAGTTGGGTTATTTGCTTCCCTTATTTCTTGAGCTGGAGAGAGACGCGGAGGTTCCCTCCGCCGCTTCCTTTGTTCGCAGGTGTCGAGCGGTTTGGAGGCGTGTGCGCTCCTCTCTATTGCACGCTTCCACTAAGCAGAAGGCGGTGGCCGACAGGCGTCGTCGTCCTGCTCCCTTCTAGCGGGTGGGGCAACGAGTGTGGCTTTCCACACGGGACCTTCCCTTGCAAGTTGAGTCTCGTAAACCCACGCCTCGGTTTGTGAGTCCTTTTAAAATTATTCGAAAACTGTTCGTCTCCAGTTGCCTTCCTCCATGCGCATCCATCCTACCTTCCACGTCTCCCGCCTGAAACCTGTGCTGTCTATTGTGCCCTCACTCTGGCTGATAAGCCGCCACTTCCCCCCCGCTTCGTGGAAGGAGGTACGGTGTATACTGTTTGGCGTTTTTTAGCTGAGAGACGTGTGGGCAGAGGTTATCAATTTTTAGTGGACTGGGAGGGCTATGGGCCTGAGGAGCCTTGCTGGGTTCCCTCCAGGAACATCTTGGATCCTACTCTAATTACGGATTTTCATAGAAGCAAGGCTGAGGGTTCGCCTGGAGCCGTCCCTTAGAAGGGGGGTCCTGTCATGGTTATTTGCAGCCTTTGCTTTTCTACGTTTTTGGTTTCCTTTTTGGCGTCGTCAGGACGCTCTATCTGGACGCTCTCCGTTCCGGTATTCGTATCTTGCCCGACAATTATTCTCTTCACCTGTTTTGCGTTTCCTGCTGACTATAAATACCTCAGGACTTCCGGATTTCCGCACTTCGATATTGTCTTTGTTATGTTGACAAACGAAGTCGGTAAGGTATAGGAATTTCGGTCACTGCATTTCTGATTCGTACGAATAGGAAACGCAGCAAGTTATAAGATTTAGGATTAGATTGGTTTTCTCTTTCCTTTCCAATCTTTCTTTATCCTTTATTCTTTTCACCTGTTGCCAGTTGTGTTCAGTTCTTTTGCCACAAGAGCTTTGGCTAACAGGTCTTTTCTATTCTTTTCCTTCACTCGTTTTTTGAGTTTTGTTTTGTTCTTTTGTTAGTTATTTTCACTGTTTATCGAGATCGCCTCAGTTTTTGGAGGTTGCTTTGTTTTGCCTTGTGCTAGGGAAGTTTTGCTCCCGATCCTGTGTTATCTCTGTCCTGGTGCGGCTACTTCCGCGTTTTGTGGCGTATCTCTCTAGATAGGCTTTTAGAAATCCTTATTGTCTCGTTTGGTTCTCCGAACCTTACACTCCCCCTTACACTGGGGACCACTGCAGCACTGAGATCCCCTACTGATTTAGCCTGGTGCCGAAAGAAACCAGTTACTGTGGACTGCCAACGTGGAGGCACAGTAGGAGTCTTGGTGATAGAGAGGCTCTACTGGCATGGAAGGCTTACGCAGTTTCGCCTAGACTAGGCTTGCCAGAGACAACATGGAGTGAAAAGCAAGAGGAGCGAGTAGCGAACAAGCAAGCAAGCAGTTAGTAAGCAAGCAAGCATGCAGGCAGGCAGTTACTTAAGCATTTGCTGATGGATTAGCTGCACTAGACCCTTCACGACACCCTTTGGCTTCACAAGCCACCAGCCCACAGTCACACACACACACACACATACCTCCTTACAGGGGGGCCCAGAGAAACTCAAATATGCCAGTGAATCATTGGTATATTTCAATCATTGGTATTTATTTTTTTTAACCGTAAGAATGGTCATATCGAACTTCGCAGAGTTTGATTGTTAATGAATTTTTTTATTTTTGTAAATATATGCTAATTGCAAATGTGATGCCTGCAACACGTTCCAAAGATTTTGGGACAGGGACAACATAAGACTGGGAAGGTTGTGGAATGTTCAAAAAACACCTTCCACAGTTAAACAGGTGATGCTATCATGATTAGATATAAAAGGAGCATCCACGAAGGCTCTGGCATATTCAGAGAAGAATTGTCTTTTAATAACATTATGATGATACGATATGGACCTAGGTCACTCACAGCAACGTGGGCTTAGCCAACGTGATGCTGACAAAATAACGTTAGCTAGTTAATGTTAGAATAGTCAGCCGAAGTTGTGACTGCATTAGGGAACTATGCTAGCTACAAAAACAACGCCAATAGCTTATGCTGCGCTATTTGACATTGACTGACTGAGTGACCACCAGCAGTAGGTGACGGTCTCACTTTATGATAGCGTTACGATTATGTTTCTTATTATCATCGACATTAATTTAATTAATCATCATCATCGTCTTCATGGCATGGCGCACACACATTACCTCCCTGCTCCCTCCCTGCGAGTCCATTAATCATGAAGCTACCATGCTTATCGCTTCAACTACACTCTCCTCCTGCTCCTGCTCACTCTGTCCCTCGGCCCTGTCATGCTCACTCTGTCCATCCTTGGCTCCCCTGTCACACGCCTGCTCCTCTGCCTGGCAGTGGCCATGGCCAGCCACCTCTCCTCCTTCAAGTTCCACCTCTTGCTGCACAATGTTGGGTACTGTAGATGTTGAAGCTACTGCAGCCCCTGCAGCAAACATGTCTGTTATTTTTGCACATTTGGCGACATCCGCCTCTAGATTTATTTTTTTTGGCCTGCAACTTCTCCGCACCCTCTTTGCGCTTTTGTTTATTCATTTTAACGCTCTCATCCATCCATAGATTTTTGGCTCTGAGCCACGGCATCTGACACGAGAAACAGAGGCCCGAGGGGGAGGGGTGGGGCCTAGTATGTTATTGGGCCAGCCCAGTGTCAGTATAGAAAATTAACCAATGGGCCGCTGTCCCTGCTTTATGGGCCGGTCGTTGGCCAAAAAATGTTTTTTTATTATTTTTTTATTTTTATTATACATTTAATTATATCGGCCCCAAGGTGTGTCGGCCCACGGGGAAAATGCCCAGTATGCCAGATTACCAGTCCAGCGCTGTTTGAGATCAATAACCACCATCGTGCTGCGACACAGTTAGCTTACTCCACGTGATTCCTTTGTTCCCTGAACGCACACGTGGCATAGGCCTACACACACACACACACACACCCATATGTGCTACAATATGCACGCAACACAATATGTCTTTAGTAGAATGTAATATTCATGTTTTCCTTGTTTAATAAATCTATTTTTGTTAAATCTGGTGTCTGTTCTGATATCCTATGAACACGAGGACTGAGTTAACCTAATCATTAGAACGTAATACCTTCAACCCTTATGAATTATTAGTTATTTGATGGTAAATTGAAGTAGTAGTAATTATAATCCATAATAATAAAATGAGACTGATTTAATTTTAACCTAACTTAAGAATAATAAGGGTAAACCTCATTATTCCATAGTTATTGCCTATATTTCTGGCATCCCATGTAAGAATTTATATATATATACAGAGGCATATTCCTTACATTTTTGGCGACCCGTGTGAGGACTCTGATGATTCAGAAATCATATTACTAATCATCTTGCTCACTGCTATCAGATTCGTACGTGTTCTTTACATTTTTTTGGCGCCCCGTCGAGGATATTCTCTACATTTATGGTGCCCGGGTGAAGACTGGTAAGACGAACATGTTTTCATTGTCTATCACTATTACTGCTAAATGTATATGTAAACACCTTGCATGAGTAATACTCCACATGTAGGAATATAGAGGCATGTTCCTTACATATTTTGGTGGCCCGTGTGAGGAATGATTTAGGAATCATCGCCACTGCTACCAATTTATACGTGTTCCGTACATAATTGGTGCCGTGCGAGGATGATCAGTATTTGACTCAAAATCCATGTTCTTATGATATCAAAACTAATTTCAGAGTATACATTCTCCATTCTCAGCTAGATAAACGTAAAGTGCAATTCCCCTCGCAACATACTGTATCTGAATGTCTGCCTGCCCAGCTTTCTCCCAATACACCGCCCCCTCGTGCACGGCTGTGTTACTGCACCTGCATTTGGTGCTGTGGTCTGTTAATGACCTATTATCAATAATAGTATTATTATCATGCTGTATTAATAATTGATTACTTCACAGTAATTTTAATTAATTTGATGAATTGCATTTTACTATTAAATCGGAAATTTAGTAGTAATTGTAATTCGGACAATTTCATGTTCTGATATTTGATATTTGTGATTCTCATCACAATTCCAAATTGTTCACTGGAAAACTAGAACATAAACCTTATGTTCTGTAAGTTTGCTGTCGTCACAGTGCATTACTGCTAGTGTAACATAAGTCTCTGTGGTGCTGTAGTTACCTTGTACTATAGCTAGAAAACGTTCCTAGAAATTTTCGTATCCTTCATCACAACTTGCATGTTGGATTGTGATTTGCACACATTGGTGTATAATCTGTTTTCACTGCACCTTTAGGCGCTCAAGGCCCTTGCGTAATAGGTAACTTCGAGTTTGCCCTTAAGTTATTAATATTCAGCCTTTAGCTTTTAGTGCATTAGATATGGAACCCATATTTCCGTCTTTCGGATGAGACGTTAAACCGAGGTCCTGACTCACTGTGGTCATTAAAGATCCCATGAAACTTATCGCAAAGAGTAGGGGTTTCCCCGGTGTCCTGGCTAGATTCCCAACCTGGCTCTTTCAATCTGCCACCTAATCATCCCCCAGTTTAATTGGCTAATAATCTTTCTCTCTCTCTCCACCTCAGCTGATGTGTGGTGAGCATTCTGGCGCAAAATGGCTGCCGCTGCCTCACCCAGGTGGGTGCTACACATTGGTGGTGGTAGAGGCGAGTTTCCCCCTCATCACTGTAAGCACTTTGAGTATTGAGAAAGGCGCTATATAAATGCAAGATATTAATTAATATTAATATCTACTGAAGCCTACGTTTCCATTTTAGGGTCTTCCCATACTTCCAGTAAAATTTGTTTGTTATGGAGTCCAGAGATTGAAACCAGTTGGTAGTGGGTTGGGTTGGGATCATTATAAAGAGATAATTGATTTTGGGTAATATTATCATTTTAACTGATGCTATTCTGCCTGAAATGGAGAGGGGAAGGTTCATCCAGCGGTTTAGGTCATCTTCAATGTTTTTCAGTAGTGGGGTGGAATTTAGTTTGAACAACTCTGACAACCTGGGGGAGATGTTAATACCTAGATATTTAATGTTGCCAACAGACATCAGAGGGGGGGGTATTCGGGGATGCAGCATTCCAATCCCCCTCACATAATGAGAGAATTGTGGATTTGGTCCAGTTTATTGAGTAGTCTGATATGTTTGAGAATTGGTTAATGAGTTTAATGGATTCTTCCAATGAGTTAGAGGTGGCCTGGAGGTAGAGTAATACGTCATCTGCATAAAGACTTATCTTGTGATGGTCGTTGGAGACATGGATGCCTTTGATATTATCATTTTGGCGGATTGCAGCTGCAAGGGGTTCAATGAATATGGCAAAGAGTGATTGGGAGAGTGGGCATCCTTGTCTTGTTCCCCTGTGTAAGGTGAAAGGCTGTGATGTTATTCCATTGGTTGTGACTGTGGCCATGGGTGATGTGTATAGTGTCCTGATCCAGTGAATGAACGATTCTCCAAAACCAAATTTGTGTAATGTTGCCAATAGGAATGTCCAATTTACTCTGTCAAAACTGGTTAGAGTTTAGGAGTGTAACGTTGTCAGATCTAGCAGCAGGGTGCCGCCATGTTCAATCTTAAATCTCACCATCGTGGTATCGCGATCTCACAGCATCTCCCGCGATCATCTAAGTAATTTAATGGCTGGGTCATACCTGTTAGTGCTCCACCTTCTGGACACTACCTAATAACACCTGAAGTAACAAAACAACTAACCATTTCACCAAGGTTTCTTTTGTTTTGTAACCATGCTGTTTGATTGGAACTCAAATGTTTTACATTGTGCTATGTCACGTCTTTTAGGTTAGTTAGATAAATTACGATGAATGCCTGGATGTTTGTCAGTCAATTATAAACTGCCTGGATATTTGACAGTCATGTAGCTTTCTTGAGTGTTTTTCAGCATTGTGACACTTGTCAGCTCCCCTGGACTGCCATTTTGTTGTGACATTTTAAATGAACTTGAGGACCTGTGAACTGTCAACCGACTTTTGTGCTCAAGGAATACTGGCTTAATCCGCATTCTCAGACCAAAAGGGGGGATGTAGGGACAACAGACTACATTTCCATTCATTCCACAGGAAACCCAAAAGACATATAAAACACGGCCACAGCGTAATGTCCGTTTTTACTGATCCAATCATGTCTCTTGGAAATACAAGACACTAAAGGTCATAAAACTAAAACAGATAAGACTGAAGGCATTCCAGTCTGTCGGCCCAATTCAATTCTCTTCCACTTCTCTTCCTCGATAGTGCTGCACACAGCTGTACAAGCACTCCATTTTCTCTTCCCCCTTTTGCTAGCTACACAGCTACAAAGGTGGGCCACAGAGAGAGATGCAAGGAACGGGTTAGCTTGCCTACGGCATCTAACTATAGAACTGAATTAACGCAACTCCGACCGAGGTGTGTTCCAGCCACAGACAGAGACGCAGGCGATAACCAGACGACGTCGGACAAAGACGCAAACCAGGAGAAAGACCAAAGGAGACGCCCTGGCCATCCACCTCATGGACTAGCCAGCTGTATTCAACCCACCAAGGACTTCATTAAGACTGATCAAACATCCCAGGCATAGTTTAGGATTTTAGTCTGAATTGTGTATCGGTGTTTCGATTGTATCTCGACGTCGTGCGATAATAGCTGTATAAACTTGTTGCGCTGGTTAGCAAGCTAGCCTGCTGGCCTACCGTTTCATTGCTAATGTGGTAGTACTAACTAACCTGAGCAGGCCTCACTGGTTTGCCCTTCTATCCTGACTAACATTCGTGTGATATCATCTAATTTTAGCTTACTGTAGATGGTTAACAGTATTTCCTGACTGAAGTGCGTGAACTTATTTATAGTAACGTCAGATTTGAGATCAATAACCACCATCGTGCTGCGACACAGTTAGCTTACTCCACGTGATTCCTTTGTTCCCTGAACGCTCACGTGGCATAGGCCTACACACCGACACATACACACACACACACACACCAATATGTGCTACAATACGCACACAACACAATGTCTTTAGTAGAATGTAATATTCATGTTTTTCCTTGTTTAATAAATCAATTTTTGTTAAACCTGGTGTCTGTTCTGATATCCTATGAATACGAGGACTGAGTCAACCTAATCATTAGAACGTAATACCTTCAACCCTTATGAATTATTAGTTATTAGTGCTTTACATTACATTTACATTTTAGTCATTTGGCAGACGCTCTTATCCAGAGCAACGTACATTAGTGCATTTTCCAACTTGAAACTTTGATGGTAAATTGAAGTAGTAGTAATTATAATCCATAATAATTAAATGAGACTGATTTAATTTTAACCTAACGTAATAATAATAAGGGTAAACCTCATTATTCCATAGTTATTGCCTATATTTCTGGCATCCCATGTAAGAGTTTATATATATACAGAGGCATATTGGCGCCCCGTCGAGGATATTCTCTACATCTATGGTGCCTGGGTGAAGACAGGTACGATGAACATGTTTTAATTGTCTATCACCATTACTGCTAAATGTATATGTAAACACCTTGCATGAGTAATACTCCACATGTAGGAATATAGATGCATGTTCCCTACACGATAAAGCACCCTAAAATGGGAACACAAGTTATAGCCTACTCAAGATTGCTCCGCTGCTATGCGGACAGAGGAGGCAATCAATTTGGATGACATGTCCAGGCGATAAACCCTGGTGACGTGAGGGAAGAAGCCCTGCCAGCCGCAGCACAATCTTCTGAAAGCAGAGCACCATGAAATGAAGCCTGTGAGGCAGCTACACCCGAGTGGACTGAGTCATCAACCCTGTGGGAGGGGGCATGCCAGCACTGCTGTAGGCCATGGGAATTGCATCTACGATCCAATGGGCCAAATGCCATTTAGATAAGGCCCGGCCCTGCATAGGTGCTCCAGAACCCTCAATAGTTATTTTGAATATTGCCAGGTTATCATTGTAAATAAGATTGTGATCTTAATTGACCTGCCTGGTAAAACAAAGGATAAATTAAAAAAATGAACATTCAATAAAAACATTGTTGGTTTTCCACTACAGCCTCTGTGTGGGGAAACATAAGACGGCAGGGCCTGGACAGGGCACAGTCAGTGAAGTCTGGGAGGATGAAAAGCCTCCCACATAAAAGGCTGAGAACTGTACAACAGCGAGAGGATCTTAGGCTGAGAAGCGGAATTATGGAGCAGAGAAGCCGCAGCTACCACTGCTTAACCACATACAGGAGAGCTGTACTGACAGCATGTATACCTGTAGTGACAGTGCATGCAGCTTGCTTACACGCCTTGCAGATTCAACGGTAAGCAGGAAAGCAGTCTTCAGGAATTGGTGCTTCAGAATGAGACCGGCTAAGGTCAGCTCAGTGAGAGCTTTAGACTAAGGCGGGCAAAGCCGCCTTACTCCCCGGAAGAACTGGCGAGTGTGATCCCACCCTCAGGCCATTCATATGTCCATGGCAGTCAGAGATGTACTAGTAAGCTCTCTAGACTCCACCAGCCCTTCTTCCAAGAGGGACTGAAGGAACACTAACATGACTGGAATGCCACACAAGTCCCTGGTCCTTGCCAGAAGCACTGACAGGAGAGGAAAAGTGAGAAATCTGAGCTGGAGGCCACTGGCTCACCAAGGCTTCCATGCCTAAGGTCTCCACTGGGACCACTACGGAGTACCACAGGGGATAAAGAGAATTCTCTGCTGATGCAAAAATGTCCCCTCTGGGCAGCAGATAGGCTGCCACATTGGCAGTGCCTGGCATGTTGACTGCCCTCAGGGACATGCCTCAGGCATGGGCCCAGAGCAGGAGTTAGAATGCCTTGGTATGTAGGGGTGGAGACTGAACACCACCCTGTTAGCAATTGTAGGAAACAACAGCGGAGCTGTCTGTCCGTACGAGGATGTGTCTGCCTTGGACCACTAGGATGAAATGGGTCAATGCACAAAGCACTGCCTTCATTTCTAGAAGGTTGTTGTGCATCCCTGCTCATGAGGGGCTTCACAACCCTGGCAGGGACTGACCCTCCCAGATAGCTGTCCAGTCAATCTCGGAGGTGTCTGTGGTGATGTTCATTCTCAAACATACTGGCCCGAAGGGAAGGATTCGCAGTTCGTCCTTGTGTGGTCACACCCTGTGTGCTGCCAACCACCGCTGTAATGGGCGCATGTGCAGTGGCCAAACTGGCACGACCTGGGCAGCTGCTGCTATCAAAAAAACCCTCTCTCTGGAGGTGAAGTGGCTCTTGCACCGTTTATGGTCAAGCCCCGGCTGCACAGATTTTGTGTCCCTTCTAGCTTGTGTCTTTATTAGGGCACAGATTCTGCAATCATAAAAGGGAGGACTGAGTTCTCTTACTCCCTGCCTAGGAGGAAATGGAGGTACTTCCAGTGATCCCGATTGTGGATGTGGGAGTACGCCTTGTAGGTCCAATGAGGTGAACAAGTCGCCGTCCCTCGCCAATAGGAGACGGGAAAGGCGGAGCATGCAAAAAATCAGGCATCTTAGTTCAAAATAGTTTAACTGGAGCCTGTACCCCAACTAAAGTGCAACTAAGGTCGCTGGGTACATAAGCGCCATAGGGCGGGATGGAGAGAGGAGAAGTGCGGCGCCAGAGGTAGCTAACCATCAGTGACGGGACTGGCTACCGAATGCTGGCTAGCTGGGAGGCCTGCGGGATCAACCCTGCTCCCGTTGCTGGTAGTGAAAATGTGTCAGATAGCGTAGAGGCTCCTGCAGATTTAGAATGTTTGCTACAACAAAAATGTAATCCAATTAAATTCAATACACGTTATTATACCCAGAAATATATCAGTCGTTACAGATATAATTCAAAATGAGAACGGCAGAGAGCTGCCTAAACAACTGCAGGAAACAACAATACTAATTAACCTTACCGATATTGACAACGAAGTCGGTAAGGTATAGGAATTTGGTCACTGCATTTCTGGTTTGTACAAATAAGAAACGCAGCAATTAGATTGGTTTTCTCTTTTCTATCCAATCTTTCTCTTCCGCTGTTGTGGCGTATCTTTCGAGATACGCTTTTAGAATCCTTATCAGTCGCGTCTGGTTCTCCGAACCTTACTCTAACCCTCACAGAATATCTAAGTCAAAATGGAAGGGCCAGCGACTTCTTAGGAAACCTACATAACGCTGCCTAGCCAGGCGCTACAGGGGTTACTCCTGAGGAGGATATCCTGACCCTGCAAATTCAACAAGGCCAGTTGATGGAACAACTGCAGAGCCAGGGAGACTGCCTGCAAAAATGAACAGAAAGTCTCTATAGACTTTCTGTGGCAGTTAATCCTCCACCAGTAACACAAGCACACACTCCCCTCGTACCGACGCCAGTTACCATCACAGTATGGTGGGGAGCCGGGTAAATGCCACCCCTTTCTGACACAATGCCTTATTTCTTTTCAAGCACAACCACATCAAAATCCCGCGTAGCTTTTATATTGTCCCTCCTGAGCGATCAACCTCTCACTTGGGCTGATCCTTTAATTCAGGCCAATGCTCCCTGTATTCGCGATTCCATTCAGCTGATGAAGGAAATGCAGCTGGTCTTCATTCACGAGGTTTCAGGCGAGGAAGCAGCCAGGAAATTGACCAGCTTGCGCCAGGGAACTGACACCGTAGCGGTTTCTCGATCGCATTTTGAGCATTAGCCGGGGAGATAGGTTGGCCTGACGGCCTGCTAAAATCTTTATTTTTATCTTTATTTTTAAAACCGTTATCTGATCCTATAAAAGACGCTTTTGGCTATGCTCGAACCACCTGCCATGTTCAGTCACCTGGTTACCGTGGCTATACGCCTGGACAACCATATCAGGGAATGTGAACGTGAGGGGAGAAAACACCTGGTTTGGCATAAGCTTTCAGTATCAGTAGGCACTCCCCCATGTTCTCCACCATTCTCCTCCGTTGATAAGGAGGAGCCCATGCAGGTAGATGGGTCATCTCTCCACAAAACTGGGAGAGTGAAACCGTGGGGGTACTGGAGCCAATACTGTAGGTGTAAGGGCCATCTTAAGGATCAGTGTCCTAAGCTGATGGGAAACGAGGGGTCTCACTGGGTAAACTGAGGTCCCCAGTGAGACTTAATAGTACGCTTTCTCAAACCCTGTTACCCGTCCAGCTGTTTTGGGAGGGACGCTCAGTTAGCGTTGACGCTTTTATAAACTCCGGGCGGTGGAATATTTTATTGATGCTAAATAGGCTAGGGAGTTAGAAATTTCTACACACCGACTTATTGGCACTTGTCAGGTTACTGCCCTCGATAGTCGTCCTTTGGGCTCAGGAATTATTGAGCGGATAACTAGTTCGGTGGAGATGCGCATTTCTCTTCAAGGCCACTCAGAGAAAATAACATTTTTTATCATCAACTGCCTGTCGTACCCACTAGTGCTGGGACACTCATAGCTAGGGTTACATGACCCGCATGTCAGTTGGGGTAGGGATAGGAACCCTATTCTTCAGTGGGGCTCTCGGTGCCAATCGCATTGCCGCTTAGTTACCTTCTCTGCTTCGAGCCACGCCCCTAGTCTTTCCGAACTCGGCTCAGTGATTTTGAGGAGGCAGAGTCACTCTACGACCCTGATACCCCCCTCCTCCCTCGCTGGGAGTCGAGAAGAAAATCTGTCCTGGGACCCCTTTGCGGACGGGGGTTCCATGCAGGAGGAAGATTTCTCCATTTCAGATTTTGAGTGGGACAGGTCGTCTGATACCTCTTCCGGTGCCCTGGAGGTGGTAGGAGCGCTCGAGTTTGCTCTACCCGCAGGTGTTCCAGCGGAGTACTCATACCTTGCCAAGGTTTTCAGTAAACAACGCACCACCAGATTGCCACCCCATAGACTATATGACTGTGCCATTGAGCTGTACCGGGTACTGTTCCTCCCAGGGGATCACTGTACTCATTATCAGTTCCTGAGAGCACTGCGATGAAGCAGTATATCGATGAATCTTTGGCTAATGGTTTTATCGTGCCGTCCACATCACCAGCTGGCGCTGGTTTTTTCTTTGTCAAGAAAAAAAAAGGGGGGGCTGAGACCTTGTATAGACTATTGGGGTCTCAATGACATCACCATAAAAAATAAGTACCCTCTTCCACTCATGAACTCTGCATTTGAGTGCTTACAGGGGGCGTCGGTCTTTTCCAAACTCGACCTTCGCAACGCCTGCAATCTGGTGCGCATGCATAAGGGCGATGAGTAGAAAACAGCATTTAACAACGGGCACTACGAGTACCGGGTGATGCCGTTCGGTCTCACTAGCGCCCCCTCTGTCTTCCAGGCGCTAGTGAACGATGTTTTGAGAAAAATGCTGGAGAAATTTGTTTTCGTCTATTTGACGACATTTTCATTTTTTCTCCAGATCTCTCATCACACGTTAGGCAGGTTCTTAAGGCGCTGCTTAAGGCCCACCTATTTGTTAAGGCCGAGAAATTCACCTTTCACACCAACTCCATCTCCTTTCTAGGATTTATTGTGGCGGGCGGCAAAGTGCTAATGGACCCAGAAAAAAATTTACTGGTTAAGAATTGGCCTACACCCAATTCTGTGAAGCAGGTACAACGCTTCTTGGGGTTCGCCAATTTTTATCGGAGGTTCATTTGGAATTTTAGCACGGTTGCCTCTCCCATCACTACCCTCACTAAAAAGACATCTCCTGAGGCAGCATTCACTAAGTTAAAGAGGAGGTTCTGCTTCAAACCCATCCTTATAACTCCCAATCCCTCCCTCCCCTTTGTGGTAGAGGTCAACACTTCTGAGCTGGGGGTTGGGGCCATTCTGTCCCAACATTCTCTGCTGGATCGCAAGCTTCACCCATGCACTTATTACTCTCGTATCCTTACATCGACCGAGAGAAATTATGATGTCGGAGATCGAGAGCTGTTGGCGGTCAAACTGGCGTTGGAGGAGTGGCACCATTGGATGGAGGGAGCAGAGCATCCCTTTACGGTCTGGACGGACTATAAAAATTTGAAGTGTATCCAACAGGCTAAGACACGCAACTTGGGACAAGCACGTTGGTCCTTATTTTTCACCAGGTTTAATTTCATTCTGACCTATCGTCCGGGGTCTAAGAATATTAAACCTGATGCATTGTCGCATTTTCGACCGGTCCGACAAGGAGTCACGCCCCGAGTCTGTGGTTCCCAGCTCTCAGATTGTGGCCCCAGTTAGGTGGGCTATTGAGAAGGCTGTGCAGAAGGCTATACGTTCCAAGCCCGGGCCAGGTGGGGGACCACCCCATTGCCTGTTTGTACCTTCTCGGTTGCGGTCGCGGGTTCTCCAGTGGGGTCACGCCTCTCAATTGGTGGCTCATCCGGGCATTCACCGGATGAAAGATTTTATTTCTCGCCAGTATTGGTGGCCCAAACTCGAGAGCGATGTGCGAGAATTTGTCGCCGCGTGTTCTATTTGCGCCCATAACAAGGGCTCGCGGCTTTCCCCCTCGGGCCTCTTACATCCATTTCCCGTTCCCAGTCGCCCCTGGAGTCACATCGCCCTCGATTTCGTAACCGGTCTGCCGCCGTCCCATGGGAACACCGTTAACTTGGTGGTGGTTGATCGGTTCTCAAGGGCGGCTCACTTCGTCGCCCTGCCCAAACTGCCGTCCATACTGGAGACGGCTCAGTTAATGGTAGATGTCTTTAAGGTGCACAGTCTCCCCCTGGATGTGGTGTCTCCCCGTGGATCGTGGTCCTCAGTTCGCCGCTACATTCTGGCGCTCATTTTGTACTCAGTTGGGGGCATCTGTCAGTCTTTCGTCCGGGTTTCCTCCTGAAGTGAACTTTAAAGACCATACAAGTGGACAAGTAGGCCAGACTATACAATTTCTCTCTTCCTGCAGGAGAGGGGGTGTTTGGGGTCTTTTATAGCCCTCTTCCTGGCCAGACCTTATTTGGACAAAGGGAATTGTGGAATGCAGAAAGCCTGCTCAAGATTGCATTTAAGGGAAGTTCTCCTGGAACCATAGTCATGCCATAAGGAATCATTTGGTTATCCATCACCCTAAAATTCCATGTTCCATGTAGTTTGAAAACGATGACAGCTTAAACGACCACACTGAACAAATACTAGTTCGGTAGGATTTCTCCAACCTGATGTGTGCACCTGCGCCAAACAATAGATTATCACAACAGCAACGTAACCCGTTGCTGGTGGAGAAAAAGCCTTGGGTAGTGTACTTCTTTTTAAGAAGAGGAGGCTCCGGTTGGCAGGCGGGAGAGGGCAAGGAGGAACTGCAATTTTGCGGATGCAGGCGAAAGCAAAGATTCAACATTCTCACGCTCAATCTCGAGGAGGCAAAAAGAGAATGGGCGGTCGCCTAGGGCGCCATCACGCCAGGGGGCGCCAAGCCAGGATTTTTTTTTGTTTTTTGTGGGGGGGTATGTTTTTATATATTTCATAGAATACAAAATATTAAACGGTTGGGCACCCCCCCCCAGATCCAAATTTGTATGTTTTGAGAATTTGAAAAATAAAAGTTAGTGGTGCCCCAGCACGGTGCTCCTCCATCGTTTTTTGGATTTGGCCAGCTGTTCTCACAGCAGCACTGTGATTGGACGGCAGAGTCAGAGATCCATCGAAATATTAGAACGGTCGGTTTTCAACATGAAGAGATTCAACACCAACTGGTGCACAGGGGGAAAAAAGTGCTACATATTTTTAGCAGAAAGAAACAGAAGACTGATGTTGTGATCTCATGTAGCGTGCAGGAATGTGTATAAAATTAAAAGTTTGTGAGTCACAGAAATAAAAAAAAAGTTATTTGTGGAAAAAAAAGAAAAAAGTGTAATATTGTATGTCCTCTAAGAGTGGTAAATATATGAAAAAATAAACTTGACCAAAACACTAAGATTCTATGTAAGATTCTATAATAATTAGATTTAATTGAGCATTTATAAAGTTGTCCTCCGATAAGGGGGGGGGGGGGGGGGGGGGGCTTTGGGGTGGAGGAGTGCTAAAATACAAGTGAAAATGATGAGCCAATTACAGTATCTTAGTTTCACATGTAAATAGAAAATAGCATAAAGACACTGAAATGATGAAGGAATATAGTACATCTTTAATATACTTGTTCCCATATAAAATTAGATAATAATGATTTGGTATTATTGGCCATAAATAAAGTTGTCCTCCTATAAGGGGGAGGGGGGGGGGAGGGTGGGTTTAAAGATGATCTTATCCACTAATGTACTGATTAGCCTACCATGACTTTCTCTTTATATGAAAGTATCTCAAATCTCACCTATATAGGGCTTTGAAAAACAAAAAATCTTCTCCAAAGAATCTTCTCCTAAAATAAAATATTTTATGAAAATACCCTGTGTGAGGTTGTGTAGAAATGCAGGAAATTAGTTTTAAAAGGCTCAGATCCCCCACTACTTCGTTCCCCCCTTGTGCCCCACCAATATCTCTTGCTGCCTCCCCAATCAAAGCAGTCTACAAATGGCCCTGCATCTCAGTAATTTGGGGTGATATTTATTTCTCCTATAAGGATTCCTTGTTTTTTCCATGACTGTGTCCGAATCAGCGCACATGCCTACTATTGAGTATGCCAGCTGAGTATGCTTTTAAAAAAAAGCTGTTAAGTACACAACTGTACTTAACAGCTGTATTTGTACAACTTCAATTGCAGTGAGATGAATACCTTGGCGGTATTAGCAAGGGATTGTAAGCAGGGGATTCATAAATCTACAGTGTATCTTTGGTTGTATGTGCAATGCACAATTGATAACAAAATGGTTTTAGCCTTCTGTAATCAAGCACTAATTGAATACCATTTTTGATTGGACTGAAAATAAGAAGCTGAACACCAATAAAATGGTAAAACGCTGTTGAGAATACCTACATCTGTAAAGATAAAACAGAAATGAGACTTATTACATAAAGTTCTGCTGGTGAAATGTCGGTCATTGTTCGTGGTAAATATACCAGGCTGTGAAGCTTCAGGGACTAGATACAACCACCAGATGGCAGCACAATCTAAATTCAGACAGAAGAGACAGGGCTGCCAATGAGAGTTGTTGTGAGATGTTGGAGTGGCTGGTTGAGGGTTGTAGGAGGGTGGCACATATTAACCACATATTGCTTTGGCTATCATATAACATCATGAAAATGGGTATTTCCGTGTTTTATGTAAGTGAGAAAGGGATTGGGGTATAAGCGAGGAAAGGATCCTGATGGAACACAGAGCTAAGCTTTTCACTGCCACTAACTAACAGCTGCACATACAGGCAACCCACAGAAATGGGTCTGCAGAAATTTAGGCTTCACTTCAACGAATACATGGCATCCGATTGTATTTTGCATTTATAGATGCTTTCCACAGCATAGTAGATCAGAGCCTTTTCATCTGGAATTTCTGAATTTTTCTGTGCTGCTTTTTCTTCCTGTCATGCAACCTCTTCCAACTGTCTGTATTAATTATTTTTGTTGTAGCTCATCAGTCTTGCTTGTCACTTAACAGATAACCAATGAAAATACAATAATGGAAAGACATACATCTGCATGGGATGTATATTGATAGTAAGAATGCTTCCAAAGCAATACATCTTTGCTACTTAGACCAGTAATAAATGTAGTGATGAGGTGCCAAAATACAACAATTGTCCATTATTTTTGAGCCACTCTACAGTCCCCCCCTCCCTTGCCCTGATATAGGACCGGCACTGCCTGTGGATCCCAAAGAGCAGATAGTAGATACTGTAGGTAGGATGGCAGACAGGTCTCCATCTGCTCTAGAGATTAAACAACCCCAACCGGATGAACTGATGGGAGAGGCAAAGGCTGACGGAAATGTGGGAGATTTCTCTTCGTTCATCTATTTTCAGTCCTGCTGTGATCCCAGGGAATGAAAGTCATGAGTGTAGACAGTTTAACTGGCTACACAATTAATCACGGTGATTACTATCAATCATGCTAGACAAAAGATCAGGAGTCAAGGGATTCAGTCACAGATATGTGAAATCATATGCTCTCATACAGCAAAGACTTTCATCATCCAAGCTCCACATTTCTGTTGTCTTAATTCTTCTCAGCTCTCCCCCACACTTTCATGTGTCTGGGTATACTTCAATTTTTCTGGCTTACACACACACACACACACACACACACTCCTCACTGTAACCCCCCCCCCTCTTCTTGCAGCTCACTGAACTGAATGAAATGTCTTTCCAACTAAATTATTTTTTTTGCACGGTGAGAACGTTGCCATGGAAACAGCAGCTCCCTCACCCCTCCCTCTGTCTCTCGGCTGAGGGAGCTGTCCAGTACGCAGGTCTGAAATGGTGCTAACTACCGTATCTGTATTTCCCTGACATCTCTCAATCCTATTCTCATGCTACCTGCAATGTTAACCGATGTGCGGAACCAAGTCAATGCCCAAAATGTAGAATAATTTTCTCATGCATTATGAGTGTTCCTCCATTGTAGTGCCATACCCTATGCTAGTGTCAGTATTAGCATACAGCAATACCAAGGCTTCAGTCAATACAAGTCAATTAATTTAAATATAGCTGGTAGTTATGATTACAAGGTACAAATCATACCTTAGTTATAGAAATGTACATGCTTTTTAAGTGATTTTTGAGGACACACGTTTGCATGGGGAATAAATATTTATGATTTGTAATGAATAAAATATTTTCCTGTATATTTATGCACATATATTTATTTTTCTGTTGCATTTTTTGTTTTTTTGACAGCTTGTTTCACACTAGTATATATATATATATATACAGTGAGCACCATAATTCATTGGACAGTGACACATTTTTTGTTATTTTGGATCTGTACTCTAGCACAATGATAGGATACAATGACAATGAGGTTGAAGTGCAGACTGTCAGCTTTAATTTGAGGGTATTTTCATCCATATCGGATGAACCGTTTAGAAATTAGAACCTTCTGTACATAGTCCCCCCCATTTTCGGCCATCAAAAAATATTGGACAGTTTAACATAATGTAGAATAAAGTAATCATTTTTAATATTTAGTCGCATATCCTTTGCATGCCATGACTTCCTGATGTCTGTGACCCAACAATATCTAAAGACTCTTGATATCTTATTTTCTGGTACTTCTACAAGCGATATTATAACCTCTCTGCATTTGAATGGATCTCTATGGGAATTGGGGGGTGGGACTGTCCAATATTTTTTTATGCCTGGAAATGGGGGGGACTACGTACAAAAGGTTATATAATTTCTAAACAGTTCATCCAATATGGATGAAAATACCCTCAAATGAAAGCTGACAGTCTCTATCCTTTCAAACCAAAGTGCTAGTACAGAACCAAAATAACAAAAACTGTGTCACTGCCCAATGAATTATGGCCCTACACAATTATTGGCACCCCTGGTAAAGATGAAAATGTTATATAAAATTAACCTTTTGGTGAATTAGCTTACTCTCACACTGCAAAAAAATTAGAAAAATCCAACCTATAATTGAAATAAATTTATTCTGAGAAAAAGAAATCCCTCAAGAAATAATTGTTTTTAACAAAATCACGTGTGCTACAATTCTTAGCACCCCTAGAAATTATTATGAACAAAATGTATAATGTGGAGTCAGGTTCGGAGGACCAGACACGACAGGGAGGGAATTCAGAAAGTTATTCCCGTAAGGAAACAACCACTAGACGGAAATAATCCGTGAAAAAGAAAGGAAATAAATAAGAAAGAGACAAAACTCTCGGCCTAAAGCCAAACAAAGAAATAAGCCCAGAAAAGGTGGGCGAGGGCTCAAGCAGAGCACTGACTGAGCGAAGGAAATAAGGAACCTCACTCACAAAGAGTGAACAGATGGAGGTAACAGGAAACAAAAGAGAAATAAAAACAACCCAGAAAACACTGGGCGAAACCCTCGAAGGCTTGAGTGTAGAAAGAGAAATGAATGACCTCACACTCTAGAAAGCAGGAGGAAGGGAAATGCTAAATAAGGAACTGTCTCAGCGAGACCAGCACAGGAGACAGAAACGAGGGACAGAGAAATGCAAAAGCGAAACAAAATCCTAAGGAACACTAATGCATTAGAAGCTAAGTCCCGTGTTAACCCAAAGCAAGACGATGGGGAAAAGTAGTCACCTTAAAATGCCTAAGCCTATACCGTATGGGCAACGTGAAGTTGTGAAACAACACTGAAGCGTCAGAAAACTGAAGCACAGGGCTTTTATTGCAGGCAGGTAACCAGAAACAGGTGCGATGACTGAGAGCCGAGACAGAGCGACAACCCGGAGTGGATGACGGAAAAAACAAGGGAAAGGCACCCTCGTGCCGCTCCGAGAGAGAACGACCGCAGAAACAAGAAAAGGCTGCCAAAACCATGACAAGACCCCCCCCCTCTAAGGGACGACCCTAGACAATCCCTCAGCCTTATCTCAGTGGAAGTCCCTAATGAGTGCTGGGTCTAAGATGTTCTTGGAGGGGACCCAGCAGCGCTCCTCAGGGCCATAACCCTCCCAGTCTACTAAAAACTGGGCACCTCCACCCACACGCCTCTTGGCCAAAATGCGCTGAACGGTGTAAGCCGGACCTCCCTCCACAAAACGGGGGGGGGGGGGGTGGTTTATCCGGAGGAATGAGAGCGCTCACAAGCACCGGCTTCAGAGACGTGGAAGGTAGGGTGGATGCGCATAGAGCGTGGCAGCTAAAGGCGCACAATGACAGGGTTAATCTTGCGGGTTATCTTAAAGGGATCCATGAATCGTGGTGCGAGTTTGCGGGATTCCACTTGCAGAGGCAGGTCCCATGTGGCTAGCCACACTCGTCGACTGACCTGATAAGAGGGAGCTGGACGACGACGCTTGTCGGCTGCGGTCTTGTTTAGCCGAAGCGCGAAGGAGAGAAGCGTGCACACGCCTCCAGACCGCTCGACACCTCCGAACAAAAGACCCTGCCGATGGTACCTCCACATCTCTCTCCAACTAAGGAAATAAGGGAGGCTGATACCCCAGCTCAGCTTCAAAGGGAGAGAGACCTGTGGAGGCATTGCGCAGCGTGTTATAGGCGTACTCCGCCCCGGCCAGATGGTGACTCCAAGATGTAGGTTTTGAGGCGGCCAAGCACTGGAGGGTGCTCTCCAGGGTCTGATTAGTGCGCTCCATCTGTACATTAGTTTCCAAGTGGAAACCAGAACTGACAGACACCCCTGGTAGGGCGCAAAAAGAGCGCCAGAACCTAGCGGTGAACTGAGGGCCGCGGTCGGACACCACGTTCAGAGGAAGGCCGTGCACCCTAAAAACATTGTCCATCATCAGCTGGGCGGTCTCTGGTGCTGATGGCAGCTTGGGTAGCGAAAGCGCATCCGGCTTAATATTCTTCGACCCGGGTCTGTAGGTCAGTATAAACCTAAACCGGGCGAAGAATAACGCCCATCGGGCTTGACGAGAGTTGCTCGTCTTGGCCTGTTGGACATATTCAAAATTTTTGTGGTCGGTCTAGACAGTAAATGGGTGCTCGTCTCCATCCAACCAATGACGCCACTCCTCCAATGCCAATTTGACTGCCAACAGCTCCTGGTCCGCTATATCGTAATTTCTCTTGGCGGGTGTTAAGGCGCAAGAGAAATACGCGCATGGGTGCATTTTACGGTCCAGCGGGGAGTACTGGGACAGAATGGCTCCTACACCCAGCTCTGAAGCATCCACCTCTACTACAAAGGGGAGGGAGGGATTGGGAGTTATTAAAATGGGTTCAGAGCTAAACTTTAATTTTAGCTCTGTGCATGCTGCCTCAGCCCTAGAGTTCCACTGGAACAGCGAGGATGATGTTTTTTTAGTAAGGGCTGTGATAAGTGCGACTACCGTGCTAAAATTGTGGATAAATCGCCGGTAAAAATTTGCAAAGCCCAGAAACCTGTTTCACTGATGCTGGAGTGGGCCAGTTCTTGACCGCCAAAACTTTCTCTGGGTCCATAAGGACTTTTCCGTCCGTCACAATGAAACCCAAGAAAGAAACGGAGTCAGTGTGGAACGAGCACTTCTCGGCTTTAACGAATGGCCATGCCTTAAGGAGCGCTTCCAACACCTGCCTAACATGGCCGACGTGAGAAGAGAGATTCGAGGAGAAAATTTAAATATCGTGGTAGACGAACACGAACCTCTCCAGCATCTCTCTGAGAACGTCATTCTCTCGTGCCTGAAAGACAGAGGGGGCACTAGTGAGGCCGAACGGCATCAGCCGGTACTCATAGTGCCCGTGGTGTGTGTTGAACGCCGTCTTCCACTCATCGCCCTCACGCTTGCGCACAAGATTGTAGGCACTGCGAAGGTCGAGCTTGTTGAAAACCGGCGCCCCCTGTAGGCACTCGAGTGCAGAGTTCATAAGTGGAAGAGGGTACCTGTTCTTGATGGTGATGTCGTTGAGACCCCGACAATAAATGCAGGGCCTTAACCCCCCATCTTTTTTCTTTACAAACAAAAAACCCGCACCAGCCGGTGAGGTGGAAGGTCTAATGAAACCGTTAGCCAGGGCTTCCTCAATGTATTGAGGAAAAACCTCTGCGAGGTCCGCGTACTCGCCGGGAACATTGGTAGGCAAGCGGAATTCAAGCACCCCTCTCATTCCCGGGTTCTCAGGGTCGAAAAGAGAGTCCCATGACGATTCCCACCTGAAGTCGGAATCAGAACGGCCCTCCTCCCAAATGGAATTCCCATCAGCAAAGGCCAAACTCTCCTCAGAAAGAGACGTCGGGTTATCCTGATCAGGAGTGAGTTCTGCCTCCTCTAGATCACTGTTGGAGCAGAGCTCGGAATGGTCACTAGCTCCTCCCGAAGAGGTGTTAATAGGAGCACTACAGTGGGACTTGCGCTAGGACCCCCACTGGCGGATGAACCCCGCTTCGCCACCCCAACTAATATGAGGACCATGCAAGGCCAACCACGAGTGTCCCAGAACGACCGGGTAAGTGGGAGAATCAACTAAAAAAATGTAATTCTCTCTGAGTGGCCCTGGTAGGAAGTGTACATATGCAGGGAGGCCGTAATTTCCCTAATAGTCCCGGAACCCAATGAGCGACTCTCGAGGGCTGTGACCAGACGGGGCCGAGTAAGGGAACTTATGGGATCTTTAATTCCCTGGCCCATTTTGCATCAATAAAGCAACCAACTGCTCCGGAATCAATAAGGCGTTAATGGTGATCGAACACCTATTCCAGAGCAGTTGCACTGGCAAAAGGGTCCGAGGGAGAGTATCGTTGTGTCTCGCTAGGGGGCCCAATTCCCCTAGCGAGAACCCTCATTTCCCTCCACCTTTTGGGCATTGAGTTCTTGTGTGCCCCCTGCGCCTGCAGTAGCGGCACCAGCTTCCCCGCGGTCTAGGGGCCCTAGGCTCATGGAAGGAAGACCCATCCACCTGCATGGGCTCCTCCCACTTAGAGGAGGAGTGGGTGGAAGAGCTGACTAGGGCATTGAACGTGGCAGGTAGCTCGAGCATAGCCAGGGCGTCCTTAACAGAATTGAACGCATTAAGATATAATAACTTAAGCGGTCCGATGGACCACCCTGTCTCCCCTGCCAGTGCTCTGAACGTGATGGAAACTGCTGCCACACTGTCAGTGCCCTGGTGGAGACGGGTTAGTTTCATGGTGGCGTCCTGACCAGAGACATCATGATCAAAAACTAACACCATCTCCTCCATCAGCCTATCTGAGTCACCCATAACAGGGGCGTTGGCCTGAATTAGGGGATCCACCCAAGAGAGGGCATTATCCACTAAAAGATAAAATAAAAGATACCTGGGCTTCCTGGGTAGAGAACTGAGAAGGCTGTGCCTTAAGAAAAATAATGCACTATGGGTCCTCGTTATAGCGGGGTGGTAGCTGAAGCTTGGGTTCCCTAGGGGTGAGAGACAAGAGAACGGGTTTGAATGGTGCTTGTGCAACTGGAGGAGGGGGCGGGGTAGCGAGAGTCAGTGCACGGAGGCTGTCCGCTAGCTCATGCAGGCAAGTCTCCCTGATAATGCAACTGACCCATCAGCAGATCCTGCAGAACTTGCATGGCCTGTTGCCTGGTCTGGAGGGCAAGAATGCCCTCCTCATGAGAGGCCCAGGCAGAGCTCTGAACGGCCAGCATTTGCTTAAATCCCTGCAGTCTCACTGGTCTTTCCATGCTGGCTTCGGTGTTCTATAATGTGGAGTCAGGTTCGGAGGACCAGACGTGAAAGGGAGGGAATTCAGAAAGTTATTGGAGAATTACAGAGGAAAGTAGCATCTTGGGGCATCAAGTCTCCAAAACTACCATCAGACGTCACCTCCATGCCAACAAATTATTTGGAAGGCATGCCAGAAAAAAGCCTTTCCTGTCATTTCACCACAAACGTAAGCGCCTGGAGTTTGCTAAACGCTACTGGAACTTTGACTGGAACCATGTTCTATGGTCAGATGAAATTAATACTGAGCTTTTCTGCAACTAACACTCAAGGTGGGTTTGGCATAAAAAGAAGGATGGCAATCCCGAAAATAACCTGATCCTGGTGGACGTTCTGTGATGTTGTGGGGCTGTTTTTCCTCCAAAGGCCTTGGGAACCTTGTTAGGGTACTTGGCATCATGAACTCCATGAAATAACAGGACATTTTTTATCTGAATCTGGCTGCCTCTGCCAGGAAACTAAAACTGGGTTGTCATTGTATCTTCCTGCAGGACAATGATCCAAAACATACGTCCAAATCAACACAAAAATGGTTAACTGAACACAAAATCAACCTTCTGCCATGGCCATCTCAGTCCCCTGACCTAAACCCCATTGAAAACCTGTGGGCTGAGCTGAAGAGGAGAGTGCAGAAGAGAGGACCTAGGACTCTGGACGATCTGGAGGGATTCTGTAAAGAGGAATGGTCTCAGATTCCTTGCTCTGTATTCTCCAACCTTATTAGATGTTACGGGAGAAGACTCAGTGCTGTTTTATTGGCAAAGAGAGGTTGTCCAAAGTATTAAATGCAGGGGTGCCAATAATTGTGGCACATGTGGTTTTGTTAAAAATAAAAATTATTTCTTGATGATTTTTCTCAGAATAAATTTACTTTCTAATTTTTTCATTGTGGGATCAAGCTAATCCACCAAACAAATTTTTTATAACCGTTTTTACTCATCTTTACCAGGGGTGCCAAAGATTGTGGAGGGCATTGTATATATATAAACACACACTAACACCAAACAGAGTGAGAGAGAGAGACACCCACCCGCAGTGCAAAAAAGGGACAGGCTCAAAGAAAAAGGTTTCAATTTTAAACTTGAAATTCTGATTTTCCAAATAGAGCCCATGTGAGTCATAATACTTGAGGAAGGAATGATGATGGGAGGGTGATATTGTCTTGCTGTGTTTACGACATTGCTTGAGATGACAGGCGAATGGGAAAAGACAGCTGTTTCAAGGAGTTTGATAGAAAGCTTCTGCCCTCTATCAAACTGCCCAAAATCTTCTGCCCTCTATCAATCTGCCCAAAATATAGCCACATAAGGGCGGCAGTGTAGCATAATGGTTAGCCTTGTAACCAAAAGGTTGCAGGTTCAATTCCCAGGTAGGACACTGCCGTTGTACCCTTGAGCAAGGTACTTAACCTGAATCGCTTCAGTATGTATCCAGCTGTGGATTGAGAGGGTGAGAAGGAAAGCAAGAGACCCTCAGAATGAGAGCAATAGTATGGTCCCAAAATATAGCCACATAAGAAATATGGAAAACACTATTACGGTGGGGTGCAAATATATACCCCCTCCTTTTACAATTAATATCTGAACAGAAGCTAACCTGACCTCTAAATGGTACAACATGACACATTTCTTAAAATTTTAAAGCAAGATTACTTTTTATTAAAAAAATTTAGTTTCAAAATGATTTAAAAAAAGGAAAAAGGCCCTGTGGAAAAATTTGGGAACCCTTTTGGACTATTCTTTGTTACTTTAAAAAAAGATGATTACTAAGGCCCAGGCCCAGGTGATTTACTTGTTAGGGCTTCAATGGGACAGGTGAATATAATTCCAGGGCTGAACTATTTATTCTGAAGTAACTCCATGGGCCCTATCTACCCAGCGATAAGCGGCACTAACCAAAAGGTTAGTGTCTTACACCCGACGCAGGGATTATTATAGCACCCAGTGCTCACTTTGTTTAAATACCAAGGGATTTTGCGCCCATAGCAAGTGAACTGTGGGGGTGTTGGTCTTAAGATGAGGTGTGGCCAGGATAATTTTTGCCATATTGCTATCTTGAGCCAGCAGAAAGCGCTTGTGCTAAAATCACCACAACCCTGGTCTAAAGTCATGTCGCCGTTCTTTACATGTTATTTTATTTACATGTGCACAATGCACGTACACCCTCCTGTCTGTTACACACAGGGGCGCACACAAGCATGATTACAAATATCAAGATTACAATGTAAAATAATTTTATTGTGTAGGCTATATCAAAAAATGGATAATACTGAAAGGGTCCATAGGTCAAAGATCACATACCTGTTTCTCAGCGAAAGGGAATGGCGCATTAAATCGTTTTCAGCCCACTCCATATAGTGGGTGGGCTGAAAGTGTCCAAACTTTTGACTGGTACTGTATTTAAATACATTAGGCTACTTATTTTATGGTTATTATGTATACAGTATACTGTGACTATTCTGAAATAAATTTTTTTTTTTTTTATTCTGTTGCAAATTTCTGAATGATACAGCTTCTTCAATTCAAACTTTAAACCATGGGATGTGCAGGGAATATTTTTTGAGATATTGACATTTAAATAAAACTAGTAGAAACTAGGTGGAAATTACCTCTGGAGGGCCAAAGTAAATAAAGTTAAATTAAACAAGACAGGTGTACCATTTACAATAGATTTGTTTATTTTCATAATTTAAGTCAAAATAAAGTGCCACAAATGCAAAGAAACTTTGGAAAAATGCAAAAAAAAAAGAAAGTTTTTCTTTAGTTTGCAACGAAATACTGAGAGCTACATAAATGAAACAGGTAAATCTATACATTTGCTGAATTATAACCGCCATGTCCACAAGTCTTGCAAAATCTGAGGATGATATGCAGAACTACTAAAGATCTATGATGCAAAATATAGCCAGTGTACCATGTTGTCCATTAGTGTCTCCAAATCTATCCAAATTGTTAAATTGTGCATTGCTGTAAATAAAAAAATAATGATATATTTAACTACAAATCAACAGTTTTGGCTCATAAAACTCATCTCAAAGTGGGAATTACTATCTTTTCATCAGTATAGTGGGTAGATATCTATGGGTCCAAAACCCTATTCAAAATATGTCGTAAAATTAATAAAATTGGTTTTGTCCATTATAAAGCATATACATTTGCCCATTCTGATGGTTTAAGATAAAAACATTGATATCACAGTGTTACATACACCTAAACATGTAGCCTAATCATTCACTCTTGTACCTCAATAAAACATCACTTTTAACTGTACTCTACAGTACGTATACTTTTGCCCTGGGATGGCATTTTTCTGTAGTGTTTTTTTTAATGTTCCCATTCATAATGACTCCAAGGAAAATTTTACATTAATCTACCACATATCAGTGCACAGTAAATTGGAATGAGCATTTTCCATGCCCTAATTGACAAGTATATACGCTATAGCCTATATTATGTATGATAACATGAAAATAAAATAGTATTCCATCATCTGCAAAATACTGCCAAATGTTATATCTTCAATGACAATTGGTAGCCTACATCAAAAAAATTGAATGCTTACACTACAGTATGTGAAATGCACTCAAAATGCGAAAATAACTATATGCCTATCAATCATATTGGACAAGACAGTGCTCGAGTGGAAAAACTAACGTACATATGCAGCCAGCGAGACCAACCCCATTTTAGAAGCAGTACTACTTACATATGGGGAAGGGAAAACTCCACTCGGGGAATGCGTTTTCTATAGAGCTTGCGTGATACTAGACTGTTAAAATGAAAACTGCTGTTACGTTGGGCTGTAATTTATTGTTCAAAGCACCCAATAAGATATTGCATATACCATTGCTAAGGTTATAATGTACTCTATTGGAGAAAAGAGCCGACACTTAAGCCAGAATTAACTGTAATGAGTGAGACAGGCTAGCAGGGCATGGGGGGTATTACGAGTCAATGTTTCAGATAGTGTAATAGCAGTATAAAGTGTTGTATATTTCTCAAACGGATTATACCAGACACTAAACGACCATTGAATTTTGAAAGGAACATCTCTATGTGTAAAAGCAATGGTAGGATTGTATATTTATTTCATATTTAGTAGCAGATATTCATAGTAGAATACGTGGTATCATGAAACAATAATTTCACGTTTATTTTGCATTTGAGTGAGCAGGGCTTTTCACTGCTTTTTTGGCATACGATCAAGCTATTGTTGGGTTTATCTTATTGCTATGATGGAATTCTAATTTTATATGATGAATAATTATATTTATGAACTTACACATAGACGCTATTGTCCACTATGTCACGCCCCATGCGTGTCATAGGTATAGACTGGGTGGGGGGTTGCTTTTAAATGGACTTGCTACGGAAAAATAGTGACACTTAGAAACTCCATATTCGGCAGAGTATTCCGTATTCACAAATAATGTACCAATAAAGATAAAACTCTGTGGTTTCCACTCATAGTTTGGCTGCAGGAGCAACGAATGTCTCAGTTCAGCATAATCTTGGTGCCGGCGGTATTGTCACTAGGCATCTGTGCAAAGGGGTTAGAGGGAATGGGATATGACATTTTGATTGGTTTATTGCATCCTATGCCCAAGACACACGTAACATTAATGAAGAGACAGTTCAGCCCACTTGCACCTTGCGCCGTACTTAGCGCTCAAAAAACACGCCGTCTAACTAGCAAAAGTGGACTGGGACACACCCTAAATGCACTAGCGCCATGCGTTTTAGACCAAGTGCTAAGATTATCAAGATATTCAAAAGCATGGCTGTTCTGTCTGGTGTTAACAACCATGGGTTCCTCTAAACAGTTGTCCAAAGATGTCAGAATCTAGATATTTCACTTCCACCAACGAGGAGAAGGCTAAAAAAACTCTCAATGTGTCATGGTTTTGAACCCTGTTTCACTATGCGGTCGTTTTCCTCAGTGGCCACGCGAGGGCGCTGCCCTTTTGGTAGATGCTTCTGTTAACATTTACACCTGTTCGTGGTCACTGAGAGCTATATAAGCCTACCGTTTCCTTCATTCGGGGCTTTGACATTAATTGTTAATTGTTCCTTGTTTTGTACTGTGGTGTATTGTTGGCTGTGAGTTCTCGTACCATTTTGGCTACTCGCCTATTGTTAACGTCTCTTTGTTGAGACAGGGCTTATTTCTTGCTGGCTTGGTAGTTGATTATCTCGTAGAAGTTTGGGACCGTAAATCTCTGCTCTATTTTGCCTTTTTAGTGCTTTTTCTCCGTGTATGGAGTTTTGGGCGATTCTGTTCGGAACAGTAGTTCTGTTCGCCCTTCGGCACGTCTTCCTTTAGGGAGATCGGGCGTTTCGCTTCTACTTAGTTTCTTAGCTCGTAGAAGTATAGAGTAGTAGTTTCTCTGGTCCATTTTTGCCTGTTAAGGGTTCTTACTGAGAGACCTGGCGTTTTGCTTCTACTCATTTCCGTGTTACTGTGAGCCAGTGAGTAGCTTTGGTACGTTTATTCCCTGTTTTTTCTCCTTCTCGTGGACTACGTTCCTCTTTGTTGTGAGTCAGGGTTTTTGTGTTTATTGAGAGGCTGTTGTGCTATTTTTGCGTTGGTCTTTGTTGCAGCTGTCCTCCGCCCTTTTTACCAACGGGACTATTTGGTTCGGAACTATTGTTCTGTTCGTTTTCCGGGTATGTTTCTCCTTGTGTGGAGTTTGGGCTAGGTTGTGGACATATTTGTGTGTGACTGCGTGTAGCATAGGAACGTTAGCTCTCTGTTTTTTCGCTTTGTTACTTTCTTTTACTGAGAGGCTAGGGCGTGTGTTTTATTAAGTTTGCGTGAGTCTTTTGGATAGTAAAGTTATGGGACGACGGTGCTCCGTCGGCTCACCTGTAAAATGTTTCTCCCTCCTGGGAGATCAGGTGTTTACCCAGGTTTGTTTTGCTGCATTAGACTGCGCACTTATTAAACTAGCCATGGAACGTTAAATCTCTGTTCCTGTTCGCCTCGTTACATTTCCTCTTATTGAGAGGCAGTGCTTGTATTTGTTTGTGCTTGTGTTAGTCAAATTGCCGATAGTTTCGGTGCAGCTGCTTCTTTTGTGCTTTTTCTCCGGGTATGGAGATTTGGGCGATTCTGTTCAGAACTGTAGTTCTGTTCGCCCTTCTGTGCATGTCGTCTCATAGGGAGACCGGGCGATGTTGTAGACATGTTTGCGTGTGACTGCGAGCCTCAAACTATGCCTTGGAACATTAATTATCTGTTCCTTTGCCTCGTTACATCTCCTTACTGAGAGGTTAGGGCGTGGCTCCATTTTAAGCTTAGTCATTTTGCTGGTAAGGCTATGGGACTGCGGTTCTCCGTCGGCTCGCCTGTAAAATGTTTCTCCCCCCTGGGAGATTGGGCGTTTACCCCCTTTAGGTTCTGCATGTGACTGTTAGTGTTAGCTTATGGAAGTAGCCACGGAACGTTATATCTATTCTTTCGCCTCCTCTTATACCATCATTTCATTTTGATATATTTGTTGACTGTTTATTTATTTGTGCCTTGACGCTACTCGCCCGTTATTATTTTGTCTCGTTACCGAGACAGGGCGCTTATTTATTTCTGGCTGTTCAGATCCCTGTCCTTGCGCTCTACTTAGCGTTTTGACAGTGAGCCGGTTTGTAGCGTTTGTAGTGGTCGTTGTTTCGTTGTCTTGTCTCCTTCCCTTATCTGCGGGTTTCCCGCCTTAGTGGCCTAAGGGCTTAATGAATCCCCTTGCTGCGTTTGGCTCCTCCCACGTCACACGTCACGCCCCATTACACAATGTTTCAAAGTACCTATTTCCACTGTGAGAAACATTATCAGAAAATGGAAGATAAATGGAACAGTTGAAGTCAAGGCAAGACCTGGAAGACCAAGAACAATTTCAGATAGAATGGCCAGAGATCTGGTGAGAAATGCTCAGAAGAACCCACACATCACCGCAAAAGAGCTGCAAAAAAGAGTAGCAGATGCAGGTCTAGTTGTTCACAGGACAACAATACAACATACTTTAACTCTATAAACTTCACCCCTAGTGGTTGAGACGTATCCGTCTCAATTACAGTATTCATGTTCGTCTGAAATTATAAACTACAGCTTTAAGAAAACCCCGAAAATTTTGACGCAGTATTCTTTTAAAGGGTAGCCTTTTGCGAAAACCTCAGCTTCTCCAGTTACACTGCCGTGCAATAAATTAGGAGGGTGCTATTAGTAGCCCACAGCACTTATGACCCTCCTCTGGCTACAGCCACAGACTGTAAAATGCATCAAATGCACCGTTTATACAAGAAAATCATGTTCACGTATAGAAACAATAATATTTTTTTAAAACGTTGTACAAATGAGTATTCGCCGTTTTCCCTTGCTTACTGTACTATATACAGTACCTGATGCACTTTCGGTTTAGAAGACACCTCATTTTTTTCTCCAAAATCTCTCGTATAAATATGTTTAAGAAACCAAGTACTTACCAGTATATTCAGCTACAGCTGTTTTCTGATGAACCCTGAAGAGTTTATCTTGTTATATTTCACCAAAGTCCTGTACAGTCGACATTTCCGCAGTGACCACCCCTCGCACTTAGGGCTGAAATACGTTGCTGTACTTGTGTGAATACACACGCGGTTTCGTACGTTCTTTTTTAAACGTATTTAAATACATTAGGCGACGTATGTTATGGTTATTATATATATATACTGTATGTGACTATTCTGAAATAAATGTATTCTGTAGCAAATTTCTGAATGATACAGCTTCTTCTTCAGTTCGAACTTAAAACCATGGATGTGCAGGGAATATTTTTTTAGATATTGACATTTAAATAAAACTAGTAGAAACCAGGTGTAAATTGCCTCTGAAGGGCCAAAGTAAATAGGCAACAAAGACCTACATGGCAGAGTTGCCAGAAAGAAACCTTAAAGCATCTGAAGTATGCAAAAGAAAACATTGAGAAGCCTGAAGCATTTTGGAACAATGTGCTTTGGACTGACAAAGCCGAAATGGAACTTTTTGGCCACAACCAAAGAAGGTATGTTTGGAGAAAAAAGGGTGAAGCATTTGTAGAGAAGAACACCGTGTCAACTGTTAAGCATGGAAGTGGATCCATTAAGCGTTTGGGTTGTGTGGCAGCTGGGGGCACAGGAAATATTGTGCGGGTGGAAGGAAGAATGGATTCCACCAAATATCAAGATTTTGCATTTCTTTTATTTCAACTTTCAAGGCTTCCATTGAATAATCATTGCAGTTCTTGTTAAATCTCTAAAAAATTGTATTTCTCCACTGCCTGATCATCAAAGTTCTGGCTTTGTTTTCAACAAAATAAACTCAATGTCAAAGGAAAACATAAAAAACAAATAGAAATACGATTTTATACATAATAAAGTATTAACAATGTTATCATCATACTGATCACTGTCACTATTTATAGTTTTCATTATCATCATTAGTAGTATTAGTACCAAGTCTGTTGTCTGTTTTTGCTTTGAGCATCAGTTATGTAATTTTCACGGTATCAAATTGACATCATTCATGCTAGTATAAGCATGCAAACATTTTTCATCATAGCCATTCTGAACTGCACTTACACTGAACTGAGAGATAGTAACAGAGAGAAAGAGAGAGCTTGTGAGAGGATATGACAGAGAGCAATAGAGAGCAGGGGTGTCCATAGTGTACTGAGAGAGAAAGAGAGAGAGAGAGAGAGAGAGAGAGAGACAGAGTTACAACAGCACTAACACTACTGTCCAAGACCCAAGAACACACAACAATGGCGGTACACACAGTGTGAGGTAGAGAAACTAGAATGAAAAACAGATGGAGAGAAAAAAGTCGGAGTAAAGTCGGAGACAAAGCAATGAAGACACATGGACGTGCCCATGATGAGACAGACAGCATGATGTAACAGACATAACTCCTGCCATCTTACACACCAAAACATAATTTATAGCATATGGAGGAAATGCACACTGCCCCCTCCTCTAAGATCAGAAGCACACATAGAGTAGTACCTATTATAGGACATACAGCTAGGTGATAAGGTGTAACATTTTCAGATGTACATTGGACACTTCTGTGAATCAATACCTGAGTGTCTTTTCACATTTATGTATCAATGTAGGCAGTTTTGAGCAGCTAGTGAGACTGTAGTTCTAGTAAACAGAAATAGTGCACAGCTCATAAAGGTGTATAGTACTGCAGACAAACTGACAAAAGCACAATGCGTCAGCAAGATATGCCATTCAGATTTACTGTCTAGTCAGCTAAGTTTAACCTTGAGGTGTCATATTTCTCTCACAATTGAATGGGACATATGCCATTCAAATACGAAGAGGTGGAAACAAGTGGAAGCAGTAGCTGTATATAAGTAGAAGTGCCGATAGCAACATCCAAATTAATTTAATTAACAATTACCACAGTCATTGCTCTGTAGTTGCAGTTTAAGTGTAAATTCAGACTGAAAAAAGCAAAAGAGACTCATTATTAGCTAGCGGGTAAGCTATGGCAATAAATGTACCACATTGGCCACTTCAGGGAATCTAGAATTCCACATGTATTGCAGAAAAAATGCATAGAATCAAGGGATATTAGAATTTCAGGATGATGATGATTATGATGACAGTGTTACGTTAACGCTGTTCAAAATATAATTCATTCTGTGATTAATCCTCTACAATCATCTTTTTCACATTGTGATAACTCCCAGATCTCTGTATGTATTTGTTTGGAGTAAAGTAGGTTGTACTTCAGTTCCACTCCATCCCAAGAGATTTAGTTCAGCTGTATTTATAGATCATATCAACTTTTGTTCCTTTGACATTGTAGCCATTATTACCCCCTCATATATAAACACAAAGACAATTACATGGAGAGATAAGGCGCACTGTGAGAGGTGCACTCTGACTGGTGATACCAACTGTGCTCTACACACAAAGTATTCCAATAAGATACCAAACAAAACACAAGAGTTTGATTTTACAAATGACTGGAGAGGGAAGACGAACAGGATGACTACATATAGCCACACAGAAACACACTCACAAATGCAGAAATGTACTCATAAAGTAAAACACTCAGAATACACACACACGCACAGAAACACACAGAGAAAGGCAAATAAACAGTTAGTGTGTCCTTCTGGCATTATTCAAAAAATTTTTTAAGTACAATGAGCTCCTCTTCTGAATTACATAATGTATTTTTAGAAACAAAGGATTTAAAAAATATATATCACAGAATGATAAAAAAATAAAGTAGATGATCAATCCTTTCCAGAAGGACATATGATCGGATGCAGCACTGTGCACAAAAGCAAGCTGGTGTGTCCATAATGGAGGTCCATTGGCAAAACTGCTGTTAAAACCATCTGTCCTTTAGATTTTCTCCAGAAAGTAAGTTTGCTTGTCAGACAAAATGGGTGACAGTTCGCCATGACACTCTGACAGAGCAACTTTACAATGCTCTCTTTGTGGCATTCTCTATTTTTCCAGGATGAATAATAGATAAAATACACTGAAAAATTGCCTATATGTTGACTATTTGTTAACTAAGTCATATAACATAAAAGAATAAACTTTATCCACATTAGCTCTGAGAAGATGAAAAAAATGTATGTGGCAGAGTGAAACATTTCAAGGCTGGTACACAATTAAATATTTCATTGTACTCACTCCAGCTGAATCAGTCGGGCCATGTTTGCTACTCCTCTAACACATACATATGAACATGACAAAATATTTTCACTGGCTGAGAAAGAAAATATTGCTGCTGGGTGGCTCATTCAGTTAAGGCACCTCGCTGTGGTGCGTGGATGAGCCCCGTGGTCTTGGATCAAATCCAGTGGCTGGTAGCTCTATGGCTGGTAGCTCTATAGGACAACGCATATTGGAAATTGCGTCACCCAAGGTATGGGAGGTTCGGTTTATTAGGGTCCGCGTTTCATCGCTCTCTAGCATTCCCATTGGTAAATCAGGCATTCATGAACTACATGTCAAAGGTGCAGATGAATGGTCTTCCTCCGACTCCACTCTATGTGAGCTAAACTGTAGTCTGTGATGTGAAAAGAAGCAGACTGGCAACACAGATGTCTACACTCCCCAGAATCGGCAGTGGGGTTGGAAATTCCTAATTAGGGTGGAAATTGGACATATTCAGCCCCACGTTGGATGCCAAATTTTAAAAAAGAGAAATAATATATTAAATAAACATAATATTCATTATTTAATAAAAACTCTTATTAAAGTTAAAAAATCTACATACTGTAGATGTAATCAGATATCTTGACTCATCAGGCTCAGTTTAAAATAAACCAAATTATTTTATGAAGTGAGAAATGTCCATCACACTGTGGACTCCACCATGATGAATCTTTTATGTTTATATACATCAAATCTTTAGAAGCCCATGAAATACTTTCTTCAGAATGTAGGTAACAATAAGCATATGTGTGTGTACACGTTATATGTGCATTGCACAAATATACTGTGCAGTCTATTGTGTTTGCATTGTGTCTCTGTGTATGTGGGTACTTGGGCAGCATGTGTGTGTGTGTGTGTGTGTGTGTGTGTGCGTCTGAATCTTCTGTCTGTGCTCTGTGTCAGAACTAAACTAGTTAATTCAAGGTGCCTGCTCTGCATTCTGTGTGAAACGTAAGGTCTCCCTGTACCTCCCTCTCTGCCTTTCTTAAATATAGATAATTGATTACACATGAGGAGGAGAGAGGAGTCTGAAGTTGAAGGAGGACAGTGCCTGAGAACCCTAAGAGAGAGAGAGAGAGAAAGAAAGATGCCATTGATTGATTTCCAGAATCGAAAAGTCCCTTCTAATTCAGGTCTGAAATTAGGAAAAAAGTGTATATAGGAAGTGCTGACATTGGTATTGACATGAGGGAATTGATGTGAATTGAGGGGACACTGAGGCTAAACTGAGAGGAATGGAAACTTCTGGCAAAATAAATTTTCACAAGAACACAGGAGGGAGATGTTTATACATGCATTCAAAGGGACAAGAGACCACATAACCTCCCAGCTGGATGTTTTGTGACTGGCACAAAAGGTTAGCCGTGCTCTAGTATTGACTCTGACACATTTCTACAGCTCAGACACAGGACCTCTAGAGTAAACAAGGGTCACTTACAGTAGCTTCCCATCATTCATCTCATCGGTCTGACATAGGCAGACTGTGACCCATGCACCTACTGAAAGGTTTCAAAGGCCTGCAGTATAATCAAATTGAGATCTTAAGAAAGAGGGGCTCACCGCTCTATTCAGAGTGAGGACTGTCCACCACAATGTGAGGCTTAGGGGATCCTGTGGTGTTCTTTGACACAAATGTATTCATGGTCTTCTCCTGATGAGGGAAAATAAAGAAGTAAATGTACGTGGGTGCATTTGTCCGATAAATGAACAGACAGAGATGTTATCAAATCTGAGACAGCCACACAAAGGGAATAATGAACAGCAAAAGACCTACAGACACTGAAAATGAATTAGATGTCAGATGAATTACAGCATTTACATTGAGAAATGTTTTAAAATAATTGATTACAATTCTTTTGGAACGGTTCATGCACAACACTACTATTTTGAAAATGTCTTCAAAATAAGCAATGCGCGCTCCGGTCCTGCCAGATCCGAGCATGGCCGGCGCCCCGTGGAAGCAGCAATTGGCGGCTGCTTCCGGGTGGGGGGAGGGGCTCGGAGAGAATTGCTGCGCATAGAATGGCAATGGGCGAGTTGGAACTACAGTCAGGAACCTTGGAGGAGTCGCGCCCTGAAGAGGGCGTGGCGATCTCCGTCCTACTGCCGGCTGACAGGGTTGTGCAGCGGTGATTCTCTAGCGGTTGCTACGGGGGGAATTGAATTAGAATAGGGGTTCAATTGGCTACTAAATTGGGGAAAAAATGGGGAAAAAATCTGAAATAAAATAAATAAATAAATAAATAAGCAATGTGCTATGTTCAGTGACCATGAGCCAGAAGGCACCATAAATAGGTGCGTGGTTATTTTTTTTCCCCTTCAATTATATTTTCCTGTGGGGTAACACTTTATAATAATGTCTTGTAATAGATCATTAGTAAGGCATTTGTTCATTATTTACTTACAATTTATAAATCATTATTCCTACATTCACAAACATCTATAAATGTATTAATTAACATGAGTTAAGTAAAGATCAGAGACTCGTTGATCAACTGGGAGAAAACATGTGAACAACTTATCTTATACAGATCCTTTCCAAAAAATTAGAATATCATGGAAAAGTTTTTTTTTTTCCATAATTCCATTCAAAAAGTGAAACTTTCATAGATTATAGATTCATTACACACAGAGTGAAATATTTCTAGCCTTTATTTGTTTCATTTTTCATAATTTTGGCTTACAGCTCCAG
The DNA here is from genome assembly GCA_029718625.1 of Synaphobranchus kaupii. Taxonomy (NCBI): domain Eukaryota; kingdom Metazoa; phylum Chordata; class Actinopteri; order Anguilliformes; family Synaphobranchidae; genus Synaphobranchus; species Synaphobranchus kaupii. The sequence continues at coordinate 45,758,361 of CM056379.1, read as the reverse complement.
CTAAAATTTTGTAAACGTCATGAATGGGCGGTTCCTGCTCATTTGATTGACATGGCCAGGCCATGTGGGCAGGCTTCCAGGCAAACTCTTATTTTAGCTTAGACCGAAACATGGACGCGAACGTGGACGCTTCGAACTACGCGAACAGTTTTTCTTTTGCCATGACATTTGTGAAAAACAAGCCAGAGCGTTGGTGCAAGGGACGCTGTAGCAGCAACAACAGTAAACAACTTTCTTGTTCGATCTGTGCTTTCCTCTGGTTTGTCTTTCACAAATGTCATGGCAAAAGAAAAACTGCTCGCGTAGCTCGAAGCGTCCACGTTCGCGTAGCTATTTGCGTGAGATATGTTTCTGCCCTTACTCATTAGCAAGATGTTTTCAGCCGAGGAGGTAACAATATCATTATAAAAATAGCGACCATACACCTAGCTACATTACATTATAGTCATTTAGCAGACACTTTTATCCAAAGCGACATACAATAAGTGCATACAGAAACGTCATCGAAGTAACTACAGAACAGATAAGACAAAGAACATCCTTCCCATAACGTAGCAGCTATCATAGCTAAGGCTATCTATTGTTGTGATGTTTGTTTATTGTTGACAATAGTCTATTTATCATGATTGACCAAACCTTGATCATGTAAATCATGTAAATGGAGACTATGTTACATGCTCAAAGCATATAAGTTAGTAATCTTAGCTATTGCTCTGTAAATTTGACCACTGTTCATTTTCATAAAATAATTCAAAATCATCCTTTTGTAATTCTGCTCGGTTCATTCTGTAGCCATCAACATCCAGTGGTCGCGGCCCCAGAGTAAGGGTGAGGGGCAGTCATTACATAAACATTACATTACAGTCATTTAGCAGACGCTTTTAGCCAAAGCGACAATCGTGTTTGTGGTGGGCGAGGCAGGGCCAGAGGAAGAGGACAGCTTTATCAGAGTGACCGTGATAGAGTCAACAGACTCCGGGAGGAGAAACATTGCCATCTCAACTTGGAGTGGCACTTGGAGTGGCACTTGGAGTGACCTGGCAGCACAATATATAGCTGCCTGGCATCGTCTTAGGGACAGTGAGTGACAGAGATCATTATAAACCAATTTAAATTTTTTATATTTATTATATTCACTTTATAAGATCATATGTGTCGTTCTCATCATCATTATTATCATTTCTATTTATTATTGATAATTATTATTATCAAACCGATGATAATAATGTCTTCATGAATGAGGTTTGCTATTTTATGCCAAGCCAGCTAGTCCCTCTGCTGATGTCTGTTCCGTTTCCACTGTCACTGTGGTAGCTATCTAGCAAATGAGACAGCACGCTGTGATGGAAATAATGCTGCCTAACATCATAAAATCTACATTGAATCATTTCAGCTAGCATAAACTACACTACAAATATGAAATTGAAGATCAATTTTTCCAAAAGTTCCTAAAGTTACCATTTTTCCAGAAGGGCAGTAGCCTACGTTCATGGTTGAGAATGCCATGTTTGCTTTGACGGACACAAAGCTTGACGGACATAGCAACAGTTACTACTGTTCCATCGTGGCCTGAAGACACACCTCTTCAGACTCCACCTTGACTGATATTCTAATCTAGGACCTCATGGTACTAGTTCCCTGTGTTTTCCTGTTTGTTTGTTATAGTTTATAATAGTATTTAGAATAGAAGTGTAGTATAGCTTATTTACCCACAGCTTACTGTGAACTACATTCAATGTTCATTACTAGGTATAGCTGCTACGTTATGGGAAGGATGTGCTTTGTCTTATCTGTTCTGTAGTGACTTCGATGATGTTTCTGTATGCACTTATTGTATGTCGCTTTGTATGAAAGCGTCTGCTAAATGACTGTAATGTAATGTAATGTACTGTTGTTATCATGTGACACGCTGCGCGTATCGGATAATTTTTTTCTCCGCTCCGATACCCGATCCAGCATTCTGGGCCAGTATCGGCCCGATACCGATGCCGTGGATCGGATCGGGACATCCCTACTATACAGTTCTGTAGCTATGTTTGTCTACTATATTCCAAACAACATGTAGGCCTACTCATCACTGGGCCTGTGCCAGTGCTTCAAACCTCTCAAAGAGCCTAGAGACATGTTTGTTTTGGTGTATCGCATTTGAATTTCCTGACTTTTGCGGCTTTTAACCAAAACAAACATCTCACTTAAAACTTTGTTTTTTGTCATAAATTTAGCCAAGACTGGTTGCATTTTGCTGTGGGTGATTTGGGAATTGTTTTGCAACTTTTAGTGTTATCTCCCCATTATTCTTACATCAACAAATAACACCAAAACGACTTACTGCCACAACTTATTGTAACTGTCACAACTTATTGGAGGGCCATTGCTACAATTCTGCTTGTCACTGCATAATGAGACAGAGGGATTGTCTAAAAAAATTCCATTGTTTTAATCGCCAAAACCCCTTGCCAGTAACTGTGCAGTGCTTTCCGGTCAGACATGGACTTGTTTTGCGTTTGCTAGCTCAAGTGCTACACGGTAAGATGCACTGATACTGTTTGAGCAGTTGTGAATTGTGAATCAATATTTATTTGTATAGCTCATTTCCTACAATTTAATGAAATGCAATGCGCTTTACATTATTAAAAGTCAATAATAAAATCAATACTCAATATACTGTAAGTCTATAAAAACAATAAAAAATATATAAAAACTATAAAAACAATAAAGATAACACCTAATTTTTTAACCTCAGTTTTGATGTTCTGGGATAATGGGCACAATTTTGTCATTATTTTCTCTCTGGGTGCCTTGGGTCCAAATACCAATATTTCAGTTTTATTCTTGTTTAACTGAAGGAAGTTATATGCCATCCAAGCATTAATGTCTGTGATACAGCTGGTTAATCTATCAATGGGGCAAGGATCATCGGGCATAGCAGAGATATAAAGTATGAATATCATCATGGGCAGCAGTGTAGTATAATGATTAAGGAACTGGCCTTGTAACCGAAAGGTTGCAGGTTCGATTCCCAGGTAGGACACTGCCGTTGTACCCTTGAGCAAGGTACTTAACCTGAATCGCTTCAGTATATATATCCAGCTGTATAAATGGATAACATGTAAAAAAACATGTAAGTCGCTCTGGATAAGAGTGTCTGCTAAATACCTGTAATGTAATGTAATCATCGGCATAGAAATGAAAGTTGATGCCATGTTTTCGGATGATGTTGCCTAGTGGGAAACATGTATAAGCTAAACAGGATGGGGCCTAATATTGGACCTTGAGCAACTCCACAAGTAAGGGTAATTTTCTGCGATGACCAGGGAATCATGGTTTAAAAGAGATCTGACTGAGCTCAGAAGCAACTTCCGTCTACTTTTAAGAGTTTTAAAAACATTTTTTTTTTACTTTTAAGAAATTATTGGATCGCACAGAAAAGTGACGCGTGTCGTGAAGCAGCGCAAGCTTGAAACCCAACTAGCACAAAGAAGCTTGGTAGCTATGCATTACACTTAATAAATAGCCTACGTTTTATTAAACAACGGATTTATGTCATTGTGGTATCATTTACATCATGATTCTGCGTGCAAACAATTTTAGTGGACGTTATTATTGATATTAGCTTGATATTAGTAAGGCTATTTCACAAATGAAGTAAACAACTAGACCTACTGTATATGCGATTATGATGACTAAAACATGGAAACAAACTCCAAAAAGGAAAGGTTGTCAAGAAATGGGACCAATGCACAATTTGTTTTGGTAGCCTAAAAGTGGTTGCACTATCTTAGTCAACTAACATTGGAAAGAAACAGATTGCTCTATCAAATTGGTTGTTTGGTTGTGTGTAGGGAAGCAAGAACCATTTTTTTAGTTGGGGTGCGGGGGAAGACTTACATATGCCTATATGTTAGGCTCCTTTAAAGGCTAGTTACTGTAGCTAGGTACAGCCTACTATTGCCGCAAACACAAAATTGTCTTTCTTCATTGTCTGCATAGTAAAACTTCATGATTGATAGCCTACACGTAAAATATAAATTATAGCCTGTAGCTAACAGCAACACAACCAGGGGTGGATTTAGCTTATAGTCCGTCACTTGTTTCATGTGTTTTCTTTTCCCCCAGTGTTTTTTTAGTTGACAGTGACATTAATTTAAAAACAAATTTGAAAAAACCCCTGCTGTAGTAGTAGGCTAGGATATGCTTCTGAAAAAATATATTTAAGACCAGACCAAGGAAATAAAACATTAGGCTATTAATATTAGCCTAAAGCGTTTGATTTTATTATTTTTTAAATCAAAATTTAGAATTGAGTCTTCAAATAGACCTAGAATTGTGTCTTCAAATAGACCTCAATTCCGGTTATTATTTAGAACCAATCCAATACACGCAAATGGTGTGCATTTAATAGGTTACCAAAGGTAGCATAAATACAGGGAAATAGTTCTGTATCAATGACTACGTTTACATGCACAAAATATTCCGGTTTTTGCCCTTATTACGAAAAAGACAATATTCCTACTAAGCTGTTTACATGGCTAATGAAAATGAATATTCCACTAATATTCTAGTTTACATGCAGCCGTGCATACTCCGATTAACGTAAAACGCCCCCATCGTTTATCACGTCAAAATATGGAAAAGTGTAACCGCTGGAGCCACTTGTGCCAATTTACTTATTTGCGACAAAATAGGATTTTTAAAAAAGTTTTCCACCAGTGGCGGACTTGTTCGACCGTGCGAACACAGCCTCCCTCTTTCATTTTTTCAACTACCTTCTTGAAAAGGTCAGCGTTGCGATATTTGCGCATATGCAAAAACCTGTTGATATCCCAAGCTTTTCTAAATGTTTAAAAGTAGGTGTGTTTGTCCTTCCGACCAGAAATGTGGGCTTTTCTTTTGGGCATGCATCTCTACCCCAGCCTTGCAAACTGTTGGCTAGTTGGTTTACAACGCACAAGGTGACCGTAAACAGGCAAGAGGCCATGTGTCGTGTCACTCGTGTGTCGCAAACTGCGGTAAAAACACAAATTGAGGCGCATATTCCGAATGCGCTGTATACATGTCCGAAGAATGGTCCTAAAACCCGAATAATATCGCATATCCCACATGTCTTAATCGGAAAATGCTACATTCGGAATAAGGCCTAATTCGGAATATCCAAACGGATTATGCTGTTTACATGACCCGTATCAAATTCGGAATATTGTCATGTTCGGAATAATAGTGGAATATTAGTGTGCATGTAAACGTACTCATTGATAAAAAACTACTTAAAATCTCCGTTGCGTTATAGCAAACGATTTGTCATTGCAATTTTCAGCACCCTGAGTTTAAAACATCTTCCCGCGTATATACGCAAATGGAATCAAGATAGACAATTTTGGGATTGACTGTCAGTGCTGGTCGCAGTGCCCGCGTCAGGGAAACATGGTGAGTAGCCAAACATCAAATCAGCAACAGGTAGGCCTAGCCTAGCTATCCTAAAGTAGCTAGGCCTATTTTAAAAGGTAGACAAATTTAACAAGTTGACAATGCGGGTCAAACTTTAAACACATTCAGAATTGACATTTGAATCGCAAAGACGTGCAAGATAAAAATAGACAAAATTGCTTAACGGCAGCTAGTTGCCATCAGCTTTATAAAGCTAGCCAGCAGGGTTGCAGACTCATTTTTTAAAATCCCAAAACAAGTGACGCAATCTGTCAACCAAAAAACCAAACCCATGATGTTACGCGGCAACAATAAACGGCTTTAGGAGAAAAGCCAAAGTCATTGTGAAATCAGCCGGCTGATAAAGCCAAGAATGGCAATGCTGCGAGCAAATTTTTTTGGAATCGGAACCGATTCTTTAACCCGGTTCCAAAACTGAGAACCGGTTCTGGAATCGATTCCCAATTTCAGACCAAATGCCCATCACTATCAGTAAGAACCAATGCCATTTCAGTACTATGTATAGCACAAAAACTGGACTGAAACTTCTTAAAAATACTGTTAGCTAGTGTTTAAAAACTCAATCAGCTGCGTAAAAAACAGTTTCTCAAGTATTTTGCTGAGAAACAGTAAATTGGAAATTGGTCTATAATTGTCAAGAATAGAAGGGTCTAAATTAGATTTTTTCAGTAGGGGTCGTACAACAGCAGTTTTAAGAACAGATGGAAAACAGCCAATTTGTAGCGAACAATTGACAAGCTTCAGCACCTCCCCAGACAAAAAAAAGGTAGGGATAGGGTACAGGTTGAAGAGTTGAACTTTAAAAAACAGATCCACATCGATTATGGCAAATGATTCCAAGGAGACATTTGGTGGAGAGGCAGGGTCAGTGCATTCTTTGCTCATTTTTGAAGATATGCCAGTCCTAATTTTTGTTATCTTGTCTCTAGGAATAGGATTAATCAGTCGATCTATAGTTGAGAATAGAAATCTCGGATTGTCCTGATTGTTAGCAATCAGGGTGGAGAAATATTCTTGTCTAGCAGCTTTGATACTCTCATTGTAGTTTGTAAGACTGTATTTTAAGATGTCATAGTGGATCTCCAATTTAATTTTCCTCCACTTTTGTTTAGCCCTATGGCAAATCCTTTTGAGTTTGGCCGTCTCCTCATTTTTCCAGGGAGTTCTTGGCTTATTTTCAATATTTTTAATTTTAAGTGGAGCCACGGAGTCAATTGTGGTCCTTAGTTTCAAACAAAAATTATTAGTGAGTTCTTTGAAGGAAGATGGTGGAGATGATGACAGACCATTGTTAAAGAGTGAAATAAAATTATCAGCCGCTTCAGAGTCAAGAAAACGTTTCTTAACAGTTTGTTTAAAATTTGTAAGCGCACTGCATGCCATAACATTAAAAAACACACAGTAATGATCTGAAACAGCAATATCAATAATTGAGGTAATATCTAGAACAAGCCCCCGTGTAATGACAAGATCAAAAGTGTGTCCATGTTTGTGAGTGCAATGACGTCATTGCACTCACAAACATGGACACACTATCTGAACCAGATCTGAACGATGAAAGCCCTTTCGCCCATGTATTTGTCACTGAGGTGGCTGTAGTGTCGATTCAAGTTGTATTCTTTTATTACAGAAACAACTTGTAAACACACCAGACATTGTCGTTTATGGCATTGTCGTCATTAGTTTCTATGAAGAGATAATCGAGAATATCCTATTTATGCCTTTAATTGTATTTATAAAAATGTGTTGTGGCAAGGGAGGCAATGCCCCTTCAAAAAATCATCCCCAAAACTTTGAATAAAATTCCTTTAAAACAACAAAAAATCTCTCTAGAGGCAAATTGCGTGAAAAATTGTTGAGTCCTCCAGCGAAATAGCGTTATGCCACTTTAGCACCCTCGTCAATGATGTATCATTGCATTCTGTTAAGGTTGTGGAAGGAGGCAACTGGCAAACTGCCTCGGGTTCTACACTTCACTCTTCAATTGGGCGACATGGCATGGTGTTGATATGAGAGCACAGCGCAAAAAAAAAAAAAATCTAAATGTCATGTGATAGAAGGCATGTCTTCATTCCAATCAGTGTCAAGTTTTAAACAAGAGCAATTTGTGCCACTTATCTGATTGAACAATATCATGTCCATTTCATGTACCACTCCCACTCAACTAAGTCAAATTCAACCAATATACAATACAATGATGGAGAACGATTAGCAAACAACAGTAAACAACTTTTTTGTGTACCTACAGTCACTGTGTGCATTTAGATTTTTCTCTTATTTTTTTAAATATTTGAATGCCATTCGAATGTATCGAGTGAATTTAGTCTTTTATTTAGCATTTTTCATTTGGGCTCGTTTTTTGTTAGCTAGCTTAGCAAGCGAAGCATTTCATTCAGCTGTCATGGCCAGTGCCAGTGTAGTTACTTTTATTTATTTATTTTTTAAAAGTTGTTTCAGATTTTTCCCCATTTTCTCCCAATTTGGTAGCCAATCTTGAGGGCTCGACTCCTCAAGTTCATGACCATGATTCCAGCTTGCACAAGGCCGCTTGTATGTGACAATTCTCCCCCATGAGTCCTCCCCTCAAAATTGCGGTGGTCGCGGCGCACCTCCATCTTCTGGCCCCACCCACTGTGACGTACGCCAGGTCTATTGTGGCCTTCTTCCAACTCTTCGGGCTCTCAGCGTTCCCTTCGGGAGCAGGGTTGCTAGCCAGCAATCGGTAGCCAGTCCCGTCACTGACGGCTGGCTACCTCTGTCACTGCACTTCTCCCCTCTCTATCCCGCCCTACGGCGCCTATGTACTTGGCAACCTTAGTTGCACTTTAGTCCAGGGGAACAGGCTCCAGTTCAACTATTTTGAACTAAGATGCCTGCTTTTCTGCAGGCTCTGCCTTTCCCGATGGCGACTGGTTCACATCCCCATAATCGGGATCACTGGAAGTACCTAGGCAGGGAGTAAGAGAACTCACTCCTCCCTTTATGATTGGTGAATCTGTGCAGTTGGGGCTTGACCCTAAACAGGACAAGAGCCACTTCACCGCCAGAGAGGGGTATTTTTTATGGCAGCAGCTGCCCAGGTCGTGCCACTTTGGCCGCTGCACATGCGCCCATTACAGTGGTGGTTGGCGGCACGTAAGGTGTGACCAGGCAAGGTGTGACCACACAAGGTCAGACTGCGAATCCTTCCCTTCAGGCCAGTGTGTTAGAGAGTGAACATCACTACAGACACCTCTGAGATTGACTGGGCAGTCCCTGTAAGGGTTGTGAAGCCCCTCATGAGCAGGGATGCACATCAACCTTCTAGAAATGAAGGCAGTGCTTCGTGCATTGATCAATTTCTTCCCAGTGGTCCAAGGCAGACACATCCTTGTTCGGACAGACACCTCCGCCGTTGTTTCCTACAATTGCCAACAGGGTGGCGTTCAGTATCCACCCCTACATACCAAGGCATTCTAACCCCCAGTCTGGGCCCATGCCTGAGGTGAGTCCCTGATGGCAGTCCACATGACAGGCGCTGCCAATGTGGCAGCCTATCTGCCGTCCAGAGGGGACCTTTTTTGCATCAGCAGAGAATGCTCATTATCCCCTGTGGTACTCCGTAGTGGGACCAGTGGGGACCTTAGGCATGGAAGCATTATCGAGCCAGTGGCCTCCAGCTCTGCTTTATGCTTTTCCTCTCCTGTCAGTGCTTCTGGCAAGGATCAGGAACTTAGCATGAGGCCTGTTTTCTGCCCCAAACTGGCCCCATCAGGCCTGGATAGCAGGCTTGAGGGAGTTGCGAGTGGGGTGCCTCCCAACCAGAACGGATATGCTGTTGCAGGGCCAGGGCCTGCTATGGCATCCAAACCTTTGGATTTACAGCCTGCACACTTTAGCCCTTGGACAGAGGTCGCTGTGGCGCTTAGATTCAGGGTGCTAGAGAAGCTTCAGGCATTGAAAGCCCCTTCTACAAGGGCGCTGTATGCTGGGAAGTGGCGAGGCGTGTAAGCAAGCTGCATCAGTTAGACAGTGATAGCTGCGGCTTCTCTACTCCCTAAACCCGCTTTTCGGCCTAAGATCCTCTCGCTGTTGTACAGTTCTCTGCATTTTATGTGAGAGACTTTTCATCCTGCCCGCATGAATCACTGGAGGTAGCCAGACTTCACTCACTGTGCCCTGTCCAGGCATTGCGGTATTATGTTTCCCCACACAGGGGCTGTGGTGGAAAACCAACAACGTTTTTTGGTTATGGAGCAGCTATGCAGGGCCAGGCCATATCTAACAGCATTTGACCCACTGGATCGTAGATGTGATTCCCATTGCCTACGGCAGTGGTGGTGGCTCACTCCACTCTGGGTGTAGCTGCTTCACACTTTCTGACAATTGTGCTGCGGCTGGCAGGGCTTCTTCCCTCACGTCACCTCCTCTGTCGGCAGGGCTGCGGCGCAATCTTGAGTATGACTTGCCTCTGTATGGTGCTTTTATCACCAGTGGTATTTGCACTTCATATTTGCTTCTTCCAAAGAACAAGCATCTAATAAAGTGATTATATTTGTACCGCATGGTTGTGTCATGTGGTGTTACCCCACTACATCCCCTGCATTACTTTATTTGGTATACTGTGGCCCATACCATGGCATGTTGACCAGTATGAAATGGAATGTATGGGTTACGTATGTAACCCTGTTTCTATGAATACGGTCAATACACCACGCAGCTGGTCATGCAGGGAATTCTACACCCCATAGTCGGCAAAAGAGGATGGGCGGCGTACACACACAATATTTATGGCATGACGTGGTGTCTGCCGTGTAGTGGGGGTTAATTTGCTATTCAGTCTCCTAGCAGCTCACCCTCTCGGCGAGGACTGTGGCGTGTTGACCGTATTCATAGAACCGGGGTTCCATACATAACCCATATGGTTTATCAGTTTAGTTTTATGCAAACAACTTAGAATGTACATTCGCTTACCGAGGCGTAATAGTTGTTTCCTGTTATTTTCGCATGTTTTTACTAATTTATTAACTCGTCAGCAAGGCAAAAGAAAATCCTCACCTGCGTATATGGATTTTGGGAGTGGTTGTGCCAAATGTTCGATATTGTTATTTTCGCATTTTGAGCAAATTTCACATACTGTAGTGTAAGCATTCATAGGTGGCTCAGTTATGTTTCATGTTTGATTTGCCCTGAAGCTAGAACATTTGCCAGCATTTTCCTGATTATATTATTTTATTGTAATCTTATATTACATAATATACACTCTATGGCATAGTATCTCCTTTGTCACGCAGGGAAAGGAAAATACTCATTAAAATTTACTGTGCATATGTGCTTGATGAATGAATCAAATTTTCCTTGGAGTGAGTATGAATGTGTATATGCTTTATAATGGACACAAAATATTTAATTCCTTTTATGTCAGGTTTTAGATAGGTGTTTAGACCCATAGATATTTATCCCCCTATACTGATGAAAAGATAGTAATCCCCACTTGAAAATGATGCAAAAGTGAGTTTAATGATCCTTAAACAGTTGATTTGTTGTTAAATAAATAATTATTTTATTATTTACAGCAGTGCAAAATTTAGCCATTTTGGATACATTTGGAGACGCTAAGGGACAGCAGGATACACTGCTTATATTTTGCATCATAGATCTGTAGTAGTTTGCATATCACCCTCAGATTTTGCACACATGTTCACTTTATGATCCAGGAAATGTATAGTTTTACCTGTTTCACATGTAGCTCTCAGTATTTCATTGCACACTTAAGAAAAACTTTTTTTCTTTTTGCATTTTTTCCAAGAATTCTTTGCATTTGTGTCACTTTATTTTGACCTAAATTATAAAAATAAACTAATCTAAGTATTGAAATGGTACAACTGTCTTGTTTCATTTAAGCCATGTTCCAAGTCTGTGTGATGCACACCTGGGTTAAATTTCATTAAAAGCACCTGCAACAGCTGAGAATAAGCTACCAATGGCTTCTGTCTCACCTTAGAAAACGCAAAATTAGCCTGCTTGTTTATTATTCGTTTGATTATGCAATGAGGCATTGTCAAACAAACATCAATTCCATGAGGCTGTTCTCATGGAGTTCTCGAAGTTCAAGCTTCAGCCGAAGTTCATTACCTGCATTCTAATATTGATTAATAACATGAATACCGTTATTTTACCTTAATGATGACACTAAATACAATAAAGCTGTCAGGTTGGCAACCCAGAGGTTCACGCATATTTTCCCTTGTTTTATAATGTCCTGCTTATGAAAACGTGACCAACGCATTTTACTAGCAGCTTAATGCTTTAAAAACAAGTCCACTTTCCCGGGAGGTGAAATTTACAATTTACAGCAGGTGAAACAGACCTACTCCTGCATGAAGTTAAAGCACATATGCAGAGAATGGCATTAAAATAAATTGTGAATTAATTGTTCTCTTTAAAATAATTTTGTTCAGTTATGGTATAACAGGTGAAATCAGTGGGGTTTTAATAAGCTGATAGTATGGAAGCCTGGTCGTGGTCACTGTAATTTAAAGAAATATGAAGGACAAAGAATAGGGATAAAATTCACTTAACATGGTGAAATTAATCTCCGTTTTTTAACCGTAGGCTATCGAAAAAGCCTTATGCACAGAGAATCCCGGGGACTGTAGCCTATAGGCTATTTGAAAAACAATAAATGCAATATTCACTGGACAAGGTTTTTAACTTTTTTCAGTCAAAACCATTCTATTTCCTTACAGGCTGTAGGCCTAGATGAACATAGCTGTATTGTAATGACAGCGCACACATAATGAAGCGCATTTTCAGAACTCAAATGTCCGTCTATTGCAGTGCGCGAGTTTTCCATTGAATGACAATTCACGCATTAGGTATAAATGACAATTTGCGCATTATGCTTGATATGGGTGTTAATGGATCGCCATTGTCCCATAACAGAAGATTGACTCCACAGGAGATTACAGGAATTATTGGCAAATATATATAAATCATAGCTTGATTTTGCTGAGGGACAGGTATGTGCTAAACAATAATAATATTTCACATTGTAATCTTGATATTTTTAGTCATGCTTGTGCGTGTCCCTGTGTGGAACAGACAGGAGGTGTACACGCGTTGTGCACACGCCTATGTAGACACACTTATATGCGCCGTTAAAATAATATGTAAACAACTGCGACGTGACTTTAGACCAGGTTTTTGGTGGTTTTAGCGCAAGCGCTTTCTGCTGGCTCGAGATAGCAATACGCTAAAAATAATCCTGGCCACACCTCATCTTAATACCAACACTCTCATAAATGAAGGTACAGTGGAGGTACATTTTTGTTCCTTAAGGTACAAATTTCCCAAATGTACACTGAAAGTACAATAACGTTCTCTTAGGGTACTAATAAGTACTCTTTGGGTACTAATAAGTACCTTTTCCAGAAAAAAAGGTACAAATTAATTATGTATTGCTGGCTAGGGGTACAATTTTACGTACCTATAGGGTACCACCTCAGCGACAAGCTTTTGTACCTTTTTAGGTACTTTTTGTACCTTTTTTTCTCAGTGTGAACACGACCAGTTCACTTGCTATGGGCGCAACATCACTTGGTATTTAACCAACGTGAGCGCTAGGGGCTATAATGAACCCTGCGCCGGGTGTAAGATAGCAAAGACACTTGCGTTTGGGTTAGCACCACTTAGCGCCGGGTGTAAGATAGGGCCCCTGGAGTTATAAAGTCTTAAATAGTTGAGAATTGACCAAATTTGGCAAGGGGTTAAAGCTGGACTACGAAACCTTCTTAACGGTCCTATTTATTGTCAAAACATTTAAAAGTCATAACACCCCTTGGCCCTGCCCAAAGAGAAAGTGACATACCCCCACCCCACTGCTTCCACAGATCTCGTCTGTGAAATTTCTAGCTGGTGAACAGACAAGGTCAATCTCATTGTTAATTGGTTTGCGACATCATGAAGAATCAGAAATCATGAAGAATGGAGAAAGGTACTGGGAGTTGGCAAGGTATCTACCTCCATTAGCTGGTGCCAGTGCTCAATGGGCTTCCGAGGATTGGCTAACATGGCTGTCCAATGTTCCCTGCCAGGTCCGTCTGCGTCACTGCCTACACGGCACATGCCTATCACCTCATTGTGACCAATACTAACAGAAAAGGGAAGAGAGTGAGAGAGACAGAAAGAGGGAGAGAAAGGGAGAGTTACATGCTACTGACTCAGTGTACCAGTGCAGGTCATTCCTTCCTGCTGACTTGGCATTTCAGAGGAATACAGAAAATGAGGCAGGGATATCTTAAAGGCACTCTGACAGAATGACACAGCATTTTTTGTGAACTGAATGCCATTAATTCATCAGGCTGATGTTTTATCCAGACCAACTGAAGAGCAGCAATAACAGGGCTGGCCTACCAGACTGGTTTGCACAGCAATAATGGCTCACTGACAAATGAGTCATCTTATTCAATGCAACAATAAATGATTTTATTGTTTCACAAATCTCTTGACCCCTCTCCAGAGTGCCTGTTTTAACCATCACTTCGGGGCTGTAATCTACTCTCACTGATGCTGACGAGACACAGATGTCTCAATATACCTTCTTTTGTGTATTATTTATTTAATGTAGTTTGTGTATCATGAAATACTTCTACCCTTTTACCATTGCCTGGAACAGTGCTTGACCATCTGGTACTCTAACAATGCCTATTTGTTGGTCCATCATATTGATATGTTCTGTGTCACAGTGTCTGTTTTATTTTCTCACCAGTCATAGTCCATGACAGCGATGATCAAGGACACACTGTCAATGTTCTCGTGAGGTATGTCAAAGACCAGCGCCTCATTGTACACGGGGTTGAGGGTGTTTTTCTTGATAGAGGTCTTTCTCTTCTTCAGCCTACGGCCATCGCAAATCAGTGAAGCTTTCACATATGGATCTGTCGGTGACAATGTGTGAGAAATAAATAAAATGGAAAAAAATGGAAAACAGCAACCAAAGCAGATCTATATTCAGCTTTAGATCCAATGGCATCATGATGACAAAATTGTTACTGCTGTAGATAGTCCCTCAAGAGTGTATTCTTTATTAATCAATCAATCAATCAAAGTTTATTTAAAGTGCAAAATCACACCAGGGTGTCTTAATACACTTTACAGCAATAAAACAATATTAAATGAATCAAGGAGAGACAATAAACATTACAATAGGTTGTAAAGAAATTTAAAAAATAAAATAAAATAGAAATAAAAAATTTATTAAATCACAAGATGAACACAGAAAAAGGTAGGCAACACAAGGTAGGCAAGAGCAGAGTTAAGCAAGACAAACAATCTAGCTATTCTACAGCCTCACAAACACACACACAGAGCAGTGCAGAAACAGCACAAAACCCAGACATGTTTGGGTACAGACACACTCATAGAGACATCAGATTGGTTAGAGAAAGACTATCGAACCCAAGCCAGTGGTGCTAAGCTAGGTCATATGATTGTGAGAATAAGTAGGTTTTGAGTCTAGATTTGAAGATTTCAACAGAATTAGCTTCCCTGACTATAAGAGGTAGCTGGTTCCAGAGATAGGGAGTTCGGTAGGAGAACGCTCTACTGCCTGCTGATTTTTTTAAAATTCTAGGACCAGTAAGGTAGCCAGCATCAAGCGATCGGAGGGCACGAAGGGGAATATAAGGGATGATGAGGTCGGATAGATATGATGGTGCAAGCCCATGTAATGATTTATAAGTTAACAGAAATTTCTGGTTCTGGTTAGCATTTTGTAGGAGTTGTAATTTTTTAATACTGCAGTTAGGTAGGCCAGAGAGTACGACATTGCAATAGTCGAGTCTTGATGAAACAAAAGCGTGTTTTAAGGTTTCAGCATCCGCCGTATTTAGCAGGGAGCGGATTTTAGAAATATTGCGAAGATGGAAGAATGATATCTTAGTGATTTCCTTAATGTGAGCGTCAAATGAGAGAGCTGAGTCAAAAGTAACTCCAAGGTTTTTAACTATTAAACTATTTTTAACGCCAAGTAACGCCAAGGTTTTTAACTATTAAAAGCAGGTAATAAAAACTAACTACTTCCATTCTTAGCAATATTATCTTGTCAATGCCGTACATATTATACATCCAATCTGTGAGAGGATTAACAATTAAAATGCTGAGGTTCAAGCGGTTTCATTAATTGACATCAGCGTGAGTTGTAATGCTACAATCATCGTGCTCCCAATCCAATTACAAATACATGACTTGATTGATTGCTTAGTTAATTACCTGAGAAACCAGTGAGGTCCATGGCTTTCAGATTAGTGGCCTTGATGATGGTAGCAGTGAGTCGGCCTGCCGTTGGTAGGTAACACAGGGAAAAGTTTAGCTCTCCTAGGTCTGCCTTTTCCTGCATATAGAAAGAGACAGAGAGAGAGAGAGAGAGAATTGAAAACCAGTTTTATTGTCACAGCTTAACAACATGTACAAATATGACACTCAAATATAATCACAAGAGTAAAGAAAATGAGAGGTTAGATACACAGAGAGAGAGAGAGAGAGAGAGAGAGAGAGAGAGAGAGACTTTTGACAACCTTTATTAGCCAATATCCCCTAAAAACTACTCACCAGCAAAAATAATTACACCACACACACACAAATTAAAAAACGACCCCCCCCCCCCCTCAAGCACAGTACATTACATTGCATAAAAAGACCATTACCCATCCTATAAATAGAAATACATAGCATTGCTGCCATCTTCATAGCTCCCACAATTATTGTTGGGGAGGGGGAGCTTGTACAGCACCCTCCACCTAAAACCTGCCATACTCTGCCCTGTCAGGTACCTCTGCCACTGATGCTCTCTAACATCCTGTAGAGCTCTGATGTTCCTAACCTTTACTATCGCAGCATAAAGGGCCTTCCCCTCCACCTCCTCAAAGCTTCCCAGGCTTGGAGTGGCAAAAGAAAGCAGCTTCCCTTCCTCCGCCTCCCAGCCCTCCATATCAGCTGCCAATTTCAAGGAGGGGAACATGGCCGGCTCCTCCCCCCGTGGCTCATTGAAGAAGTCCAGTACTGGTCCTGGCAATGAAATCTGTAGCCAGTAACGTCAAAGTCAAAATCGAATTCTTCGTCTTCGTAATCATTATAGTCATCCATCATCCAAGTTTTTTTGTGGAAATTGTAGCCTACGTTGCTGCAGGTAAACAAACGCAGACTGCTCACCTAGATAGTTTCGTAAACGGCCGGCACACCTTCCCGCTCCCCCACCCCCGACACATAGTACTCCGCGGGAGCAGCGAAAACAAGCAACAGAGAAATGCTTACTTCCAAGCCATGCCAAGCACGTAAAAATGTTTGGATTGAGATACATTTCACAGGAGAGCATACTGAGACCGGTAACAATACACCCTGAGCTTCCCGTCTCATTTATTGTACATGAAAGCACATTTACCGTTGTTTTTCCATAACATTTATAATTGCCCTGTTGACTATTGTAGCCCAGTGAGAGACTACAGGAAATCTGCAGCGAGCTCAATACTGGACCGATCAGCGAAAATATGGACTCAATGTGTCAGGTTCATGGAAGACAGACCGCAAATAGGGTCCAAGGTCCAAAATAGCGAACTTATCCTTTAAGCCAGTGGTGCCCTGTCCAGAAAGAAATCCACAAGCTTCCTCTGTATGTCCCGCAGAAGGCCTGCAGGCGGGTTAAGAATGGCCACTTTGTGCCACAAGGCTAACGCCACTAAATTATTGATTATCAGTGTCCGCCCTCTGTATGACACTTGGGAGAGAATCCACTTCCATTTTTCCAGTTTGTTAACTGTTGCTGGGACAGCATCCTCCCAGTTTTTCTTGACCCAGCCCTCCGAGCCCAGGTACACACCTAGGATCTTCAGGCCTGTCCGGCTCCACCGTAGCTTCCCTGGCCGTTCTGGAACTTCTGTCTCCCTCCATTCCCCACATAACAGTGCCCCACTCTTCTCCCAGTTAACCTTGGATGAGGAGGCCCTTTCATACTCCCGCAGACTTGTTTCCCAAGCCTGGATATCTTGCCTATCTCTGACCAAAATGTAAACATCATCTGCATAGGCAGACACGACTATAGGTGCTTTAAACCCCATTTCCCGCCCCACCACGCCCTGCACATTCCTACGTATTAACCCTATTTACTTTGGCCTATTTTATACAATTTTCGCCTAGTTTTTACTAGTGTCAATTAAGTGCCAATATCTCAAAAACGATTCACTGCACATCCATGGTTGAAAGTTTCAATGAAAGAAGAGGCTTGTACCATTCAGAAATTTGCATCAGAATAAATTTATGTAAAAATGGTCACATACAGTTTATACATAATACACATAAAAAAACAAAAAAAAGTACAAAACGCCTTGTGTTTTTACAGTTTAGCACTGAATATTTCAACTTCAAAGTACTGGAGCAAGCCAGACTTCCTTACACTAGTGCACTGATATGTTGTCCACTTGGGTTTAGAATTTGGTAAAGATATCTACAGGCTTTCCTTATGCATTGGTATTTTTACCAAAACGGGGCCCGGGTGTCCCGAAACGTTTCCAAACGTCGCCAAATATAAAACATGTGCATATCTTTCTGTCTAGGCATGTCAATCATCAGAAAACTTTATTTTTCTTTTAAAACATTTTTTGTAATACAGAATGTGAAGAAAATTAACCTACACATGTTTTGTGTTTATGTGTATGAGGGTATTCTCTTACAAAGCGTGCCCAAAAGTGCCCAAATACCTCTCCGAAAAGGATTACTTACCCTAATGTTATCCAACCAATCTGCTTTACATTTAAAATGGCACTGTACTTCAAAGTTAGATTTACCAGAGCCCCATAAGCCAGCAGAATAACAGGTTTATCTATAACAAGCCTTCAACTTGACTTTTTACAGCAAAAGTAATGAATTATACATCACTATTTGGCAAACCTGTCTGTTACCACCTCCTACGACAGAGGTGTTAGGTGGGGGAGGGGTGTCTTCACTGTCCTCCCTGAAAAAGACAGATTCAAGTACATTACTAAGTAGAATCACTAAAAAATGAGAACACAAATTATCTCAAAAAGACATATGGCAAGTATTACAATTAAGTGGAAAAAAATTTTTATTTTATAAAAAAATATATATATATATAGATATATATATATATATATATACACACACACACACACACACATATATATATATATATTATATATACGTATATACATTAAAAAATCTTACATCCACAGTACGTCTGATATTAGCTCCAACATAATTAGCAATCGTAGCTAACTAGGATTTATGAATTCGTTTGTCAGCTTGCACGAACTAAATTACATTATTATAATACTGTAATGTCTTGACTGAACCGTGAAATAAAGTACTGAGAATGGATGTCGTTTCATGCGTAAATTCAACAACTAGCCCTTGTGTTGGTTGCTGCACAAAGAAACTGCGAATGAACGCTAGAAAACAAACAAAGAGCAGGCGCTCCTTAGCCTGTGACGCCATAGAAGCTAACTAGCGAACTCCTGCGAGAATCCATTTATCACCAAACTAAAAATACTCTAGATAATAGCGCTCCATACTGTTGATAATTATGATGATAATAATAACAATAATAATAATAATAATAATTTGTATTATATATTTTTAAAAACACTTACATGTCCAGGCACGGGTCCATGCCAGTCATTGCTCTGCCAGAACACAGACTTCTTCGCCTCTGGGACACTTCTTCACCTCCAAAACCTGAGCAACCGTGAAATAAGCGCTCTTCTTTCCACCGTTGATTGCCACGTTCGCGTATAAATGTATAAAATAATCGTAAACTTTGAAGCAGCAAAGACATCACCAGCGCAATTGCATCATACAGCTGCCCGTGTCTGCGTACAGAGAAAGACTGGTCTGTGACGTTTTTTCAGCTCACAAAAAAAGCTACACATTGCTAAATACATCGGGATAGACTGAAAACGTAATTGTAACAGCAATCCAGCCCATCCCTTCCAGGATAAACTCAGTCAAAATGGCCACAGGCGTCATATGATGCTGTCGACAGTCAGGAGCGCACAGCCGATTGCCCTATGGGCTGTCTTTACGCGTGGATACAGCGCCGTTCACAGTCGCTTGAATATGACATATTTTGCTTCGTTTGAAAGGGCAGGAACCCCCGTAGAAGATAATCTACGTGTTTTACGTTAGATCATTCCTGTAGCAGTCTAGTAATGCTTTTACGCAACGGTAGTAACGTAGTACAAACGCAAAAGCGAAGGGTACGCACTGTGGAAATTGAGACTTTCCTGGATAATGGATAAATGGGTTACGAAAAAACGTTGAGGATTCTTCAGAAAAGGGTTATAACTGCATAACCAGGTATCGTATTTGGTTGCTTAAACATGTTTATCAAGAGAATTTGTAGAAAATAAAATGTATTTATACAAAACCGGAAGTATATCGGTTGTATGCATACTGAAGTGAGCACGGAAAAAAAACACCTAATGTTTATTTATACAACTTTTCAATAATATACAATTGTTCCTGAATCGGATCTTGATTTTTCAGCGTGTTGAAATGGTACCAAGAGCTTTTGTGATACGCATTTTATTGCCTGTGATTGCGGCGAGGTGAAGGCTGTAAACAAATAAAAAAAGTGGGTTGGGCTATTAGCACCCTGCTGCTTTATGGCTCTGTAGTGTAACCTGAGAGCTGATAAGCATATAAACGAATGTGTTCGCAGGCTGTGACTGTTTTTAACAATTTTGCGTCGAAAGTTCCGTGTTTTATTAACGTTATAATTTAGAATTTAAGAGAAATATGAACACTATAAAAAATTGGACCGCATGCGTCCCACCACTAGGGGGCCAAAGCCTATAGAGTTAAGGCAAGAAGTGGCTCAAATGCAAGGGTATACAGCTGTCCTGACAGAGGACAACCCTGTTGAATGCCTCGCCCCATATACACTGGCCTACACAGCCCCCCAGCTACCTTAACCAGACAAGAGGCCCCGGCATATAGCAGTTTCAAACCTGCAATAAAAACCTCCCCAAAAGCAAAGGCCCGTAAAGTGTTAAACAAATACACAATATGTTTGATCCCTGTGTATGATTGTCTCTAGATGTCCTTTCAGCCTATTTGCAAGGCTCTTTGAATACATTTTCAAATCCACACAGAGCAACGCCACTGGACGCCAGTTCCTCAGGTCGCTTAGGTCTCCTTTTTTTGGCAACAGGGTCAGCACCGCTCTCCGACAGCTGAGTGGCAACTCACCTGCCTCCAGGCACTCGCAAAAAACCTTGTACCAGTCTGGTCCTAGTATTCCCCAGAACCTTTTGTAGAAGTCCACAGGCAAGCCATCAACCCCTGGGGCTCGACCCAAGGCCATTTGAGACACAGCTTTGCTCAGTTCATTAAAAGTGATGGGAGAGTCAAGGTCAGACCTTTGATCAGTTGAAAGCTTGGGCAAATTTCCCAATAAAACCTCAGTAGAAACAGGATCACATACCTCAGCAGCATATAAATCCCTATACAAAATTCACAGCCCCCTCCCTCATTTCACTCATCACTGACATGACCCGCCCATCAGCCAAACGCAAACAGTGCATCTGCTTATCTTCCCCCCGCCTTCTCTCCAGGCCAAAGAAAAAGGAGGTAGGTGCATCCATTTCATTCACCATAGCAAATCTGGCTCTTACAAGAGCACCTTTTGCTCGTTCCTGGAGAGACAATCTCAGTTCTCTCCTTAAGCTTTCTAATTTCTGCTGCTGACCAGCTGCATTGCATTCAATTAGCTGGTCCTCAGCTTCTTTAATGCTGTCCTCCAGCCTTTTTGTCACTCTCCTAGCCTCTGCGGTCGAATAAGCAGTATATTGCTGGCAATAATGCCTTATTTGGCACTTGCCCACATCCCACCACAAACTTAAGGATTCAAATTCCTCCTTCCTCTCTCTCCATTCCAACCAAAATTGCATAAAATGTGAGCAAAAAGTGGCATCTTGTAAGAGTCTCACATTCATGTCGAGGGCCTGGGGAGATAGTTATATGACACTGTACTGCATGATGATCGGAGAAGCTAACTGGAGACATGTACACCTTCACTAGCCTGTTGTTATGATGGCTAAGTATATAAACCCTGTCCAGATGGGCTGCACTGACCCTGTCAGGCCCCACCTTCATCCATGTGAACTGCTTTTTATTTGGATGTGTAATTCTCCAGGTGTCCTCTAGAGTGTATCCAGCTATAATGTATTTTAATACCCCTGCTGAATTTGGATGGGGCTCCTCCCCCCTCCTATCCATAAAGGGATCAATGGTACAGTTAAAATCCCCTCCCAAAACTAAAAAGCCCTCCTGCCCTAACAAGGATAACTCGTACCTCAATGCCCCAAATAGTGCAGCCCTCTCCCCGCCTGTATTTTGAGCATAAATGTTTAAAAACACCACCTCCTGGCCTTTGATGCTCGCCCTAACCTTCAACAGTCTACCTTTACAAATTTCCTTCTGAGATATTATATTGACTGCAAGCGTTTGTGAAAATAAAATTGCCACTCCCGCACTTACATTAGTACCATGACTTAAAACCTGGACTCCATTCCACCAGACCCTCCAGTCCACCTCATTAGCAGCATCACTATGCGTTTCTTGCAGAAATAGCACATTGACATTTTTTTGTTTCACATATTCCAATAACAGACCCCTTTTACCCCGGTCTCTGGCGCCATTTATATTAAGTGAGGCCATTTTTAAAACCTCCATGAGAAAAGGAATGAGAAAGCACAGAACCAGAAAAGACCCTATAAGCCCCACCGGACAGCGTGACGTGTCAGACCAAACCATCATGAATCTAGTGCGCTATTTCTTCTTACAGCTGTAGCCCATTTCTTCAACCTAAAAACCCTCTTTGGAGTCACCCCTGCCTCAGAGGAAGCCCTTTGTCCACCCAAAACCTGCCTCACAGACCTTAGGAATTTCTGTGAATCAGGGAAATACTCAGACAGCTCAACATTTTTCATATTCTTTGTTTTCGTTAGAAAACTGTCTAGTTCCCCCAATGTATACACCTCACCTTCGCCTACCTGGCTGGCTGACAAATCAGCCTCTCCAGAATCTCCCAAGCCCATTTCCTTCTCCTCCCACTCACCCTCTGACTCCACAGTAGGTGTGGACCCCACTTGTTGTCCACCAAACAGCCCCCTCTGTACATGCCTCTTCCCTTGAGTCTGGGACACCCCAGACTCCCCTTGACCTCTCCTCTTCCTCCTCCTTCTCCCATCCACCTCAGTCCAGCTATTCCCTTCTACGCCACTTTTTCCTGCCTTACCTCCTTCTTGACTATTCTCTGCCACCACAGACTGCTCGCACTCCTCTCCCCGCACAGAACTAGCTACCGGGCTCTGATCCCTTCTTCCATCCGCTAAAGGCGTATCGCTATTCCCCACTACCTCATCTGACACATCTCAGTCCTCCATTAGCGGGATCTCATTCCCGTGGCATCTCTCGGAGGCCTGACTTTTTGTATTACCGCTTTTAGAAGCTTGGCTATCATTCTTTTTTTGTGGGCAGGCGAACCGCTTATGCCCGATCTCACCGCACTCAAAACAGCGCAAGCTGTCTGAAGTAGCATACACCGCGTATGAGCTTTCGCCATGTTTTACATAAAAACTTACATTTAATGTCTGCTCCAGGCTTTTGAGGTACATGAACACTTGCCTCCTTAGTGACAGGACGTGCTTCAAATCCTGACTCTTACACCCCAGCGAAATAAATTTAAAACCGCTTGCAAACTTTCCAGACCGGGATAATTCCCTCATCAGTGCCTCGTCTTTAATAAACGGGGGAACATTAGACACAATCACCCTCGTAGCGGGTGCTGCCAACGGAGAGACAGCTAGTAATTTCCCTTTTACCACAACACCACTAGCTAATAGCCCGTTAACTAAAGTTTCCTTTTTCAAGAAAACAACCACGCCTTTGTTCATTCTAGAAGCATAACCAAGGTTTTGATACCCTACCTGTTCGCTGACAGCAAGCAGCACCTCTTCCACCGAAGTATCCGAATCCGGCATACACCTTACTCCATTACAAAGTGTCATCTTCTCCTCGCCTCCACCTTCCCCCGCCGGAGTGGCCATAGAGGCCACGCCGAAAAAACTCCTGCCCCAACTTTCAAACTAATGCCAAAGTTAACAACGCTTTAAAACCACTAAACTACAATTCGAAAAATAACCACCACGTGAACCCGAAAATAGCAAAGGAAAAAGAAAAGAAGAATAAAGAAGTAAAGTAAAGTAAAGATAGGAAAACTGACAGGCAATAGCCCTCTGTACACCTGCACCCTTCCCAGAGAGAGAGAGAGAGAGAGAGAGAGAGAGAGAGACCAGCCAGGGGATTCAATCAAATGCACTTTGACTGTTTAGGGCATGTAAAATTTGGAAGCTGGAAGATGTAAAACTGCAGTTAAATTGACTGTTGCTACTTCAAGATGACCTGGTAATGTAATAAAGAAGCAGGAGATTTCATGATTTCATTGTAATTATTTGGTTTAACTTTATGAAATAATACATCTCTGGGACAAAGTCAACTCTGCTTGTGTCCACTGCAAATATAGCTTAATGTTTTCATCTACCATAGCTTAAAGAGACAAAGGTTTGTTTTTACATCTCATTGCTACAACTCAGCAGTTTTGTGTTTCATTTAGGCTACCTCCAGCAATCTATTTTGTTAATAAATTATTTTTGACTTATGCTCGTTTTTGACTACTGCCTGCCTCTGTCGCGATGTTATCCAATGGGGAGAATTATTCTTTGAGGGTATGGTCCGTATACCTGCTCATCAATCTTATCGCCCAATAAAAACGCTTCATACTAATGTTTATTAATGTTAATATAGCTAATGGCGTCATGCTTTCCAAGAAGCTAGTGTCGCCTAATGGTTAGAGTTGCTGTCTCTCACACAGAGGGTTGTGGGTTCAAGCCCAGCAGGACACATGCTTATTTTCCACAAAACAATGCAACTGTTAAGTATTTTTCATTTATTAGACTGTTATTATTTTCACATTAACACATTAACGTACTTTTATTGCAAAGGCAAAAGAGGTTTCCAATATTAACTGTTTAATGTTTCACTTGTATTTCACTTGTACTATATCACACCTTCCCCAAACCGGACGCTCGCTCTTGTCTGGTTTGGGGAGGGTGTTAAGCTCTGCTCTTGCGGTCATGACTGACTGACTGTGGAAACCGAACCTCAACGTACCCTTGCCTTGGCCAACATTTCTTTATTCAGCTCTGTTCACTTTATTCTTTTCACACATAACACAATGTCACCATAAAATTAACTACTAGGAAAATTAAGAATTTACGATAAGAGCCTACATTAAGAATTGATGATAGCTTCCTTTAAGCTGCAATCCTTTAAGAGATCGGATTTATAAACCGCCAATTCCCCAAACATATGTGATTCACGGTTAGTCACTTTAAAAAAACAAAAACAATAGCCTCCGAATGTGGCTCTAGTCGACGCTACTCTGCAGATAATGTAGCTTACTGCAAACATTTTTAATAATAATAATAATAATAATAAGAAGAATCTCTGGTATGTACTTTCTTAGTAGTGTCTATTGTTTTCTTTCTGGCTAAGATTCCTGGGAAATATGCGTTGTCCAATTAAGCTTGTTAGCCAACATTACTGTTGCCAGAGAAACGTCAGTCTGCTTCTAGTCAGGAAGCAGATACAAGCTAGGCTACCACGAAGTGAATCAACATGCCTTATAGCCTACATTCATTGCACTACAGAAAACTAAACTAAACCTAGCTGTCCGGTACCAAAACATTTCCCGCAGGTAACGTTCTACACTACCGTAAAAAAAACTGCGATCTGCTGTGCTTATGAACTCACTAGCTCGCTCGCTAGCTCGTAGCCCACACATGTAAGCTTGGAGTTATGCATCTGGCAATCCAGTGTGGATGTACGGCGGCGGAGTGATACTTTACGTTACCTACGAATGTAGTGCTGGAACTGGTCGACTACAACAACAAAGAAGAGCAACAAGTTGCAATGGCCACGTTCGCTCCGCCGCCGTACTTCCACAGAGAATATAGGTCAGCACAAAGTAAAGGATTCAACGATAGTTTGACTTCAAAAATGATGGTATAAACACTCAAAATAACCCAGATAGACTGTCGTCGTATTTTATTTGCATTGGGTGCACTGTGGAGTGTTTAAGTGCGTTTGGTAGTGGATGCTACCGGTTACCATAGAGTTGCGCTAGCATTAGCAACGTGTGTATGTCCAAAAGAAGGGACAGCATGGAATTAGCTGAAAATGGTTTCCATCAATCAACTACATCATGCGTAAGTCGTAATTGAGACATATGTCCAAAATTCCGAACTATCCCTTTAATAGTGTTTCTGCCTTTGTGCTAACACATGGAAATGGGAGGCTAAAATAACCACGGTGACCGACATTGACATGTGGTCACAATGTACTCACCGCTGTCCCCTCCACAATGTCCCGCCACACAGGCTTCTCCCCACTCCCCTCACTGAAATCCAGAAGGTTTTCCACCACCACTTGTCCAATGAGGTCATGTCTGGAAAATCGGTCAAAGTCGTAAACAGAGAAGTGGAGCTTCCGTGAGTGGAGCTCGGCGAGGGGCACCCCAAATTGAAATGTTTCATTGAAGACTGGATTTAATGTCTTTCTGTGGACCTAAAGCATGGCAGAGAAAGAGCAAGAGGAAGAGAGGGAAGTATCAGAGCCCATCAAAAACTCAATGAAGTAAAAAACACAAGCAGTCAGTTGATGGGCTTCCTGTTGATGGCTAGGACACTAGGCAGTATTCAGTAATTCAGGGGTTGTCTTGAATGTGCCAATATGGACAATTCAGTAGTTCTAACAGCACTAAAAGAGAAGAGCATAGGGCAAACAGACAATTATTTGAGCACCATGGCAGACCTGGGTTTAAATAGTATTTCTTTTGAATTCAAATATTTTTCTGCATTTGACTAAGCGTGCCTGGTGTATTGGAACAAATTAAATAATTCCAAAAGTGTAAAACCCGCTCATATGCTCCTCCTAGCAGGCTCAAATGCTCCATGCAAGATTAATTGAGCACAGAAAATTTTTTGAACCCAGGTCTGCAACATGGTGTAATTTCTTGTAAAAGTATTTTTCATATACTACTGGACCTTCAGTTGACAATGACAATGAAAGTGAACATTTAAAGGGTAACAAAACACGCTGGTTTCGCTAGACCCCGCCCCCTTTTGAAATTCGGAATCTGGGCATGATAAGGTAATAATATAGGGGCTGAGTTCCACGTATCAAACCACGCCCCACCAATTTTTTTTCACTAAAAGCCAAAAGCTAATTTCTACACTGGACAGCACTCACAGCGGCTGCTTTGTTCCACTCTCTCTCTCTCTCTCTCTCTCTCGCTACCTCTCTCCCTCATACACACAAAACACACTAGCTCAAGCTGCTGCCGACCCCTCGTTTGAACTTATAATGATGCGGCCAGCAAACTGAAAATCACACGCTGTCCAAATAGTTACTCATGCCATGTAGGCTACTCATTTTACAAAGGCTGTAGGTAATCACGGTACCTGCAAGATATCAACAATATTGGTTTCCATTTCAACGGGTGCACATGTGGTCACTGCACTGAACTCTCTCCAAAAGGGAATGACTGCTAGGGACGTACATTGCAAAGCTAAACGTGTAGCATGCATATACTACAACTCCTGGCTCAACTATTTGACCCACATCCTACCTTTCTGCAGGAAATACCACATACCTTAAAACATAAATTCAAAAGTGACTTCATTGACCAATAAAATGGAAATAACTGCTATTGAGCTCAATAACTGACAAAAGTATTTGAATTTGAATTTAGTATATTTGAATTATATACGTGTGACTTTTCATAAACTTGAATTTTTTTGTGCTGTATTTCATAAATTTGCATTTAAACAAAATTCAGATCCATAAATACAAATCTCTCTTATTCAAATTTCTGAAATTCAGATTTTCAAAATTCAGATCCATAAATACAAATCTCTCTGATTCAAATTTCTGAAATTCAGATTAAAAAAATTCAGATCCATAAATGCAAATCTCTCGGATTCAAATTTCTGAAATTCAGATTAAAAAAATTCAGATCCATAAATACAAATCTCTGATTCACATTTCTGAAATTCAGGTTTTAAAAATTCAGATCCATAAATACAAAGCTCTCAAAATTCAAAGTTCTAAAATTCTGATTTTATGTTAACTAGGCCAAAGGTGAAGCATCCGGGCTTCCCAGGTAAAGTAGAAGCGTTCGGAACTGTCAAACTCGCATTTAGCCAATCACAGAGCTGCTAGACTTCAGCTAGCGGCGGCAAGTGCAGCAACGCTGTTATTCACGCCGTGGTGCAGATGACGAGCCGTAACGTTAACAAGGTAATTATATAGTTATATAGCCTACGTTAGTTATATACAGGGTTGATAAACACTCAAAGCGCTGTATTGCTACTAGTGTGATATACACTGCCCGGCCAAAAAAAAAGTCGCCATTGCACCCGTCATGCATAGTGCCCACTGTACAAGCCTCTGGAGGCAGTGTTATGATCTGGAGTTGCTTCAGTTGGTCAGGTCTAGGCTCAGCAACATTATGCAGCAATAAAATGAAGTCAGCGAAGTACCTGAATGTACTGAATGACCAGGTTATCTCATCAATGGGCATATGCCAGGATGACAATGCCAAGATTCATCGGGCTCAAATTGTGAAAGAGTGGTTCAGGGAGCATGAGGAATCATTTCCACACATGAATTAGCCACCAGATTCCTGACCTTAACCCCATTGAAAGTCTTTGGGATGTGCTGGAGAACACTTTACGGAGTGGTTTGACTCTCCCGTCGTCAATACAAGATCTCAGCCAAAAACTTATGCTACTCTGGATGGAAATAAATGTTGTGACATTGCATAAGGTTGTCGAAACAATGCCACAACAAATGCGCGCCGTAATCAAAGCTAAAGGCGGTCCAACGAAATATTAGAGTGTGCAACTTTTTTTTTGGCTGGGCAGTGTATTTTGCGTTAGCTAAAGACTTTTCAATATCAGGTAGGCCTAGCCTATTATTGTTCCTATATGGGAAAATTATTTTTGATGTAGACTAGAAACGGTGGGTTTTATGCATTTTATTGTCTGTGGCTGTGCCAAGATGAAGGTTACAGAACTTTTGGGGTTTAACCTGTAATTTATAATTTCAGAGAAATATGAATAGGCCTACTGTAATTGGGATGTCGACGACTACCACTAGGGGGCCACCGTGGATAAGAGATCCACAACTGGCTTGTCAAAGTAAAATATTTAGTCTACCTACATGTCATTTTACCCCATTAAAAAAAAAAGCTCCTAATTGATTAATTACAGTCCACTGGTTTTATTGCCACGTTAAAAATCTGTTTAAATATTTGAATGATGAAGCAAAACCGATCGAGCATTAAAGGTAGCCCAGTGGAATTCCTGCTTAGGCTATACCCTGCAATCTCGGTCGGAATCCAACATGGGGCAGAACTATTTAACTTTTGGACAGGAACAATCCTACTATTCAGTGTTGAGAATGTAGGCAGTAGCCTTTTAGACATTGTGTCATTGGATGAGCTTTCAGATTTATCCAATTCATCTACTACTGTAGGCTAGCCTCGATACATTTGGGCTAAACACTGATGCTGTTAGTGTTGCTGTTGACTGACATCTGCACAATTACTCGCATAGCTTATGGTTTATTTACTATGATTACATTTGCCATTTTTAGACAAATGTTTTGTGAGTTGGTTGGTGTTTGTTTTTTATTGTGTTTGTGCGTGAGTGACCAGCCTAGGAATGTCAGTGACCAGCCAAGTCAGTTGCAAATCCAGTGGGTTGCTAAGCCAGGCACATGAGTTACCTTGGCGAATCAATTTGAGATAGCCTATATGCATCAGGTAATCAAATTGAAAAACGTTACACGGACCAGGTAAGTATATAGTTATATACGTTAGTTAGCTATATACAGGGTTGATAAACACTCAAAACGCTGTATTCTACTAGTGTGACTATTTTGCGTTAGCTAATGTTCTCTACCTACGCCAGCCTTAGGCTATGTTTGCTTGCTATCAATGGTTAGCTACAGTGGTCGAATTGTAAAATGTTTTCCTTAGGCAGGTAGCTACATCCGATCTTTAGCTAACGCAAAATATATCACACTAGTAGCAATACAGCGCTTTGAGTGTTTATCAACCCTGTATATAACTAACGTAGGCTATATAACTATATAATTACCTCGTTAACATTACGGCTCGTCATCTGCACCACGGCGTGAATAACAGCGTTGCTGCACTTGCCGCCGCTAGCTGAAGTCTAGCAGCTCTGTGATTGGCTAAATGCGAGTTTGACAGTTCCGAACGCTTCTACTTTTCCTGGGAAGCCCGGATGCTTCACCTTTGGCCTAGTTAACATAAAATCTGAATTTTAGAGCTTTGAATTTTGAGAGCTTTGTATTTATGGATCTGAATTTTTAAAACCTGAATTTCAGAAATGTGAATCAGAGATTTGTATTTATGGATCTGAATTTTGAAAATCTGAATTTCAGAAATTTGAATCCGAGAGATTTGTATTTATGGATCTGAATTTTGAAAATCTGAATTTCAGAAATTTGAATCAGAGAGATTTGTATTTATGGATCTGAATTTTGAAAATCTGAATTTCAGAAATTTGAATAAGAGAGATTTGTATTTATGGATCTGAATTTTGAAAATCTGAATTTCAATCTTTGTTTAAATGCAAATTTATAAAATACAGCACAAAAATTCAAGTTTATGAAAAGTCACACGTATATAATTCAAATATACTAAATTCAAATTCAAATACTTTTTTGTCAGTTATTGAGCTCCATAAACTGCTCTCATCCACAGTCAGCACTGCAGCTCACACTGAATGGTGTGGTGCAGCGCGAGTAATAGTTTCTTTACAAAAAATATTAGACATAAACAGGCCAGCAAGGGCACAGTGTGAACAAAGTAAACAATATATACTTTACTTACCTCGTCAGAATGTAAGATTTTGTTTTGTTTTAACATAAAAATACAGGAAATATCCACACCGTGTATGCAATGCAGAGAGCAGCTCTCCACGTCCCTGTCAGATATGCAGTTTTCATATGCTTTATAGGCTACTATATATTTATTTTTAATAAAGTAGCCTATGTATTTATTTAAAGAAATAAACTAGCTAGCTATGTGCTAAGCTAGACTGAAAAAGGTACTATCAAAAAACAAGGGACTATAAAACAATATATACCAAAAATAAATAGGCTATTATACTAGAATATTCAAAAAAGCTAAACTGTAAACTAGCTATATTGCTTGCTCGCCCTCTCTATCTCCTCTCCACGCAGATCAACCGCTGCGCTGCCTGCCCTCGCTCCAAAACTTCAGGGTGTAGCCACCAAACTATCGGTGGGCTAGCTTTACAGGTTTCTCTTTCGTCACCGGGAGGAATACGTCAGCTGGATGAAATTTCTGGCCAATCACAGATTGAACATGCAGTACCTGAACATTTTACCACTAGAGACACTTTTGAGCCAGATTGTTAAAGTTTACGCTTTTTTGCGCTGACTGCAGTAATTTGTCAAGATTTGGACCAGGATCAATCAGTAATACTTAGAAAAAACTTAAATCATCCGAATTAAGTTGATTTAGTGATTTGTTACCCTTTAACATTTACTGAACATTTAACATCAGCCTCTAAAAGCCAGTGGGAAAAAGTGATGAGCTGAATGATGCATCTACACCAGGGATCTCAAACTCCAGTCCTGGAGGGCCGCTGTGTCTGCTGGTTTTTGTGATTTCCTTTCAATCAGCAGCAAGTTTAGGCCTTGGAAACAAGGTGTGCAGACTCTTTAGCCAATCAATGACTTAAATTAAACACTTAAGTGCAGGAACACATCGAAAACCAGCAGACACAGCGGCCCTCCAGGATTTGAGTTTGAGATCCCTGATCTACACCAACTCGCTTAGATATGAATGGCACTGGTGATGAAAGAGTAAAACTACCTTTGTCTGAAATTTCTTCTTTCTGTCAGGCAACAAGTAGATCTTGACATAGGGATCAGAGAATCCATTGGCATCTTTCGCCGGCAAGTCCAGAGCTTTTAGGATCTTAACAACCAGCTGCTCAGTACTACAAAATAACATGCATCCAGACAGAGTATCACAATGAAGCAGACAGAACCAATGCAAACACAGTGACACATTGCCTGCCCTTTGGTCATTCTGTATCATAGTAGATACATCTTGGCCTTTGATTGAGACTCCACTGTATGCATACTTTAAGCATATAAATAACTGCAGAGAGGCAGATGCAGACAGAGATATCCACTGAATACAGCTGTAGGCTACTGAATGTGCTACAGGTTTAATTGAGTGCACGCTGAAGACTGCGCAGGCATTTCTATTGCGTTGTAAACTGAATTCCATTAACACTGTCCTTTAACACTCATATTTCAACTGCCATGATTACATTAC
This sequence comes from Synaphobranchus kaupii, assembly GCA_029718625.1. Lineage (NCBI taxonomy): Eukaryota > Metazoa > Chordata > Actinopteri > Anguilliformes > Synaphobranchidae > Synaphobranchus > Synaphobranchus kaupii. The sequence continues at coordinate 45,726,395 of CM056379.1, read as the reverse complement.
CAGAGGCATGCTAACATAATGGGCAGGGAAGCAAAGATAATACTGTTATTTCCTTCTGTCCAAACAGACTACTGTTGGACTCTATATTTCAGCAATAGTTAGGATTGAATTTTGCTCACATTAGAAACGCACAGCGGAGGAGCTAGATCACTAAATCCTAGAATTATGGAGTACTGTCAATTATAGCTATTCCTTTCCTAGCTTCACTGCACAATATATTACCTACATATGTTATAAATAAATCAAATATGTAATTATTTTTGTACATAATTGACTTAAAAGATACAAGAAGTGGAGAACTAACCTTTAAACTACAATTGTTTTTCATTAAAAGAAGCTTGCAAATTATGTTAAGGATCACTCATCAGCAACTAATTCCTATTTACTGAATTGTGTCTAATATGGCAGATGCATCTTTGAGCTAATATGGCAAATGCATCTTCACACTAAATGATTTTAATTATTTCAGAGAGATCAGCTTACATTAATTAATTTGCAGGGCAACAAATATGTCAGTGATTGATTTTAACTTATATGTCGTTTGTTCATCATCATTGACAAACAGCAATTGCATTCATTGTAAATATGTAAAAATGAGTCACCTAATTGGTAATTCTGGTTTCATTTTCCATGTTTGTATGGGATTCAATCAAAAGGTGGTTCAGGATAATTATAAAATTATATTTCCTACGTGTAGCTAACTGGCCACTACTGCTATACTGTACTGTAAATCCTTGTTCAATAATTTCATAACAGTATAGTCAGTGCTAGGTAACCACTAGCAGCAAGCCTAGACGTTTAAATCAGTGTTCATCTGACAGAGGCATACAACTTGACAATATCCAATTGCCGTTTAAATGCATAACTCAAACAACGCATTTCAAAGTCCACAACTGTAATGATGATTACAATGATGACGCAGACTTACTCATATACACCATTAGCTTAAATTAAATGCAGTTATTAAAGACCGACCAAACAATTCAAGATCTGAAAGACGATGTGCTATAAATGGCTTTAGATAAATTTCCCTCAGAGCAGAGCTGTTCATCCCAATAAAAAAAATCGCTCTTCATTTCCCAAGAGGCAAGAGTTCAAAACTATTTGCAATTCTCAGAATGTTAATGTGTCTCTTTTGCAGAAGTGTCAATAACACTACATTTCCCAGGAGGACTCTACATGTCTCTTTGATGTACTGCTAATGGACTACAATTTCCAAGATACACTTTGGTCTTACACACTGACTGTGACGTACTGCAAATTGATGACAACTCCAGAGTTGCAACCATTCTGATCAAATATTAACAAAGAAACCCACTGTGAAAATTGAGACAAGCAATATAGCACTGCACAGATACCCATAGTACAAAGCAAAGGCAGTGCACTTAATCACAGATAGAACAGTCAAAAATAAACAATATTTTTTAAATTGTATATAAAAAGCTATATCATGTGATTTGCTTCACTAAAGTATGGCTACCATATCCAAGATATCTGAATCTACAGTACTACAGTATATAAAATGCTTTGCTCTCCATCTATTTTCTAATTTCTCTATCACTTTTTCCCCTCATTCTTTATCTTGCCTGTCTCAATTCAGAATATTAAACAGTGAGGTGTTATTACGTGTTGACTGTGTTCGCTCTTTAAAGTGGAAGTTCATATATAATTCATGACAACACTACCTCTCGCTCTCTCGATTTTTCAAACATCAGCAGTTTCTGCTTTTTAAATGGTTCTTGCTGCGACTGTAAAAAGGACCTAAACAGCAACTTATAGGTGCCCGGGTAGAGCCTGACCATAATTAATTGTGTCATTAATACCTTTCTCTTATTTCTCTTTGATACCTTTTCCCTTTTTATTTTTTCGGTTTGTGCAATATTGTGTGATTAATCAGAAACATATACTCATCCAAGCATAGCTGGAACAATGGTGCTAAACATATAATTGGCTAACAAAACAGATCTACACCAAGCACATTCTTGCCTACATCACTCACTTGAAGGCGTAGCGCAATAGAAAACTGATCTTCCCACAGGTGTCCCCCTGTTTCCCTTCCCCCTGCTCCCCCTGCCGTAGTCTGTATAGTTCTGGCTTGATCTGGCCAATGCTGGTCACTTGGTCACTCTTCTCTTCACCATGGAAATCAGGGCTGGATAGCTGGTGGGTCATAGGGCGTGGTCTACCAGAGTGACAGAGAAAGGAATAATGCAGTATGAGGACTCCAAGTGTCCATGCTTACATTTCTTTAAACTGAACTAACACTGAAAGAGAGAACTACTATAGCCAACACACTATGAGTGTCTGGAATGTGGAAACACAAGTCTTAAAGTTAATGTAGCAGGGAAAACATGCGCAGAAGATTGAGTCTGCTGGATGGCTCCCTGGGTAGTTGCACTACAATGTACAAAGTACTGACCGTGCATTGACCTGCTGTTGGGAGTGGGCATTGGGCAAGTCTCTATGCGGCTGCAAGGCAGGGCCTGACTCAGAGTTTGGAGGCAATTCTGGAGAGGTCTGGCTCAGCTTCAACCCACCTGAGCAGGAGAGGTCCAAGAGACAGGGGCATTACAAGATGACACATATTTACACTGATTTATCAAAGAGACCGTTATACAATACATACACTGAGTGGGCACCAGCACGGCTGCTCTGTTTATTGCCACAGACACACTAAAATTAGCATTCAGTAGTAAATCACTCAGCTTATATCAATGCAAAATAAACTTTATCTTCGCCTTACTCTCCTTTTATCTCGCTCAAACAGGGCATTCTTTACTCGTATATACTCGTTCCCCTCTATTCCATCACTTTTCTGCTCATACCTCCTACCCTCCCTGCCAGTGACATCATGACTGTGGCACAGGCCCATACAAATGGATTAATAGACTCTAGGCTAGCAGGCAAATGTGGTGAAATCTCACCCCCCGCACTGTTAGGGTAGGAGTCCATATCCAGGTAGGAATGCTCCTGCATCTCCTGCGGACCCCCCACCACTCCTCCTACAGGGGTCCTCTCCGGACCCCCGACCACTCCCCCCTCACACCTTTCCACCGTCAGCATATCTGCGAAGTGGGGGTGGTGCTGAGCAGGCTGAGTGAGAGAAGGGTAGAGGGAGGAGGAGGAGTGTGTCTCCTTCCTCTGCGGGAGAGGGGGAAGAAGGGACGCCCCTCCGCCCACTCCTCCCCCGGGGAGGAGCCCTGACGTCAGGCTGAGGCCTCCCCCCTCTTTGTCCCTCCAGGGTAGCCAGCAGAGCTTCCATGATACGAAGAGGGAGACAGAGAGCAAAACAATGCCGCAGAACGTCACTATGACTGAGAGGAGGCTGACAGAGATCTCTGTGAGAAAGTGGGAGGGGGGGGGGGGGGCAGGAAGAGAAAAAATATGAACGTTAGCTGCACTTTCATCACTATTTCTAGTCAGGCATATTCCAAGACAGATATGGATTCCATATTTAGAGACGGAGAATTGAGGACAGGATCCCAGGAGATAGAGAGAGGAACAGGAGACAGATTGTTGGTCTAATAAACTTGTGAAGAACAGTATATGAGGAAAAAGAAGGAAATTGTATTACTGGGATTATTCATTATTATGGCTTCCATTGCAGGGTTCAAGAAAAGCAAGATATATTATTAGATAATTGATAGATGTATAAATGGTCACTTTGCTGGATACCTTCTGTATCATTATTTCATTATTGGTCATCAATCTGTCTCCCTAGAAATTTATGGTCATTTATTATTGTCTTTTACATGTAAGGGCCCTGCATCTAGTTCTTTTGAACTACTGCAATTTTGGCAGTAAGCAATATTGACAAGCAAGTGAATCCACATTACATGAAGCAAATAGTACATCAGTCTAATATTAGCATGCATACACAAACACTTAGGGCCTGATTTACTAAGACTGTTAGCGGGTGCAAAATATTTAATATTTTAGCACACACAAAACTAATAACACAACCAATGATTGGTGCAAAACAAATACCATGACCAATCATTTGACATCAGGTCCCTAGTGTTTATGAGGAAGAATTGCATAGATTGGTGTAGTACATAATCAAACGCATCCCAAAACCTTTTTACATGAAGCCTGAGTGCTAATCAGCATATGTGGTTTCACATCCTGCAGCACGATGTCAGTTTCTTCAACAATCATTCAGAAACTGTTAAAGGGAGGGGTTTTATGTGATGTGTTTCCTGCCATTTAAAGCAAATCAATCAATACATCTCAAGCTAAATTTCAGCATAGTTCTGTACTGGACAGCTATTCTGTACCACTGTGCCAGTCTGAGAATTGAGTGTTATACTAAGTTACCACAAGAGCAGTAGGTCTGTAAATATGTCAGTCTGATTCAGCATCTGTCAGTCTGCCATTGTGTCATCCTCTCTCTCTGTTTTTCTCTGCCTCTCTCTTTCTCTTCCTGTCCTCCCTCCCTCCACCTTCATTCATCACTGTCTCTCATTACCTTTTGTGAATTATTCAACAGTCTGCATGCATGTCATTAATTCAGCTGTTGTTCAGCAGATATGATCAGAGAGACTGACAGATAAAGAATTGTGGATGGAAGAAGAGGGAGAGAAAGAAGGTAAATTGATTTGTCAATGTAGAGAACAAGACACAGCTGTGAGAACAGAGAGAGAAAGAAAGAAAGGTGAGAGGAGGGAGGCGTTGAGGGTGAAAGAAACAAATTATTATATGTTATTATATAATTATTATTATGTTGAAAAAGACATACTGGCTGACGAGGCACCACAGTAAATTCACTCCACACAGGATAAAGGAAGGGGAAAGGTTAATATAACCAGAAACAGATGGCAATAGCGCTGTGCTCTGATTGAATTTTGCAAGAGACACAGAGAGGAACAACAATTAGGAGAGAAAAAAAGAGGGTGTGTGTTCAGGAATAAACGGAATTGATCTATTGGAAATAAATAAAACACTGCACTGATGTCAGCACTCGTTGGACACGAGAACTGATTATTATGTGCAGCTACTATAACTCTCAAAACAACTGGGTAGGGACAGACATATATTGCCCATCAGTGGTAGTAGGACAATATAACACTGGGGAATATTGACTATATATATATATATATATATATATATATATATAGACGGGTGACAAATTAAAGGAAAAACCAACATAAAGGCTCTTAGTAAGGTGTTGGGCCACTACGATACCATTCTTCCATAGGTTATTCCCTCATTTGGTGTTTTGATGATGGAGGTGGACAGTGTTGTGCATGAACGCTCATGTTTTTGGTGAACGGTGAACTGAACGTATCAGTTTGCAACTAATGAACGTGAACGTGAGCATCGTTAACTCCCACGAGAGTTAACGACGCTCACGCACTGCGCTTTATGGCACCCGAGCACCAAACTATTCGGTGCACCCGAGTAGTGATGGGCAGTTCGGCTGTTTTTTCTGAGTCGGCTCTTTCCGTACCGTTCGGTTCAGGGGCGGATTGGCCATCGGGAGCACCGGGAGTTTTCCCGGTGGGCCGGTGCTGTGCGTGGGCCGGTAGGCTAGTACGTTTACATGCACACTAATACTCCGATCTGAACCCGGTTATGGCAATACTCTGGTTACTGAAATGGTCATGTAAACACCTTTATCCGATAATGTAAGGTCATAATCCGTGTTTTCGAAACCCGATTAACACCCCTGGTTTTTTGGCCAAACTTTCGATTTTTTGGAGCATGTAAACACCTTTCTCCGGTTTCTTTCGGCTTTTCAAAACTACGCATGTCAGGCAGAAGAGGCGGTGTAACGTCAAAATGACTCCACCCGTCAACATTTGCTATGCCTGGGGTTCCTTCAGCATCTCACTTCCAGAATTGTATTATTAAATTTGCATTTCACCGGTGAAAATATATTGTTCAGTGTTACGTGCTTGTGTTTGTAGGCTACTAGCTAGTTTGTGGCTAGCACATTAAATAACTGAAATTTTCGGGAAATTCGCCAGATTTAGAGATCGGTAAAGCTAGCTAGTACAATAATATAAATCAACCACTACTAGCAATTAGCTATAAATAAGTAGCTATAATAATTACTAGCTAGCTATAATAATAATAATAACAGCCTAACGTAAATTTTTGACGGGCGGATCATTTTTGTCCTTACAACAGGAAGCAGTTAGTAGCTACGTTTTCCACAGAGCTGATTATGGAGAGAATCATGTAAACGCGGCTTTTGGAGTAATCACATTACTTATGTTCATGTGAACGCAATAAGTTAAATACTGGCGTAAGCTGATCGTTTCCAGTAATCGGATATTGCTGTGCATGTAAACGACAAGCTATCTGAGAGAAGCGACCTCCTGCGACGCCTGCTGACAGTGTAATAAGGTAGGACACACTTGTGTTTTTGTGCCCGCCGTGGCATTTATTATTGCAAATTGCAAAAGTATGCTATATGTGTGTTTAGTTTTGTGTTGTTGGAAGTGGATCATTCAGCTCAATGTGATTTTTCGTGCCCGCCGTGGCAGTTATTATTGCAAGTAGCAAAAGTAAACCATAGCCTAAGTAGCAAAAGTAAACCATGGCCGTTATTGCAAGTATCGTTTTCATGCCACCGTGGGTGTGTCTGATTGCGAGTACAACTAGGCCTACATGCACGCTCTCGTCATCGTGTAATAACAACAACAACAGCAGCACAATAACTTAATATGACATGTAGGGCCTATACAATCATAATAATAATAATAATAATAATAATAATAATAATAATAATAATAATAATGTTGCTGGGCCGCCATGGTTTTGAAACTCCCGGTTAGATTTATAGTCCCAATCCGCCCCTGGTTCGGTTTGAAGAGTCGGAGTCGCAAGTTTTTGGTTCTTCCGGTTAATACTGTCCCGTTTGTTTGTTTGATTCTTTCGAACTACCCGAGCTGCATCTCTTTCTCCCAGTGGCGCGAGCTGGAATTTGAAGCCGTTTCAGACAGCAAATCTAGCTGGTAGCAAATCAAGTTAGTAAACTGGCGTTGATATTTTATTCAGACCCAAATCACCTCATTTATGCTAATTTTTAATAGCCTATGCTCAATGTTTTCTCAATGTTCACTCTCCCTTTCAAACTAGTTTGTAATCGCATCCAATTTACATTTATTTACAACTTTCCCATCTCCAATATTCTAGCAGAAGTTTAACGTTGGGCCTGGCTATAGCCTAAAATAATGCTGTCGGTCATTGATTGTAACGTTAGATAGCTACGTGGCCTAAGAATAGACATTGAATGGTTATATTTGCATATAGCTATTTTATTAGTCTATGCAAATATAAATCTTATTTTTTCTCAGATCCTAGAATCCAGTAGCCTACTGAAAATGTGGTGGATGGATGGCTGTATAGGAGAGATAGCCAGCCAAATCCAACAAACAAGCCAGATCTTGATGCGTGTGTCTGTGTACTAGAGATGGGAGGTTCGACTCTTTTTACTAACTCAAGTTTGTATGAGTCACTCACCAAAGAGAGTCGGGTTTTGGCGTCACTCGAGTCATCAAGTCAGTCTAACTTCCGGTTTAACCCTCCTGAATGGGATAAAATAATTTAATAGTGCGGCTCTTCGAGACTTTCCAAATGTTATCGGAACAAATGGATCAAATTCTGATAGTAAAACAAGTTTTTTCACGGGGATTGTGACCAGGGCCTGAAACTAACTTTTTGGTCCACCAGCAAATGTGGCTGGTGGTTTTTCAAAGTTACCAGCCACCAATTATTTTCACTAGCCAAAATAAATCGAGGCAAAAAAGAACACAGAACAACATTTAAAATACTATATTTCTGCATTTAATGAAAAAATGCGTTTAAAAAAACGTAACATAGAGGCAGTGAGAGAGACACGTTCACAGTTCGTCTGAGCTACGATACTTCTTCTTAGCCTCAATAACGTTAGCGGTTTCGCTGCCAGCTGTCTCTCTCCTCTGTCTCACTGGGTCTTTTAAGCCCTGTGATGTGTCGCCACATACTGCTAACTAGTGTTGTCACGATACCAAAATTTTGACTTCGATACCGATACCAGGTTTAGTATCATGATACTCGATACTGAAACGGTACTTGAAACTGAAACGATACTGATTCGATACTCGGTACCTCTACTGAAATTACCTTAACCCTATTTACTTTGGCCCTTCAGAGGCAATTTCCTCCTCGTTTCTACTAGTTTTATTTAAATGTCAATATCTAAAAAAATATTCCCTGCACATCCATGGTTTTAAGTTCGAACTGAAGAAGAAGCTGTATCATTCAGAAATTTGCTACAGAATACATTTATTTCAGAATAGTCACATACAGTACAGTGTTTCCCCTAGATTTTTTTTTCAGGCCGGGTGGTAGGCCCCTCGAAACTACCAGTGTTGTTGCGCGTACACGGTGTCATCAAACGCGCGTGCGGGGCCGAGGTAGTATCATCGCGCAGGTCGGGGGTACGGAGAGTCGTCGCACACATGGGGAGGGTGTTGGTAACAAAGTGGTGCATTTCTCCATTCTGAGCTAAAATAACATTTGCTCACAAAGGCGTATGGTAAATAAATATTAGTTATATATAATATTAATAAACTTAAAACAGAACTTATATACAATAAACCCCCCTTAGCTTCACAAATGATATTCAGAACTATACAACTTAAACCCAGGACAAGGAGTTTGTTTCTACCGGTTTTTAAGGACTGTTTCTGGATCAGCTATCTTTGCAGCACTGTAGAGCTGCTTTTGAGACTCCTCCATAGTGCTGATCCATAATCAGTCCTTAAAAACAGGCAGAATCAAACTCCTGCCTCTGCAGTATTAGCTTTTACTCTACACTAAAATGTAAGAGTTCTGGTCAGATAGCGAAACGGACGAAAGTGCGCCATTTTGCGTAGAGGCGGAAACTATAATTACACCCTCATAATATCAGCGCGGCCATTGAAAATTTAATTAGGCCTAACGGGAAACCGAAGCTGTTTTGGCAAGGGTTTTTCCAGATGCTATTTTGATCATTCCAGCATTCTGCGGTAAGGGAAATATTGCAGCTACATAAAAGGAAAAGAAAAAAAAGATTATATAAAAAAAAATAATAATATCTTTTTTTTTTTAAAAGTACCGAACGTCGGAAAATTCTAATACCGAACCGTTTTTTTTTTTAAGTATCGAAAAAGTACCGAAGTTTCGGTGTACCGTGCAACACTACTGCTAACGTTAGCTAGATATAATAATGTTAAATCTAACTAGGTGTTTCGTAGATATTTTGGCTGCCTCTCTCGTAGCTAAAGCCGGCGTTAAAAATAGCACTTCACTCACTGACAGAGGTAACATTAGCTAATGTTCGTGTGATGCTCGACAGAGGGGCTCTCAACCGGCTCGGCCAATCAGAGCACTGCTGAGAGCAGTCCCAGGGAATTACGGGAGTCGAAGTATTATACATAATAGACTGTTGTACTTGAGAAGCTTAGTTAAACTACAAAATCATTCATAACCATGAAAAAAGTGTAAAGTCCCGAAGTCCTTTGGCTACCCGCATTTGGCGTGTGGCGGGTGTTAATTTCAGGCCCTGATTGTGACGCTCAAAAAAATTTATCCACCGTTTTACAGCCGCTCCTTTTCCCATGATTGTGTGCGAGAAAACTGCTTTTCGGACCTGGAAGTTGTAATTACACGGTTTGACCACTAAATCAAATTGGCTTCAAAGCCCGGTGCTGTTCTGGGGGCTTGGTCAGTACTCTCACTCACGAGTTAGCGAATCAGTGAGTGCGAGTCAGAGCTGCCCAACTCGAGTCGACAGCCACAGTCACTCACCCGCACCCGCTGAATCAATGAGAACCAACGAGTGCAAATATAAAGGCCTAATATTGCAAATTTAAAATAAAATAATACAATAACTACTACTAGGCTACAGATGCACTATTGCAAAATTGAAATACAGTCAAGCTGGAAAGTCTGCACACTCCTTTCACCTTCTCCATGTTTTATTACTTATACTACAATAGATTGAGTTCATTTTTTGCCTCAAACATCTACACACAATAGCCAATAATGACAAAGTGAAAACAGGTTTTTAGAAAATATGCAATTTTATTTTACTGACAAAAATAGGTTATTTAGGGGTTACATATCTGTACACACCCTTAGCCTAATACTTGGTTGCTGCACCTTTGGCAGCGATTACAGCTTCAAGGCGTCTTGGGAAAAAAGCTACGAGCTTGGCACACTTGTTTCTGGACATTTTTGCCCATTCCTCTTGGCATATCCTTGCAAGCTCCGTCAGGTTGGATGGGGAGTGTCGGTACACAGCCATTTTCAGCTCTTTCCACAGGTGTTCAATTGGATTCAGGTCTGGGCTCTGGCTGGGCCACTCAAGGACATGCACAGACTTTCTCCGAAGCCACTCCTTTGTTCTCTTGGCTGTGTGCTTCGGGTCGTTGTCATGTTGGAAGGTAAACCTTCGCCCCAGTCTGAGGTCCAGAGCGCTCTGGAGCAGGTTTTCTTCAGGGATCTCGTGTACTTAGCTGCATTCATCTTTCCCTCTATCAGGACTAGTCGCTCCGTTCCCGCTGCTGAAAAACATCCCCACATCATGATGCTGCCACCGCCATGCTTCACTGTAGGGATGGTATTAGCCAGGTGATGAGCGGTGCCTGGTTTCCTCCAGACGTGACGCTTGGTATTCAGGCCAAAAAGTTCAATTTTGGTTCCAGACGTGACGCTTGGTATTCAGGCCAAAAAGTTCAATTTTGGTTTCATCAGACCAGAGAATCTTGATTCTCATGGTTTGAGAGTCCTCTAGGTGCCTTTTGGCAAACTCCAAGCGGGCTGTGATGTGCCTTTTACTAAGGAGGGGCTTCCGTCTGGCCACTCTACCATAAAGGCCTGATTGGTGGAGTGCTGCCTGGATGGTTGATCTTCTGAAAGTTTCTCCCATCTCCACAAGGATACGCTGGAGCTCTGTCAGAGTGACCCTCGGGTTCCTGCTCACCTCCCTGGCCAAGGCCCGTCTTCCCCGATTGCTCAGTTTGGCCGGGCGGCCAGGTCTAGGAAGATTCTTGGTGGTTCCAAACTTCTTCCATTTACGAATGATGGTGGCCACTGTGCTCTTTGGGACCTGTAAAGCTGCAGAGATTTTTCCGTACCCTTCTCCAGATCTATGCCTTGACACAATCCTGTTTCTGAGGTCTGCAGATAATTCCTTTGACCCCATGGCTTGGAGTTTGCTCTGACATGCACTGTCAACTGTGGGACCTTATATAGGCAGGTGCTGGCAATCCCCAATCATGTCCAATCAATTGAATTTATCACAGGTGGACTCCAATTAAGTTGTAGAAACATCTCAAGCAGTATCAGTGGAAACAAAATGCACCTCAGCTCACTTTTGGGTGTCATATCAAAGGGTGTGCACACTTGTGTACATATGATATTTATACATTTAGATTTTTAATAAATTAGCACAAATGTCTAAAAACCTGTTTTCACTTTGTCATTATGGGCTATTTTGTGTAGAATTTTGAGACAAAAAATGAACTCAATCTATTGTAGAATATGTCTGTAATGTAATAAAACATGGAGAAGGTGAAAGGAGTGTGCAGACTTTCCGGCTTGACTGTAAAACACTAAAACAGGCAAAGTATATAAACAGATTCAACAGTGCAACATTAGATTCGTACGTGCAGCCAGACCTTCAGCTCAGGGCAGAGGGCGGGTTCCGGGGCTGGGAGAGCGAGTACTGGGTGACCAAGTGAGTGAGTGTTTCGTGCAACCCGAGTCAGATAGCTCCGGGCGGGCTTGGAGAGCTAGTGAGTGAGTGATTCGTGCAGTCAGACCTTCAGCTCAGGGCAGGGAGAGCGAGTACGGAGTTGAAACAAGCGGCAAAGTGATTGCTTTCTCACAGGGCTAGGTTAATACAGTGATTTACTTGATACATTTCCACAAATAAAGTTAATACAAGAGTCGCACAATAGTGTGAGTAACACGTTGTCTCGCCTCGTCTTCGCAGTTCGCATTAGCAAGTAGCAGATAGGAGGGGCGAGTCAGTGAACAAGTTAGTGGAGGTAAAAAGTCGTTCGTTTCGAACGATTCGTTCAAACTCGCACATCACTACTGTGTACAGGAGCCTGTTTCGTTTATTGGTTTTAAATAGTATTTGGTAAAGATTTATTTGGACACCATAAAATATGTTTATTTGAATCATTGGGCTATTTATTTCTTCTATTATACAAAATTGTATTGATCTGTTCACTGTTGTTGTTGGGTTCTAACATAAAAGATTTCTAAAATAAAAATGCCACCACTTTAAATAAGAAGTAGCCTATTTGCTGTCATTAGCTGAACACAACCGCATATGAATTATGTTTTATACTGCAATTCGGTTGCAAACAGTCACATGTAATAATTTCGTAATAAAAAGTAGGATATTAAAGTGTTGGTGTCTCGGAATATCATTTGATATAACAGAATACCTTTGTCAAGGTTTCTGGTTGATCCACGCTGAGTACCTAGGCTAAACCCGATTATTAATGGTGTAGGCTACAGCATATTCTCTCTGTTAAAACTCTAAAGAACTTTGGTTTGTGTCACGGCTCTGGAGTGGTGGAATATTGCCGCAGGTCAGGGCTCTGAGTCCAGTTGATTTTGTGCTGAGAGTTGGGTAATAGGCGACTGTAGGTACGGTACATCTTTTAACCATTAGCAGTAGTAGTAATAATCACTTTGGAATGAGTTGGGGCGATTATTTAATTCAAAAAAATGCGTGCAATATTGTTAGATCGGAGCAGCTCATTTAAATAAAACAAAAAACGAAATGAACGTGAACTAGTTAATTTTTTGGGACTGTGAACTTAGTTCAAAATTCTAAATTGTGAACGATGAACATGAACTAGTTAATTTTAATCTGTGTGAACTGAACTTTGAGCTAGCTCTTGTGAAGTGTGAACTTGCACAACACTAGAGGTGGAGAGCACTGTCCAAAATCTCCCATAGGTGTTCAATTGGGATGAGATCTGGTGACTGCGAAGGCCATAGCATACAATTCACATCATTTTCATACTCTCAAAATCACCACCATTCATTGACCCCTCATGCCCTGTGGATGGGGGCATTGTCATCTTGGAAGAGACCACTCCCATCAGGATAGAAATGTTTCATCATAGGATAAAGTTGATCACTCAGAATAACTTTGTATTGATTTTCAGTGACCCTTCCCTCTAAGGGGACAAGTAGACCCAAACCATGCCAGGAAAATGCCCTCCACAGCATAACAGAGCCACTGGACCCCCTCACTGTAGGGGTTTTTCCTTTAACTTCTCACCAGTCTGTATATGTACAGAACAGACTATAGAACGTGAATGTACTACTATATTGTATTGTCACAGCTTTGATTTAACTCCAGTGCTGGCCACAACCTCAGGTTTTCTCACACTGTACCTAAGACAGCCTGCATGCACCAGTATGAGCTATGGTCCACCTTTCTGCCTAATGCTAGCAGTCTTACTACCTTACCTGTGTCAGGCTGCCTGTTGCGGCCCCTAAGCATGTAGCTGAACTCCTGGCAATGTTCATTCTGGCTGTAGTCCTCTGATGAGCGGAAGCAGAGCTCCTCCACCAGCATGAGGGCCTTCTTGCACAGGTCTTCATCCCAGTCCCCTGACATCCTCCAATCAGCATCACATTCCCTGCCTCAGTTGGCAAATTGCAGCACTGTGCACACCACCCTGACCAACCAGAAGGTCCCTGTGATGAGAGGATCTGCCCAGATTATTTGAGACGAATCTAGTGGGGCTCTATGAAAGCTGGGGACTCTGCGGAGACACTGTCCACCTTGGCTGTGTTAATCAGAGGTCCTCCCTGAGGACAAAACCCATAAATGTATGAGTTAGTGAGCCACACCCACTGTCGTGTTTTCAGCCTGTTTCCTGGCACACTGTGAAAAAGAAATGAAGAGAGAAGACATGGGCTCAGTTCCAATCCAAAAAAAAATTCCTGCTTCTTCGTGCTCACTCCATTGGAGGGAGGAATCCCCAAAGTGATCCTGATGTAAGATGGCCACCACCAGTAAGAGCATTCCAATCCAAATGAACCCCTTCGTGCAGATGCCAAATTTGGTCAATTCTCACATATTTATAGGGTGTTCTATTTAAGGCTTTCTAACTCCAGGTGTGCATCACAGAAACTTGGGAAATGGCTTAAATGAAACAAGACAGTTGTACCATTTACAATACAACTTAGTTTAGTTTATTTTCATAATTTAGGTCAAAATAAAGTGCCACAAATGCAAAGAAATCTTGGCAAAAATGTAAAAAGAAATTGCTTTTCTTTATGGCCAGATTCAGAGTTGAGATACTTTTTTACTTAATAATATTGCGTGCAACCACTGTCTAGCGATTATTTCTTTTGATTGTGTGATGGGTATATCCAAGTTGTCAATAGGAGCTATGATCATTTTATCAATGCAATGGATTAATACGTTCACTGCCTTCCCCATCACGCAAGAGCAACTACGATGCACAAAGGTAGGATTTTACAAATGCAAATGCGGTTATTAAAGGCAATGTCACTGAAAAGTTGAAAATGTATACCCCTACACAAATTTTTTTAGTAGAAAGCTGGCAAATCAGGGGCAGGTACAAGAAACAGGTCATTCGAATATCATGCCCTGTGCCACGCACATTTTGGGAAACGCACCTGCGTAGCGCAGGGTAGAATACGGCGTATCTCAGTCCGCGTTAACTTCACACAGGAGAGGCACTTAAGTTGGCCATCTCAGAATCCGGCCCTTAGCAATGAAATACTGAGAGCTACATATGTGAAACAGGTAAAACTATACATAAACTCCATGTCCACAAGTGTGCAAAATCTCTGAGGGTGATATGCAGAACTACACCAGATCTATGATGCAAAATATAAGCAGTGAACCCTGCTGTCCCCATATCTCCAAATCCAAATGTCTTCTAAATTATGCACTGCTGTAAATCATAAAATAATTACAGTATATATTTAACTGCAAATCAACTGTTTTGACTGATGACTGATGTTGATAAAACTCACTCATAAAATGGATAAAATAATGTTTGTCCATTATAAAGCAAATTACATTCATCTAGCACATATGCACAGTAAATTTAAATGAGTATTTTCCATTCCCTAAGTGACAAGTATCGCCATACCCAAGCACGGATTAAGGCCTGGGCCGATTGTATAAGGGGGCCTTTCTCTCTCTTTCTGGAGACAAGAGAGAGGAAAATAGAAAAAAAAACGAAAAGGCCTCTCGCTTTCAATAGGAAACTCTTATACTTACTCTTTAGAACTGAGGTACACCTCCAGAGGAGGGGAAACAAAAAGGCAGAACTAGCGAAAGGCAAAAGAAAGGAAAGGAGATCCTAGATCTAAACCTAACTAATACGCTAAACTGGATTTCCTGCTTTGCTTATTTGAAACAACAAGGAAAGCAGTGTCCGAAGTCCGATACCTTACCGGCTACCTGAAGTCGCAAGACAACAACTAAGCACCAGAAACAGGAAACACCAAGCTTACAAAAGCCGACCGGTAACAGGTGACAGGTGCGTGAAAGTAGGGAAAGAAAAAATGAAGACCCGGAACGGAGGATGAAACAACGTGGCAAGAGCGCCCTCATGCCGCTCCGAGGAGGAACGACCACAGAAATAAGAAAGGACTGAAACCACGACAGATTGGGCCGGTGCCCATGGGTCTCGTGGCCACAGGGGGCCTCTTGCTCCTGCGTTTCTCCCCCAGTGCACTTTTGCGTAGCCGTCTGTATTCTGTATTAAAGGGTAAGTACACCCTAGATCACTGTTTCCTGCTGTTAACGTGTTTGTATGCCTACCTTATAATGAAACTTAGTCATGCATTCCGTTATTTCAACAACTCTGAAATAATATTGTATATCATAAGAAACTGGTAGAAAAGCGTCTTTGTGCTGCCCCTAACGGTTGAAATTGACTTTCTGCTCCCCACACTGCCCCCGCCCCAATCGTGATATCAGAGTACCTCTTTGGAGGTACCTCCACGTCATATGGATAATTGTTGTCACCCACAACGGAAACAGCCGGCACCTAATTGGTTAGACCAACCCACAACGTTACTTTCGTTTCGGCTCTATGTTTTTAAACCGGAACAACGTGGCATCCTGTTCATAAACTCTGTTATTCCACCTAAATAGATGTTTCTGAAAATATTTGAGGTGAGAAATAGGCCATGTAGTTGCTGAATCCTTATTCATATTTGATGTGCAACGTCTAGTTTGACAGTTTGATTTGAGTTATACGAAATCATTTGTACAACGTACGTTAATTTATACAAATGATGATGGACACAGCTCCTCTGCCCCCACCTCTGTCCCTCGCTCACCCCAAAGTATTTTTCAAAATTGTATAGTAGGCGGGGACAGGCTGAGACAGTGGGTGTACTTACTCTTTAAGTGAATGTAACCATTTTTACATGACTAATAGAGCTATACAGTGACCACCCACTTTTTCCCGAAGTAAATTTCACATTCATTTGCTCCATAGACATTTCAGAAAGTGCCTAGGCAATAAGGGTTTTAAACCTTAAACCAAGCCATCCAGCTACGAGAAGAATAAAGACATTATAAAAATTGATTGAGAGCAAAAACATCTTTGGAAAATGGAAAAAAGGCAAAGGTACAAGACTGTGTACTTAACGTTTTTTAAGAGGGAAGGAACTACTCATCCCATAAAACATTGCGAATGATGTAATCGAATCACTTTCCCCTAATTTTCAACCAGTTTCAACCACTTTTTGCAATCATTTTAGGTTAATTACATTTTATCTTTAGTGCTTTCTTGTATATACTATATTTTAGTGTTTTGGGATTTATTGTTGTACTTAGTGTTTGGAAATTTACTTGTGGTACCCGGATGTCCAGTCAGCTGTCATTCACTCAAATATAATGTTAGGCCTACATAGACTATAACTACATTACTTTAACATTTCCAAACTTAATAAATACTGCACCCCTAACCACAAAAATGCTTCACTAGATGTAATGTGTTGCAACTAAGATATTCGCCAGATAAAAACGCTTTTTCTCAGCATATTTAACCTTAGCTACTGATTTTGTGAACCAACCGTAAAGTAACGCTGACTTCCATCCATAGACTGTAGAAAGCTTCCCACCGCACAACTTTGGAGTGGTAGACAACCGAAAAAGGAGAAGGTGGTTGCACTGGCTAATGTGCCAGCAATCTCCAGATATTTCAAAAAAATTAACGGCAGCTTCAACTTCAACTGACGTTATTAGCCTAAATTAATATCAGTACATTATGATATTTACATAATTGCCTACTCAATAGCCTAGCCTACCATCAGATATAGCCAATTCCCCTAGGATTTTAGGTGAGTAACGTTATGAAAATTATCTTTATTTGCATTACAAAATGTGCACATTTTCTTGAGATTATTTAAAAATGTGGAGACTAGCTCCTCTCTGCACTCACACTTGGAGAATAACCTATTCATTACAAAGATCTGCAGGTTTTGTTAGCCTTTATTGTATGTCGTGCTGAAAGCTAACGCGATATTTAAGAGTGGTGTAGGCTAAATTTTTTCATTAAGAGTACTTAGTGATTAAAACTGATTTTTCTCAATTTCATTTAGGTTGTTTAATCTCCCTAAAGAAAGAAGCTGTGTGTTTACCTGCCAATGGATTATTCAGATCGTTGGCACTCTTGTTAATCAAGGAAAATTAATGAAGACAAGTTGAGACCAATGATCAGTTTAAATGAGTTTGATACCAGTAGGCTAGCTTAGCCTACCCTGTATTAACGGTGTTTTCGAGGGAAGTCTAAATAGTAGCATAACCGTGACAAGCCTAGCTCCTACTTACAAAAGAAAAAAGCGATTAGGCTACACTTTAAATTCAGGGGCACTGGTGCAACACAAAATAAATACTTGTTACGGATTTGTATTCGTAAAAATGCTGTCCATGCCAAGCCTGAACATTCTAGCTTAAAGACACTATAGAGTACTCAAGTGACTACGTTACACTGGTTTCAGAAGTAAATTACCCATTAATTTAGAGCGTAGACATTAACTCAAACTTACTTTTAAACTATTTTAAACAAGCTGATTTTAAACCAGGACCAGCTTCGAGTATATTTTACATTTTAGTTAATTTTTTGTTGTTGTGAATATACCAGCGCTGGTACTGTTTAAAAGCTCTATGTCCCATAATTCCCTCCGGACCAAGGGGCCAAGACTGGGCTTTCGTTCTGAAGCTCACTTCCTGGTGCTGTTGCTCACTAGCGCCACTGCGGTTGGCTCCAGGATAGGTCTTTCCCCATGTAAGTCAATGGCAGCAATGTGGTCAAAATACTCAGTCAATAATTTTTTTGCACAAAAAAAAAATTTGCAATAGGTGCCTTTCCTTCATCTAATGCCTGTGCATGTGCTGATTCTTTTGAAATATTGTGTCGTTTGGACAGGGTATTAACATTTGTTCAGGACCAATCAGAGGGACAGGTTGAGTCCTGGGATCACTGGCATAGATAGGTTCTATATGGTTCTCACTGCCAGGACCAATCAGAGGGACAGGTTGAGTCCTCTTCAGCTCCACGGAGCAGGCGCAGTTTGTACAAATGGGCGGCGAAAAAGACTTCCGAGCTTCAATTCAGTTTTTACGAGGCCGTGGAAAGGCAATGGGTGACGTCACAGTGACTTTGTCCATATTTTTATACAGTCTATGCTCCGGACTAGCAGCGTTGTCTCCAGATGTTGTCATATAAAGTTAGCCAGCAACAGCACACAACTGTTTTTAAACACTTTTTTCTAACGTTAGCTAGCTAGCCTGAAGGACTAAAAGCTAGAATTGCTTTATGTGGTTAACCGTAGCGTAGTTTCTGACCTTTTCGGGAGGGTTTCTTAACTTAGCAAGCTAACATTAGCTCATCTTCAGTGGCAGTACTGCTATTCTGCCAAAAATGTCCAGACAGATGAGATGAGGATATCTTATTGGTCGAGAACCATCCATGCGTTGCAGGTACTGGATATGTAGTCTGTTAAAGTGGACTACAAGTCGAACTACAATCATTAATTCATTACTTTGAAAAAATAAAAATTGGAACATGCAATACATGGTCTATATCCTTATACCACACAGGCTAATCCAGGAACTTTTCGGCTCATTCTATAAATCAGATTTCAAGAAATAGTCGATAGTCTCCGAAGCCCGTTCTATCTGTCATAGGGAATTTACTTGCGAAACCAGACTCCACCCACTTCTGACATACTCACTTGAGTAAACTATAAAGAAAGATATCCAGCTTGGTAGCTCTCTGTTAAAGTTTAATAAATAATCATGAAGCTATGCATTTAATCCCAGTGAACTTTTTCATTTTGAACAGTCTGTGAAATGCAGTCTCGCAGTGAAAAACCAGCTAAATTTGGTTGACAAGTGTAGCCTATGTCAAAAACATGTCAATACTTTTCTCAACCTGTGTGTGGTATATCGCAAGCATGTACTTAAATTATTCTGTAGCCTGCATTTGTCTTGCTGCGGGGCGGGGGGTTGGGGGGTGGGGTTGTGTGCTCATGTTTGTGCCCACAGGCCTCTCGGCTGTTGATCCGTGCTTGGCCATACCATGTATACAGTTTACAACCCCAATTCCAAAAAGGTTGGGTCAGTATGTAAAATGCACATAAAAGCAGAAAGCAGTGATTTGTAAATTATTTTTTACATATATTTCATTGAAAACAGTACAAAGAAAAAATATGTTTTACCTTATCAACTTTATAGATTTTTGTAAATATATGCAAATTTGATGCCTGCAACACATTCTCAAAAAGTTGGGACAGGGCCAAAAAAAGTAAACAGGTGATGCTATCATGACTGGGTATAAAAGGATATCAAAAGGCTATTGATATCTTATTTTCAGGTACTCTTACAAGCAATACTATAACCTCTCTGCATTTGAATGGATCTATATGGGAATTGGGGCGTGGGACTAGATTAACCTGTAAATTACACATGAATAGTATGGAACCCATGGTTGGCTAAATGGCTGTAAGTCATCAAGGGTCTGAGGTATCAAACGAGCTTCAAATCATCACTCTGCTGCCAGATATGCAGTAGATATGGATGGATCACTTTAATACACACCAGTTTAGCACGTTATAACGCGATGTGGAACGTCTGCGTGCAGAACCCCCATATGCCCTACCTGCAGCTCTGAAGTATTTCACGTCATTCCAGTTTTATTCACAACTGTTTTATCCAATAGAGGACAGTACAGTATATCCTTTTCAACTGTTTGCAATTTTTTCTCCTGACTTATTTTTCCATAGAGTTAAATAGGAAAATGAGTCAGGAGAAAAGGATATACTGTACTGTCCTCTATCGGATAAAACAGTTGTGAATAAAACTGGAATGACGTGAAATACTTCAGAGCTGCAGGTAGGGCATATGGGGGTTCTGCACGCAGACGTTCCACATTGCGTTATAACGTGCTAAACTGGTGTGTATTTCTCAAACAGATTGTCCAAGACAATAAATATCCACTGAATTTTTGAAAGAAACATCTATATGTGTAAAACCAATGGTAGGATTGTATATTTATTTCATAATTTGTAGCAGATATTGTTAGAAGACTGACGTGGTATAATGACACAATAATTTCACGTTTATTTTGCATTTGAGTGAGCAGGGCTTTTCATTGTTTTTGGCATACGATCAGGCTATTGTTGGGTTTATCTTGTTGCTATGACGGAATTCTAATTTTATATGATGAATAAATATATTTATGAACTCACACGTAGGCGCTATTGTCCAATATGTCACGCATGGGTAGGTATAGTTGCAGGCAAGACTGGTTGTTGGGTTTCTTGTTAAATGGACTTGCTACGGGAAAATAATGACACTAAGAAACTACTTATT
The DNA here is from genome assembly GCA_029718625.1 of Synaphobranchus kaupii. Taxonomy (NCBI): domain Eukaryota; kingdom Metazoa; phylum Chordata; class Actinopteri; order Anguilliformes; family Synaphobranchidae; genus Synaphobranchus; species Synaphobranchus kaupii. The sequence goes on along the minus strand of CM056379.1, from coordinate 45,705,514 downwards.
CACCAGAGTGGTCACAAATCGTGTACCAATGCAGATGAAACATGGAGTTTGTGGTTTCCACTCATCGTTTGGCTGCAGGAGCAGCAAATGTCTCAGTTGAGCAAAATCTTGCTGCCGGCGCCATGGCCACTAGGCATCTGCGCACATGGGTTAAAGGGAAGGTTGATACTGGTACTATTGCTACCAACGGTGTTTTAGAAAGGAGTAACACCGGTGTACTAACACTGTAAAAATCCTAGCAAAACCTATGCTGAGGAGTCAGATGGTATTGGTTGGTCTCAAGGCTCCAGTCATTATTATTGCTGCTGTCGATATCTTTAATTGTATTATGACGCTTTCTTATGGCCTGATCGTTGGCTGTGATTTTATTGTTGTGTCTTTCCTATGTTTTTTGTATATATTATTTTATGGTTTTACAGTTTTACAGTTTTATGTAACAAGAATTACCCCAAGGGGATAATAAAGCTGAAAATGAATGAACATTAAGCCTGCTAGTGGGTTCACTAACACTGCATCTAAAATTTTCTGGCCAATTGAAATATCATAACATAATGTTAATTTTTTTTAAAGTCAGGTTAGTTTTCATGATTTGATTTTGATATATTACTGTTAACTTGTATGGTTTGTCTGAATGGCTGAAAATGAAACTTCCGTGTTGAAAGTGGGGAAAGTGACTGTTGAAGTGCGGAAGAAGCGCGAGGGTGTTCCAATTCAAACCGGTCCGACCCCTCTCCTCGATCACCCCTCTCGCATATACATCATATGATACATCACTGGAGGGCTCACTCCATTAGAGGGAAGATGTGAAGGGAGCGTGTTAATTTGGATTGGAACGGGACCATGGTGTAGCCTACACATTAAATGAAAACAGAGTGTGACATGGGGACACGCATAAAAACACCACAGACAGAAGGAAGAGGCTGTTATAACTTGACGACAAAATCAGAAAAACACTACTATAGCTCCTGGAGGTACAATATATTCTAACTGAAATGGTTAAAAACATGATGGCTAAAAACTAATGGCTAAAAATATGATAATGAACAACATAAGACAAACAATAAATTTAAGAAAATAAATAATATATTTTTGTGGTGGGAATAGCACTCATAATAGTTATAGTAGTATGGCTTACCTTCAAAAAAGTCTAAACATCCAAAGATAAAGTACCATATTTAGGTCATTCTTGAGCTCCAGGCCCAATTGGCCTCCTGTGGGTGTCTGGAGTATCCTTGCACAAATTTCCAGCAGGAGGATTTATTCTTGTGTGTCCCTTGATCAAACCCTGTTTTCTTGAGAAATCCAAACATCCAGTTGGCTCTCGTATTCTGATAACTCCCAATAAAAAAATCCCTGAAAATCCATTAACACTGGGGAAAAGGTAATCTAAGATGCAATTCTTAAGGTAACATCTGCCTGTGGTAAAGGGTTCAGTGTTGAATTCTGGACCATGCAGTTCCTGCAGGAAATGTACTTGTAATTGTAGAGGTTTTCCTGGTTTTCAGTGCAAACTGTAATGGGGATTGTGGTTTTCAGTTTGGTTTGAGGAATGTCTTTATATAGCTCCAACACTTTGCCTGAAAGAAAAAAAAACAGAAACATGACTTATTATGAATATATAAACTCTTAATCTGATTCAGTGCATTTAAATGTCAATGAGTGAGTCTCTACCCATGTGTGTGCATTTGTGCATGTCATAAATAAGTGGAGTGCACATAAGAGCATTCTCTTTGCATCGTCCTCATTCTGTCTCAGAAAGCAGGTCAATGCCGTTCTTTCTTTTTCTCTCCCTCTCACGTTCTCTCTCGGTGTGTCTATGTCTTACTATTTAGTTACTGCACCTACTTCTCTCTTCAAAATCAAAGAAAAAGTACAAAACCATAAGTATTTGGACAGGGACACAATTAATTTTTTGTTTTGGCTCTGTAGTCCAGCACATTCGATTTGAAATGGAACAGTGAGGGGCGATTAACTAAACGATTGCGTACAAAACACGTGTAAAACTTACTACCCCCAAAAAACCGTACAAGGTGAAAAGAGGATTGCGTGTGCTAAAATGGAAAGATACGTTAATTTCTCATTTTAGCGGGTTAGAATGAATATGCAAAAATGGGCATTGGCTACCTACATTATTTCGCGAAATAGTGGGAGTTGGTCATGTAAATGTATTACAAAGTGATATAATAACCCTGAAAGGAAGTTTGAGAACGGTATTTGCAGGTGCATTTTAGTACAAATGGAAAGCAGGTATTAAAAGACACAGAATTGACAAAATGACGGCTTTCATTGTAGCAAGACAGTAGCCTACGTTCTGAATGATTGTCTAACAATTAACTAAGAAAATACACAAGATAATTCGTGGATAGCCTACAGAATAATAATTTTTTTTTAAATCATGAAGCAAATCGTGTTACAGAATACAAGAGTAAATTGTATTTGAATCAAACAAATAGGCTACAACATCTATTATAACAAACAAGCAAATCAAAACTTTATAAAAAATAAAACCTATTAGCTAGTAGCCTAAGCGTAGCCTAGTTATGATCATCTCAGTCCTGACAAACATCTGTAAATCCCGGCAGAAACTGAGACATCCAGTGAAACAGTTCGTAGCCTAATAAACCGCCAGCTCTTTCTGTGTTTCAGATATGTGTTTTAAATGTGGCTGTTTGCAGCTGTAGTAATTAGCATAATAATGACTCTTGATCACTCGCAAAGTGTGAAATGTTAACGTGTTGTTTTTGGTTTCTTATTGTTGAAAATGTTTAGTTTCCTTAATTAGACTTTTAGTTCTCTTTAAAATCGTTTTGTTCAGTTATGGATTAACTACGGTTGAACACACCCACCCTATATTGTTAGCCTACATATAAAAAAGCAGTCTAAATAGGTTTACCGTGGTGTCATTTTCTTTTAGTTAGCTAGATAGGTGGCTAATGTTAGCAGATCATTTGTCGAAGATACAGGGGGTGGACAAAATAATGGAAACACCAGAAACTGAAAAAAAACAGTTTTTCATAAAACAGCTGCTATATGTTTGCTCCCATTTCTCTTACATATATTTTCTACACTCTTTTATGACTGGCATGCCATGTATACATTTTAGTTTCTGTCTTGTTTTTTATTAGCTTGATAATTAATCATAATTAGCCATTAATCATATTATTATCAAATAAAACTAATTTGTTCTCTTTTATCAATGTATTATCCGCCGTAGTTTGTGTTTAACTTTTAACCCTTAGATGCATAAGTGGGTCAAAAATGACCCGGTGAGGTCGTTTTCTTGCATTATCTTTGTAATGAAAAGTTGTTATCATTTAATATTCCAGCTATTCCTCAAAAAACATGTTTTTGATATAATGCCATTAAAATTTTTAAGGTACCTTTTATACTTTTCAAGAAATTGTAGTTTTTGTATTACTACCCCAAGCTTCCATAAGTGGGTCAAAATGACCCACATGCATTTCCTGTGGAATCTCATGGGAACCTTTGATTCTTATCAACTGTGGCTGTCAGGAATATATTTACTGTGGACAACAATGACTATATCAGAATTGTCACCCCTCAAGAAGATTATTTTACACAGCAAGATCTGATACATGTAAGTATTATCTTCATTTTTTACCTCAGAAAATATTTGATGTCATCAAATTGATATATTTCAACTATGTTAGCTAAGTATAAAGTAGCCTAATTTGATGATACATGATAATAACACACTCTTTCATACAACAGTCATTCATGACACACACACACACACACACACACACACACACACACACACACACACACACACACACACACACAATACATACAGTAATGTTAGCTAGCTTAGTTAGAGTTAGCTAACACTAGATAGATAACTAAGCTAGCTAACACTGTATGTATTGTGTGTGTGCGTGTCATTCACGCACACACACACACAATACATACAGTGTTAGCTAGCTTAGTTAGCTATCTAGTGTGTGTGTGTGTGTGTGAGTGCGTGTAACAGTCCAGTCATTGACAGTTCCTCTCTCGTTTCTATTTTCTTGCAGGTAAGTGACTGTGTTTGCGGAAGTAATGTTAGCTAGCTTAGTTATAGTTAGCGTACACTAGCTAGCTAACTAAGCTAGCTAACATTATTGTATGTATTGTGTGTGTGTGCATGCCATTCATGACACACACACACACACAATACATACAGTAATGTTAGCTAGCTTAGTTAGAGTTAGCTAACACTAGATAGCTAACTAAGCTAGCTAACATTACTGTATGTATTGTGTGTGTGTGTGTGTGTGTGTGTGTGTGTGTGTCATGAATGGCATGCACACACACACAATACATACAATAATGTTAGCTAGCTTAGATAGCTAGCTAGTGTACGCTAACTACAACTAAGCTAGCTAACATTACTTCCGCTAACACAGTCACTTACCTGCAAGAAAATAGAAACGAGAGAGGAACTGTCAGTGACTGGACTGTTACACGCACGCACACACACACACACACACACACACACACAAAATGGATGTTGACATTTTTCTATTGCTGTTCTGTGTAATTTTCTTCTTTTTCAATTATTAAAACGCTCAAAATTTTTTAAAAAAATTTAAAAAGTGAAAAATAAACATATTTCAAACATGAAATCATTCTTCTGCGGACCAAAATATAATAAAAAATATAATACAAATGGTTATTCTTAACCAAAATGACAAGATGGCATAAAAACGCATTGATTCTAATACGGGTCATTTTTGACCCACTTATGGAAGAGTGTAGGGTCCAATCACTCATGCATCTAAGGGTTAAAACAATTAATTTTGGTGAGGTCCCGAAAATGAATGGGAGTGAAGGTGAAATATCCCTTTAAGTTTTTCATCTTTAAAGGGGACATTTAGCACTTGGTAATGTGGCTCTGGTTCATTTGTTTTTTACCTTAGATAAGACATGCCCCTGCATTCAAATCTGAAATCGACCCGTATTTGCTAGAAAAATAAATAAAAGTTAGCTTTTTTTGCACTAGGGCACAGCCATCTTGGAACACCCTAGGACGTGACATCACTAGGTTGGTTCATCTCAAAGTATATTGAGCCCCTAAAATGGGGGACTATGTATAAACGGCTGAAATTGCTACACGGTTCAGCCGACATGGATGTAAATACCCTCAAATTAGAGCTGAAAGTCTGCACTTTAACCTCATATTCATTGTTTCATTTCAAATTCAATGTGCTGGAGTACAGAACCAAAACAACTAAAATTGTGTCACTGTCCAAATACTTACGGACTGCACTGTATCAATTACAACAATTTCCTCATAGAAGAACACATCATTTACAGTGGTGTTCAAAAAAATCAGGAACCTGATGAACCACTGTTATTAGTAGTAGTGATATTTCTGCATGGCAAATAATTTACTTGTAGATGTAGTAGTGTAATAGAAAAACAACAGACCCAACTGTCATGACATGCACGCTGCTTGTTCTGAGTAATTGACTCATTCATTGAAAGGGGTGTGTTCAAAATAATAGCAGTGTGGAGTTTAATTAGAGAATTCATTCATTCTGTGAAAAAAAACAGGTCAAACAGGTATTCCACAGGTAAACAGGTGATGCCATCATGATTCTGTATAAAAGGATATCAAAAGACTCCTGATATCTTATTTCCAGGTACTTTTAGAAGCAATACTATAACCTCTCTGCATTTGAATGGATCGCTATGGGAATTGGGGGGTGGGACTAGATTAAGCTGTAAATTACACGCGAATAGTATAGAACACATGGTTGGCTAAATGGCTGTAAGTCAACAAGGGTCTGAGGTATCAAACAAGCCTTAAACCATCACTCTGCTGCCAGAAATACAGTAGATATGGATGGATAACTTGAAGGGTTTCTTCTCCTGACTTATTTTTCCATAGAGTTCAATAGGAAAATTTGTCAGGAGAAACAACCCTTCAAGTGATGCGTTTCCTCCATCCAAGTTAAGCCACAATCGGTAGCCATAATATAGAGATAACATATGATAATAATAATAAAATAAACACAAATGTTCAACTGTCAAATGAGCTGCGAAGATGTTCGAAATTCCCACTAAACTTGGGAGTACCATTCTTTATTTATGACCCAAGTAAAATGATTCTACAGGTAGGTTTCGGTAACCAATCCTGTACACACTCACGGCTAAAACCAGTTAAGGGATTTCTAAACTTTTCCGATCCTAGTTCCGAGGGGTTTTAAATTGATGCGTTGTTCGGTGAATGAGCCATTTAGTTTGGCTATTTTTTGCCCTTGTTAGCCAACGTTATGTGACCAGACAGAAAACGCTGATCTGCTCAATGAATAGTTATAGCAAGTTTTTCTTTGTGTCATAAAATATGTAGCACTTATGTACAAAAGGGCCACAAGTCTAGGAACTCAGTTTGTGCCTTAGAGCCACATGGCTGCCTGTGACCCAACCCCCAGCTGTAAATTCCTTTGTTTCCCCCAAAGTCCTAACCAAGGTCATAAATCACCATGACCACACCCATATAACTAAACTAGAAGTCAGGATTAGCCCTCTGACCTGTCCATCCCGACTGTCACTTGACCTTATTCATTCCATCACCAACTCTGAAGAAATAAGTTCCAGAACAGCACAGACTCTCTCTAAGGGCTTAATATATGCGGTGTGCATCATTACTAACGTAAGTGCTGAATAGAACTGTTTATATAGGTCATTGTGTTCAAGGGAATATTGCAGATTGTATAAAGTTAATATACTTAACGAAGTACTGCTATATTTAACCTTGTAACGGTGTACACGTGAACAGTCTTAATGTATGCACTTTACCTCCAATTACCTTTATTTGAATCTGAGAACCAGCAAGCAGATGTATTTAATTACCGATGTTAAATTTGTGTATCGATAGTGATTTAAGTATCATTTAACGGCTCCATAACGAAACGGGAACCCATAGATAAATCACACACTCAACGCATACCCATACGCTGCGTGTAATCCGAGTAGCCAGAGCAGTGGCAGTAAGCCCCTCTCCCTAGGCACGGTAGCATTCGTGCACCACGAATGGCGCAACGTGCATGCCCAGACCATCCAAGATGGCAGCGCCCTGTATTGTTTATAGCCTAGCCACCGCTAGCATTTAGCCCATTATGAATAGGCTAGCGATATAGCTGTACAGTATATGAGGGTATGTGCAAGTGTGTGGATTACAGGGAGAGTTGAATGCAACCAACCCAAATTAAATACTTCCCTATTCTGTATAGGTGCATAGTAGTGTGAAACAATTGTAGTTGGTTGTGTCTGTAGCTAGTTGTTTATCCCATGTTTATGTAAGTGTACATTCTGAGCCTAATGTCTCCCCATTCTCCCTCATACCCAGGAAACCACGCCTACATATAGTAACCCTGAAATGTGCTCATGTTGTTGTGTTGTGTGTGCTATTAAATTACAAACTAGACACTTGGACTTTGTGTATTCTTACCGATACCCCATTGCGACGGCAAGAAATCCTAAATCAGCTCAAATAAGTTAGGACAGGGAACAGCAAATAACCCGATATCCTTTTCATGGTCCTTCGAAGTGCCGTTACCGTGGAAATGTCCAAGCACCGAGTATCAGCACCTTCCACTTCCCGGTGCCCTCACAGAGAGGTCCGCCATCCAGCCCACCTGGAAGGTTATGATGTACAGTATGTAGGTAGCACACACACACGAGCATGAAGAGGACAGAAGCAGGTCACAGGAGGGACAGGCTAAGATGACCCCCCTCAGACCAGCAGGACCATCACCAGCACCAGCAGGCAAAGGCCAGCCCCCAGCAGTGACTGAAGGCCAGGATGTGCTAGTGCAGACACAATTGGAGACGGTGCAGAGGCAGAACACCCTTCTCGAGAGAATGCTCAAGGGTTCTCCTGCGCCAACCCCCTCCAGTTCCCGGTCCTCGTGTTATGCTTCTAGTCGGTCAACGCCACAAGAGAGTAGAGTCCTACCAGCTCAACCAACCTCCAACCCAGCCGATATGCAGGAGCTAACTACACATCTACAGCTCCTGCAACTGCCACAGTCAGTCCAGTTACCACCACCTGTCAGTCGCTGTTCATCAGCCATATCTTTGGCGCTGCACCATGTGCCACCCAGGGAGGATTCACTCAGCCCAAATCAGATGAGCAGATGAGCCCTTCCGAGCACGTCACTGCCACAGCCACCACCCCCAATGCTGCAACATTCACAGCCTACCAAGCTTTGAACCCACAGCACAGAAGTGGACCGATATGCCACCCCTCTGATCCGAGTAGAGAACCCGCCGCCACTGAAAGCCCCAAAAGAAGCAGTTATGGCGAGACTGTGGAGTACAGAGAATCGCCTGGCTAAAGACCCTGCGACAGCAGCAGCATACTGTGCAGAGGTGGAAGGACTGAAACAAGCTGGGTACGTCAGAAAAATTACCCCTAAAGAAGTTGAGGCAGCCGAGGAGACTTAATACATTCCACACCACATAGTTCATCATAACGGGAAGAACCGTATCGTGTTCAACTGTTCCTTCACATACAAGGGACAGAACTTGAACAAGCTCCTGCTTCCAGGACCAACCCTATGGCCCTCATTGCTAGGAGTACTACTGCGTTTCAGGGAACATGCAGTGGCTATCAGTGGTGACATCAAGGGGATGTTCCACCAGATACGTCTGCTTCCAGAAGACAAGCCCCTTCTCCGTTTCCTCTGGCGCGATATGATCCAGGACGCTCCCCCCAGTGTGTATCAATGGCAAGTCGTCCCATTCGGCACAACCTGCAGCCCATGCTGAGCCACTTTCGCCCTACAGAAGCAGGTTCTGGATCACAGTCAACCAAATGAAGATGTACACCACTAGGATGAACGTTGCTTCTACGTCGACATCTGCCGAGGAAGCGAAGCAGTTAGTGGAAAAACTAAGGGCACTCTTGGCATCAGGTGGCTTCGAACTCAGGCAGTGGGCCAGCAACCTGGCAGCTGTCATCAGCCATCTGCCGAAGGAAGCCAGGTCAGAGAGTAGCAAGGTCTGGCTTTCAGAGAACAAAGAAGACCCTCAAGAGCTAGCTCTGGGGCTACGCTGGAGCTGCCAGAGTGACATAATTGGGTACAGACATCGCCCAGTCGAACCCACTGTGCCCACAATGCGCCCAATGCACAAGTTCTCGCTAGCCAGTACGATCCACTGGGCTACATCATTCCCTTCAGCACTTGAGCTAAAGTTCATGTCCAACGCCTATGGGATAGGAACGCAAATGGGATGACCCCCTTCTCCCTGAGGACCTGCTTAATGCTTGGACGACTTGGGAAGGTGAATTGCCAGAGCGAGCAAAGACCACCATGCCCCGCTGCTCTACCTCTCCTGAGCTGGACACAGCAACAGTTACCAGAGACATTCATGTATTCTGTGATGCAGCTGGGCAGGCCTATGGCTCAGTAGCATACCTGCGCTCAGAAGACCAGCAGGGACAGGTACAGTTGACCTTTCTGTTAGCAAGGTCAAGAGTGGCCCCAAAGCGCCAATTATCGATTCCTCACCTGGAACTCTGTGCAGCCCTGACAGGTGCACAGCTTACCAAGGTACTGCGGAACGAACTGTGGTCAGACTCCATGACAGTCCTCATATGGCTACAAACAGACTCTTGTTGCTTTAAGGTATTCGTAGGAACTAGAGTGGCATAAATTGAGGAATTCACGGGCAGTCAAAGTTAGCGATATGTGGATTCGGCAAGCAACCCAGCTGATGACATCACCAGAGGGCAGACCTTACTCCAGCTAACAGGGCACAACCACTGGAGCTATGGACCTGCATTTATGAGTCAATCCCCTGAAAATTGGCCAAAGAAGCCCAAGGGCGAACCTCCGGATGATGCAGTGGAGTTAAAGAAACCAAGTTTCAGTGGCCTAGTCCTTGCTGCTGCAGAAGCAAATCTCCCAGATGCCAGCCAGTTTAGAACCTTCAGGGAGCTACTGGAGGCCACCACACTAGCTCTGCAGGGGACGACAGGCTAAAAGGGAAGCCCCTCAGCAGCTGACTACCTAGAGGCCGATAATACCATTCTGAGGAGAGCTCAGATGGATGCCTTCAGAGAAGAAATTGCGCAAGAAACCCATACCTTCCCACAGCCGTCTGATCACCCTGTCACCAGAGCTGGACAGTACCCTGAAACTTATTTGTGTGGGAGGAAGGCTACAACAAAGTGAACAGACATTCGTATCCATGCATCCAATTGTGCTGGATCCCAGCCACGCAGTGACAAAGCTCATCATCCAGGAGAATGACGAGCAGCTGTGCCACCCTGGGCCAGAAAGAGTCTTTGCAGAGATCCGGCGGAAGTACTGGATTCTGCAGGGACGGGAATCAGTCCGTCAACATCAGCACAACTGTGCCAAATGTGAAGAGTGGCGAGCAAAACCAGTATTCCCAAGGATTTACCCCCCTCACGCCTTCACCTGTTCAAGCCAGCCTTCTATTCCACAGGAATGGATTGTTTTGGACCTTTCCTCATCAAAATAGGATGGAGGACATAGAAGAGATGGGGCATAATTTTCAAATTCCTGACCTGCAGCTACCTAGAGCTCTGTGGCCGGTTGGCTGGGTGATATCCCTCCTTAGAGGAAGAGACGGATGTGTTAGGACAGCAGGGGTACAACTAAAGGACAAATAAAATTAGACAAATAAGTTAGGACAGGGAACAGCAAGTAAGCTGATATCCTTTTCAACTTAATTGGCCTATTATTATTTTTTTATTCTTTATTGAAATGGTCAGTAAGTTAACATACTGATGTTTATTTAGCTATTTATTTAATTTCTATTATTTATCTGATCACAGTGTTCATTTCTAAAATTGCTTGATGATGTTAATTGATTCCCCCCCTCTAAAATCGTTATCGGTATCGGTCTCAAAAATCCCATATCGGTTGGGCTCTAATATGAATAAACAACTGGATTATTTCTATTGGTTAATTAAATCAAACGCATGTCGTTTACTTCCTATAAAATTGGGTCTAATAGGTATGATACTTCACTGTCAACATACCCATGAAGAGCTGTGTTGAAGAACGTGTGATTGAACTGTTTAAAAACTCATATTTGCTGATTACTTAATAAACTTGCTTCCCAACTTTCTGGCAAGTTTTTTGTTTTAGTTTGTCGGTATTGTTGGCTTCTTTGGCCTATTGTTTTTTACACAATCACGTGGAAAAGAATGCCCCTTAAGTGTTGATCCTTGAGTTTTGTTTTCATCCATTCGCCCCCAAGCCCCTGATGTCTGACACAACTGCATCAAAACTACGTCTCTTGATATCTTATTTTCTGGTACTTTTACAAGCGATACTATAACATCTCTGCATTTGAATGTATCTCTATGGGAATTGGGGGGTGGGACTAGATTTAGCTGTAAATTACACTGGAACAGTATGGAATACATGGTTGGTAGAATGGCTGTAAGTCATCAAGGGTCTGACGTATCAAACAAGCCTTAAACCATCACTCTACTGCCAGATATGCAGTAGATATGGATGGATCACTTTAAGGGTTGTTTCTCCTGACAAATCTTCCTATTGAACTCTTTGGAAAAATAAGTCAGGAGAAGAAACCCTTCAAGTTATCCATCCATATCTACTGTATTTCTTGCAGCAGAGTGATGGTTTAAGGCTTGTTTGATACATCAAACCCTTGATGACTTTGAGTCATTTAGCCAACCATATTTGGCTAAACCATACTGTTCCAGTGTAATTTACAGCTAAATCGTCCCACCCCCAAATTCCCATAGAGATCCATTCAAATGCAGAGACGTTATAGTATCACTTGTAAGAGTACCAGAAAATAAGATATGAAGATTCTTTTGATGTTGTTGGGTCACAGACATCAGGAAGTCATGGCATGCAAAGGATATGCGACCAAATATTAAAAATGATTACTTTATTCTATATATAAATACAGGGGTGCCAATAATTGTGGCACGTGGTTTTGTTAAAAATAATTATTTGTTGATGAGGGATTTTTTCTTCTCATAATACATTTACTTCAATTAAAAGGTTGGATTTTTCAGTGTGAGATTAAGCTAATTCACCAAATGGCGAAGTTTTTATAACCCTTTTTACTCATCTTTACCAGGGGTGCCAATAATAGTGGAGGGCACTGTATAACGTTAGCAAGCATGCCTTTCTTCCAAGAACTAGCCACCGAATAAAGTAACGTTATCAATAATACCAACTACCAACCTAGCTACTATTCATTATAGGTAATTACAGTTGTCACTGTGAAATGTCTAGCTGGTGAACTTGGTAGCTACTGGCAACATCAATCTCACAGTTGATTGGTCCGCGATGTGGTCATAGTTAAGCCACTGTTTTGAAAACTTGTTTCGAAAACAAAATTCGGAGCAAATTGCTGGTTTTAGAATGCAGAATTTGAGGGTATAAACATAGTCTATGGTGCTGGATTTCTCTCAGAACTGTTCTTTCTATTATTGCTACCAACTAAGCATGACCGTTCCCCAACATTCTTCTAAATAAAAGTTACATACTCCAGCTTTACTTTCACTCGCAGAGGGGCAAACTGAACTGAAATGTAAAGATGACACAATTTCACCACGAGCAGAAACTTTTACTTTGTTACACCAACTTGCAAAAATTTTTTGTGATCCATTAAAAAAACACAAAAAACCAGCAAAAATGGCACTTAGAAAAGTAACTGGAGATGGCTAGGGATTTCAAGGAACGATTTGATATGGATGTCGTCCCTGAAAAGAAATTATGTTGTGCCGATTTTAATGAAAAGTCTGAAACTGACATAGAAAAGATTCTTTATCATTCCATCATGATTTTGAAAAAGATCGAATGAAGAGTCTTCATTCATCTTTTATAGATGTGGGTGTAACTCCACTAAGGTTTCATGGGGTGGCATCTCACTCGTAGCTGTACTATGCAAAAAGAAAGCTTTGTCAGGTACAGGAAAAGCTACAGCCGAAAGAAGCTACCATACAACAGCAGATTGCTATGGTTCCAGATGCACCACCAGAAGAACTGACACAAGTAGAGCAGCCTGATAAATATGCAGAAATTCATTTAAAAAAGCTGAGGATTTTGATAAGCTCATTGGCATGATAAAAGATGAACTGAAAGTATCAAACAGACAGAAAAAATACAAATATTAATAATGGCTCTACCATCATGGTCTATTGAGAAAACAATAAAGGTGTTTGGCTGCTGAAAAGGGTATCGTTGAGCTACTAAGGTCATCGTTGAGGAAAATGTTTGCCAAAACATGTAGAGGATTTGGTTACAGAATTTTACTGTGATGATGAGTACAGTCGAGTGATGCCTAGGAAGAAAGAAATGCATGCTGCCCTACTAAGGCAAAAGGCAGTAACTCCCAATTTTGTCAAAATTTAGTTATAATTTTCGGAACAATAAAGAGTGACTTTATCATGTGCGTAAATATTCTAGCTCTATTGTGTGTTTTTTTTTGGTGAAATGAGGGCTCATGTTTACAGTAACTCCAAAAAGTAGCTGGAAAACTAAGCCAAACCACAGTAACTGGAGTTACTGTGTTTTATCTTAGTTTCCCCACGTTATGGACCGGAGTTGCTGTGTTTTACCATAGTATTGTATATCATGTTCAATCTGTCACTGACTGAACTGTCACTGTCACTGAAACCACTGCACTGTCACTATACACACAGATCTAACTTAATTGTGTAAAGCAATGGCAGAGTATTCCCGGGGGAAAATGATGGTTGAACTTGCGCTGAAAATACATTACCCAGATACTGATTGAATCAGTAATGTTAATTTGATTTCCGTCATGTTATAAAATTAAACCGTGAACGAGTGCGCCAATTAGCTTTCTATGCTATCAGTGGAGCTAACATTAGCTAGCACAAACATTATAGCTCCCTTAAAATGTCTGAAATCAGTAACTAATTATCTAACTAAGTGGTGTGGTTTTGGCGATTGTTGTTATTGTGAAATTTCATCCGATGACCGGTTGAATTAACACAAACCTAAAGCTTGTCACTGTGATCCGCAACTACGTTACCGGTAACACATCCCCCATCCCATTGACATGGCTATTCACACGTCTATTGACATGGCTATTCGTGCGTCTGTAACATTAGCTATCGTCACGATATAGACAAAACACTGCTCCCTTAAAATGCCTGAAACAAATAACCAGCTAACTAAGTGGTATGATTTGGCAATTGAGGAAATTAAAGGCATTAAAGTGTTTTTTATCACACAAGATGACCTGGAGAATTTGGGGAAAAAAACTAAAAAAAAGGTTTGAGAACACAACAGCTTCCACCATTTTGTACCACTCTCTGAAGACGAGAATATCCAGTGATGCAGATTTTGCAATTACATTTGATTTGGTCTCGGGAAAACCAGCAGATCAGCTTAGTTTGGTGGATGTTCGGGTGTCAGATTTTCTTATTTGCTGCTGTGGTGGTGAGTTTTGGATAAGACAATGTGGGTTCCGTCCTAGCCATGGAACAGCATACCAGCTTGTGTTTTGTGGATTTGGAGAAGGCCTAAGACCGTGTTCCCTGAGGTATCTTGTGGGAGGTGCTGCAGGAGTATAGGGTACCGGGGTTCCTACTGCGAGCCATTCGGTCAAGCTCGTTCAATGTCGGTGTTGGACTCCGACAAGGATGCGCCTTATCACTGCTCCTGTTCGTGGTTTTCATGGACAGGATATCAAGGCATAGCTGAGGTCCGGAGTGTGTCCAGTTCGGGGACCTAAGGGTGGCATCTCTGCTGTTTGGGGATGATGTCATAATTTTAGCCTCATCGCACTACCCTCATGGCGTCTGATGCACATTAGAATGGTTTTCAGCCGAGTGACGCAGTTGGGATGAAGATCAGCACCTCTAAGTCTGTGGCTATGGTTCTCTCCCAGGAAACGTTAGTTTGTCCGCTTCTGGTGAGGAGTGAACAACTACTAGGTGGAGGAGCTAAAGTATCTTGGGGTCTTATTCACGAGTGAGGGTAAAAGGAAGCAGGAGATTGACAGCCGTTTAGGTGCAGTGGCTGCAGTATTGTGGACGTTGTACCGAACGGTGGTGGTGAAGAAGGAGCTGAGCTAAAAGGCAAATAGAATAGAATAGAATAACTTTTATTTTCCTGTTGGGGAACTTCAGTTGTAGCCCCAGCAATAACAAAAAGACAGAGACAGGGGCAGACCCACAGCACACAAAGAAACATATCAAATAAAGACATTCAATAAAATCATTTAATTAATCAAGGTAATTAAAGTGGAATACAGCCATGCAGCCATGATTAAAAATAGCCCCTGCTGTACAAAGATGTCCAATGGCATTAAGCAGTCCAACACACAAACTGCGCCTCCGCTACTTTCCTCCATACAAGCAGTGTTGCAGTCTCTGTACACTGTCGAAACGGATCAACCGAACTGCGTCAACCATCCCAGTCATCGCCTCACTCCTCCCCCGCATTATCTTCTCCTTCCATTCCCTGGTTGCCTTTTGAAGATTTCCTGCATTCCCGGATCAGTCCCGACATCTTCAACTCCGGTGAAGAGCGATGGTAAACTTTGTTGCTGCAGATCCAACGGACATTCCCCAGCATATGTTGCGAATGCGTCTCCACGGTGACGACCACAAACAAAATTATATTGACTAGACAATTTGTCAATATTGTAAAAACGAGCAGCAGGAGTACCCTGAAAAATCTCCAGCCCGCTTCCCCGTCCCACAACAGACACACACACAGCGCATGAAAAAGACAAAAGCCTGACACAAAAAAATACATTCAAATTAACGAACACAAACACGAGAGACAGCTGGACTACATGTCGCCATTACAGCGCCACGTGACGTCAATTGATTTACCGGTCAGTCTTCGTTCCTACTCTCACCAATGGTCATGAGCTGTGGGTAATGACCGAAAGAGTGAGATCGCAAATACAAGCGGCCGAAATAGGGTGGCAGGGCTTACTCTCCTATATAGGGTGAGGAGCTCAGCCATCCGGGAGGACCTCAGAGTAAAGCCACTGCTCATCCACATTGAGAGGAGTCAGTTGAGGTGGCTCGGACATCTTGTAAGGATGTCCCCTGGACGTCTCCCTATGGAGGTGTACTGGGCACGTCCAGCTGGGAGGAGACCCAGGGGCAGACCCAGGATTCGCTGGAGGGATTATACAGTTGAAGTCGGAAGTTTACATACACTTAGGTTGAAGTCATTAAAACTCATTTTTAACCACTCCACAGATTTCTTGTTAGCAAACTATAGTGTTGGCAAGTCAGTTAGGACATCTACTTTGCATGACACAAGTAATTTTTCCAACAATTGTTTACAGACAGATTATTTCACTTTTAATTCACTATATCACAATTCCAGTGGGTCAGAAGTTTACATACACTCTGTTAGTATTTGGTAGCATTGCCTAAAAGTACTGAAGTCACATTTTTAGACAATTCGAGTCGAGCATAAGAAACATGTTGTATTTGTTTAGCTAAGTCCACCCTATAAATATTGTTAACAGAAAAGGTGCCTAAGTCTCTTGTCTCCACTATGGAAACAACAGGTTATCGTATTCTGGTACACAAGAAGTATTCGGATTAGATTTTCTCAAAATAGACATTTTGTGACTTCAGTACTTTTAGCACCACGGTCTTCGATTGGAGGTGTACCTGTGGACGTATTTTAAGGCCTACGTTCAAACTCATCCCCAAACTCAAAGTGCCTCTGTGCTTGACATCATGGGAAAATCAAAAGAAATCAGCCAAGACCGCAGAAGGAAAATTGTGGACCTCCACAAGTCTGGTTCATCCTTGGGAGCAATTTCCAAACGCCTGAAGGTACCACGTTCATCTGTACAAACAACAGTACGCAAGTATAAAGACCATGGGACCACGCAGCCGTCATACCGCTCAGGAAGGAGACGCGTTCTGTCTCCTAAAGATGAACGTGCTTTGGTGCAAAAAGTGCAAATCAATCCCAGAACAACACGACGTTGTGAAGATGCTGGAGGGAACAGGTACAAAAGTATCTATATCCACAGTAAAACAAGTCCTGTATCGACATAACCTGAAAGGCTGCTCAGCAAGGAAGAAGCCACTGCTCCAAAACTGCCGTAAAAAAGCCAGACTACAGTTTGCAACTGTACATGGGGACAAAGATCTTACTTTTTGGAGAAAAGTCCTCTGGTCTGATGAAACAAAAATTTAACTGTTTGGCCATAATGACCATCATTATGTTTGGAGGAAAAAGGATGAGGCTTGCAAGCCAAAGAACACCATCCCAACCATGAAGCACAGGGGTGGCAGCATCATGTTGTGGGGGTGCTTTACTGCAGGAGGGACTGGTGCACTTCCTAAAATAGATGGCATCATGTGGAAGGAAAATGATGTGGATATATTGAAGCAACATCTCAAGAAATCAGCCAGGAAGTTAAAGCTTGGTCGCAAATGGCTCTTCCAAATGGACAATGACTCCAAGCATACTTCCAAAGTTGTGGCCAGTGGCGGCTCCTGAGCTGAAAACTTGGGGGGCGGAAAACTTCCCTTTAATCTGATTATTGATCTTAATCATTTTTCAATCAGTTTCCTTGATTAACAATAGGCTACATCAGCGTTTAATTCACCAATTACTCAATGTCATCAAATGTAGCCGGTTCTCCTCAATTAGTAGTAATAAAATAATTTTAACTTGCGTCGCAAAATTGTGCACATTTTAATCAACATTATAATTGTGGATAGCCTACATGTGCTCTTCGTTCTCCGCACTCTTAATTCCGAAAATATTCATGGAAATTAAACGATCTTAAAGCTCAGCTTTTGTTAGATTTTTTATTTTATTTAGCACAACCTGCAATAAAAAATAATCTAACAAAAGCTGAGCTTTAAGATCGTTTAATTTCCATGAATATTTTCGGAATTAAGAGTGCGGAGAACGAAGAGCACATGTATCCACAATGTGCACAATTTTGCGACGCAAGTTAAAATTATTTTATTAATTGCCTAATAGCCTAATTGAGGAGAACCGGCTACATTTGATGGCATTGAGTAATTGGTGAATTAAACGCTGATGTAGCCTATTGTTAATCAAGGAAACTGATTGAAAAATTATTAAGACCAATAATCAGTTTAAAGGGAAGTTTTCCGCCCCCCCCAATTTTCAGCTCAGAAGCCGCCACTGGTTGTGGCAAAATGGCTTAAGGACAACAAAGTCAAGGTATTGGAGTGGCCATCACAAAGTCCTGACCTCAATCCAATCGAAAATTTGTGGGCAGAACTGAAAAAGCGTGTGCAAGCAAGGAGGCCTACAAACCTGACTCAGTTACACCAGTTCTGTCAGGAGGAATGGGCCAAAATTCCAGCAACATATTGTGAGAAGCTTGTGGAAGGCTACCCAAAACGTTTGACCCAAGTTAAAGAATTTAAAGGCAATGCTACCAAATACTAACAGAGTGTATGTAAACTTCTGACCCACTGGGAATGTGATGAAAGAAGTAAAAGCTGAAATAAACCATTCTCTCAACTATTATTCTGACATTTCACATTCTTAAAATAAAGTTGTGATCCTAACTGACCTAAGACAGGGAATGTTTACTAGGATTAAATGTCAGAAATTGTGAAAAAACTGAGTTTAAATGGATTTGGCTAAGGTGTATGTAAACTTTCGACTTCAACTGTATCTCCCAACTGGCCTGGGATCGACGAGGGATCCCCCGGGAGTTGGAGGAAGTTGCTGGGCTGAGGGATGTCTGGGCCACTCTGCTTGCCCTCTTTCCACCTCGACCCTAACTTGGATCAAAGCGGTTATAAAATGGATGGATGGATGAACATATTTACTAAGATATCTAAAGTTAGCTAAATTGTTACTTAAACAACTCGGTCGGAGCCAAGGGGCCAAAACAAGTTTAATTCTTGAAGCTCACTTCCTGCCAGTTAGCTGCTAAGCTAACTGAAAGCACTACTGCACATGTCTGATCACTTCCTCCAATGGGGAAAAGCGCCAGTTACCTATCTTGTCATATCTAAATATTTTTGCTTGATTTGCACCAGTGACATGATCAGCGCGATGCAGCGCGTCTGGAAAACACCTGAGGCCCAATCTTGGCGCTTGGTCTAAGCGCATGGCGTAAAGTCCATTTAGGGCGTGTCCAAGTCCACTTTTGCTATTTTAACGGCGTGTTTTTTGGGCGCTAAGCACGGCACAGCGTGCAAGTGGGCTGAACCTAGTATTTTCATTAATTATAGGTGTGTCTTGGGCGTGACATGCAATAAACCAATCAAAATGTCATATCCCATTCCTTTTAAAAGCCTGCTTTTCCACCTCGGCGGATTGCTTATACAATGGCGAAACAGACATGTGCGTGTGTGTTTAGTGCGATCAATGAATAGGCTATATGGATCACTAGTAGCCTATGATAAATATTATTCGGACAAACCATTATGAGTTCCCGGTAATTTCCAACAGTGCTGTTATTTTACAAAATATATACGGTTAAATTTCGTTAAAGGCACCTGCAACAGCTGAAAATAAGCTACCAATGGCTTCTGTCTCACCTTAGAAAACGCCAAATTAGCCTGCTTGTTTACCGAATTTCGTTTGATTATGCAATGAAGCAATGAACTCATGTTCAAGCTTCATCCGAAGTTCATTACCTGCATTCTAACTTTGATTAATAAAATAAATAACGTTATTTTGCCTTAATGATGACAATAAATACAATAAAGCTGTCAGGTTGGCAACCCATAGGTTCACGCATATTTTCCCTTGTTTTATAATGTCCTGCTTATGGAAATGTGACCAACCTGTTTTACTGGTAGTGTAATGCTTTAAAACAATCCACTTTCCCAGGAAGACCGTTAAAAGTGCAATTTACAGCAGGGGAAACAGACCTGCTCCTGTAAAGCGCACATGCAGATAATGGTATTAAAATTAATTGTGAATTAATTGTAACGTGCTGCAAATTTGTTTTCGTTTATAATTAGACGCTTTGTTCTCTTTAAAATCTTTTGTTCAGTTATGGAATAACAGGTGAAATCAGTGGGGTTTTAATAAGCTGAGGGTATGGAAACCTTGTCACTGTAATTTAAAAAATATGAAGGACGAAGAATAGCTAAGGTTACAATTCAGTTAACATGGTGACATTTATCTCCGTTTTTTAACCATAGGCTATCGAAAAAAACCTTATGCACAGCGAATCCGCTGTAGCCTAGGCTATTTGAAAAACAATAAAAGCAATATTCACTGGACAAGGTTTTGAACTTTTTTCAGTCACAAACCATTCTATTTACTTACAGGCTGTATTCCTAGATAAACAGAGCTGTATTGTGATGACATCTGAAGCGCATTTTCAAAACTCAAATGTCCGTCTATTGCAGTGCGCGAGTTTTCCATTGAATGACAATTCACCCATTAGGTGTAAATGACAATTCACGCATTAGGCTTGATATAGGTGTTATCAGCTCCTTTTTAGTGGATAGCCATTGTCCCGTACCATCGCACATCGCCTGGATGTTGATTGAGTGGGCTGAGAGCAATGTAATGTGGCATTGTTTCCCTTCGCAGAGGGAAAAGTATGTGGACCTATGGAATCTTTTATTATTATGCATTTTTGATATAGCCTACACAATAATAATATTTCACATTGTGATCTAGATATTTTAGTCATGCTTGTGCGCGCCCCTGTGTGTAACAGACAGGAGGGTACGCACGTTGTGCACACGCCTATGTAGACGCACTTATATGCGCCGTTAAAATAACATGTAAACAACTGCAACATGACTTTAGACCAGGTTTGTGGTGGTTCTAGCGCAAGCGCTTTCTGCTGGCTCAAGATAGCAATACGCCAAAAAGAATCCTGGCCACTCCTCATCTTAAGACCAACACGCCCAGTTCACTTGTAATTGGCGCAAGAATACATGCTAGTTAAACGACATCAATGCAAGGCGTTATTATGAACCATGCGCCGGGTGTAAGATAGCAAAGACACTTGCGTTTGGGTTAGCGCCACTTTGCTCCGGGTGTAAGATAGGGCCCCTGGGGTCCTATCTTGGCGCTTGGTCTAAGCGCATAGCATAAAGTCCATTTAGGGCGTGTCCAAGTCCACTTTTGCTATTTGGGCGCTAAGCACAGCGCAACGTGCAAATGGGCTGAACCTAGTCTCTTCATTAATTATAGGCCGTGACATGCAATAAACCAATCAAAATGTCATATTCCATTCCCGTTAAAAGCCATCTGAGTCCGCACCTTGGCAGATTGCTATTACAATGGCGGATTTCCGACAACGGAAAGAACGTTTTACAGCTGATGAAACAGACAGGCTTGTGCGTGAGGTTAAGGCGCGCGAGGAGCAAATATACAGGAACCGCATGTTTCCACCTAAGCTCCCGGAGGTGAAGCAGGCATGGGAGGAGGTAGCGGTGAGCATATCCTCGTTTTCTGCCATCACAAGAACAGCCGCACAATGCTGTAAGCGGTATAATGATGTCAGGAGATGGGGGAAAGAAAGCTCGCTGCTCACCGAAGCCAACTCTCGCGAACGGGAGGAGGACCACCTACGGCCAGGGAGGATCTGACGCCAGCGAAGGACATTGAAAGCATTGAGGGATTTGGGGGGGGTACAGGTTGGTGTCCAAGGAAATGCAATGATGTCAATAACTTAATAGCCTTCACAATGTGTACAAACCACGCAAGCTTGTTGTGAAAATTATTTATTTTGCTAGTCCTGTAACAAAGCCATATAATAAATCAAATGTACATGTTATGCAGCTCCGCTGGCTGAAGATCCTGAGGCTGGACCCAGTACGCGAGAGCAAGGGGTAGGCCCAGTGGTGAAGGGAGCAGAGACAGAGGAACCAGCAGCACTGAGGTCAACAGGAGAGACGAGCCAACCCAGATCACAACGCAGAAACACAACCCAGCAGGAGGACCACCCATTCCTGGAATATTGTAATGTTCCACCTGACTTATCCAAACATCTGAAGCGCATTTTCAGCACCCCAAACGTCCTCTCTATTACAATGCGTGTTCTTGTGAGTTTTCAATTGAATGACAATTCACACACTGTTGTAGGCATGAGAAACGGTGTCATCAGCCATATCTTTAATGGATAGCCATTGTCCCCTAACAGCCACCCCTCCAGGGGGGGATCCCCCTGGAAGACTGCAGGAATGACAGAGTTCGCCAATATAAAGGAGTCATGGCTTCATCCAGGATAATTTGCGAATACATGTGTAATCTTACACGTAGCGTCGCAAATCACCTGGATGTTGATGGAGTAGGCTCCCTTTCGGTTCACATAAACCTGAGCGTTCTCTACTGGTGCACGCAATTGCACGTGTGTGCAATCAATGGCACGAGAAACCCAGGGAATTGGAACTTCGCCATGAACTCCTGTTTCACCCTTTCTTGGCTGGCAGGTGTCATGGGGAATTGAATGTATTTATTGGCATGTCGGACTAGGCTTGCGGTAACTGTAATGACCATATAAGGGTCCCCCTGCTCTCTTCTGCACAGTCTTTGGCTCTAATTTTTGTACAACATGGCAGCACTTTCACTGTTTCAAAATGCTTTTCACAAGCCCATGGAAAGTCGATGGGTGACATCACAGTCACTTTGTCAATATTTTTTCTACAGTCTATGGTCAGAGCACGCATTGATGCATACTTCAATTTTTTAACAAACGGAGTACGCATACGAGTACTTTATCCGTGCTCCGTACTACCGTACTTCGGTTTGGACCAAGCGGCAACAACTCACCGCCATCTTTGAAGCTTTTTTTCACAGTGGCTAAAGGGTGAACTGCAACGCCTGCTTGCAAACAGAACTTGAAACCCTGCCCACCCCATTGTAAGTCAATGAACAAAAGCCAAAAAAGAGGCTAATGTTCTCTGTGTAAATACAATGTCAAAAAAAATCCCTTCTAATGTCTCCCTGGATCAGATTTCTTTTAATAATTGTGCCAATATTCCTAAATTTGGGTTAATTCCAGTGGATGCAATGTGGCTTGACATATTACCATACAATTACCATATGACGTATAGAGAAACAACCCATCCTGGCTGCTGGCGCTAAAACCTAGTTGTGGGCTGTGTCCGAATCTTCTGCGTCCTGTGTAGGCTACTATACTAGCATACTGCTTACTGTAGGCTAGTTACATGCAGTATGCTCCATACTACTAGCAAAAACCCAGACATAATTATACTCAATAGTAGGTAAGGGTGTTGATTCAGACCATTTGGACACAGCTGTAGTTCTGTTTGATTCAGACTGTAGAAAAATATGGGGTTAATACAATTTTTTCCTAGGTTTTAACTAAATGCAACATCGACTGATTTCTCCACTTTATTCAACAAACTCTGATTCCGATTACAGATCTCACCATTTTGTGAAGTCCAAATCATAATGTCCAAACGTGCTGAATTCAGCATTCTATCCATCTACTTAGCATGCAGCTAGCGTAAAGCAATGTTAATTAAACATCATTTGGCTAATAGTAACTTAATTTAACCTTATGTTGACTCACATAAACTTGACATTATAACCCAATCATGTGTACCAGATGTCATAATCAATTGCATTTAGATTTCTCTCAATCAACTTCATGAGGTAGCCACCTGGGATGCTTTTCCAACAGTCTTGAAGGAATTTGCACATATGCTGAGCACGTGGCTGCTTTTCCTTCACTCTCCGGTCTAACTCATCCCAAACCATCTATATTGGGTTTAGGTTGGGTGTTAGATTAGGTAATCTGATGCAGCACTCCATCACTCTTCTTTTTTGTCCAATAGCTCTTACACAGCCTGGAGGTGTGTTTTGGGTCATTGTCCTGTTCAAAATCAAATGAGGGCAAGCCAGATGGGATAGCGTGTCACTGCAGAATGCTGTGGTAGGCATGCTGGTTAAGTGTGCCTTCAATTCTAGACAACTCGTCCAACAGTGTCACCAGCAAAGCAACCCCACACCATCACACCCTCCCCCCATGCTTCACAGTTGGAACGGTGAAGTTCTAAATTCAAACTACTTGTTGGGGGTGAATTTGAAAAACGTTTTTTAAATTTTTTTATTGAAATTGGAAAATGGAAAGAAATTCATACATAGGCATCAACAAAATATTTGTCAAGCATTTAAGCATGAGCCTTTAGATCAAAATGTCTCTAAGATAATGAGAAAGATACATTCTATGTCCAAACTTTTGACTGGTACAGCACATGATAGCATGTGACACTTTGTGATGGTGTTGATGTTCTTGTCAGAAACCATAGCTGCATTTACTGGATTACTATCAAATTTTTTTTTTTTTTCCCTTTTTCTCCCAATTTGGTAGCCAATTGAACGCCTAATGATTAAATTCCCTGTGTAGCAACCACTGAGAATTTGCCGCTACAACCCCGTCAGCCGGCAGTAGGAAGGAGGCCACCACGCCCTCTTCAGGGTGCAACCCCTCCAAGCCCAGACCGTGAATCCAGCTCGCCTGAAGCCGATTGTATGCGACAATTCTCCCCTGCCGAGTCCCTCCCCCGACCCTGGGAGCAGCCGCCAATTGCTGCTCCTGCTCCCTCAGGCACTGGCCATACTCGAACCCCCGATCCTCGGGGTGCAACCGCACAGACTGAAAGCCTGCGCCTTTGTCCACTGCACCACCGTGGTGCTCTCTATCAATTTTCTAAAGTTCTTGTGACAGATAAATTAGACGAACCACAAATCAGTTTTCCACATGGTTTTCATAACGTTCTTAAACCCTATTCTCAAACATCTAAGAATGACTGACTTTAGAGATAGGAGACCAGTCACAACATTATAATACTGTATATGACTCAAAATAATTACATATTATGATCTTAAAACCATAAGATTCACTCAGTAGTTATCAAACAGGCAAATGACTAGCTAACGCTAGGATGCTAGTTAAACAAACTATTTATAAAATATTAAAACACATTTTTATGACATTTCAGCATTTTACCTTAAGTCTTTGACATGACGGGATGTTGCCTAATGTCTTTTGCTCTTTCTCTCTCTCTCTCTCTCTCTCTCTCTCTCTCTCTGTCTCTCTCTCTCGGCCTCTCTCTGCCTCCCCCCCCCCCCCCCATTGACTGTTGGAACTGCTGGATTCAGAAAATACACATTTTACCTAATCCTCACTTACCCGACAGACATAACATTAAAAAAAATAATTTATGAGTGCTTGTGCAACATTTCTCACCCCAAAATAATAAAAAAAATTATAATATTAAAACCGGTGAGCTGGGGCATCGGTCCGTCCAGACCATAAAGGGAGGCTCTGCTCCCTCTAGCCAATGGCGCCACTCCTCCAATGCCAATTTCACCGCCAAAAGCTCTCAATCTCCGTCATCATAATTTCTCTCAGCAGATGTAAGGATATGAGAGAAATAAGCGCATGGGGGAAGCTTGCGGTCCAGCGGAGAATGTTGGGACAGAATAGCCCCAACCCCCAGCTCAGAAGCGTCGACCTCTACCACAAAGAAGAGGGAGGGATGCAGAGTTATAAGGATGGGCTCAGAGCAGAACCTCCTCTTTAACTCAGTGAATGCTGCCCTCAGCCCTAGGATTCCACTGGAAGTGGACAGAAGATGTCTTTTTAGTGAGGGTGGTGATGGGAGCGGCAACCGTGCTAAAATTTTGAACGAACCTCCAATAAAAATTGGCCAACCCGAAGAAGCGTTGTACCTGCTTCACGGAATTGGGCGTAGGCCAATTCTTAACCGCCAAAATGTTTTCTGGGTCCATTAGCACTTTGCCATCTGCCACAATAAATCCTAGAAAGGAGACGGAGTTGGTGTGAAAGGCGCATTTCTCGGCCTTAACAAATAGTCGCCTTAAGAACCTGCCTAATGTGAACAACGTGCGATGAGAGATCTGGAGAAAATTTTTTAATGTCGTCTAAATAGACAAAAACAAATTTCTCGATCATTTCTCTCAAAACATCATTCACTAGCGCCTGGAAGACAGAGGGGGCGCTAGTGAGACCAAATGGCATCACCCAGTACTCGTAGTGTCCGGGGGTGCGTGTTAAATGCTGTTTTCCACTCATCACCCTTACGCATGCGCACCAGATTGTAGGCATTGCGAAGGCCGAGTTTGGAAAAGACCTACGCCCCCTGTAAGTGCTCAAATGTGGAGTTCATGAGGGGAAGAGGGGTACCTATTTTTTATGGTGATGTCATTGAGACCCCGATAGTCTATACAAGGTCTCAGCCCCCCGTCCTTTTTCTTGACAAAGAAAAAACCCGCGCCAGCTGGTGATGTGGACGGCTCGATAAAACCATTAGCCAAAGATTCCTCAATATACTGCTTCATAGCAGCACTCTCAGGGACAGATAATGAGTACAGTGAACCCCTGGGAGGAACAGTACCCGGGTACAGCTCAATGGCGCAGTCATATGGTCTATGGGGTGGCAATCTGGTAACGCGTTGTTTACTGAAAACCTCGGCAAGGTCTGAGTACTCCACTGGAACACCTGCGGGTAAAGCAAACTCGAGCGCTCCTACCACCTCCAGGGCACCAGGAGAGGTATCAGATGACCTGTCCCACTCAAAATCGGAGATGAAGAAATCTTCCTCCTCCATGGAACCCCCCTCCGCATAGGGACCCCCAGGACAGACACTCTCTTCTCGACTCCCAGCAAGGGAGGAGGGGGTATCAGGGTCCGCCTCCTCAGAATCACTGTCTGAGCCGAGTTCGGAGAGGCTAGGGGCGTGGCCCGAAGCAGAGAAGGTGGCTGAGCGGCAATGCAATTGGCACTGTGAGAGCCATTCCTATCCCTACCTCAACTGTGGGTCATGTAACCCTAGCCATGAGTGTCCCACTAGTGGGTACAAAGGGGAGTCGATTAGAAATTTTTTTAATTTTTATTCAAGTGGCCTTGAAGAGAAATACGCATCTCCACCGAACTAGTTATCCGCTCGATAATTCCTGAGCCCTAAGGCCGACTATCGAGAGCAGTAACCTGACGAGTGCCAGTAAGTCGGTGTGTGGGAATTTTTAACTCCCATTTAGCGTTATGAGCGTCCCTCCCAAAACAGCCGGACGGGTAAGAGGGTCCGAGAAAGTGTACTATTAAGTCTCACTGGAGACCCCTCGTTTCCCGTCAGCTTAGGACACTGATCCTTACGATGGCCTTTACGCCTATAGTATTGGCACCAATACCCCGTGGTTTCACTCTCCCAGTTTGGTGGAGAGATGACCCATCTACCTGCATGGGCTCCTCCTGATCAACGGAGGAGAATGGTGGGGAACATGGGGGAGTGCCTACTGATAGTGAAGGACTATGCCGAACCAGGTGTTTTCTGCCCTCACGTTCACGTTCCCTGATACGGTTGTCCAGGCGTATTGCCGCGGTAACCAGGTTACTGAATGTGGTAGGTGGTTCGAGCCAAAGCGTCTTGAATAGAAAAAGCTGCTACGGTGTCAGTTCCCTGGCGCAAGCTGGTCAATCTCCTGGCTGCTTCCTCGCCTGAAACCTTGTGATCGAAGACGATCTGCATTTCCTTCATCAGTTGAACAGAATCACAGTAAATCACAAAGTTGCAGTAAATTAGCCTACTATTTGCAGCCTACGAGGCGGCCTAGGCCACATCTGCCATCCAGTAGTCACTGAGGGAAAGAAAGTAGCTACATTCTGCTTAATTTACTTAATTAATCATTTTTCGACTCCCCTGCATATCTCAACCCCCTTCATATAAACGCGCTCGTTCTAGCCACCCGATAGGCTATGCTAACTTTTAATTATTTACTCCACTGATTTTCTTGAACGTTTTGGACTGTGAATTAACCGCGTCTGGAAACAATGAAACCGGGAGGCACATTTCTAGTGCGGTAAGCTTCAAGACTCACATTAAACGTATAAAATTGATATAGAAGTTTAAGAAATAAGCCGGTGTTCCCCTTTAACTATTGCTCCATAACCGGCTAATTCAGAGACCAAAACGTTCAAGAAAATAAGTGGAGTAAATAATTAAAAGTTAGCATAGCCTATCGGGTGGCTAGAACGAGCGCGTTTATATGAAGGGGGGTTGAGATATGCAGGGGGGAGTCGAAAAATGGCACAACACCGACGTTCCCCTTTAAGTTTGCCATTCCATTCCATAGGTTGTGTAGTCATTAGCCAGTAACGTTAGTGAACAAGCTGTGGGCCATGTTTGAAAGATTAAACTTTTGCCGCAACCTGTCGGCAGACAAAATACGTCCCACTTGTCCAGTAAATATTTCTAACAAAGGCGTTGCAGTGGTTTGAAACTTTGAGTAGAATTTATCCTACTAATTTGTGAAATAATCCTGTTCAAAAGTTTGACTGTAATCTCCATTGCATTCTCGTTCAAAGAGTTTCCTATCGGACTAGAAACACAAGAGAACTTCCGCAAGGGAAGGCTCTTCCTGCGGATATGGTAGCTGGTCCTTCCGAGCCCTGAGATTCACTGTACGCTGCCAGAGGCTAAATCATTTAGCCGATGGGTTCCGAGATTGGCCACAGTCCTACCCAGTTACTATGCATCAGACGAAGTGTGTCAAAGCGGCTGAGGCTGAGACTACCAGTCAGTCAGTCAGTCACCAACCAACCAGTCAGTCAGTCAGTCAGTCACCCACATTCTGCGTCAGAGAAAAAAAAAGCCTATACAAATGTCTGGTGTTTATCAGCATAACCTTACACTCAAAATATGAGAAACATCTCATCTTTAATTTAGGTAAAATTATAAAATTATGCTCTCAAAAAAACATGCGTCACAATTATTGGCAATGCTAGAAATAGTTACAAACAAAACCTAATTGAAATATATTCCCATTCATATTGTAACGTTCCGTTCCCGTCCTGTCCGTTTTCCATGTTTTCCTTGTTTCCTTCCGTGTCATGTTGGATCCCTTGTCCGTGTTTCCCTCCTGGCTGTGGACTGGGCGTCTCCCTCGGGTACTTTTGGTTTCATTTTCCACTTTAGCTTCCGCCTATCACTCGCCCCTCTCGTTACTCACATTCCTCACTGCTGTGCTTCGGCAATCACTCCTGATTTAACATCACACCTGTTTCTCGTTTTCTCCTTCACTTCCTGCACCATTTAAACCCCTGGCTGGCTGCTATTCAGCGCCAGTTCGTTGACTAACCTACCGTGTTTGTTTCGTATCCCGTTTCTGGTCCAGTGTTTGTGAACCTGCTGGTTCATACCTGTTCGCCTGGTTTCCTGACTGGTAGCTATCTCTGCTAATCTTTCGCTGCTGCATGCATTTACCTGTTTCCCTTCAAAACCTCCAGACGCCGCAGTTCCAGTCTTCCCGCAGCTGTGTTTGTCCTCCCCGTGTTACGTACCTCCCGTACTCGTGTTGCAGTACCAGGACCTCTGCATGCCAGCCGGCTTACGCCAGTATTGCCCGAGCTACGCCGCACCTTCCAACTCGGCGGTGCATTCACCAGCTACAGTCCTGTCACAACACCCTGCCTTTAACCTCTGCTTTCTGCCCGGTTACTCAAGCTACCCGGTCCAGTTTCCAGTCCTGTTCCAGCCCAGTTCCGATCCAGTTTCCAGTCCAGCTCCAGTCCAGTTTCCAGTCCAGTTCCAGTCCAGTTCCGGTGTTTTAGACACCTCCGTTCAAGTCCAGTTCCGGCTTGGAACAAGTTCCGTGCCGTCCCCTGTGTTCCTGAGTGGACCTTCCGGTCCAGCTTCCAGTCCAGTTCCAGTCCAGTTCCGGTGTTTTAGACACCTCCGTTCAAGTCCAGTTCCGGCTTGGAACAAGTTCCGTGCCGTCCCCTGTGTTCCTGAGTGGACCTTCCGGTCCAGTTTCCAGTCCAGTTCCCAGTCCAGTTCCAGTCCAGTTCCGGTGTTTTATACACCTCCGTTCAAGTCCAGTTCCGGCTTGGAACAAGTTCCGTGCCGTTCCCGTTTCCTGAGTGGACCTTCCGGTCCAGTTTCCAGTCCAGTTCCGATCCAGTTTCCAGTCCAGTTCCAGTCCAGTTCCAGTCCAGTTCCGGTGTTTTAGACACCTCCGTTCAAGTCCAGTTCCGGCTTGGAACAGTTCCGTGTTTCCTCAAGTCCAGCTCCGGCTTGGAGCAGTCCTCAGTTGGACGCTATCCTGTGTTAACTAACTAACCTGTTTTGCTCCCGTGTACAGCTTTGGGACCACCCCAACGCTTAATAAAGTTCCACTTTCTGTAATCTGTCTCCTGGTCGTTGCACTTGGGTTCGTCCCGTATCAGGATCGTAACAGAACGAACTGGCCAACAATATGGACCCAGCCGATCTGGAACAGATTCGCCACGCCTTCTCCTGCCAAACTGCGATCAGCGACCAACAGGGTCGCCGTTTGGATGATGTGCTGGAAGTAGTTAGGGGCATCACGGAGCAAGTATCCCAACTTTCGCTCCACCAACCGCTACTACGGATTCCAGCCAACCCTACTCCTTCCTCTCCCGAACCCCATCCGGAGGCACCGGCTCCCACTTCCAGCCGTGAGCCCCGTGTACAACACCCCGAGTTATATCGCGGGGGGTTGGGGAGATGTCGTGAATTTCTACTTAAATGTGACATAGTGTTTCGGATGCAGCCCTCCTCCTTCGCCTCTGACTCCAGCAAGATCGCGTTCATTATGAGCAGCCTGGGAGGGAGCGCCCTGGAGTGGGCTACATCCATCTGGGACAGCCAGGCTCCGTTATGCAGCAACTTCGCAGCCTTTACGGCAGAGATGCGACGTGTGTTTGAACACCCGACCTGTGGACGTGACGCTACCCAGCGTCTGCTTCAAGTTCGCCAAGGCAACCGCAGTGTCGCAGAAATGGCCATTCAGTTTCGTACCCTCGCCGCGGAGTCAGGATGGAATGACGCCTCCCTCCAGGGGGCTTTCCGCCAAGCTCTCAGCGAGGAACTCAAGGACCAGCTTGCCACTCGGGAGGAATCCAACTCCCTTAATAGCCTCATCAGCCTCGCTATAGCCATCGATAATCGTCTCCGCATCCGGGCCCGGGAGCGGGGAGGAAGTTCCGGGCGTCATTCGCCCTCCGTCGTCTCTAATGTTCATTCACACTCCATCACTGGATCTCGGGCGCCTACGGGCGGGTCCGAGGAAGAGCCCATGCAACTGGGCAGAGTTGCGGTCAATCCCGAGGAGCGTCAGCGCCGTCAGCGCACCAGATCCTGTTTCTATTGCGGCAAGCCTGGCCATCAGATCGCCTCCTGTCCCATTCGCCCAAAAGAAGGGGCTCGCCAGTAAGACTGGGCGTACTGACGAGCCCCATCGTTCCCAACCATGCTGCCCAGGACCGCCTCATGTTCAAGGCTACTCTCCTTTGGAGGGACAAGACCCTATCTTCTTCGGCCCTAATTGACTCCGGAGCTGACGCCAGCTTCATGGATATCACCTTCGCCAGGAGGGCCGGCATTCCCACGGAACGTCTCACTTCACCCATTTCAGCTCTAGCTCTGGACGGTAGGAGGTTGGGGTTAGTTACCCACTCCACCGTTCCTATCCAATTAGTTCTATCTGGCAATCATCGGGAGTCCATTCAGCTATTACTGATTAACTCCCAACAATCTGCTCTGGTTTTAGGTCAGACCTGGCTTCGCCTCCACAATCCCCATATTGACTGGAAAGCCGGTCGCATCCTGGCGTGGAGTGCCCACTGTCTAGCCAGCTGTCTCCGTTCTGCACTACCCCCTCCGGGGCCCAGTAAACCCTGTTCCATGCAACCTATACCGGATTTAACGAATGTTCCCAGCGAGTATCACGACCTCGCGCAAGTATTTTCTAAATCACGTGCTCTGTCCTTACCTCCTCACAGGCCGTATGACTGCGCCATTGACCTACTGGCTGGAGCTAAACTGCCATCGGGACGCCTCTACAGTCTGTCTGGACCGGAGAAACTAGCCATGGAGGAATACATCCACGACTCCCTCGCTTCGGGTATTATCCGTCCCTCTTCATCCCCAGTCGGTGCAGGGTTCTTCTTCGTTGGGAAGAAGGATGGCTCCCTGCGACCCTGCATCGACTACCGGGGCCTCAACCAGGTCACCATCCGTAACAAATACCCTCTTCCCCTCATTAACACCGCCTTTGAAGCCCTCTCTCCAGCTGTGACGTTCACCAAGCTCGACCTCCGGAATGCGTATCACTTGGTGCGTATCCGTGAGGGGGACGAGTGGAAGACTGCTTTTAATACCCCGTTGGGCCACTACGAATACCTGGTGGTCCCTTTCGGCCTTACTAACGCCCCAGCAGTCTTCCAGAGCATGGTGAACGACGTCCTGCGGGACCTCCTAGGGAGGAGCGTTTTTGTTTATATCGATGATATTTTAATTTTTTCTCAATCCCCGCAGGAGCATGTCCGTCACGTTCGAGAGGTTCTCCAGCGGCTGTTGGAGAATCAGCTGTTTGTTAAGGCTGAGAAATGTTCCTTCCACGCTTCCACGGTCCCGTTCCTCGGCTTCATTATCGAGGAGGGCAGTATCCGGGCGGACCCTGTGAAAATCAAGGCGGTGACAGAATGGCCCCAACCCACCTCCCGCAAGCACCTTCAACAGTTCCTGGGGTTTGCAAATTTCTACCGACGCTTTATTCGCAATTACAGTTCCATTGCTGCTCCCCTGACTAAACTCACTTCCGTTGCCCTGCCTTACTGTTGGAATTCCGATGCCCAGCGAGCTTTCGAGCTACTCAAGGCTCGGTTTTCCTCAGCACCTATCCTCCTTCACCCTGACACTTCTCGGCAGTTTGTCGTTGAGGTGGATGCCTCCGACACCGGCGTGGGGGCCATTCTGTCTCAACGGTCCGCCTCTGATAGCAAGCTCCATCCCTGCGCATTCTTCTCCCGGAGGCTGTCCTCCGCCGAGAGGAACTACGATGTCGGGGATCGGGAACTGCTGGCGATAAAACTGGCTCTTGAGGAGTGGCGCCACTGGCTGGAGGGGGCAGGTACCCCTTTTCTTGTTTTTACCGACCATCAAAACCTCATTTATTTAAGATCTGCCAAGAGGCTCAATTCTCGTCAGGCTAGATGGTCGTTATTTTTTGCACGCTTTAATTTCTCTGTTTCTTTCCGCCCTGGTTCCCGTAATATTAAAGCAGATGCCCTGTCCCGCATTTTTTCCCCTCCCTCCAGTCCTGCTGATCCGGAGCCCATTTTGCCGGCCTCCTGTGTGGTGGCTGCGGTCTCCTGGGAGATTGAGGGCATTGTGAAGGCCGCCCAGACTTCCCAACCGGACCCCCGCAATAACCCTAACTCCTGTCTTTTTGTCCCCGATTCCGTCCGCTCCCAGGTCCTCGAATGGGTTCACGCCTCGTGCCTGGCATGTCACCCAGGTGTCGCCAGAACTATCGCCCTCGTCAGGAGGAGTTTCTGGTGGCCTACCCTTAAAGGGGATACCCGTGCCTTCGTCCTGGCCTGCTCGGTGTGCGCCAGGAGCAAGGCTTCCCACCAGCCTCCCTCCGGTCTTCTCCTTTCCCTCCCCGTCCCTGGCCGTCCTTGGAGTCACATTGGTGTGGACTTCGTAACCGGTCTGCCGTTGTCAGAAGGTAACACCGTCATTCTGACAATAGTGGACCGGTTCTCCAAGGCGGTTCACTTTGTTCCCCTCCCCAAGCTCCCGTCCGCCCTTGAAACCGCTGAGCTCTTGGTGCTACACGTGGTCAGGCTGCACGGGATCCCCTCTGACATCGTGTCAGACCGTGGGCCCCAGTTCTCCTCCCGAGTTTGGAGGGCGTTCTGTGCAGCCCTGGGTGCCTCTCCTAGTCTTTCCTCGGGTTTCCATCCCCAGTCTAATGGTCAGGCAGAGAGGGCGAACCAGGACCTGGGGGCCGCCCTGCGGTGCGTTACAGTGCGCAATCCTGCCTCTTGGAGCCGTTTTCTCCCCTGGGTCGAGTACGCACATAACTCCCTTAAGAGTGCCTCTACTGGCCTATCCCCGTTTGAGTGTGCTTTAGGCTATCAACCCCCTCTTCTGTCGACCCAGGAGGCCGAGATAGCTGTCCCCTCTGTTAGGGCCCATGTCCTTCGTTGTAAAAACATTTGGAGACTCACACGCACCGCACTCCTTCACGCCAATTCCCGCTCCCAACGTCTGGCGGACCTTCACAGGACCGCAGCCCCACAGTATAGGGCCGGTCAGCAGGTCTGGCTCTCCACTGCAAACATCTCCCTTCCCTCTTCATCCAGAAAGCTTCAGCCCCGTTTTATTGGTCCCTTCCCCATCATTTGTCTAGTTAACCCGGTGTCTGTTAAACTTTCCCTCCCCGCCTCCCTCAAAGTTTACCCTGTGTTTCATGTGTCCCAGGTTAAGCCTGTCTCCTCCAGCCCCCTCAGTACCCCTCCCATCCCGCCTCCTCCCGTCCGAGTTGTTGACAACGCCCCGGCCTACACGGTGAACCGTGTTATTGATATCCGCCGCAGGGGCCGGGGTTTCCAATACCTCGTCGACTGGGAGGGGTACGGTCCTGAGGAGAGGTCGTGGCTCCACAAGAGCCTGATCTTGGACCATTCAGTAATCCAAGACTTCCACGAACAGTTCCCTGACAAGACCAGGCCTCCGGGTACGCCAGGTGGCGTACATTGAGGGGGGGGTACTGTAACGTTCCGTTCCCGTCCTGTCCGTTTTCCATGTTTTCCTTGTTTCCTTCCGTGTCATGTTGGATCCCTTGTCCGTGTTTCCCTCCTGGCTGTGGACTGGGCGTCTCCCTCGGGTACTTTTGGTTTCATTTTCCACTTTAGCTTCCGCCTATCACTCGCCCCTCTCGTTACTCACATTCCTCACTGCTGTGCTTCGGCAATCACTCCTGATTTAACATCACACCTGTTTCTCGTTTTCTCCTTCACTTCCTGCACCATTTAAACCCCTGGCTGGCTGCTATTCAGCGCCAGTTCGTTGACTAACCTACCGTGTTTGTTTCGTATCCCGTTTCTGGTCCAGTGTTTGTGAACCTGCTGGTTCATACCTGTTCGCCTGGTTTCCTGACTGGTAGCTATCTCTGCTAATCTTTCGCTGCTGCATGCATTTACCTGTTTCCCTTCAAAACCTCCAGACGCCGCAGTTCCAGTCTTCCCGCAGCTGTGTTTGTCCTCCCCGTGTTACGTACCTCCCGTACTCGTGTTGCAGTACCAGGACCTCTGCATGCCAGCCGGCTTACGCCAGTATTGCCCGAGCTACGCCGCACCTTCCAACTCGGCGGTGCATTCACCAGCTACAGTCCTGTCACAACACCCTGCCTTTAACCTCTGCTTTCTGCCCGGTTACTCAAGCTACCCGGTCCAGTTTCCAGTCCTGTTCCAGCCCAGTTCCGATCCAGTTTCCAGTCCAGCTCCAGTCCAGTTTCCAGTCCAGTTCCAGTCCAGTTCCGGTGTTTTAGACACCTCCGTTCAAGTCCAGTTCCGGCTTGGAACAAGTTCCGTGCCGTCCCCTGTGTTCCTGAGTGGACCTTCCGGTCCAGCTTCCAGTCCAGTTCCAGTCCAGTTCCGGTGTTTTAGACACCTCCGTTCAAGTCCAGTTCCGGCTTGGAACAAGTTCCGTGCCGTCCCCTGTGTTCCTGAGTGGACCTTCCGGTCCAGTTTCCAGTCCAGTTCCCAGTCCAGTTCCAGTCCAGTTCCGGTGTTTTATACACCTCCGTTCAAGTCCAGTTCCGGCTTGGAACAAGTTCCGTGCCGTTCCCGTTTCCTGAGTGGACCTTCCGGTCCAGTTTCCAGTCCAGTTCCGATCCAGTTTCCAGTCCAGTTCCAGTCCAGTTCCAGTCCAGTTCCGGTGTTTTAGACACCTCCGTTCAAGTCCAGTTCCGGCTTGGAACAGTTCCGTGTTTCCTCAAGTCCAGCTCCGGCTTGGAGCAGTCCTCAGTTGGACGCTATCCTGTGTTAACTAACTAACCTGTTTTGCTCCCGTGTACAGCTTTGGGACCACCCCAACGCTTAATAAAGTTCCACTTTCTGTAATCTGTCTCCTGGTCGTTGCACTTGGGTTCGTCCCGTATCAGGATCGTAACACATATTTTACTTTAAGCACATCTGAGTCTTTAGGAACTACAAACCCCAATTCCAAATGCAAATGGAACTTGGTATGTAAATGCAAATAAAAGCAGAAAGCAATGATTTGTAAATGATCTTTTACATATATTTAATTGAAAACAGTACAAAGAAAAGATATTCAATGTTTTACCATAGGAAATTAATAAATTTTTTTAAGAGAACTTACAAAACTTACAGAACTTTGGGACGTGTTGCAGGCATCAAATTTAGAATGAGCATATATTTACAAAAAGCAATAAAGTTGATTAGTAAAAACATTAAATATCTTGTCTTTGTACTGTTTTCAATTGAATACAGGTCAAAAGGATTTGCAAATCATTGCTTTCTGTTTTTATTTACATTTTATACACTGTCCCAACTTTTTTTGGAATTGGG
This sequence comes from Synaphobranchus kaupii, assembly GCA_029718625.1. Lineage (NCBI taxonomy): Eukaryota > Metazoa > Chordata > Actinopteri > Anguilliformes > Synaphobranchidae > Synaphobranchus > Synaphobranchus kaupii. Next base: position 45,669,168 of record CM056379.1, on the reverse strand, counting down.
GTTTGTAGTTTGTACAGTCTACACTCAAAAGGGTTGTGTTATATGAATACATAATTAATCATTTTAACCCTTGTGTGGTGTTCGTGTTTTTGTTACTCACCCAGTGTTCGCGGGTCTGGTGGACCCACAACATTATTTGGTTTTTAAAACAATAAAGCCATACCAATTTATGTAAAAATACTTCACAGATATTGACTTCATCTCAATTACAAGCAATATAGACAGCATATATGGTTAATATTGACCATTTACCTCTGCTAGATCACATTTATCAATAAAAGTGATATTTGTTTTTTGTGATAAAATGTGATTTTTGTGTTCTTTTACATGTTTATCACAGAAAATGAGCCAAGGCCAATGAGTCTCAGGTTGAAAAAATTATGAATTGTATCATTTTTCTTTTAGTAAACATTGAATACGGGTCCCACAGACCCGAACACCACACAAGGGTTAAAATAAGCTCTCCACTAACAATATATGTTATTAATCTTATGCACTTATATTGATTGATAACAGTCAGTTATTTATTCATACAAAGCATTACACTCTCATTCACTGGAATTGTTTAAGTTTTAAAATTTGTTATTTATTTCCTAAATAAAGTAAATAAAGTTGAAACACAGATCTGTACTGTTTGCTGCCAAACCAATGCATTGTATATCATTGGCTTATGTACAATATCATAAAATATAATACTACACAGTACACCACATCTCTTTTGCAGGACTTCTCTATAGGATACAAATGTTTATGCTATTTATACTGTCATTTAGTATAACTCCTAATCAAGAGCTACAAAGATTTCATTATTTCGAAAACTTTACATCTTAACACTTGATTTTATAATCCACATAATACCACACTCAATAGATTAGGGTCCAATCTTACCTCTATTTGCTCATTTATGCTCCTTTCTTAACCAGTGCACTACTCAAGATTTTTATGTGTAGACATGTTTTATTTACACTATTTTAATTTACACAAACTATACCTAATAATGCCAGCGTGCTTAGTCTACTTACACCGTGAAGAAAGGGAGGGGTCTGTGAGATGGAGATGAAATACTCTGGCATTGTTCACCTTGTATTTGTTACAGATAGCCTATAGGCTACCATCCCTCCCTCTTTTACCTTGAATGTATGTGCCTATATGTCGGCCCTCGCTGTAAATTGAACTGAATCAAGTGATAGCTACAGACGCTCAAAATAAATAAATAATTCTGCACGTAGCATAAATGATCTGCAGGCACATAAACCGAGCGAGCTTACTGCACATACTGTATAGGAATATTCAGGCTCGATGACAACATGAATACATGCTGTGTAGCGTAATACATCCGCAAACGTTTCCATCACGAATACACCTGTCGTGTGCTAAACGAGCGAATCCTACTTGCGAATGATATGCGGAGATACGTAGAAAATGCGGACGTATAGCCTAGCCTGCATACAGTAGCCTAATTAATTCACGCGATCAAATTTAGAATGCTGTGCACGCTCGTACGGAGTATAGGTAAAATGGATTTAATTTAATTTAAGACAGCTATTAAAGCCTCCCCTGCGTATTGCAAACTCGCAGATTCTTTGACTTCAAATCAACAGCCTTTGGGGTTTTTATAATTAGTCTATGTAAATAAATTCCAGGTAGGCTATAACACGTTTTCTTATAACTTATATTTAATACTCCAATTCAGCATGAATAGAAAACAAGCCAAAATACTGCACCTGAGATCAACGGAGGGGATGCAGGGGCAGACTGAGAGAAATAATTGGACAATATGGATATCCGTTAGTTCTCTCCTCTTCCCCTCTACCGTTCCTCTTCTCAGAGTAATTATTTTCTCGGAGTGTTCCAAACCTCCTCTCGCTCTCGCTCTCTCTCTCTCTCTCTCTCTCTCTACGTTTGTGAACAGAATACTAAGCGGTTCCTCGGCTCCCCGGACTGTGCTGCGTGACTGGTACTAAAGACATGCTGAGAGAACGTGTTGGAGGGAGCTTGGTTTGACAGGGGAATTGATGGGAGAACGGTGCTTGGAGATGAGGTAAAACCGAACTTACGAACAAAGCTCCTGGGCCAGCCGCGAGAGGGAGACAAGGCGGGATAGCGAATAAGTGCCATGTCACGTGAGAATCGACATGGTGGTGTGTCTAAATTTGGATCATCAAGTGTTCAGTGATGGGTCATGTCTTTTTTTTAGCCTATTTCGTTGGCATTTTTTCCGGAAGTAGCTACGCCCACTTTCATTATAATTGTACCATTTCATATAGCACTTAAAGTGTTAGGACAGCGACACATTTTTGGTTGTTTTGGCTCTGCACTGCAGCACATTGAATTTGAAATGGAACAGTGAACAGTGACTATGAGGTTAAAGTGCTTTAATTTTAATGTTTCAGCTTTCATTTTAGGGTTTTTACAGCCATATTGGGTGAACCGCGTAGCAATTGTAGCTGTTTTTACACATAGCACCCCCCCCCCCCCCCCCCCCCCATTTTAGGGCACCAAAAGTAATTGTACAAATTAACATAAACTTACATAAAATACAGTCATCATATTTAATAATATGGTTGCATATCCTTTGCATGCCATGACTTCCTGATGTCTGTGACCCAACAACATCAAAAGACTTTTGATATCTTATTTTCAGGTAGGCTACTCTCACAAGCAAAACTATAACCTCTCTGCATTTGAATGGATCTCTATTAGAATTTGGGGGTGGGACTAGATTAAGCTATGATTTAGATATGCGAGTGTATTAAATAGAGACAGTCAGCTGATTGCAAGGTGATGACTTTGTTTGGATTTTGCCTCCTGTAAATACTTGGTAAATATATGTAAATATAAACTACATGTACAGTTTACATACACTTAGGTTGAAGTCATTAAAACTAATTTTTAACCACTCCACAGATTTCATGTTAGCAAACTATAGTGTTGGCAAGTCAGTTAGGACATCTACTTTGTGCATGACACAAATAATTTTTCCAACAATTGTTTACAGACAGATTATTTCACTTTTCATTCACTATATCACAATTCCAGTGGGTCAGTTTACATACACTAAGTTGACTGTGCCTTTAAATTTTTAATATTTGGTCACATATCCTTTGCATGCCATGACTTCCTGATGTCTGTGACCCAACAACATCAAAAAACTCTTGAGGTCATATTTTCTGGTACTCTTACAAGCGGTAGGCTACTCTAACGTCTTTGCATTTGAATAGATCTCTATGGGAATTGTGGGGTGGGACTAGATTTAGCTGTAAATTATGCTGGAACAGTATGGAATACATGACTGGTAAAATGGCTGTAAGTCAAGGGTCTGAGGTATCAAACAAGCCTCAAACAATGACGTCGGGATGACGTTGGACTCTAATGTTGGCTAGACATTGAATTTTGGTTGGAAATGAAAAGTGGATTGACAAAACCTGACGTTGACCCGACGTCATAACCAGACGTTGTGTAGACATTGGAAAGAGGTTGGAACCGGATCAGAATTCAGGTCGGATTACAGTTGGATTTTGGTTGGAAATTAAAATTGGATTGACATCAAAACCTGACGTTGACCCAATGTCATAACCTGACAAAATGTTTACTCTTAAAAAAAAAGAAAATAGTTTTAAAATAACAGATTTAAAATTTCAAATGCATGGGGTTAATGTAACCATTTCACTAGTAGGCCAATATCGCCAAAACTTACTTTATCTTGAACTAAACATGCTTAAATACGTCGAAACACAACATTTCTAATATATAAAACGTAGCCTATGTTTGAAATTAATTGTATTTTTACAGGAAATTCCTGCCAACTAATTGCACTAAATCTACAGTACCGGTAAGCAATATACAGGAATTTTACTGTAAATTCAATACAAAAATGTACTGGATTTATACAGCAGGCTATTGTGATTGATTACAGTAAAACCATGTAATGTATTACTATTTACTGTATATCCACTGCAACTCAGTTGCCAGGAATTTCCTGTAATTTTACAGGATAAATATTACAATAAAATATCGCAATTTAAATATTAATTTCCTGTTCCTGTTTGGGTCTGCAATAAAAAATAGAACAATGGCATCTTTTTTGTGTTTTAAGAAGACACAATCTACAATATATTTTAACATCTTTTCACATCTTTCAAATGTATTATCTGGAATATAATGCATAACGAACGGTTACGACTGTAACCATAGCCGTAACCATAGGTCCGGATGACTATTAGGGTCGTCAATATGGATGGCCTTCTGGAGCCAGATTCATCTAGACTTTTATACCAGAATTTGTCACGGTACATGAACCCCGCGTAGTAACGTAATTCCTCCCATAAAGGGGGGAGCGTCACTGCGGATGTCGTCAACTTTTTTTTTCGCCCTTGAAAGGTCCCGAGTGACCATGATCCCTAATGGTCATCTGGAACTCATAGAACATGGTTACAGTCGTAGGAACGATGATGCTCCACCCCGACAGGGATGTGGAAGTATGCATCTTTTAAATTCACAGCCGCGAACCAATCCTTCCTGTTCTTATGGCGTGTATAACGTTCAACGTCCGGAAAGTGTATCGTTTTAGATACATATTTAGGCCTCTCAAATCCAGTACCATTCTCTCGCGAGAGCCTTCCCATTCACCAGCTGGTGTCGGCAGCCTGACCGCCAGATGGACCTACGGGGTTATGTCGCGAGTCCGGTCCCAGTGCATGGACGGACGGACGGACGGACGACCTCTGCCATATGCAGGTTGTGCGTCCCTACTAACCGTTAGTTGGGACCAGCGCACACCAAAATGTTGAGGGGGGGGGCATGTGCCGCTCCCTGTGTCTTAACGCCTCCACAGACCGTTCCAGTACCTGTTTGGCTTGAATGCGGTGTCGACCTCTGCATCAAGCATCATCTGCAACTGCGCAAGCATTAGCCATGACAGCGAATTACCAATTCACACTTCTCTGGCAGCCGCTCTATAAGCCTTACAGAGTAGATGTTCTGATGCTCTGCATTGTGGCTTAAAACCTCTGGCCATCCGATACATACCAGGGCATGGCCAGCCTTTATTTAGCTCTGCCAGAAAATCACTGATGCTGGCATACCCAATCGTACCCCCTGAGGGGCCCATTGGTGAAACCTTAGACGTCCCTGAAGTGCTAGCCTGAGGCATATCGCAACGCATGCGTGCCAAGGCCGCTCGGAGAATGGTTTCTAGGGAGGCCGAGTGACTCCCTGCTTTTAACTGTTGGTGGGACCTGAGCCTCCTCTCGACCCTCTGCCAGACTGGTCTGCTGTCTTTGAATAAAGTAGGTGTTTGACGCTACTGTAGAAAGGGCGTCAAAACCATCACAGTCAGCTGTTGCGCTGCTGCGTGTAGCTGCGTAACTTCAACGGACAGGTTGCCGCCCTTGCCAGCCTTGCCCTCTCTTCCTGCAGGGGCCTCTGTGGCGTGAGTACCCTTATGTTTGGGCACAACCTCTACTGCCGCTGGCGAATCACGCATACTTCTGTCTTATGAACCAATTGATGTAGCACCACGCTCACCGATTGGAAACGTCTTACTGGTGATTTTTTGCTGTGGCCAGTACAGACTTAAAAGTCAGTCACCAGAGCCATAGCTCGTGGATTGTAAGGAATCAGTTCTCACTGGGATACACGCAGGCCCAGGTTCGATCTGGACAACCAAATGTCTGGGGTGCCGCTGCAGCCCGTACAGACTTAAATTCAATCAATGGAGCCGTAGCTCGTAGGTTATACAAAACCAATCCATGGCTCCCCCACAAGGTGCTCCCGCCTTAGCCACATAATGAGCACTCGCCGACGAAAAAACGTGGCAATGGTTTCTAGTAGGGGAAGCCGAGGCGGATAGTGTAGCGAAGCACGCAAACTCTGTCCTATAAACCCATCGATGTAGCACACGCTAAACGATTGGGAAGCCTCACTGGTGTACCGCCACAGCCAGTACCGACTTAGAATCAGTCAGCGGAGCTGTAGCTCACCGCTTGTATAGTAGCAGATCTCACTGGGGTACATTTTCCACATCCAGGTTTGATCACTGGAATCTCATGCCCCAGCAAAATAAAGAGCACTCGCAGACGAAAAACGTGGAGGTCGTCTTTTAGTAGGAAACAAAACCAAGGCAGCTAGTGTAGCGATGTACCATGTACCATGACAATAATAACGTGTACTCTGCCTTACAAATGAATCAATGTAACAGATCTCACTGGGGTATACTCTCCACACCCAGGTTTGATCCACAAAATTTCGTACCTTAGTACAATACAGAGCACCCGCAGATGATGAAACTTGGCAGTGGTCTTTAGTAAGGGAAGTTCAGGCAGGTAGTGTAGCAAATCACGCGCACTCTGCCTTATAAACCAATCGCTATCGCACTGCGCTAGCCTATTGGGAAGCCTGACTGCATGCTTGTGGCAACCAGTACAGACTCAGAATCAATTACCAGAGCTGTAGCTCACGATTGTGTGGTAACAGATCTCACTGGGATACACCCGTCATGCCAAGGTACGATCAACAGAATCTCATGCGTTAGCAAAACAAAGAGCGACCGCCGACGATAGACCGTGTCGGTGGTCTTTTAGTAAGGAAAGTTGAGGCAGGTAGTGTAAGCGAGTCACGCGCACTCTGCCTTAAAAACCAATCGCTACCGCACCGCACTAGCCGATTAGGAAGCCTCACTGGTGTGCTCATGCAGCCTGTACCAGCTTAGAATCAATCACTGGAGCCGTAGCTCACCGATTGTTTGGTAGTACATCTCACTGGGGTAGACACTCCACACCCAGGTTCAATAAATGAAATCGCAGCAAGATACAAACCTGTACTTTACTGCATCCAAACCTGTTCACCGCGTAACTTGCTTCGCTAGAGTGAACGCAGTAAATGCGGTAGCACCACGTGCCTACCGCTGCAGTATCCAAGAGCTGATATCCGTGCGTAATAGCCGGGCTATTCGCAGATGCCACTTGTAAGTACTTATCCTCGCCTCTGGAGATAAGAATCGTGCTTGAATGATAAAAATCGCCGCCCCGACCGTAGTCACGAGACGCTGTGGGATCTCACACAGGATACAAACAGTCTCAAGTCTCAAAAAAAAATGCATTGGCGAGAAAATTGAAGAGGACATCCGCAGTGACGCTCCCCCCTTTATGGGAGGAATTACGTCACTATGTGGGGGTCATGTACCATGACAAATTCTGGTATAAAAGTCTCGATGCATCTGGCCCCAGAAGGCCATCCATATTGATGACCCTAATGGTCTAAGGAACGAAATAGAACAAACAACTTCCTAATTCCAAATTTTTCCCTAACTTATGACTTAAAGGTATACTATGTAGTTTCCTTCTAAACAATTTGTTCTTTGTTTACATTAACATTTTCTCCCCAAAAAACATTGTATGTGTCCTTGTGGTCTAATAAACATGTTGAATGTATTTCCTACCTCATAAGTCGTTCGCAACGTGTTTTTTTGTTAATGTTTTGAATGTTACACTGTTGACATCCCGCCGGCATTTTTAAAGCCAGAAACAGCTAAAATTGTGTAAAGGTCATGAATGGGCGGTTCCTGTTCATTTGATTGACATGGCCAAGCCATGTGGGCAGGCTTCCAGGTAAACTCTTATTTTAGCTTAGGACCGAAACAAGCCTCACGCAAATACGCGAACGTGGACGCTTCGAACTACGCAAACAGTTTTTCTTTTGCCATGACATTTCTGAAAGACAAGCCAGAGCATTGCAGCAAAGGACGCTATAGCAGCAACAACAGTAAACAACTTTTTTGTTTGTTCTGTGCTTTACCCTGGTTTGTCTTTCACAAATGTCATGGCAAAAGAAAAGCTGTTCGCGTAGCTCGAAGCATCCACGTTCGCTTAGCTATTTGCGTGAGATATGTTTCTGCCCTTACTCATTAGCAAGAAATTTTCAGCCGAGGAGGTGGTAATATCATTATAAAAATAGCGATCATACACCTAGCTACATTACATTACATTATAGTCATTTAGCAGACGCTTTTATCTAAAGCGCCATACAATAGGTGCATACAGAAACGTCATCAAAGTAACTACAGAACAGACAAAGACAACATAACCGGGCGGCAGTGTAGTATAATGGTTAAGGAACTGGACTTGTAACCGAAAGGTTGCAGGTTCGATTCCCAGGTAGGACACTGCCGTTGTACCCTTGAGCAAGGTACTTAACCTGAATTGATTGCTTCAGTATATATCCAGCTGTATAAATTGATACATGTAATAAGAAGTTGTGTAAGTCGCTCTGGATAAGAGCGTCTGCTAAATGCCTATAATGTAATTTAATGTAATGTAACATCCTTCCCATAACGTAGCAGCTATCGATAGTTAAGCCTATCTATTGTTGTGATGTTTTATTGTTGGCAATAGAACATCGTTGGCAATAGTCTATTTAACATGTTTGTTTTTTTTTCTTCGGAGGTCAACTTTATTTTTATAGAGTTATGTGCTGGAGTCTCTCTGAGGGAGGGAAAAATAAATTAAGTAAACAGTAAAGTTAAGCAAACAAAGTGTCATAAAACAAGACAATACAACAAAAAACAAAAACAAAAAGGGGATAAGGGGAGATGTAATAATGTTGAAATAATGAAATGTTTTTTTGTTTTTTTCTGCAGAAAGGAGGGATAGATTAAAGGAAGCTAGTAGAGGGGAGGGGCATGTTTAGTGTGGATAGTGTATAGGCAAAAAGGTGATGAGTGAAATTGGTACTATGATTAGGGATTTAAGATACAGATGAATGGACTCCAGATTGTGTTAAAATCAGCGGTTTGTTTTTTGATGGTGGCAGATAATCGAATACATATCATTGGATAAATTAGTAGGTTTTTCCAAAGTGTAGTATTGATTTTTTTTCCCTTGATTTCCAGTTCATGAGGATGGTTTTCTTTGCGATGATTAGGGCTACGGAAAGTATTTTACTGTATGTGTTGTTTATGTTGATGTTGGATATGTCTCCTAGTAAGCAGAGTGGAGGGGATAGTGGGATGTGGCAGCCTAAAAGAAGAGAGAGGTTGTCAGTGACATCTTGCCAGAATTGTTTAATTGGTGTGCAGTCCCATGTAGCATGCATATAGCTGTCTGTGGTGTTTTCTGTGCAGTGAGGACAAGTTTCAGAATCTATAAAACACATTTTAAACATCCTTTTCCCCGTGTAGTGTACTCTATGAATAATCTTGTATTGTATGAGTTGGATGTTTGTGTTGGTAGATATAGAGAAGATGTTTTTGCAGATTTGGGTCCAGAAGTCGGCATCAGGGATGATCTGCAGGTCTTGTTCCACATTTTTCTGAAGGGATGGATATTGTTAGGTCGGACGTGGAAATTATTTTGTAGATTTGAGATAGTATTTTTTTTTTAGTAGTGATGTTGATCAGGTCTAAGGTTAGTGGAGGAAGATCTAAATTAGATGATTTAATGTTGATTTTGGACTGAATAGAGGATTTGATCTGGAGAAATTCTAGAAAGTGATTCTCCCCAATGCTGTACTTCTGGACCAAGAGAGGGAATGAGACCAGAGTGTTATTATAGAACATATGTTTGAGGTGTGCGTTACCTTTACTAATCCATGTTAAAAAGTTTAGTGGTTTTTTGTTCAATAAGAAGTCAGGATTGTTCCAGATGGGAGTGTGATTGGTAGGTGATAGTGTGGTGTTAGTTATTTGATGAAATTTCCACCAGGCTGTCAAAGTTGTAGCTATGGTAGGGTTTTTGAAACAAGGATGATGTGTAATGGATCGGCCTATGAATGGTAAGTCTGAAATAGGGATTTCTTTACATAAAGTTTGTTCTGTGTCTGTCCAGGAGCTGTCGGATTGATTGGGATTGGTCCATTTGTGAATGTATTGGATTTGGTGGGCTATAAAATAGTGAAGAAAATGTGGTGCTTCCAGACCTCCTTGGGTTTTGGATTTTTGTAAAGTGGCTAGTTTGATTCTAGGTGTCTTGTTTTTCCAGTAGAATTTTGAGATGATGGAGTCTAGGGATTTGAACCAGGATGGTGGGGGCTTGATGGGGATCATTGAGAATAGGTAGTTTATCATGGGGAGTATGGTCATTTTGATTGTAGCAATTCTGCCTATGAGGGATATTGGTAGATTCATCCAACGTTGAAGGTTGTCCTCTACTGTATTGAGGAGCGGGTTGAAGTTGAGATTGACTAACTCTGACAGCCTAGGGGAAAAGTTGACTCCTAAATAGTTGATATTACCAGTGCGCAGAGAGAGAGGTGGTGTTTGGACTGCCTCATCCCAGCTATTAGGGCTGAGAGGGAGAATGGTGGATTTAGACCAGTTGATAGTGTAGTCTGAGATTTTAGAGAAGGTGTTGATGAGGTGGATAGTTTCAGGTAATGAAGATGAAGGATTTTGTAAGTAAAGTAAAATGTCGTCTGCATAAAGGCTGATTTTATGGTAGATATTTTTTGTTTGAATTCCTGGGATGTTTATTTTTTGACGAATAGCTGCTGCAAGTGGTTCAATGAAGATGGCGAATAAAGATGGGGAGAGTGGGCATCCTTGCCTAGTACCCCTGTGCAAAGTGAAGCGTTGTGATATTATTCCATTGGTGGTGATCGTGGCCATTGGTGATGTGTACAAAACCTTCACCCAGTGGATAAATGATTCATCGAAACCAATTTTTTTTAGTGTAGAAAATAACAATTCCCAATTTACTTTATCAAATGCTTTTTCTGCATCCAATGAGGCTATGGCTGTTAGTGAGTTCATGTGAGATGTATAATGGATTCATTTAAATAGTCTGCGAAGGTTGTTAGATGAGTGTCTCCCTTTAATAAAACCAGTTTGATCTGAGTGGATGATATATGGAGTAACTGTTTCGATTCGTGAAGTTAGGGCTTTGCTAATGATTTTCGTGTCTGTATTGATGAGAGATAGGAGGCGATAGCTTGTTGGGGAGGTTGGGTCTTTGTCGGGTTTTAGTAAGAGAGATTGTAGCAGTGTTCATGTCTATGGGAAGTCTGGATGTTTGTTTAATTTCAGCTGTTAATCTGTTGAAAACAGGGGCTAGAATATTCCAAAAGTGTTTATAGAACTCAGCGGGGAAACCATCAGGTCCTGGTGATTTATTGTTAGGCATGAGTTTGAGTGCATTGTAGAATTCTGTTATTGTATACGGTATTTCAAGTGCATTTGCTTGGTCTTCAGTAAGTTGTGGTAAATCAATATCGTTTAGGAATGTGTCAATGTCTACTTGGCTTGGTTTATGTTTTGATGAGTATAGGTTGGTATAAAAATCTTGGAAGGTCTTATTTATTTCCTCAGGTGTCTGCACGATCTTCCCACGCTGAGTTCATTATTGTTGAGATTGTTGTTTTTTCTTTGTTTCGCTTGATTTGGTTGGCCAGGTATTTTCCAGATTTATTACTGTATTCAAAATTCTCATGTCTGAGTCTGTGTATGAGGAATTGAGTTTTTCTATTTGTGTGTTCATTCAGTTGTAACTTGTATTTATGTAAATCGTTCTGGATTTGTGCTGTGGGATTATTTGTGTTGATGTTCTCTAGTTCTTTAATCTTTTGTTCTAAGTACACTTCCTGTTCATTGTCTTTCCTTTTTTTGATATGATTTTTCCTCTTAATACTGCTTTCCCTGTTTCCCAAAGTAGTGATGGTGCTATTTCCGGTGAATCATTTATTTCAAGGAAGGAAGCCCACTCTCTTTTAATATAATTATCAAAGTCTGGGTCATCAAGTAAGGATGTACTAAATCGCCATCTGTTGGATGGTTTGCGAGAATGGTTGATATTCCAAGTGAGGGAGATGGGAGCATGATCGCTAATGGTAATCTATTTAAGTCTATTTAACATGTTTGACCAAACCTTGATCATGTAAATGGAGACTATGTTACATGCTCAAAGCATATAATTTAGTAATCTTAGTTATTGCTCTGTTCATTTTCATAAAATAATTCAAAATCATCCTTTTGTAATTCTGCTCGGTTCATTCTGTAGCCATCAACATCCAGTGGTCGCGGCCCCAGAGTAAGGGTGAGGGGCAGTCATTACATAAACATTACATTACAGTCATTTAGCACATGCTTTTATCCAAAGTGACAATCGTGTTCGTGGTGGGCGAGGCAGGACCAGGGGAAGAGGACAGCTTGATCAGAGTGACCGTGATTCTGACTCTGGGAGGAGAAACATTGCCATCTAAATGAAGTTGAGACGGAGCGGCACTTTATCACAAAATGCGAAAAATACAATCAAATCAGAAATAAATATTTTCCCCAATAAATCAGAGATACCGTCAATTAAAAAATTTAAGACATCCAAAAACTCCCCATCCTCTTAGGAGAGGAGAGGACATGCTGTGACCTGGCAGCACAATATATAGCTGCCTGCTATCGTCTTAGGGACAGTGAGTGACAGAGATCATTATACACCAATTTAAATTTTTTATATTTATTATATTCACTTTATAAGATCATATGTGTCGTTCTCATCATCATTATGTAATGCGGCGTGACGTGTGAGGTGGGAGGAGCCAAACGCAGCAAGGGGATTCTTTAAGCCCTAAGGCCACTAAGGCGGGATAACACAACTTACAGACGCTACTAACCGGCTCACTGTCACACGCCAATAAGTAGAGCGTAAGGACAGGTCTCTGAATAGCCAGAAATAATATGCGCCCTGTCTCGGAAACGAGACGCATAAGAACGGGCGAGTAGCGTAATGGCAAAAAATAAACAGATAACAAACACTGTAAAAATAAGAAAGAATGAGGAGGCGAAAGGAACAGATCCAACGTTCCAAGGCTACTCTCAGACTCGCGGTCACACACAAACATGTCCACAACATCGCCCAATCTTCCCTATAGGAAGACATGCACCAAAAGACGAAAGAGAACAGCAGTTCCGAACAAAATCGTCAAAAACTCATGTTAGGAGAAAGGTACCGAAAGGAACGAACAGGACAGGCTGCACCGGACATTTACCGGCTAAGGACCAAAGCGAGATTAGTTGAAAATACACGCCCTGCCTCTCTATGATGAGGAATATAACGAGGCGAACAGGAACAGAGATTTAACGTTCCATGGCTAGTTTAATAGGCTCGCAGTCAAATGCAGAAAACAAAGGGGTAAACACCCGATCTCCCAGGAGAGAGAAACATTTTACAGGTGAGCCGATGGAGCACCGTCGTCCCATAACTTTACTATCCAAAATGACTAACGCAAGCTTAATTGAAAACACACGCCCTAGCCTCTCAGTAAAAGAATATGTAACGAGGCGAAGGAACAGAGAACTAACGTTCCGAGGCTATTTTCGGAAACACACAGTCACACACAAACATGTCCACAACATCGCCCAAGCTCCATACGAGGAGAAACATACCCGGAGAACAAACAGAACAATAGTCCCGAACAAAATCGTCCCGCAGGTAAAAAAGTCGAACAGGACAGCTGCAACAACAGACCAACGCAAACCTTAATCGAAAATAGCAAGCACTGCCTCTCAATATAATATAAAACCCTGACTCACAACAAAGGGGAACGTAGTCCACGAGAAGGAGACAAAACAGGGAACAAACTTACCAAAGCTACTAACTGGCTCACAGTAACACGGAAATGAGTAGAAGCAAAACGCCAGGTCTCTCAGTAAGAAAACCAATCAAAGGCGAAAATGGACCAAATAACTGCTACTCTATACTTCTACGATAAGTAACTAAGTAGAAGCGAAACGCCCGATCTCCCTATGGGAAGACGTACTGAAGGGCGAACAGAACTACAGTTCCGAACAAAATCGCCCAAAACTCCATATACGGAGAAAAGCACAAAAAGACGAAATAGAGCAGAGATCCGTGGTCCCATCATTCTATGAGATAAGTAATTACAGAGCCAGCAAGAAATAAGCCCTGCCTCAGCAATGAGACGTAAAAATAAGCGAGTAGCCCAAATGGTACGAATAACTACACAATAACACAATACAAAACAATAAACAAACAATCTCGAAGCCCCAAACGAAGGAAACGGTAGGCTTATATATCTCTCAAGGTGACCACGCACAGGTGTGGACGCTAACAGCAGCTCCGCAATCTAAGCAGGGCGGAGCAAACATCCACCAAAAGAGCAGCGCCCTCGCGTGGCCACCAAGGAGAACGACCGCATAGGCAAAAAGGGTTAAAAACCAGGACACATTATTATAATTTCTATTGATAATTATTATTATTTTTAATTGTACTTTATTATTTTACATTATTGTTATTTCTAAATCCATAATCAAAGAAAAGTTCTTGTTTTCATGTATGGTTACTGTTCATTTGTTTCTAGTCGAAATTATGTTTTGCATTGTTCAGAGTTAGATGTATGTCTTCGACTGTTTTAATGCAGTATGCTTTGACAATACAGATGCAATGTCTTGTCATGCCAATAAAGCGAATTGAATTGAGTCCACGGTCAGAGAAAATATGTGTGAAACGTCACCACAATGCTTGTGCGTCGTCGTGCGTGTCAGAGAAGAACACATGATAAGCAATTTTCGGGGAGCCCTTTTCTTCTACGTGCTCTATATCGCCATCTAGTGTTCTGAAACTACATAGTATACCTTTAAGAAGAAATTTAAGAAGAGTTACTATTCACTTAAGTATTCACCAAGTATTTCCCTTAAAACCTTTGAATTCTTGGCCACTTGCAATCAAACTTACTGTGTTCCATTGAAGAATAAGTATTCCTACATAGGTCCTTTAGCACTTGTTTCCTGACTTTGCATTGGGTTAAATTGTTTTTGAATTTGCTCCCAAGAAAGACCCTTCACCTCTAAGAACATTTTTGCAGCCTTAACAATTATTCTTATATTCTCTGTTTTGTTTTTAGCTTGCTCTGAGCAATTAATCAAAAATAAATGTATCACTACTTAGCCCTTTGTTAGATTGGCTACTTTCTCCCATCCCAAATCTAGTAGTTTGGTAAGTTCTCTCTGACTCTCCTTTCTCCTTGCACCTTCTTTACTGCCTCAGTATATGTTATGCTATTTAATGTTTTAACTTGCTGTATTTTCATTGCTCTCTTCCTAACTTCACATCCTCCATATGCTATGAGCACCTCCACAGTTACAGCATTTGTTTTGCATATTATCCCCACATTCTTCATACTTATAATCCCCTCCACATTTAGCACATCTCTGTTTTCCCTTACAGACTGCGGCAATAGGCCCATATTTCTGGCATTTGTAACATCGAAGAGGTGGTGGAACGTACATTAAAACCCATATATCCTACCTTTACCTTTGCAGGTAAAATAGAATCCTGAAACTCCAAAAACACTGACAAACTGTTTACCTTCTCTCCATTTACTGTTCTAAGCAGTCTCCTAATCTTCCTCACTTCTCCTCCTTGGATATTCTTTTGAAGATTTTCTTGATCTTCTTCTATCGGTATGCCTGTTATCACTCCCCGAGTAAATGTATCTTCGCCCAATACTTTTCTCTCAGTCACAGTTTTTCTGCCGATATTTCCAATCTGCAACGCCATTCAAAAACAAACTCCAGTATCGAAGGATTTTAGCCATTTCAATATCTCCTACTTTCTTTTTCAACTCCCTGGTCAAAGCAATTATACTCAAGCTCACATTTTCCTCTTCCTGCCTAAATTTAAGTATTATTAGGTGTGGTTGTGAAAGGTGTTGTTTTGTTATTCACCATACTTATTATTCCACCACTTTTTGAGAACCTAAACCATTCACACAATTGACACCATATCACCATCACTCATATTATACCTTTATACACCCTCCAGGTTGCTATTACTTTTTACCTTTATACCATATACACTTTTTCAGATAATTGATCTTTTATCGCCAACAAAATGAATGGGAGTCAATGGGCACATTTTGAAAACCGATGCAATCGAATGTGGATGCTGTAACATAATACACTGCTTATCACATCACAATGCCTTCCTCTACAACACTGTTATGACCCAACAATACTACCCCAGATGATTGTACATTGGTCACGTTAAGTAGCTGAAGCTAACTGAGTAGCTCACGGTGAGAATGATTTTTGAATCACTTAACGTTCTGCTCTACGTGAGTGCTGAGCAACTGTCAACAACCGTCTGAGTTTGGAAAAATGGCGATGAGAAATTCCATAGCTAACGACGTAGCCTACTTCCGTCTCTGGTCCAAATCCAAAAGTGCTCAGCAACACTTTGAGCGGCTCAGAGTAATCTAAACTGAGCAACCCGCTAAGTAGTCAAACTGAGCGACTCAGCATTTAACGCCTTACCTTTCTGTGCTTTCATCACAATTCATTACTTCTTTGTATCACTTCCAGGTTCTTTAGACTTACCACAAAATTGGCCACATCTGTCATGGTTTGCGCCTGTCTTTCCTTTGTTCTACGGTTGTTTGTTCTTTTCTGTTCGACGGGGCAATCTATCGGATTTTTTCCGTTCTTTCCGGCACTTAGTGAGTGCACCTGTTGCGGATTTCCTGCTTCTATTTAAGCCTAGGATTTCCTTCTTCCGGTGCTTCGTTGTCATTTGCTCATTTTGACTTTAAGTCGGTAAGGTATAGCTAGGCACTTTAAGGAGACCTCTTTCCTTCATTGCCCTGCTTTGGAGTTACGAGGGACTTGCCTTTTTGTGCGACACACATAGGATACATATTTCCTTTGCTTTTTTTGTCCCTCGCTCCTGCTACCGCTCTGGTCTCCGCTTTCGGGTCGCTATTATTTCTCCCTTTTTCAGTCTCCTTTGTATTGCTCTCCAGCTTGGAGAGCAGGGGCTGTTTTTTTCTTTCTGTGTTTTCTCCTTTATTCGCGGATTCTGTCCACCTCATTGGTGTACTTAATTGGACACTTAAAGAATCCCTTTCGTTGCATTTGGACCTCCGAACCATTCACCTCCCCTTTACAACATCATCATATTTTAACACTTTCACCTTCACTAGATCCCTTTATACCGCATTACCAGTTCATACCATTTCCACCTTTTATTTTCCACCTCACACTATACCATACTACCATCTTTCTATGCCATTTCCACCAATTGATAACACTGTGAAGCAACCACACCTACAATTGTTAGTTTTAAACTCCTCTCCCACTAACTTCCCATGAACAGATTGTGAACCTTCACCATCAGGGCTGTTTTCCTCCAGACTCTGTTTATTACCAGGGATCCTCATCTTTTCTCTCCTCATTTTCCCTCTACCCCGGCCTCTCCAACTAGCAACTGTGCTCCATTCCTTAAAATTCATGTTATCCTCATTCTCTGAATTCCCTCCACTACTACCCGCCATTCCGATCCAGTCACAAACCAGCTTGTGCACAACCACCAACATTTTTCAATTTCGCTCAGTTAATGAGAAAATTTTACTTGAAATTCCCAGCATCTTCTACCCCACGTGAGCTAGCTCCCCAGTGAGAATCTCACTTCCGGTCCAGCACTTCCCTTCCATCCTCTTCAATTTGATTTCGCTCTTTGTCTGTGTATTCTGGTTCAAATAAATAGGGGTGGTTAACACAGCATGTTATTTGTAATGATTGTTCTGCCATTTATTCTACAGCCAATTGCTGAAAGTAAGCAATTTAAAGTGCATACTTTGACTTGCAATAAATATTTTCCCATTATGGAAATTGTTAACTGTAAAGTCTTTCCTTTCATATCAGATAATATCTATTTAAAAGATATGTCAGGTGTGTCCAAAAATAACAGCAGCTTGGCTCATGTGTGGTGCAGCAAAAGGGGACAGCAGAAGGGTTACCGCCTCCAGTTCAACTGTATCTAAATGAGGAGAGAAGAGCAGATGAGGATCCCTGGTAATGGAAGTAATAATCAATTCGTATCTAAGGCGATACGCTTTCAGGATGCTCCGGATATCGTAAGTCCTACATACCGTGGAAACGGGAGATTGTTTCATGGCTGTGGACTTGAAAGATGCGTACTTCCACATCCCTATCTGTGTGGAACAGCGTTGTTTCCTTCGCTTTGCGTTCCGAGGTTGGGCATACCAATTCAATGCCCTCCCATTTGGGCTTTCCCTGGCACCCCGTGTATTCACCTGCTGTATGAGTACTGTTCTATCGCCGCTCCGGCTGAAGGGGGTAAAAATCCTGCTGTACTGGGACGATTGGCTGATATGTACAGAGTTATACAGTATGGTGCTTTCACACACTGCCCAGACAGTAGCACATATCTCCAGTCTGGGCATCAAGGTCAATTATGACAAGAGCCAGCTAGTGCCGAGCCAGTCCATTACTTATATCAGACTGTTGCTCAATTCAAGGAGCATGTGGGCATCTTTGAGGTGAATGTGGTCCTCGAAATGAGGGTTTTTCAGAGGCTTCTGAGCCTGATTGTGGCGGCCTCAGCAGTCATTTACAACCACCCCAGGGTGTGTGTGTACTAAATCGGGGTCCCCCTCTCCTTCTCAAAAGAGGGGGGTATTCCTGCTTCCTGCCCTAATTGGTGCCTGATCGATCAAGTAGTCTGTGTTCATCTCAGAGTCAGAAGGGGACAGACACCCCATTGTGCCTCAGTTGATTAGGAGTGTTAATTGTGACCATGAATCAGCAGAGGGCCCAGTCCCATGAGCAGAAAGAGTCCACCAATGTCCCTTTGTATCATTACACCCTCCACCTTCCTGGTGAGTGACATAGTGGATAAAGATCAGGCCTTTGATGCACAAGGTTGTTTTTTCAAGTTCCAAAGTCCCCAAAACTGCTGCCAACTCCAAGACATGAGCAGTCAGCTAGCCAGAAGCTGTGAGTGCAATCAGGATGATTTTATGATCCCACACATGAAAATTCAATTGTCACACTAACTGATCCCACGGCAAAGTTGCTGGAAGAAAAGGTGAGTTTTGATGTCCTTGATTCATGAACATATTGAAAGGTCATAGCCTAACACAAAATTAGCCATATCTTAGCTACTGCCTGTCCAATCCTCATGAAACCTTTGCTTATGTGTCTCTTTATTTTAATACTCCAAATAACTCACTCGACTGCAGAGGTAAGTTTCACAGCGGCTAAGATTACTACTTAGCTACTTAGCGTAGCACCCACTTGTGGCAGCCCTGCCATTGCTAGGTACATGTAACCCCACACAAACTCATAACCCCACACAAAATCCCAGTCATGACAGCTGTAACTCCAGACATAACATCTATCTTGTCTATTTCTCTGTCTATTTTTGTGATGTGTGCTTTGAACCCTATAATTGCTGCTTGCAGCAATATTTATATTGTTTATCACTGCTGAGCCCAATTATATTTATTATGTCCATTGTTTTGCACAAATTGGTTTTAGTTTGTATTTTTCCAGTCATGCTCCTGTCATGCAATACTGTTGTGGTGAGTCATTCAAATAAAGGGGATAAACTTGAATCATTAGGAAATGGGAATGGGGAATCCTTTGGTTGAGATTTAAATGTGATCCTCCTCCAGGCAGCTGAGTCATTCTGCTTTTTTCTAGAAAAAAATATTTTACTCCATAATTGATGACAGTCTGCCTTACTTTTGCTCTCTCTCTGCACAGTTTTTATGTGCTGAATAGTTCAGTCAGCAAGGATGAGTGTACTATTTTTCCTCCTTCCTCTGAGGGTCAGAGTTAATGTATTGTTGTGTCCAGTCAATCAGCAAGTACCACCATATTGGCCAACTGTCAGTGTTGGTGCTAACACAATGCTCTGTCCACTCTGTCAGCATGGACTTTACCATGCCTACACTTTCAAAATATGTCCCTCATGCTGTCCTCCATCCCCGCATTTCCATTTTGTTACCATGGAAACAGTCTTTCAGGGCAAGTCACCCACATCTCTCCTCTTGTACTTATCCTTCAATTTACTTGTTTGCCTTTCCTCATTATCTCATTTTCCTTCTGCTCTGGTCCCTCCCACCATCTCTCTTTATCTATCTTTGTCTTTCTTATTACTCTTTAATGTTTTTCTCTCATTATAATTTGTTTTTGATTTTACAGACTATATTGTTCAGGGCACCTTCCATAGAAATAATTGATGCAAGTAACACAGATTTTGAAAGCAACGCATTTCGGTATATCATTGTTATTAATAATAGTAATAATAATAATAATAATAATAACCATATAGTAATAATAATAATAATGTTATTAATATTATGATTATTATCAATAATAACAATCATCATCATCATTTTAATTATAATCCACCATTCACACAATTGCTGTGGCTCAAAGTGCAAGGCCTACATCATACTGTAGGATGGTGCACTGCAATATTAAAGCTGGAGTACACAACTTTCTGAACATTCACATTCGTTGTCAAAACATTTCAAAGTCAAAACACCCATTGGCACTGCCCACAGAGAAAGAGACCCCCCATACCCCAGCGCTTCCATAGATCTCGTTGTGAACTACAAGAGTCCAGGTAAAACAACAGAATCTTTTCTGTTGTTGCAGAGTTTAACAATAAGGCAATGCCGCATTTACAATTTTGTCACCTAGCTAATGAAGTGATGGTTTTGCTAAGTTCTAAGTCAAAAGTTAGTTATCTTCCTGATGGTTCGCGATATCTAACGTTTGCAAAATATTTTATTAAATTGTTGAACAAGGCTAACGTTACCCTCTATCCCTGACTTAGTAACTTAGCGATAACTTACTCAGCAAAGTTAGACATTTTACAATAGGACCTTCTGACAGTAGATGGTGGCGCTGGCAAAAATATGCCCAATATAAGCATTGAAATTGTCTGCTGGTTTTCAAGGATAAAATAAATAAAGGAGCCAACCTTCAGCAATCAATTTTTACTCAAACACTACAATGGACAGTGATGGCTAGCTGAATTATATAGCTAGCCAATTTTATAAAGACCCTGGATATATAAACTTATGCCGGGCTCTAGTTCCGAACTAGGCTAGCCTGGCTCAGGCTACAAGATAGGTTTGTCACACTGTCAGATTTGGTGATCAAAGCATAAATAAAACTTGCCTTGTCTAGGAAGACAGGCAAATCACATTGAGTTTCTGTAGTGTTAACCTCAACCAGGCATTATCTGGCTACAGCTGGCATGCAAGATTATAGCGAAGTAGCCGGTTCTAGCTAGCAAACATTTCCTTCTTCCAAGAACTACACGCCGAATTAAGTAACATTATCAATAATAGCAACCTAGCTGCTATTCAATATTGGAAATTACAATTGGCTAGCAAGCTGAAAATCCAGGGGGTTATAGGCTACTACATTACTAAATTAGCTGGATGACTGCACTAGTTATAAAACCTGGAACAGCTCTTTTTACTTCAGTCCATTTTTCAAATTTGGGAGGATTCTAGGTTTTACTCAGTTATCCAGCTAACTCAGTAATCCTGCTTCGTAATATACCCCCCAGGTAAATTAGTGTTGAAACCTTTGACCTACCTGTCCAGGAGAAACAATGGGAGAGCTCCACGTCTGTCTTTAAACTAATCCGCTCCCGAACATCTCGCCACCATGAGCACATATGTTTACTCTAGTTTTTGAGCAAGCTTTATCCAATCCATTTTCCTGCCAATATGGTTCTGGAATTCTCTCACAACAGTTCTTTCTATGATTGCTACCAACCAAGCATGACTGTTCCCCAATATTTAAAAATTTTTTTTAAAAAGTTGTGTTCTCCAGCTTTAATTCACTGTACTTTGCACTATCCTGTGTCCTGGTAAGCCTCAATGACACATGGGTAAGAGCTTATGCTTGTAATTCCTGCACGATGCTATATTCCACGAGAGCACAGTAAACCCTGAGAAGCTGTGGTTATGTTATTATCGTAAATGTACGTTATCGTAAGTGTACGGTATACATTTCTCCATACCCCTCAGTTCTTTTTTCATTTTTCATCTCATCCACACCACCACACAACACTCAATATACATCTAAATGTCGTGGCTGTTTTTAGAAGTCCAACCTACTTAATAAGATTAAGCACTCAGAAAAGCTGTGTGTGTGATGGTAGAGATCTCTTAGCTCAGAGACTATAGTGAGTAAGGTGAGACAGGCATTAGTGAGAGGTGGGGTTAAGCACCATTGGGTGGGAACTGTACCAGCTGAGGTGGAAACATGTTTTATTTATTTGTATTTATATTGGGGATGTTTCTTGTTGCAATTAACCCCTTAACTAGCACCGGCCCCGGTTTTAAATTTTTTTTAATTTGAATTAATTGCGTCTTTTTTACGGTGAGATTTTCAATCAATCGTTCACTATTGACCATGCCTTTACATTAATAACTGGAATATCTGCCTCAATCTGTTAACATATGCATCAATTATTGGTTGTCAGTTATTTTAGAAATCTGGATTTTTGTTCAAATGTGAGATCCGCCCAACAGGGAAGGGGTTGGACACCTTTTACAAGGGCTAAGCATTACTGTTGCTGCCGTTTTAATTCCTTCTCAGCGTTTTCTTCAACATTAACTTTTGGCCATATTATCTAAATATTCCATATCTGAACTGTGATCCTGATTATTTGTGGGCTAATCAATGAGAATGTGTCTGGATAACATGTCATGCCATGACAATGTACGTGTGTGTGCGTGTGCGTATGTGTGTGCATGCGTGCGTTTATACCTGCAGTGTGTGCTGATACAGTATTGTAAATGGTATGCCAGTATCTATATACTATCATCTGAATTACTGCCTGAAATTTGGGTTTGGAAGAATAAAAACAAAAGTGAAAAAGTGAACATTATCCCCTTCGTGTAGAGGCTTAATTTTACCCATTTTCGTCTGTTTTGTACCGTTGTGTTTAAAGCTTTATAACTCCAGATATCAACGTTACACAAACACCTATAATGGCTTAAATTAAAGAAGACACTTGTACCATTTATTATCATGTGTTACGGCAGTGTACTGGACAGGACCCAAATGCAAGACTGAGACAAACTCGATTCAAGTACTCCACGAGGGAGAATATTTATTAGGGCAAGGCAAGCGAATGCAGGCAGAGGGCGAATAATGGGAGGAAGGCAGGTTCCGGGTTGGCGAACTAAAGTGGGGCAGGAGAGGAGTCAGGGCTGGTAGGGGCAGGCAGGAGGCAAGCTGGATGGGCTGGATGAAGGAACAGAGCAAACAGGTTACAAAACAAACAGGAATAATAATCAAAATGGCCGGGACAGATCTCAAATGGATCAGAGAAAACAAACTGGCAAAAAGCGACAAGTGAGCAGAAACTAAGTAGTGTGAAAAACAGGTGCGTGAACTGAGTGATTAACTAAAAGGAGTGAGGAATGTGAGTGAGCAGGGGAAATGATGGCTGGGGCAAATCAAAGGGAAAAACCAGGAACTAACGGGGAGCCACGCCCAGCCTGCAAATGAAAACCCAGAACTAGAGACGAACAGGGTAAACCGAAAAACATGACACGAAACACAAGGAATGGGATATCTCTCACATATATTATCACTCTCACATACATACTGAATGCATGTATGTGAGAGTGAGAATATATGTATGTGAGAGATAATATATGTATGTGAGAGAGAGAATATATGTATGTGAGAGTGAGAATATATGTATGTAAGAGTGAGAATATATGTATGTGAGAGTGAGAATATATGTATGTGAGAGTGAGAATATATGTATGTGAGAGAGATATATGTATGTGAGAGAGAGAATATATGTATGTGAGTGAGAATATATGTATGTAAGAGTGAGAATATATGTGAGAGAGAATATATATATATGTGAGAGTGAGAATATATGTATGTTAGTGGGAATATATGTATGTGAGAGTGAGAATATATGTATGTGAGAGAGAATATATGTATGTGAGAGTGAGAATATATGTATGTGAGAGGTCCAACATAAATTATGGCCTAAACGGCCCCTCATAAAGGTCCACCACTCTAGTTTACAGTGAAGCCCTGAGAGTCACATATAATAAGGTACAACTTACATTTTTCTGGTTCGCAAACTGTCATGGTTATTTGCAGCCTTTGCGTTTCTACGTTTTGGTTTCCTTTTTGGCATCGTCAGGACGCTCTATCTGATTTTTCCGCCTCCGTTCCGGTATTCGTATCTTGCTCGACAAATATTCCCTACACCTGTTTTGCGTTTCCTGCCGGCTATAAATACCTCAGGACTTCCGCATTTCCGCACTTCGATATTGTCTTTGCTATGCTGACAACGAAGTTGGTAAGGTATAGGAAATTCGATCGCTGCATTTCTGGTTCGTACTAATAGGAAACGCAGCTGTTTCTTTTTACCTGTTGCCATTTGTGTCCAGCTCTTTTGCCACAAGAGCTTTGGATAACGTATTTTCTATTCTTTTCCTTCACTCATTCTCTCGAGTTTTTTTTTTTTTTGTTATTCATTCTCGCTGTTTATCGATACTCGCCTCCTTTTGAGGTTGCTTTGTTTTGGCTTGTGCTAGGGAAGTTTTGCTCCCGTTCTTTTGTTTCCCTATCCCCTGGTGTGGATACTTCCGCGTTTGTGGTGTATCTTTTTAAGATACGCTTTTACAATCCTTCTCGGTCACGTCTGGTTCTCCGAACCGTAACACAACCCTTACAGCAAACCTCCTGTCTGCATGTGTACAAAATATTAAATGGATATGTATTACTGCTCAAGTCCCATGAGGCAATTTGAAACAGTGTACCTTGGTGTCCAAAAATCTGTCCAAAATAGATAATTGTGCATCACAGTAATTCAGGAGATAGACAGATATATAAACATATGCCAGCCCATGGATTACTATATGTCATGTCCGTGCCTCTGTCTTGATTTCCTGGTTTTCTGTTTCTATGTGTATTCCATTCCGTGTTTTTCCTTTCTCCCTCCATTTTGTCTCCACTTCCCCGCACCTGAATTGTGTTTCCTCATGTGTCTCGTCTCACCTGTTCCTCATTGTCTCGTCGTTAATCTGGCATTTAAGCACCCGTTTCTTTGTTCTGTGCAAGATCATCTTGTGCCCTGCCTTGTGTTTGTCATATTACTTTCCATCCTTTTTTGATTCCCGTCTGTTCCCTGCCTGCACCTCGTTCCTGTGTTCAGTCCTGTGTACCCAGTCCAGTTTGTGTTCTCCTGCCTGTTCAGCCTGCCCCTGTCCTGCCTGTTCCCGTCCAGCCCTGCTCCGGTTCTCCTGCCTGTCTTGCCCATCCCGCCCCTACGCCAGCCCTGCCCTGCTTTGCCCAAGCATGTTCCTGCCTGCCTGCAGCCCTGTGGGATTGAAAGTTCAAGTTAGATTGAAAGTTGGTATAAAAATCCAAGTTGTCTCAGGCAGGGACTTTTTTCCAGACTCCCCATACTTTATCATTGAGCTTTATTCAGGTTTAGCTTAGCTTATAGCTAATACCTAATAGGTAGCTAGCTTACTAGGTATGAACTAATCTAATAAACAAAAATGGACGGCACTCACTAAATACTCATGAAACTAAGGGCTCTATTTTAATAAACCAAACGCAATGGTGAACGCAAGAGTAATCGCTTGGCGGTATCGCTCTGAGGGCGTGTCGGCGAGAAATTTGGTAATTTCATGACGGCAATCTTGGCGCATCTGATGGCGGTATTGCTAAAAGGCTGGGTTTAAATGTCCAAGGTGTGTCTCTATGGTAGCCAATCAAATAGTTGTTCTCATGCTTTTTTTAAAAAGCCAGTTGGAACGCAATCGCTCCATGCAATTTCATAATGAGCAACCCAAACGCACTGGACCGTCAACGACAAGAGCGATTTTCCGCACAGAAAATCAGACATACTTGCAACAGAAGTACAGACTAGGACTAGTAATTTATGGATCACAATCCACACCACCTCGTCTCCCAGAAGTTCGGAAGGCACGGGAGGAGGTGGCGAATGCATTAATTAGCCTACATGAGGTGATGTAGGCATAATTATGATTCAAATGGTAGGCTTATGATTCAACTGTGTCAATGTGTAATTTATATATTATAGGCTATTAGCCTACATGATCGCAAGTTTCTTGTAAGCTGTCCTGTTTTATTCTAGTAGTTTAAATTAAAATTAATTAATTAATAATAATTATAGGCTATTTGTTCATTAAATGGAAGTGTAATGTTGGCATCACCTATAGACACTACATAGAACTACATGACTAATAAGTTGGCAAATTGCCAGAGTCTATTGCGTTGCCGCTAAGAGGTGGTTCTAGCTGATCATAACGCAATGGGTTTTCGTTGGTTCAAATTGTCACTGAGCCGAAAGTATTTTAGAACACGCCCCAGACAGCGCCACCCATCCCACTGCAGCGCAAGCGAAAGGATGTTATGTTGAAAATTTGTTGATCCTAGCGGTATTGCTGAGAAACGCCATAGCGCCAGTTTTAAGACGTTGATGCTGTCAACAAGCTTGCGTTTGACTATACCGTCCCCTTGCGCTGGTTTGAAAATAGAGCCCTAAGTGTTTATTCTTGACATATGAGGCACGATATGCACAAATGTTTCAGCACCAGCCTTCTTCAGCATGCTGAACGTGCACAAAATCTGGTGGTGAAAGAACTGTAACCAACTTCTAAATATATTTAAATGTCCAGTATCTTCAACCAGATTCGTGCTCATGTAGATCTCACTCACTGTAGAGTAGTTGAGATACTTTTATGAAATACAGAAGAACGGTGGCACATAGAAACCTCATATTTTGATATTTTGCCCGAGAATAGCCCAAATGGTGCTGATGAAGATGATATGCAGTTCCCTTGATATCGAGCTGTGCAAGATATTAGTCGGAAGCAATATGCCTTTAAACCTCATTTCATGACAGATGTGTTTATTCTTACATTTTCTCACAACTACTTTGAAGTACCCAAATGTGACAAAAGTAGATAATGACTTTTAAAAAGGTTGCTCTGGGGATAAAATAAAAATATTCCAAAGAACATTCACTATCTGCAGGAAAAATAATTTTTTTAATAACAATGCAATGCTCTGTATACAGATGCTAAGCTCAAAACAGTTTAAACAGCTCAGATCAAGATATCGTTTTTAAAGCGAATGCTCATAAGACAAAGGTTTTCAAGTGTCAGCGGAGTAGGCTGAATGAACATAGAACACTTACAGAGTGAAAAAGAGAGTGAAAGAGAAATCGACCAATGAATATTATTTTATTGGACATGAACAGATAGATGCCCAGAACAGAAGTGGCTGCTCGATATGTTGCCCTGAGGGGCATATAGCAAGTGACCGCTCTGGGCTTAAGTGCCATTAGGGTTCTCTCCACACACTCAAATCATGGACAGATTTACTCTTATTACTTCAGTGCATGTGGTGTCATGACCCACTGGGTATGTAGAGTAGTTGGTTACATAGCAGAGACCTTTTACCACAATTTTACTTGACTGAGGATATAGCTCCATTTATCATGGTATTGGTAGTATGTTCTTGTCCGCATTGCATCCTGTACATTAAATCCCCCTCTTGAAATTGCTCTACTGTTGCACTGTCCAGTTTAATGTATGATGAAAAAACTGTGCAGTTTTGGCCGTGCTGCTCAACCATCAAGCCAATAAAGCACTTTGCAATGGGAGTGAATTTGAGGTTGGCAAGCTATATGGCCACTGTAAAGATAATTGAAAAACTTATGTATATATATTTATATATATACAGATGGGTGACATATTAAAGAAAAAACCGCTACAGTGAGGGGGTCCGGTGGCTTTTTTATGCTGTGGTGGGGGGGGGGGGGGGGGGGGGGGGGGGCATTTTCCTGCCATGGTTTGGGTCCACTTGTCCCCTAAGGGTCACTGTAAATCAATACAAAGTTATTCTGAGTGATCACCTTTATCTTATGATGAAACATTTCTATCATGATGGAAGTGGTCTCTTCCAGGATGACAATGCCCCCATCCACAGGGTACGAGGGGTTACAAATGGTTTGATGAGTATGAAAATTATGTGAATCATATGCTATGGCCTTCGCAGTCACCAGATCTCAACCCAATTGGACACCTATGGACAGCACTCTCCATCACCATCATCAAAACACCAAATGTAACAATGGTGTTCCATCCCTCCAGTAGAGTTCCAGAGACTAGAATCTATGCTAGACTAGAGGTAGAATCTATGCCATGGTGCATTAAAGCTGTTCTGGTGGCTCGTGGTGGCCTAACACCTTACACCTTAAGACACTTTATGTTGGTTTTTCCAGCATAAAAACGGAGGACAAATTAAAGTGAGCCGCCAGAACAGCTTCAAGTGATCACTCAGAATAACTGCTATTGTAATTGCCCCCCACAGCATAACGTAGCCACCTGACTCCTCGTGCCCTGTGGATGGGAGCATTTTCATCCTGGAAGAGACCACTCCCATCAGGATAGAAATGTTTCATCAAAGGATAAAGGTGATCACTCAGAATAACGTTGTATTGATTTGTAGTGAGCCTTCCCTCTAAGGGGACAAGTGGACCCAAACCAAATGCCCCCACATCTGCATTTGTTATGTTTCTCCACTCATTTATTCAGGTTTTTCCTTTAATTTATCACCAGTCTGTATATACATATATACAGTATATATATATATATATATATATAAATATATACAGTATATATAGGGAGAGAGAGATAAAATGGTAAACCAGTACAGTTGAGAGGGCAGAAATGGGGGGATTCGAGTGGGTTAAGTTATGCAATCACATCAAGTGGCAAATGCCTGGAGACAAATGCCAAGAGAGAACAGCACACATAGGCAGATGGGCAAGAGAGAAGGGGAAAGAGGGATGTGTGTTTGTTGTGTCAATCTTGGTTTGTTAAACTAATGGGCAACAATTAGACAGCTGCTAATTAACTCTGATTATTAGACTGAGACTGAGGACGGGAGGAGAAAGTGATGAGCAAAGAGGAGGATGGGGTGAGAGGAGGTAAGTGAGTGGGAAGGGTATGAGGGTAGAGGTTATTAAATAAAAGGGAGGGAAGCTGAGGACACAAGTGCCTGCGGACAGAATGGACAGATTGTTGGACATGGGGTGAGGTGAAGGGCAAAAGTAAAAAGTGAGGTCAAGTAGTGTGAGGAGTTGTCCAGCACTGAGTGATGTTGAAGCTGTCCACGTCAACAGAAGTGTCACTGTGTGTGCATAAACACTCTTTGTGCTCCACAGTCTCATCTTAATGCCATCCAATAGCCCATCATGATACGCCTGTATGTATGAACCTCTCTTCTCACAGCGAAACCTCATCCTATCTTTTAATGACATGACGATGCTGATTTTCACAGGTTTGGTTTGGTCCCACCCTTCAGTGAAATAGACTTCCTGTTGCCGTTCTTCATTCCGTAAAGAAGCGCTGCACCTGTGTCTGTGAAAGACTGATGGGGGGAGGCAGGAGTTAAAATGTGACATGCAGGCAGCCAGTGTCTTGAATAGACGCTGCAGAGCTCCCTGCACTGCACTATAGCATTCTCTTGCACCCCGCTGACTCCTGCACTGTCTTGACATCCTTATTAATTAGGCTAACTGAAACCTTGAACTGAGCCATTTTCTTGATTAAACTTCCCTTTAAAGAGTTTCCATTAAAAAGGCGCATTAAGTCTGCCCCTGTGGCTGAGTTGCAGAGCCCCTTCTTACTCAGCTGTGTTGTTTCACAGAGCTGTCGGACAGTAATTGGTATGCAATTTGGGGTTGGGAGAGTTGGAACTAATTGGGGAACAAAACGTAAATACAGCCATGATGTCATCCAACCAGACAGGCTGAGCATTTTATGATTTGTGATAGAGATTACCAAAGGGCAAAGGGTTGGTTTATTTTCACAAAATACCGGCAGATACAGCGGGGGGCAAAAAGCTGGGCACCCCTGGTCAATATGGCTTTTACAATTAATATCTAAGTGAACAGAAGCTAACCTGACCTCTAAATGGTACAAAGTTAAACATGACACATTTCTTCAAATTTTAAAGCAAGATTACTTTTCATTTTTATTTTTTAGTTTCAAAATAATAAAAATGGGAAAAGGTCCTGTGCAAAAAATATGGGAACACTTTTGGATTATTCTTTGTTACTTTTTAAAAAGATGATTACTAAAGCCCAGGCCCAGGTGATTTACTCGTTAGGGCTATAATGGGTCAGATGAATATAAGACCAGTGCTGAAATATTTATTCTGAAGTAACTCCATGCCTTCTAAAGCATCCGACTGCGGTGGCTGTTCTGTCTGGTGTTAACAACCATGGGTTCCTCTAAACAGTTGTCCAATGATCTCAGAATCACTGCAAAAGAGCTGCAAAAAAAAAGTAGCAGCCACAGGTCTAGTTGTTAACAGGACAACAATACAACATACTTTAAACTACAAAGACCTACATGGCAGAGTTGCCCGAAAGAAGCGTCTGAAGTATGAAAAAGAAAACCTTGAGAAGCCTGAAGCATTTTGGAATAATGTGCTTTGGACTGACAAAGCCAAAATTGAACTTTTTGGCACAACCAAAGAAGGTATGTTTGGAGAATAAAATGGTGAAGCATTTGTATAGAAGAACACCTTGCCAACTGTTAAACATGGAGGTGGATCCATTATGCTTTGGGGTTGTGTGGCAGCGGGGGAGCACAGGCAATATTGGTGGAAGGAAGAATGGATTCCACCAAATATCAAGAAATTCTAGAGGCTAATGTTCGAAGGTCAGTCCAGAAATTGAAGTTGAAGAGAGATTGGGTATTCCGGCAAGACAATGATCCAAAGCATACCTCAAAATCAACCATGAAGTACCTCCAGGAAAGACGAATGAAGGTTTTGGAATGGCCACCACAGTCCCCAGGCTTCATTACTGAAAATCTGTGGAGAGATCTCAAACATGCCATGCATGCAAGGAGGCCGAATAATATTTCTGAGATAGAGGTGTTCTGCCAGGAAGAATGGGGAAACATTCCTAATGCAAGAATTGAAAGACTCTAGGCTACAGGGAGCATTTACAAGCTGTTATAGTTGCCTGAGGAGGAGTTACAAAGTACTTACTGACAGGGTTCCCAAATTTTTGCACAGGGCCGTTTTCCTTTTTTGTATTATTTTGAAAATGTAAAACATTTAAACAAAAAGTAGTCTTGCTTTAAAATTTGAAGAAATGTGTCATGTTTAACTTTGTACCATTTAGAGGTCAGGTTAGCTTCTGTTCACTTAGATATTAATTGTAAATGTAAAGCATTTTGACCAGGGGTGGCCAAATTATTTTGTACCTACGTACAGTTGTGTTCAAATAAATAGCAGTGTGTTAAAAAAAGTGAATAAAGTGCAAATATTTTTTAATAGCTTTTAGTTCCATATTTCAAATGTAGTGGAAACATTACACATTCAATTCCAAATCAAAGCATTAACAAATTTTATCAAGTCTGTGTTATTCTTTTACAGGAAGCAAAGAAAAGGAATATTAATCTGTTCAAAAAATAGGCAGTGTCGACATTTTTCTCTTCAAACTCAAACACTTACTGTATAAACTGAAGAAATTTTTCAAGATTTAACTTCACTTTAAATTACTGAACTAATATTTAGTTGCATAACCATTGTTTTTGATAACTGCTGCGCATCTGTGTTGCATCGAGTCCACCAACTTCTGGCACCTAGAAACAGGTATTTCAGCCCAGGATGAACTAACTACATTCCACAGTTCCTGTGCATTTTTGGGTTTTGCTTCAGAAACTGCATTTTTAATGTCACCCCACAAGTTTTCAATGGGGTTGAGGTCGGGGGATTGAGCTGGCCACTCCATTACCTCAATCCTTTTTGTCTGGAACCAAGATGTTGCTTGCTTACTCGTGTGTTTGGGGTCGTTGTCTTGTTGAAACACCCATTTCAGGGGCATTTCCTCTTCGGCATACAAGTATTTTGATGTATTCAAACTGATCCATGATCCCTGGTATACGATAAATAGGCCCAACACCGTAGTATGAAAAACATCCCCATACCATGATTTTTGCGCCACCATGCTTCACTGTCTTCACAGTGTACTGTGGCTTGAATTCAGTACCCGGGGGTCGTCTGACGTACTGTCGACGACCACTAGACCCGAAAAGAACAATTTTACTCTCATCAGTCCACAGAATGTTACGCAATTTCTCTTTGGGCCAATCGATGTGCTCCTTGGCAAATTTTAACCGATTCAGCACATGCCGTTTTTTCAACAATGGTGCTTTACGGGGGCTTCTTGCTGATAGCTTAGCTTCGATCAAACATCTTCTGACTGTAACAGCACTTACAGGTCATTTTAGATCATCTTTGATCGTTCTGGAGGTGATGATTGGCTGAATCTTTGCCATTCTGACTATTCTTCGATCCGTTTTAACAGTAGTTGCTCGTTTTCTTCCGCGTGTTTCGGGTTTTTGTTGCCATTTTAAAGCATTTGAGATAATTTTAGCTGAGCATCCTATAATTTGCTGCACTTCTTTATACGTTTTCCCCTCTCCAATCAACTTTTTAATCAAATTACGTTGTTCCTCTGAACAATGTTTGGAATGGCCCACTTTACTTAGCAATTCAGAAGGAAATTGGGATGGCAGGTATGCCATCCGCCAAGTTACGGCTTGGGGGGGCATGCCCCATACCTATACAGCACAGAGAGTTTGGCACTTTTCAGGGTTTCCTACAGAAGTAACCACAATGACCATAGACTCTCAGCCCTTAAAAACATTAACTTCTGTATGTTCTGACCTCATGTAACCACACAGCATTCAGATACAACTTCACACATCCACACAATAAAGCCCCAAACTTGGTTATTTTGCCGTTTTTCTCCTTCCTCTTCCGCTTCTTCTTGTCTGGTTTGGGGAGGGTGTTACGCTCTGCTCTTGTGGTCAAGACTGACTGACTGTGGAAACCCCTTGCCTCGGGCAACATTTCTTTATTCACTAATTTCTTCACTTCAGCTCTGTTCACTTTATCCTTTTCACACATAACACAAGGTCACCATAAAATTAACTACTAGGAAAATTAAGAATTTACAATAATAGCCGACATTAGGAATTGAGGATAACCTCTTTTAAGCTGCAAGCCTTTAAGAGATTGGATTTATAAACCGCCAATTCCCCAAACATATCTGATTCATGGTTAGTCACTTTAAAAAAAAATTTTTTTAAAAGCCTCCGAATGTGGCTCTAGTCTACACTACTCTGCTGATAATGTAGCTTACTGCAAACACTTTTAATTATTATAATAATAATAAGAAGAAGAAGAAGAAGAAGAAGAAGAAGAAGAATAATCTCTGGTATGTACTTTCTTAGTAGTATCTATTGTTTTCTTTCTGGCTAAGATTCCTGGGAAATATGCGTTCTCCAATTAAGCTTGTTCGCCAACGTTACTTCCTGCTTCTCGTCAGGAAGCAGATAGAAGCTAGGTTACTACGAAGCGAATCAACATGCATTATAGCCTACATTCATTGCACTACAGAAAACTAAACTAAACCTAGCTGTCCGGTACCAAAACATTTCCCGCAGGTAACGTTCTACACTACTGGAAAAAAAACTCTGCTGTGCAGAAACTCACTAGCTCGCTCGCTAGCTCGTAGCCCACGCTTGGAAAGTTGGAGTTACGCATCCGGCAATCCAGTGTTGAATAGCCTAACTCTGCTGTGTTTATGAACTCACTAGCTCGCTCGCTAGCTCGTAGCCCACACATGGAAGGTTGGAGTTACGCATCCGGCAATCCTGTGTTGAATAGCCTAACATTAAATGTATTTCATAGAATACTAATAGCCCTATTTTAAAACTGTATTTCCATATTTTACTGATGCAAACTATTTAGGCTGTACTAGCTATTTAGGCTGTATGTCTTTCAGCTAGAATGTGTTTGCGTCTAGCCCATTGTGCATGCATGTCTCCATATAGACTTGGTTCATTAATTTACATGCTTCTTCATGATCCATAGCTCAGGTGGTGCTGTTCATTGTATTTCATTACACATTAAATACTGCTCATCTACAAACTCTTTTAATGTAATTGTGTGCTATCTGTAATAGGATAACTGTTCTCATTCTTTTCAATAGAGGGCGTTATGGTTAAGCGAATGTCTGCATACATTTCTTTGGAATGCATGTCTCTCTCTGTGTTTATCTTCATGCATTATTCATCATTAGTTAGCTATAAAAAATAAGTGATATCAGATCAAAAACGTCTACGATGTCAAAAAAAGCCAAGTTACTCACACATAGCCTACATAGCGCTGTCTATAAGTTCTTAATTCCAACTTGCAAAAACTAGGCCTGTCTTGATATCAAAATGTGGCCAAGTTACAACTAACAATATTGCCTATCGTAGCTCACACTAAATAAACTAGCTCTATTCCAAAGCAATGCTATCCAAACTTTCCTAAATTATTTAATGCAACTTGGCCCTGTGTTTCTTCATCTTACCATCTCAAGAGAATGTGGTCAATGAAACTGTATGTGCCACATCAAACTGCAAAATGAAAATGATTTATAGTGGAAATACTAAAAAATCTGAAATCTGATTCAGATGTGTTGCACTTAGAAATTAAACTGAAAAAATACTACACTAT
This sequence comes from Synaphobranchus kaupii, assembly GCA_029718625.1. Taxonomy (NCBI): domain Eukaryota; kingdom Metazoa; phylum Chordata; class Actinopteri; order Anguilliformes; family Synaphobranchidae; genus Synaphobranchus; species Synaphobranchus kaupii. The sequence continues at coordinate 45,634,787 of CM056379.1, read as the reverse complement.
AGGGCATGTTTGAACAATTGTCTGCATCCACTGCTTTGGGTCTATGAAAAGGACCACAAATTAAGAAAATGCTAAAGGAGTTTAGTTGCATCTCTGAGTCTCAGAATCAATCATAAGATGTGACTTCCATACTAACAAACTCTTTGGAAGGTTTGCATAAAGAAAGTCCTGAGAACTGAGAGCAACCAACAAATTGTCTGCCAAATGCCATTGGAACTGTGACTGAAACCGGGTGCTATCGTCAGATGAGGCCAAATTTAAACTTTTACACCATCAGCATGTTTGGTGTGAAAAGTGGGATGCACACAAGGAAAAGCACGTCACATCTACTGTCAAATATGGCAGTGGATCATTAAAGCTTTGGGGCTGCTTTGTTGCCAGTGGTCCAGGGGTTCTTGTTAAGATCAATGGCATAATGAATTCCACCAAGTGCCAGGACACTTTAGCCGAAAACCTGTTTGCTTCTGTCAGGAGGCTGAGACGTAGAAATAGGTAGACCTTCCAACAAGACAATGACCCCAAACATACCTCAAAATCGCAGAAATGATTCTGTGAAAACAAAATCAATGTTTTGTAATGGCCAGTTTTTGGACTACGAAAAAACTGGTCTGAATTGAAGACAGCAGTCCATAAGTGCAAAACTAAAAATATCAAGTATCTTGAACGGTTCTGCATGGAGGAATGTTTCAAATCCCTCCAAATGTGTTTTCCTCACCTGATCAAACATGATTGGAAAAAAACTCAGTACTGTTATCCTAGCCAGCTGAGGTTACACTAAGTACTAATCACAAATAATTGTGAAACCTATTTTCTTTTCCCAATAAAAAATATATTTTATATATTGTAATATATTTAATATCTGTTATTTTGATTGAATCATTGACGAATCACATGTGTGAAAAATACAATATATATAAGTTATGGTGTTTTTTTTAATCAAGGGTGCCACTAATCCTGCACCTAACTGTCAAGTCACATTACCACCTAAGCACAGAAATATGGAACATAATTTTGTGGCTGAATATCTTGTAAGATAACCATTTAACTCTTGTAAAGCTGCATGCATTACGGTGGACTCACCCTTTTGTAGGTATGCATATTGTGATAGATGGGATCCATATTTTCCACCCACTGTGTGTGTTGCTGTTTCTCTTCAGAACTTCTGTGTTTTCTGCAACACAACAGATTAATTTTTATTGCCAACCAAGGTAAAAACGCAGCTGTGCCCTGTAAGATAAGTTGAACAATAGCACCCTCTGTTGCTTACATTGAGAAATAGAGCATGTAACTATATTTTGGTTCCTGTAAAAAAACAACTAGCCACAATGGTCATAATCAATTAGAGGTACACTATAATAATAATAATAATAATAATAATAAGACATTTTATTTATATAGCGCCTTTCTCAGACCCAAGGACACCCAGAGCAAAAGGAGAAAAACAAGAGAATATAACAAAAAAACAACAAGAATACAAAGAAAAAATATATATATATACGTATATATAAAATAAAAAAATTAAAATTAAAAAGTACAATCAAACCAAGGAGAGGAGAAAAGAGAAGTATGAGAAAACCTAGGGTGCATAGTGAGGGAAATAGTGTTGGGTAAAGAGGTGGGTTTTTAAGTGGGATTTGAATGTAGATATATTGGTGCAGTCACAGAGATGTTGAGGTAGTGTGTTCCAGAGCTTGGGGGCCATGGCACTGAACGACCTGTCCCCCATAGAGGACAGTCTGGTTTTCCGAACTACCAGAAGTCCAGTGCTAGAGGACCTGAGGTTGCGTGCAGGAGTTCAGGGGAGGAGTAGTTTGATGAGGTAGGAAGGGGCCAGACCGTTTGGTGCTTTGTAAGTGGTGAGAAGGATTTTGTTGTGTGTGCGTGAGCAAATAGGTAACCAATCCAGCTGACAGAGGGGGTGATGTGAGCTGATTTTTTGGTGTGTTTGAGTATTCTGGCAGCTGAGGTTTGGACATATTGCAGTTTTCGGAGTGTTTTGCCAGATATATTAAAAAAAAAAAGGTCATTGCAGTAATCAAGACGGGAGGTTATGTACGTGTGGACGAGGGTTTCAGCGTCATTCAGGCTGAGGGATGGGCGGAGTCATGCAATGTTACAGAGATGGAAAATGCATTCTAGTGAGAGTGTTTATGTGGGGTTTGACACTAAGTGATGGATCAAATATGACACTAAAGTTACGGATAGTTGTTGAGGTTTGACTAAGATGTTAATCTATGTTAAGAGAAAGGTTGGTGATCTGTGAGGTCAAGGTTTTAGGTCCTGTTAGAATAATTTCAGTTTTGCAGTTCAGTTTGAGGAAATTGGCGGCCATCCAGAGCTTTATGTCGTGAATGCAGGCTATGAGGGGGGTGGTAGAGCTGTAATGTTGTTTGTGCTGACATAAATCTGAGTACCATCGGCTTAACAGTGGTATTTGAGACCATGGCGGTGAATGATTTGACCTAGGGGAAGCATGTAGATAATGAATAAAGGGGCCAAGCAGATTCTTGGGGAACACCTTGTGTGATGGGGGCTGTCGAAGATTTGTGCTTTCCTAAGGTAATGAAGTGCTGTCTGTCTTAAAGGTACGATATGAACCAGGCAAGAGCAGTACCAGCAAGACCAATGGTGGAGTGTGCATGCGAGAGGACATTGTTGTGGAAAATGGTCTCAAATGCTGCACTGAGGTCCTGGAGAAGGAGGATATTTAATGAACCAGTGTCAGCGAAAAGGAGTAGGTAATTTAAAACTCTCATGAGTGCTGTCTCGGTGCTGTGTAATGGATGGAAACCAGACTGGAATGGCTCAAAAAGCTTATTGATTGACATATGGGTCTGTAATTGAGACACAACAACTCTCTCTAGGATTTTAGCCAGATATGGTAGGTTGGAGATAGGTCTGTAATTGTTAAATGAGCAAGCATCTAGACCAGGTTTCGTAATTACAGGTGTGGCTGCAGCAGTTTTCAAGGATGAAGGGACAAGACCAGAAGCAAGTGACATGTCAACAACATGAGAGATAGGGACAGAGATGTTGGGAAGGCATGCTTTGAGTAAAGGAGTAGGGGCAGGGTCAAGCATACAGGTGGAGGAACTAGATTTTCTGATGATTTCTGTGATGTAGGCAGGGTCAGTGGGTGTGAAATTAGTGAGGGTGACATCAGGATTTGTATGAGTTTCATGGGGAGTTTCAGATGGGTTAGTGGGGGAGATATGTTGGTAAATGTTGTTTATTTTTTCTTGAAATAAATGGAGGAAAGCATTGTACTGTTCAATAGAGCTGGGGGGAGCTGTGGTAGGTTTTGGAGTTACCACTACCCTCATTTATTATATTGGAGAAAAACTGCATGCATGTAGTGTTGAGACCATCCCTATATTTGAGAAGATGATCAGCATAAGCAACATAATGTACAGTGAGGCCAGTTTTCTTGAGTAGATGCTCAAGGCGTCAGCCAGTGGCTTTCATAGCCCTGAGCTCTGGGGTGTACCATCAGGAGGAGTGTGTGGATGGGACTAATCTTGTCATCAAGAGTATTTGAGATTATGCTGCTGTAGCGAGAGATTATATCATCAGGACAGGAGAGTGTAGTGATGTCCATAAGGGGGGATGCACATAATGAGTTAGAAAAGGAGAGGGTCAACTGACTTAATGCTACGGAATGATATAGCACGCCTAGTGCTAGAGTGTGGAAGTGGGATGTTAGGGCTGAATTCAATAAGCTTATGGTCAGAAATGTCAATATCTGTACCAGAAACAGAGAATATGTTCAGGCCTGTGGAGCAGATTAGGTCTAGTGAGTGGCCATGAGTATGGCCTACTAACTTTCTACACACCAGTGCACACGATTATAACATAGTCACACACAGAATATGTTGGTGCTCCTTTGCTAGATGTAATTTGATATCTGATTTCGTTCATATTGTTAAAATAACATACAGTAAACATTCCACAGGCTACTGATGATTTACAGCAGGTTAATAGCAAAATGCGTTGCATATACAGTCTAATATTAAATAAATGCATTTACGTAACAAACAGCTAATTTACGTTTTTTACCCCTCTTCCACACAGTCTTCCTGCAAAAGCACTTGTGCTGTCCTGCAACTGAACAATTCTGATCTGGTCACCCTAGGTTGCGCGCGCATCCTCTTTTGTTTATAGTCTAAGTGATATTTACACACAAGCACTTCCCAGGCAGGAACAGTCATCACATGCAGAACCACTAACAAAGTAGCCTACTTATTACACTAGGATGAGAAAGCCATCGCTGGGGTAAGACCTCCAGCGCCAGGCATGCACTAGGTTGACCTAGTCTTGTTCTAGGTTATTGTGCCCTTTTCTCACTTTTAGCACCTGCCCCTCAAAAGGACTCTTCACAGCCCTTGGGTAAAATGATTTACAATCTCTCCTGTGCATCTGCTCTGGGGCTCCTTTCACAAAAAATGCAATGAGCAAGTATTTAACAAAAAATCACTATTTTGTATCATAAAGGCACCTTGCAAAGCTCAAGCTGGAGGAAATCCGCTGCTTGGAAATCCTGCCTCCCTGTTTCATTGGTAAAGCGTGTGGTACTGAACACTTGAACATTCTTTTCACTAAGAATAAGTCCCGATTGGTGAACATATTTATTTATTGCTAAAAAGAAAATCATGTAATTCTTAATAAGCATGGTTATCCATATGCACACAATTGAAATTAAGTGGCATTGTGTTTGTTCATCATGTGGTGTAATGAGGTTGATCAAAGTAATTAAAACAAGTTAAAAAAAACACTTTGTAGTCATAAATTAATACAAACTGTTAATGGGAAAATGTTGACAAGCCCAACTTAAAAAAAAAAAACATGTTTAGGTTTGAGTGCTGAATCCAAGTTGTCTAGATATGGACAGCACAGCACTTGCATACGGATGAACCTACAACTTTATGAAATTAATAAATTACAAATGACAACTACAAATGATATAGAAACTATAAATAAAAAGAAATAAAAAGAGCAATGCTCAGTACAGGTTCTTGAAATGTGGTTCTCAAATAAATCTCAATGATTTCGGTGTCCAGCATGGCACACAACATCACAGTAATCTGTATTTAGAAAATAATTTAATATCTTTAAAGGAATGAAGTGGATGAGCGCAACAAAAGATTCTCTCTGGTCCAATATGTACCGGTCTTCTCCTTCTCCATAGGCTAACAGCAACCGGAAGGCTGTACTTGCGGATTTATGGTAACCCTGGAGTTGTAATGAATGTTGCGTTATTGCAAGCATTCCGTGAAACACGTTTTGATAAAAAAAAGCATTTTTAAATGTGTTCTGCGAGTATTTGCATATCACACTTGTGAAACGAGCCCCTGGACTACATAACATCCACTTGAACCTCAGTGCCACCTTAGACAGTTTCCCACCCACTCCTCCTGGACTGACTTGCCAGCCTTAGCCTCACCAGTATCACTTTCTCCCAGTTAAAATACTACATCACCAACTGAGTGCAGTTCATTTCACTAAAGCAAATCACAGGTCTAGCTATATTGAATTTACCCATGGTGTCCCCCAAGTGCTGGGCCCATTACTCTTCAACATTAAAAAGATCATGTGACACCAAATATAATCTCCTCTAAACCCGCTGCTGCCTCACCCTTCTATCTTCATAAACTTCCTCTAAGTCATTAATAAATAAATTATTCAAAACCTAAAACTCAGCAACAAATCTTTTTTTTTATTGATAGGCTCCAAATCACCATTATCGACATCCCATTTTTTTGAGTCCCACTCACAATGACTCCTGTAATTCGGGGTTATTTTGAGTGTTCATACCATCATTTTTGAAGTCAAACTATCGTTGAATCCTTTACTTTGTGCTGACCTATATTCTCTGTGGAAGTACGGCGGCGGAGCGATACTTTACGTTACCTACGAATGTAGTGCCGGCACTGGTCGACTACAACAACAAAGAAGAGCAACACGTTGCAATGGCCATGTTCGCTTTGCCACCATACTTCCACAGAGAATATAGGTCAGCACAAAGTAAAGGATTCAACGATAGTTTGACTTAAAAAATGATGGTATGAACACTCAAATTAACCCCGATAGACCGTTGTTGTATTTTATTTGCTTTGGGTGCACTGTGGAGAGTTTAAGTGCTTTTGGTAGTGGATGCTACCGGTTACCATAGAGTTGCACTAGCATTAGCAACGTGTGTATGTCCAAAAGAAGGACAGCATGGAATTAGCTGAAAATGGTTCCCATCAATCAACTACATCATGGGTAAGTCGTAATTGAGACATTATGTCCAAAATTCTGAACTATCCATTTAACAAGCAATGCTGTATCAGGCATTGCAGCAAAACTCCTTAAACTCCAACTGGTCCACAAATCTATTCTCAGTCACCCGATCTCACAAAAACATCCAGCTTTTCACATTCCCCAAACATATCTGATTCATGGTTAGTCACTTATAAATAAATAGATAGCACCCGAATGTGGCTCTAGTCTACGCTACTCTGCTGATAATGTAGCTTACTGCAAACACTTTTAATTATTATAATAATAATAAGAAGAAGAATAATCTCTGGTATGTACTTTCTTAGTTGTATCTACTGTTTTCTTTCTGGGTAAGATTCCTGGGAAATATGCGTCCAATTAAGCTTGTTCGCCAACGTTACTTCCTGCTTCTCGTCAGGAACCAGAAACAAGCTAGGCTACTACAAAGCGAATCAACATGCATTATAGCCTACATTCATTGCACTACAGAAAACTAAACTAAACCTAGCTGTCCGGTACCAAAACATTTCCCGCAGGTAACGTTCTACACTACCGGAAAAAAAACTCTGCTGTGCAGGAACTCACTAGCTTGCTCGCTAGCTCGTAGCCCACACATGGAAGGTTGGAGTTACGCATCCGGCAATCCAGTGTTGAATAGCCTAACCTTAAATGTATTTCATAGAATACTAATAGCCCTATTTTAAAACTGTATTTCCATATTTTACTGATGCAAACTATTTAGGCTGCACTAGCTATTTAGGCTGTATGTCTTTCAGCTAGAATGTGTTTGCGTCTAGCCCATTGTGCATGTATGTCTCCATGTAGACTTGGTTCATTAATTTACATGCTTCTTCATGATCCATAGCTCAGGTGGTGCTGTTCATTGTATTTAATTACACATTAAATACTGCTCATCTACAAACTCTTTTAATGTAATTGTGTGCTGTCTGTAATAGGATAACTGTTCTCATTCTTGTCAATAGAGGGCGTTATAGTTAAGCGAATGTCTGCATACATTTCTTTGGAATGCATGTCTCTCTCCATGTTTATCTTCATGCATTATTCATCATTAGTTAGCTATAAAAAATAAGTGATATGAGATGAAAAACGTCTACGATGTAAAAAAAGCCAAGTTACTCACGCATAAACTACATAGCGCTGTCCATAAGTTCTTAATTCCAACTTGCAAAAACTAGGCCTGCCTTTAAAAGTCTTGATATCAAAATGTGGCCAAGTTACAACTAAGAATATTGCCTACCGTAGCTCACACTAAATAAACTAGCTCTATTCCAAAGCAATGCTATCCAAACTTTCCTAAATTATTTAATGCAACTTGGCCCTGTGTTTCTTCATCTTTGCATGTGAAGAGATTGTGCCTCATGGAACAACATAAACTTCTTATTACTTCTTATTATTATTACTACGTTACAGAGAGCATCCACAAAGGCAATTGTCTGTGTCGAGGTCAATGTCTTTACTCTAACTACTTACAAGGCTCGTTCCATCAGTTTCTTCTGAGTCTCCCCCTCACTCTGAGCATCCTTGTAGCGGCCTCTCAAGGCCAAGGCAGCACTAGACTGGGACGAGTTGAGCTGAAGTATAGACAGAGAGAGGGAGGAAAGGACCAGGGAGCTGAAAGAGAGGATAAGAAGAGAAATAAATGCATTAACTGTGTGGGAATAATGCACTCAGAGAAACAGTTTTGTTGAAGGGCTCTATGCGTTATGCACACACTGCCTGACCGGAAGCTCCAGTACAGTCTATCAACAATGATAGTAAGTGTAAGAAAAATACAGGTCAGAGAAATGAAAGATTTGTGTAACCTATACAGGCTGAATATAGTGACTGACTGAATAACACATTAATGTAGTATGTGAAACCAGTCCATACAAACAAAATGCCATAGCCTAGATAGAAGCCATAGCCTATCTTCTCCCTTGATTATAAACCATGGAAGACTCTAGGAACTGCAGTCAGCCACTCACCTTTCCTTAGTTACTCTCCTATCTACAGAGAGTACTCTGAGCACTGTCTGTCCATCCATCATTCTGTATCTGATCTGCAACTGAACAGACACACAGCCACCCGAGAGCAGGACTAAGGGAGAAAAAGAAAACAAATACTACTAACCAGTAACACAACTATCCGAACAACAGTACTGAAAGCATCAAGTGACAAGCGTTCATGCTAACTTTGTGTGTCCTGCTCTCTTGCTCGGAACTGGAAGGTGATCTCCTTGCCAGCAGTCACATTCCCCACCCCCCTGATCTCCTTGTGTCCCAGCTCCCTCTCTCCTTTCACAGTCCTGGAAACAGAGTAAGCATTATGGGAGATGGCAGGGACAGTGAAAAAGCCTCAGTTCAAGGATGCACAAATGTTCACACACTATATACACCCATACCCACATATACACATGCACACATGCATGTATGCATATATACATGCATCACTTAAGTTTGTAAGTATGGAGGATGTCAACATGCACTTCTCAATACTGAAATATATTGCACCCTTAAATGTGTTGACTAAATATGAATGACCCTTTCAGGTATACTCAGCAAATCATACTCTAAATTACGGTGAAATCTATTCACTCAAACAATTTAGTGATGATGCAAGTGAAATTAGGAAACAGCAAGAACAATCAGTGTTAATGTGAGAATAAAAAGCAGGTAAGAAATAGAAATAGCTGGAAGACTGGTAGAAATAGCTGTGAAACACTCCTCTTTCACTCACAGTGTGGTAGGTAGCAGCAAGGTGACATTGCAGTGTGTAGCCAGTATCCTGCTCTCCAACAACTGCTGAAACTCAGTGTGCAGTTTGCTTGGACTGCCAATCACTACCTGAGAGAAGAGGCAGGACATGGCCAAGTACAGAGTTGAAATCTGCTTTCACAATCTGAGAAGGGAAAATTGGGAACAGGGGACAGAAATGGGGTCTTACCTTCCCCCCAGTTCTGTCAGCTAGTCTCCCCAGTTCATTCAGTCTACAGTCTGTTCCCTCTATAGACAACACTGACACTAATACCCTGAAAGAGAGAGACAGAGTTCTCATGTTAGCTTATGCTGGCTCAGTAGCCATGATCCAGATTTTCACTACCTATGATAGTATCAGATTTCCCTGTGTGGATACAGTAAAGGAAGCAGGACTATGACCCAACTACACAAACATCCACCATGCAGTAGTCTGATAATCAGCAAATGTACACAAACAGAACTGGCCACTCAGCAATAGAGACTGTTTGTGGAAGGCGCTTTGGTACCAGCAAGTTAAGCTATTGGCTGGGATTCAATAAATAATTGTTCACATTGACCAACAATTGAAAGCACAAATTTTTTTAATCTGAGTAATAGAGTTGATATAAATGTGAATAAATTAATAAAAAAATGCTTTGAAACACATTTTAAGCATGTTTACTGCATTATGCCATTTACCCCATTTGTACTCATTTGATGCATGGTGTCCACATACGTGGACAGTTAAATAGCGTTTTAAAAAATTGACAGTTTGAAAAAATATATATTTCTAGTGATTTTGCATGTCATTTTGAGTAATAAAAATGATCTGAAAAAAAATCTTGCTCTGATTTTTTATAATTCATGCATAAGAAAAATCTATGTATTATTAGAAATTATCCTACTTTGATGCGCTTTTCTTTCTTGTTTTTCAACTCTTTTTTTCACTCATCAATCAAGCAATCCTCGCTTATCCATGGTTTTTAAATGACAGAAATTAACAGTGAAATTAGTTTGTTAATGCCATTAATGATGTCAGCGAACGGGAGCAGAGTGTAGTTGCCTAGTAACAACAAAAACAAGTCCTGTGTGTCGCATAGCATTCATATTCTGCTTTTTGGTCATTCCAAATGGCGCTATAATCTGTTGGTTACATCCTGGCCTTAGTTTAGGGTTGTTAACTCAGTGTGTCATCCTGCTTTCTTATGTACCTTGTTGCCCCCATGTATGCTGTGTAGCACCAGGAAAGTGCAACTTCTTTGCCCACAAAACTGCAACTCAGCATATGCACAAAGATAAAAGAAAAACAACTGTTGCACTGGCCTCCTAATAAATCTGAGATAGTAATAACAGTATGGTATTGACCCCTGGTTAACAGCATACTCTCCCAGGTCCTGGTAGAAGATGGTGGAGGACATCAGTGAATGAGAGTCACTATCATCCACATCAAGATTCCCCATCTCTGTGTTGGCCTTGCCGTCTGTACAGATGACCACCTAAGGGAGAGAATCGTAACTTTTCCCACTGACTTGAATTTCCAGCCATAGTCACCATTAATCTGTTGTACCATTTATCTCACTCACTATTGTGAAACAGCAAAAAATATTCCCAATGTTCCAGCAGAAATAGTTACATTTGAGCATGGGAAACGAACACCCGAAAACCACAGAAGATATATGGGGAGGTGGACCAGCACAAACTAACCTTTGACCCAGGTTGTCGAGAGGCAATTCTTATGGCAATAAGTGCTGCTGGACCAAGTGCTGTGGCTCCACTCTCCACAAGTCTAAGGGTGATAGAGCAGTACAATTTCAGACAGGAGTATACACAGACATTTGTTGACCTGTCCAAAAAGTCAGCTCACATTTTTCCACTGACAATAATCTGGATTCAACCATGATTTGTCATGAAATCAGCAATTTTTATTTTTTCATTTGTCATTATTTTATCTCACGTAAGCAAAATTATAATCCAGATATTTCTGCTGCATGTGGGGTTCTCTTCAAGATACTTGTAGGCTTGCTTCACTTAAAGTCCAAGGGAAGTTTACACCCAGGTTAGGTAAATCAATAAAGAAATAAAGGAAGGAATTACATGCACTGAAGAACACACATTTTGTGTGTATTCTCCCTCTGTGAATCTGAGCTCTCTCTTCAGAGCCTTCTTGTCCTGCTCCAGCTCCTGCACCTTTTCTCTGAAGTTCCTAAGTGTGACTTTAAACTGAGATTTTTATTTTGGCTAAACTTTGGATGTGACTAAATATAAGGCCCTTAACCCCTTCGTGCAGACGCCAAAGTGGCCATGCTGCTGGCGCCGTGAGATTGTTCATGTGAGACATTAATTGCCCCTGCAACCAAACTATGAGTGGAACCAACAAACTCCATGTTCTATCTTTATTAGTGCACAATTTGTGACAAATATACAGAATATGGAGTTTCTAAGAGTCACTATTGTCTCGTAGCTAGTCCATTTAACAAGCAACCCCAAACCAGGCTCACCTGCAACTATATCGACCCATGCATGACACAGTGGACAATAGCCTCTCTCTGTGAGTTCATGAAAATATCATTTAACAATTTGTAGTCCATCATAGCAACAAGATAAAGCCAAAAATCACCCGAATGTACAGTGCAGTCCATAAGTATTTGGACAGTGACACATTTGGTTTGAAATGGAACAGTGACGATGAGGTTCAAGTGCAGACTTTCAGCTCAAATTTGAGGGTCTTTACATCCATATCGGGTGAACCGTGTAGCAATTGTAGCCCCTTTTATACATAGTCCCCCCATTTTAGGGGACGGAAAGTAATTGGACAAATTAACATAAACTGAAATAAAGTCCATCATATTTAATATTTAATTTATTTGGTTGCCTATCATTTGCATGCAATGACTTCCTGATGTATGTCATGCAACAACACCAAAAGACTCTTGACATCTTATTTTCAGGTACTCTTACAAACAACACTATAACCTCTCTGCATTTGAATGGATCTCAATGGGTATTGGGTGGGGGGGACTATATTAAGCTTACATTACACTGGAACAGTATGGAACCCATGGTTGGCTAAATGGCTCTCAAGGGTCAAGGTCATCAAGGGTCTGAGGTATCAAACAAGCCTCAAACCATCACTCTGCTGCCAGATATGCAGTAGATATGGATGGATCACTTGAAGGGTTGTTTCTCCTGACTTCCATAGAGTTCAATAGGAAAATAAGCAAGTTCATTGATAGATTGTGCTTGTAGGGAAATAAATAGGGAAATATATAAGCTATGGACATAAATACGGAAAAATATACAGATATAAATAAATAGCTAAATATATATACAGAAATAAATGACTAAAGAAATGTGAAAATAAATCTGCAAAAGAATGAAAAAATAAATGTATAAACATTTTTTATACATTTTTTAAATAAGTTAAATGAATTGCACATACATTTACATCTCTACATTCATTTCCAGATTCATTTACTTCTTTATGTTATTTTTACATTTCCACATTTATTTATTCATTCATTTTTATATTTCCACATTTATTTATTTATTTATTATTGTGGCACATTAACCATTCACCATAGGCAAAGAAGTCTACTCGAATAGAAGTCACCAGAATACATGTTCAAGCCAAAGCACTGAGTATGCCTATCTACAGTTGAAGTCGAAAGTTTACATACACCTTAGCCAAATCCATTTAAACTCAGTTTTTCACAATTCCTGACATTTAATCCTATAAACATTCCATGTCTTAGGTCTGTTAGGATCATAACTTTATTTGAAGAATGTGAAATGTCAGCTTTTTTTCTTTCATCACATTCCCAGTGGGTCAGAAGTTTACATACACTCTGTTAGTATTTGGTAGCATTGCCTTTAAATAGTTTAACTTGGGTCAAACATTTTGGGTAGCCTTCCACAAGCTTCTCACAATAAGTTGCTGGAATTTTGGCTGATTCCTCCTCACAGAACTGGTGTAACTGAGTCGGGTTTGTAGGCCTCCTTGCTCGCACACACTTTTTCAGTTCTGCCCACAAATTTTCAATTGGATTGAGGTCAGGACTTTGTGATGGCCACTCCAATACCTTGACTTTGTTGTCCTTAAGCCATTTGGCCACAACTTTGGAAGTATGCTTTGGGTCATTGTCCATTTGGAAGAGCCATTTGCGACCAAGCTTTAACTTCCTGGCTGATGTCTTGAGATGTTGCTTCAATATATCCACATAATTTTCCTTCCTCATGATGCCATCTATTTTATGAAGTGCACCAGTCCCTCCTGCAGCAAAGCACCCCCACAACATGATGCTGCCACCCCCGTGCTTCATGGTTGGGATGGTGTTCTTTGGGTTGCAAGCCTCACCCTTTTTCCTCCAAACATAACGAAGGTCATTATGACTGTGGTAGGGGGGCGTGGTTTTAGGCGCTGCCGGCAAGAGAGAGAGTGAACGCGTGTGGTTTGTGGAGCCGACACAGCTCTCGGGAATCATGCAATTGGTAACGATTGATTGTGTTATTGATTGTATCAATTAACCAATTGCCTTGATTGTTCGACAGTGAGCCTGAGTGCATAAAAGCCGGCCGGAACATCTGCGGGGAGAAGAGCGGATGAACGTATACTTGTGTGTTTGTAAAACCAGAGAGAACCGAATAAAAACCCGTGTTCTCTCAACCAACCTGCCTGGTTACTGTCTCTGCACGGGAGCGGTGGTGCTCACCTCGCCACAGTGGTGGCCCGTACGGGGAAAGAAAGCGAAACAGTGCAGAAGACAGAATTTTGTAAAGCAATGGATAACAGCCAGGAGCAGCCAATCTCCGTAACAGCGCTGGGAAAATTGCTGGAGGGGCTAGCTGCCATGCAGGTGCAACAGTCGGCTGCTCACGCCGAGCAGATGCAAGCCCTGCGGGAGCAGTCTAGCCTCCAGACACAGGCGCTGTTACAGCTGGCTGCTGCCGGGGGTTCCAGGGGAAGGCAGAGCGTCTCGTCCCCGAAATTTCACCTTCCGAAGATGACAGCGGATGATGACGCTCAGGCCTTCCTCGAGGCGTTTGAGGTGGCAGCGGAGACGTGCCGGTGGACACTGGAAGAGTGGTCGGTACGTCTCCTGCCCCTCTTATCATGGCCTGCCGGCAGCCGCTAGGAAAGACTTCAGGAATCTGAAGAAGGTGGTCCTCGACCGAATGGGATTCAGCCCGGAGGACCACCGACGTCGCTTCCGGGAGACCACCCTGATGGGAGAGGACCGGCCATTCGCCTACGCCCAGCGGCTGACGGACATGGCGAGGTGCTGGCTACAGCCGGACATAAGATCCGCAGCTGGAGTCGTGGAGCAGGTGGTCCTCGAGTGCTTCACCGCAGGGTTGCCGGCGGATACGGACAGCTGGGTCCAGTGCCACTGGCCCACCAACCTGGACGTCGCCGTCACCCTGGCGGAGGACCACCTGGCACAACACCCCTTCACCCAGCAGCAGAAGCCGGAGCCAGCGCCCCGGAAAAAGTTCACCACCCGTGCTCTTCCCCTTCCCGTTTCCCGTCCCCAAAACCCCTCCTTCCCTCGTGTTAATCCCTTTGTTTTTTCTCCTCCTTCTCCCCACTCAGGCTCCTCAGACGCCTGGACCAGGGTGTTGGCGGTGCGGACAGCCGGGCCACCTGCGCCGCAATTGTCCGCTCATGGAGGTGGGGCAGGTGGTCCGTGTCGTCGGCCCGCCCACCTCCGCTCCCGATCTAGACGGGGCGTACTGCATTCTGGTAAGGGTGCAAGGGAGTGAACACCGGGCACTGTTGGACTCAGGGCGATGCAGTCCATGATCCAACAGAGCCTGGTTCGGCCAGAGGCGTTGGTGGCGGCACGTTGGGTATCTATTAGGTGTGTGCATGGGGATGTACACAAGTACCCTATAGTGCCAGTGGAAATTCGTGTCAAAGAGAAAAAGCATATTCTAGAGGCTATGGTTAGCTCCCGCCTCTCGCACCCTCTGATTTTGGGCACGGATTGGGCGGGGTTTAAACAGGTAGCTGAGAAGCTGATGGGGGTGCGATCACGACCGCTAGGGAAGTGTGACGTGTGTGCACTTGACAGTGGTGACGCGGGGTCGCCCGACACTGCCGGGGGGGGGGGGGGGGACGGCTCCGGGAGAGCCTCCGGTGGAGACTCCCCAGGTGCCGGTGTTCCACCCCGTGGAGGATTTCCCACTCGCGCAGTCTCGCAACGACACCCTACGCTTCGCCTTTGATCAGGTCGTATATGTGGATGGTCAGCTGGTGCGCCCTAACGCTGCACGCTCTCACCCATATTTTGTAATCATTAAGGACAGATTGTACAGAGTGAGTCGTGACACTCAGACAGGTGAGGAGATGACCCAGTTGTTGGTACCTAAAAGCCGCCGGGAAATGATTTTCCAGGCGGCTCATTACAACCCCATAGCTGGTCATTTAGGGTATGAGAAAACACTAAACCGGATAATAGCCCGGTTCTATTGGCCGGGCATTTGGGCGGACGTACGTCGGTGGTGTGCGTCCTGCCCAGACTGTCAGCTAGTGAATTCCCCGGCCATCCCAAAAGCGCCGTTGCGCCCTCTACCGTTAATTGAGGTCCCTTTTGATAGAGTGGGCATGGATCTCATCGGGCCATTTGACAAAAGCACGCAGGGATACCGATTTGTGTCAGTTCTGGTGGATTATGCAACCAGGTATCCCGAAGCAGTGCCGTTACGCAATATCTCGGCTAAGAGTGTTGCGCAGGCTTTGTTTCAGATAATCTCCCGCGTCGGAATCCCGAAAGAGATTCTGACGGATCAAGGCACTTAATTTATGTCACGCACATTACGCGAATTATATGAATTATTGGGGGTTCAGTCTATTAAAACCAGCGTATACCATCCGCAAACAGATGGGCTTGTGGAGCGTTTTAATAGGACTTTGAAGTCTATGATTCGGAAGTTCGCACACGATGATAGCCGAAATTGGGATAAGTGGTTAGTTCCTCTCTTGTTTGCAGTGCGAGAGGTTCCCCAGGCCTCCACGGGATTTTCTCCCTTTGAATTGCTGTTCGGTAGGCGACCACAGGGTGTCTTGGATCTAGTTAAAGAAAGCTGGGAGGAGGGTCCAAGTCCCAGTAAAAACGAGATTCAGTACATCATGGACCTGCGAGCAAAACTCCATACACTGGGTAGATTGTCACGGGAGAATTTGCTCGAGGCTCAGGAACGTCAGCAGAAGCACTACGATAGAGGAACTAAGCTACGTCAATTTTCACCGGGAGATAAAGTCCTGGTATTACTCCCGACTTCGAGCACAAAATTACTCGCCAAGTGGCAAGGACCCTTCGTGGTTACACGACGAGGGGGGGAAGTCGATTATGAGGTGGTGCGATTTGATAGAGAGGGGGCGAAACAGATTTATCACCTCAATCTACTAAAAGCATGGAAAGAGGTGGTACCGGTCTCTCTGGTCACGGTAGATCAGGAGAGAGATGAGCTGGGGCCAGAGGTACCAAATTCTACCAATCAAACCTCACCCCTTTCGGATAGCCATCTCCTACCGAATCAGAGAGCGGATCTTGCCTTGTTGCAAAAGCGGTTTGCTGATGTGTTTTCCCCTCTACCAGGTCGCACTAATCTCATAAACCACCACATTGAGACAACCCCGGGCATAACGGTGCGTTCACGGCCCTATAGACTACCTGAGCATAAAAAGAAAGTAGTGCAGGCAGAAATAAAGGTAATGCTGGAATTGGGGGTAATTGAGGAGTCCAACAGTGCTTGGAATAGCCCCATCGTGCTAGTAGGTAAACCTGATGGATCTATTCGGTTCTGTGTGGATTATCGGAAGGTGAATGAAGTGTCACGATTTGATGCCTATCCCATGCCTCGGGTCGACGAACTCTTGGATCGGCTGGGCACAGCTCGTTTTTTTTCGACACTGGATTTAACCAAGGGCTACTGGCAGATTCCCTTGTCTCCAGAGTCCAAGGAAAAAACGGCTTTCTCCGCTCCGGACGGGTTGTACCAATTTCGGACACTTCCGTTTGGGTTATTCGGGGCCCCGGCCACATTTCAACGTCTGATGGACAGGGTGCTGCGTCCGCATGCTGCTTTCGCTGCAGCCTATCTGGATGACATTATCATCCACAGCAACAGCTGGGCTCAGCATGTGCGGCATGTGGGGGCGGTGTTAGAGTCCCTGAGACAGGTGGGGCACACGGCTAACCCAAAGAAGTGTGCAATTGGCCGAGCGGAGGTACGGTATTTGGGGTACCACTTGGGAAGTGGACAGGTGCGGCCTCTAGTGGACAAAACCGCAGCGATTGCGACCTGCCTCCGACCCAAGACAAAAAAAGAGGTGAGGAGGTTTTTGGGGCTGGCTGGCTACTACAGAAGGTTTATTCCTGCCTTCTTGGAGCTGACCAGTCCTGTACATTAGCAGGAAGCTATCACAATGCGAAGCTAAGTACAGCACGGTCGAGAAAGAGTGTCTGGCCATTCGGTGGGCGGTCGGGTCCCTCCGTTATTACCTACTGGGTCGCCCATTCACCCTCTGTTCGGACCATGTTCCCCTCCAATGGCTTCACCGCATGAAAGATACTAACGCCCGAATCACACGTTGGTATCTGGCTTTACAGCCTTTTAATTTCAAGGTGATTCATAGGCCGGGAGTGCAGATGGTGGTGGCGGACTTTCTTTCTCGCCCGGTGGGGGAGGAGGAGGGGGGGGGGTCGGTCATCGGCCGGATGGCTTCCCGGCCTAAGTCGGGCAGTGGGGGTATGTGGTAGGGGGGGCGTGGTTTTAGGCGCTGCCGGCAAGAGAGAGAGTGAACGCGTGTGGTTTGTGGAGCCAACACAGCTCTCGGGAATCATGCAATTGGTAACGATTGATTGTGTTATTGATTGTATCAATTAACCAATTGCCTTGATTGTTCGACAGTGAGCCTGAATGCATAAAAGCCGGCCGGCACATCTGCGGGGAGAAGAGCGGATGAACGTATACTTGTGTGTTTGTAAAACCAGAGAGAACCGAATAAAAACCCGTGTTCTCTCAACCAACCTGCCTGGTTACTGTCTCTGCACGGGAGCGGTGGTGCTCACCTCGCCACAATGACCAAAGAGTTAAATTTTTGTTTCATCAGACCAGAGGACATTTCTCTCAAGATCTTTGTCCGCATGTGCAGTAGCAAACTGTAGTCTGGCTTTTTTATGGCGGTTATGGAGTAGTGGCTTCTTCCTTGCTGAGCAGCCTTTCAGGTTATGTGTAAGGGGGAGGTGAATGGTTCAGAGTACCAGATGCGACTAAAGGGATTCTTAAAGTGTTCAACTAAGAACACCAATAAAGAGGACAGAATCCTTGAATAAGGGAGAAAAACAGCTCCTACTCTCAAAGCCGGACAGCGATACAGAGGAGACTGAAAAAGGGAGAAATAATAGCGACCCGAAAATAATCGGGTGAACGAGGCTCATAGGCTCGAGAAAATAAAAGTAAAGGAAAATGCCTCTCACTCTCGATAGAGAGAAAACAAGGAAATAAAGAGAGGTACAAAGAAACAAAAAAGAAAGCTGTCTCATAGAGACTAGAACGGTAGCAGGAGTGAGGGACAGAAAATGCAAAGGAAAGAGTGTATCCTATACACTACTCACAAAAAGTTAGGGATATTCGGCTTTCGGGTGAAATTTCAGGATGAACCTAAAATGCACTATAACCTTTACAGGTGAAATTAATTTGACCTTCTCTAAACTTTTGAATGCACATGTCCAACTATTCAATGTTTCAGTACTTTTTGCACAACTTGCTGTTCTCTAACAAGGAGCTGAACGGCAAAATTCACAACAGGTGTTTGATCCATGAATCGACCAATAAATTTCCTGGTTCAATTAGAATTGGTATTTAAACAGTCCTCTTCATCATGCTGTTCACATTTTGACATCATGAGACCAAGACGACACCTAACAATTGATCAACAGTACCTCGCCATTGCGAGGCTTCAAACAGGATGTTCTCAGAGGGAAGTGGCCACTGAGCTTAGAGTGTCACAGAGTGTCATCAGCAGGTTGCATCAGAGATACAGAGAGACTGGAAGAGTCACAGAAAGGCATAGAAGTGGACGTCCTTTGGCCACATCCCACACTGATGACCGCTTCATTGTGAACAGTGCCCTGCGGAACCGGATGATGAATGCCACTCAACTCCAGGCACATTTAAGGGAGGTGAGAGGCACCCAAGTGTCACGTCAGACCATTCGAAACCGTTTACATCAGCGTGGTCTGCGTGCTAGACGACCTGCAAGGGTACCTGACCACACCACCAGGCACAGGCGTCATCGTCTTGCATGGGCCAGGGAGCATTTACGCTGGACGAGGGACCAGTGGGCCTCAGTGCTGTTCTCTGATGAAAGTCGATTCACGTTGAGCAGAAATGATGGCCGCCAACGATGTTGGAGACGTCAAGGAGAGCGCTATGCATCAGCCACTGTTGTCACCAGACGACCCTTTGGTGGTGGCGGTGTTACAGTGTGGGCAGGTGTGTCTAGTCAATACAGAACTGCCCTACACTTTGTGAATGGTACAGTAACAAGCCCATACTACCTGAATAACATCATTAATCCAGTCATTGTGCCCCTGCATGAACAACACAGGCCTAATTTCATCTTCATGGACGACAATGCTCCAGCTCATCGAGGTCGCATCATTAGGGAAAGGCTGCTGGAGACTGGGGTACCTCAAATGGAGTGGCCTGCACTTTCTCCAGACTAGTGTTGCACGGTACACCGAAACTTCGGTACTTTTTCGATACTTAAAAAAAAAAACGGTTCGGTATTAGAATTTTCCGACGTTCGGTACTTAAAAAAAAAAAATTATATTATTCTTTTTTTTTAATATAATCTTTTTTTTTCTTTTTCTTTTATGTAGCTGCAATATTTCCCTTACCGCAGAATGCTGGAATGATCAAATTAGCATCTGGAAAAACCCTTGCCAAAACAGCTTCGGTTTCCCGTTAGGCCTAATTAAAATTTCCAATGGCGGCGCTGATATTATGAGGGTGTAATTATAGTTTCCGCCTCTACGCAAAATGGCGCACTTTCGTCCGTTTCGCTATCTGACCAGAACTCTTACATTTTAGTGTAGAGTAAAAGCTAATACTGCAGAGGCAGGAGTTTGATTCTGCCTGTTCTTAAAGACTGATTATGGATCAGCACTATGGAGGAGTCTCAAAAGCAGCTCTACAGGGCTGCAAAGATAGCTGATCCAGAAACAGTCCTTAAAAACCGGTAGAAACAAACTCCTTGTCCTGGGTTTAAGTTGTATAGTTCTGAATATCATTTGTGAAGCTAAGGGGGGTTTATTGTATATAAGTTCTGTTTTAAGTTTATTAATATTATAAATAACTAATATTTATTTACCATACGCCTTTTTGAGCACATGTTATTTTAGCTCAGAATGGAGAAATGCACCACTTTGTTACCAACACCCTCCCCATGTGTGCAACGACTCTCCGTACCCCCGACCTGCGTGATGATACTACCTCGGCCCCGCATGCGCGTTTGATGACACCGTGTACGCGCAACAACACTGGTAGTTTCGAGGGGCCTACCACCCGGCCTGAAAAAAAATCTAGGGGAAACACTGTACTGTATGTGACTATTCTGAAATAAATGTATTCTGTAGCAAATTTCTGAATGATACAGCTTCTTCTTCAGTTCGAACTTAAAACCATGGATGTGCAGGGAATATTTTTTTAGATATTGACATTTAAATAAAACTAGTAGAAACGAGGAGGAAATTGCCTCTGAAGGGCCAAAGTAAATAGGGTTAAGGTCATTTCAGTAGAGGTACCGAGTATCGAATCAGTATCGTTTCAGTTTCAAGTACCGTTTCAGTATCGAGTATCATGATACTAAACCTGGTATCGGTATCGAAGTCAAAATTTTGGTATCGTGACAACACTACTCCAGACCTGAATCCCATAGAAAACCTATGGGATCAGCTGACTCACCGTGTAGAGGCTCGTAACTGTGTACCCCAGAACCTCAATGACCTGAGGGCCGCCCTTCAAGAAGAGTGGGATGCCATGCCTCAGCAGACAATAAGTCGACTTGTGAACAGCATGAGACGTCGTTGTCAAGCTGTAATTGATGCTCAAGGGCACATGACAAGTTATTGAGACATTGACATTTTTGTTGTGGTATACCCACCACTGTTGTTGGCTTTTGTTTCAATAAATTGTTTGAAATGAGGAAATCACCATTGCATGCTTCTACTTAAATGCCGTACTTTCATGATACGTATAATATCACTGTAGCGTTGAACTTACATTTTCCATAAATTTCACCCGAAAGCCAAATATCCCTAACTTTTTGTGAGTAGTGTATGTGTCTAAAGCACAAAAAGCCAAGTCCCTCATAAATCCAAAGCAGGGCGATGGAGGAAAGAGGTCTCCTTAGAGTGCCTACCTATACCTTACCGGCTTAGTGTCAAAATGAGCGAATAACAACCAAGCACCAGCAGAAGGAAATCCTGGGCTTAAATAAGTGCCGGAAAGAAAGGAAACCCCGGCGTGGAACATGGAAAAATCCGATAGATTGCCCTTTCGAAAAGAAAAGAACAAATGACCGCAGAACTAAGGAAAGGCGGGCGCAAACCATGACAGGACCCCCCCTCTAAAGGACGACCCCAGACGATCCCTCAGGGCCCTCACGGCAGAACACGCTAATCAAGTCACGGTCCAAAATGTTCCTAGCAGGAACCCAACAGTGTTCCTCCAGGCCATAGCCCTCCCAATCAACCAAAAACTGGAACCCTCTGCCCACACGTCTCTCTGCTAATATTCGCCGGACTGTATACACCGGACCTCCCTCCACAAGCCGGGGAGGGGGCAGCGGTTTGTCCGCCGGAGCAAGAGCGCTGATGAGCACCGGTTTTAGTCGGGAGACGTGTAATGTCGGGTGTATGGAACGCGGTGTATGGAACGCGGTGTATGGAACGCGCATGGAACGTGGTATTTGCAGACGCACTGTAACCGGGTTCATTTTCCGCACAATCTTAAAAGGACCGACGTAGCGCGGGGCGAGTTTGCGAGACTCCACCTCAACGGGATGTCTCGTGTGGAAAGCCAAACTCGTTGTCCAACCCGGTAGGATAGAGCCGGACGGCGATGCCTGTCGGCAGAGACCTTCTGCCTAGCCGTGGCACGCAAAAGTGATGAACGGACATGCCTCCAAACAGCTTGGCACTTCTGAATGAAAGCGCCTGCGGACGGTACTTCCAAATTCCTCTCCGGTTCAGGAAAGAGAGGGGGCAAATACCCCAACTGCACCTCAAAAGGAAAGAGGCCAGTGGAAGGGTGTTATGTGCATATTCCGCCCAGGCGAGGTGCCGACTCCAAGAGGTGGGGTTGGCAGTGGCTAGGCACCGAAGAGTATTCTCTAATGTCTGTCTGTTAGTCTCCGGGTGGAACCCAGAGGATAAACTGACCGACGCCCCTAATTGGGTGCAAAAAAAGCGCCAAAACCGAGCGGGAAATTGAGGGACGCAATCTGACACCACGTCCTGGGGAAGGCCGTGCACTCCAAATAAATGGTCTACCATCAGCTTATCGATCTCCAGTGCTGAAGGTAGTTTAGGTAAGGCGATGAAATGTGTCGCCTTCAAAAACCTGTCCACAACCACTAGGATCACCGTGTTGCCTTCGGAAGCAGGCAACCCGGTAATAAAATCCAGTGCAATGTGGCTCCAAGGACGGCTAGGGATGGGTAGGGGGCGTAACAGGCCCGAGGGTGGATGTTGAGAACCCTTGTTGCGAGCGCAGACCGCACAGGCAGCAACAAATTCCCGCACGTCCTTCTCCATATTAGGCCACCAAAAATGTCTGGACAGGAAATCCCTGGTCATATGAGCGCCTGGATGAGCCACCAGCTGGGAAGAATTACCCCATTGCAGTACCTTAGATCTTAGATTACATGGCACAAAAAGAACCCCACCTGGACCCGGGTCACAACGCAGTGCTTTCTGAACTGCCACCTCAACCTCCCACATAACTGGGGCCAAGATCTGAGTAGTGGGAACAATGGACTCTGGAGTAGGGTCCCTGTCAGACCGGTCGTAAATGCGCGAGAGGGCGTCTGGTTTAACATTCTTGGAACCGGGGCGATACGTCAGGAGGAAATTAAAACCCGTGAAAAACAGCGCCCAACGGGCCTGCCGCAAATTACGTCTCTTAGCTTGTTGGACGTACTCAAAATGTTTGTGCTCGGCACCCTCCAACTAATGACGGCAATCTTCAAGAGCCAGCTTAACAGCCAACAGCTCCCAATCCCCTACATCATAATTTCTCTCGGCCGGTGTCAAAGCACGAGAGAAATACGTGCACGGATGCATTTTCCGGTGTAGGGGTGAATGTTGGGATACGATGGAACCTACCCCTAACTCTGAGGCATCCACTTCTACCACAAACGGGAGGGAGGGATTGGGAGTAATTAAAATGGGTTCAGAGCTAAATGGGTTCAGAGCCTTCTCTTAAGTTCATTAAAGGAAGCTTCGGCTTTAGGGTTCCATTGAAAACGTGAAACGGGCGTTTTCTTAGTTAAGGCGGTGATAGGTGCGGCTACTGCACTAAAATTGCGGTTAAACCAACAATAAAAATTTGCAAAGCCCAGAAAACGACTGTTTTGGGGTTTTATTTGTTTTCAGCAAAACAATTTATTGCCTATCATGAGATGTAAATTATATTATCTAATTCAACGTATAAATATTAAATATAAATATAAAAAAGGTTGTAAACGCAGATAGACCGGCTAGCTGTGCAACGAAGCTGTTGTTTTGATGTTGAGCCCCACGAATGTTGGATTCTGACAGCGCTACCGAGGACGAGGGAGATGATGATGTCGAGCCTGACATGTTTTGTTTCAGAATCTCTCAAGACAAGCTCATGGGTACCAACAAGCACCTGAAGGAGTATGGTGAGCTCCCCAGGCAAAATTTGAGCAGTGGACTTGTTGCAAGTGCACGGCTGTTCTCCTTTGAGGATTTTCTGAGAGTGGTGCAGTACCTGACTAATTTTGCGGATGCCCATGCCATGCCACTTCCCGGACGCATCCCCGGGTTTCAGAGAGCAGACATTCGGGTCCTTCCGACCATTGAGACAAATTCGTCAGTGTGGCGGAAATACAAGGCCCCCATGCTTGGTGATGGTGTATTTTCCTGAATCTTGACAGCAATGCAAATGGTAATCATGATTTATCACCTGTTTTTGATAGACAGACAGTGTTTAAAAAGGGAAACTACAGCTATCTGTCGATCTGACTAAGGTCTTTGTGCTGCTGCTAACAGCACATTCTGGAAGCTGTGATCTGATTTTACAGGTCCACTATCTGTGTGACCCTCTCCAGCCTGGGCCGAAGTACTTCCTGGTCCCCAGGAAGTGTGGCATCTTCGGTGTGAGCTGTGAAGGCATCCCCCAGCAGAGTGGTGTAGCCATGGTTAGACCTGGGTATGCCTAGGCCTATCCATATTGATCATAGGTCTACCCAATCAAATGGCAGAAAGTTACTGCACGCGGTAAAAAAAAAGGCTAGCCTATATGCGGCAAGGCTGTCGTCTGGGGATTCCAAAATTAGTTTGTGAGTTATCATTTAATAAATCCAGAGAACTCTGATTTTGATTACGACAAGCTGGTCAAATTAACCGAGGAGCTCATGAACAAACACGACAAGGAAAACGTCAAGCATCAAGAACAGCGATTTAAAGCAAATGTGGAATAGCATTCTGGACACGCAGATCGCAGAGCAGAATACAAGATTTCAAGAAGACACATATGGTCTGAAAGATTAGCTAACTTTTAGCCGAAAAGAACAGCTGAAGGCCCACTGCGAGCAGTATGGTATATCAATGCCTGATGCTGAATTCACCGTTTTCATTGAGCAGTTGAACCGCCAAATTTAATCGGGAACCTGTTCTGTTCTTCAATAATGGATGTAGCTTAATGGACAGTTCAAGATGTTTTCCCGAGTTTAAATTCACTATTAAGAGTCATTGCCTCACTCCCAATGACATCTTGCAGTGTGGAGAGACTGTTTTCTACCACAAACTCGTCTCCGGTCATCAATGAATAGTGCTCGGCTAAACAACTTGACTTGGCACCACCTCCGCAACAAGCCAGCAAAGGTAGAATTATAGCTAAGCTACATTTTTCATGCCCGCTGTGGCAGTGTTACTATAATGTGGTCGTTAAAAAGGTGCTGTCTTGTAAGTTATCAGGTTGTTAATATCACTTATCACTTGTAGAGGTGTCGTAAGTAAAAAAAATAAAATAAAAAATCTAGTTTTACAAAAATTGTTGGCCTTAAAGTTGTATAGCTGATGTGTTTCTGCCTGTGCCAGGGCTCGCTATATTGATTACATTACAGGCATTTAGCAGACGCTCTTATCCACAGCGACTTACACAACTTCTTATTACATCTTACTACATTTATCCACTCATACAGCAGGATATATACTGAAGCAATTCAGGTTAAGTACCTTGCTCAAGGGTACAACGGCAGTGTCCTACCTGGGAATCGAACCTGCAACCTTTCATTTACAAGTCACCCCAATTCCAAGTCATTTACCAGTTGTAAACCATTACACTACACTGCCGCCCCAGGTATGGGTTTGAAGGTATGGGGTTTTAAGTGTGCTGGTCTTGTTTTTCTCTCGACTTTGTCGTGTAGGCCTACATATCAGCCGTCCAATTTTAATTCAGTTATTTTCTCTTCATTTGAGATAATAAGCTGTGCCTGTCACCAGCGGACGCACGCTATAGGGAGGGGTGTTGTATTGTTGGTTTGGGTTTATGTTAAGCCTGTGTTCCCCTTGTTGTGTACTTAGTCTTGCTGTAGCTAAAATTGATTTTAAAACCGGAGAAAAATGTAGGCTATTGACGTAATTTGTTTGTCGCTGATGTTAGAAATACAGTAATGTCATAGGATAGCTCCAAGGAGCCCTGGAGCGGGGCATAGAGCATGAGGGAAAATGCGACATTATTTTGAAAAAACCTACCTAGTCGGCCTACTCACTTTTTCACCGGCCTACCCAAAAAAGTATTTCTGTCTACACCACTGCCCCAGCAGGTGTACTACCTCATCGACAGGGCCAACTGCGGCAGCAAGAGGTCCAACACTGTCATCTCCTACCTCTCAGAAAGTGTTTTGGGGTCATGTGACTGGTTTTTACAGCAGGGCACAAATTTGTTCGTAGATTGATTGGTGAATGAGGCCTAATGTTTATTGTCTGTTGTGTAATGTCTAATTTCTATTCTCAAAACAGTATAGGTACTGACTGGTTTGCTTTTTGCTTTTGTTTCTATAAGGGAATATTCTGAACCCAGGGTCTCAGGGTTTTCTCTCAGTCCTCAATCATTTGTGTTTAAATGCCTTCCTGGATTGTGCAATTTAACTTCCTTTGGATAATTTATTGGCAGGGGAAGAGACTTACCTTCTGGCAAATTGCTGAAGACATCCAGTTTTAACTGACAAGTGAACTAACACTCAGCTCGCTCTATAAAATTCAATGGAGTAGTAATCCTTTTCTTATTGATTCCCATTAATGCGTTACCATTAATGCAGTGTTTGTTGGTACCTTTGTTGGTTGGTAGTTGATGCTTGTCCTTCTTTTTTAAGTCTGAGCATGTTTCATGTTGTTGTTGCTGTTTATTTATTTCTTTACATTTGGATTAAAGCGCTTTCTATCTTCTATCCTCATAAATGTAAAATGCTTAAAAAAATTTTTTTTATCAGTTTCTCAGTCTAAAATTGACATGTTAAGCATGTTTGGCCATCTCTTGTGTACCTGTGGATTTGTCTCTCCAGGTGCTCTCTGCTCTCTGAGAGAGGCAATGGGCTGGGGAAGCTCATTGCTGCCTCCTTCAGGTAATCACTGTCAATGAGCTCTGCCCCCTTGAAGAACCGGGTGGGCACCTCCCCATGGCCGTGCAGTGCCACCTCAAAGCAAACACAAAAATATAGAAAAGAAAGAACATGAGAATGAGGGTGAAAATGCAAAAGCACAACTAAAAGAGCAAGCATAAGGCTATAGGCCATATAGTACCAGACTACAGTACAGTCAGCAGATACTAACAAAGAGTTACTCTAACCACAACACAATATAAAAATATTGTACATAGGGTACAGTTTGGTTGGGCAAAGAGGATTATCTACAGTCATGTGGCACAGACTGTACCTGATTGTTGAAAGTGATAAGTCCCACTCTAGTCTGTGGCTTTCTCTCACTCAGACTGCTTATACACTGTGCCACCGCCTGTTGTACATACTGGGGACATCAGGAATGACTCATCATCAACATATTCATCATTATCATTTTAAGCAATGATATTATCAGTATCACCATCATCATTTTCAACAATCACCTGTAATTAAAAATGACAGCAGCTATGTTTAAACCTAGGAGAAATTATACTTCATATATTTTAATAAATTAATATACAGACCCCAATTCCAAAAAAGTTGGAACAGTATGTAAAACGCACAAAAGCAGTGATTTGTAAATTCTCTTTTACATATATTTAATTGAAAACAATACAATGAAAAGATATTTAATGTTTTACCCTATCAACTTTATTGATTTTTGTAAATATACGCTAATTCTGAATTTGATGCCTGCGCAACACGTTTCCACAAACGTTGGGATGGGGCCAAAAAAAAGACTGGGAAGTTCAAAAAACACCTGTTTTGAACATTCCACAGGTAAACAGGTGATGCTATCATGACTGGGTATAAAAGGATATCAAATATGTAGAAACAAGCCTCAAACCATCACTCTGCTGCCAGATATAGAGTAGATATGGATCACGTTAAGGGTTGTTTCTCCTGACTCATTTTCCTATTGAACTGTGGAAATATAAGTCAGAAGAAACCCTTCAAGTTATCCATCCATATCTACTGCATATCTGGCAGCAGAGAGATGGTTTAAGGCTTGTTTGATATGTCAGACCCTTGATGACTTAGAGCCATTTAGCCAACCATGTGTCCCATACTGTTCCAGTGTAATTTACAGCTAAATCTTGTCCCACCCCCCAATTCCCATAGAGATCCATTCAAATGCAGAGAGGTTATAATATTGCTTGTGGAGTACCCGAAAATAAGATAGATTATTTTGATATTGTTGGGTCACAGACATCAGGAAGTCATGGCATGCAAAGGATATGTGACCAACTATTAAGAGAGATCACTCATGTTAAAGTGTCCAATATTTTTTGATGCCTGAAAATGAGGGGGGGGTGGGGGGGGCATCAAAAAGTACTATGTACAAAAGGTTCTATAATTTCTAAACGGTTCATCCGATATGGATGAAAATTCCATAAAATTAAAGCTGACAGTCTGCATTGCAACCTCATTGTCATTGTATCCTTTCAAATGCAAAGTGCTAGAGTACAGAACCAAAACAAAAAAATTGTCACTGTCCAATGAATTATGGTGCTCACTGTATGTAAAAGAGAATTTAGAAATAACTGCGTTTTGCTTTCATGCGCATTTTACATACTGTCCCAACTTTTTTGGAATTGGGGTTTGTATAATATATTTTATAGTTACTTTCATAAGAAAACTATACTATGTCAAAAACATGACAATGTAACGCCCCAGACTCAGAGACCCAAGCGCAGACCAGGATTAGGCAAAAAAAAAGATTGTTTTTCAGTCCAAGGTCAAAAAGCCAGGTAATCAGATTCCAGACGAGACAAAATCAAAATCCAAAAGAATAATCAAGAAACAGTCCAAAAGATCAAAACCAGGAAATCAGGTAGGCGACGGTACAAAGGGAGTAGGCAGAGGCGTAGTAAAAAAACAAAAGCAAAGGTCAAATAAACCAGAAAGGCAAGCAAAACAAAACCGGCAGGCAAGAACTCGGAATCAAACAGAAGGGTGTCTCGCAAATCACGAATAAACACAGGCTTCGAAAAGCGTGGGCACTGGGAATATCGATCAACGTTCTGACAAAGAACAAGTGAAACTGAAGGGTATATATAGGTAGGGAACACTCAACTCAAGGGAAATCAGGTGCGGATGGGAGGAGTAACAGGGACGACTCACAGGTGCAGACAATGATACAATGAGGGGAATAATGATAGAATAATGAGGGAACAAGGAAGACTCAGACTGGACTAAGCATGCAAACAAATAGACAAGACATGACCGTTAAGAGAGTCAGTGAATAGCGGAAGAAAGATATCAGTTAGTAAAGAGGAAGCGTAAAGTAGATAATTGAAAGATAGAATTGCAGGAAACGAGTGACAGCTAAAGCAAGGAAGTGTTAGTAATTAGTGGGCTAGTGACATAAATGCAAATACGTGAACATAAACTGGAATATGGAAAGTAAATGTAATAAGGAAAACAAACACGAGAGTAACTACACTAATAATAATAAATATGAGTACAGAATAATACACAAATACGATAATAATGAAAAATAATAAACAAGGAACAGAAATAACAAATACAAACAGACAAAAACTGCTCAGGTGTGTTATATTTGTGTTATATTTCTTCAAAGGTGTGTTATATTTGTTCAGGTTTTGTGGTGGAAGAAAATGAGAACAACAGCATTCCTCCCATTCTATCCCAGAGTGAACATAATAATAATAATCCTTCTACTCCTCTAAGCCTAGTGATCTGGATATGACATCACCTTAAGACGTGACTTATATTTTGTCTGCCCACCTTCAGTTACCTGTGACAGAGTGGAGAGAAAATTGAATACAACACGGACACAGAAGAAACAGTAAAATAGGCAAGATTTGGTAATATTATCACTCTAAAACCTAGTTAGTGTGTAGTATTGTTCAATTACTGTAGTGTACACCATAAGAAAGCGTGATTGAGTGGTGATCAGTAATGTGGTTGTGTGTCTAAAATCACCAAAAATTATTGCTGATGATGGAACTATCAAATGTTAGGTTAACAGACTAGTAGTGCAAATCTATCGTTGAATCTATAGTTGAACTTTCTAATTTGATCTCAAGTGTTCAGCATTATGTGGCACTAATACACAGATGCAAGACGCTGAGTGTAGCAAAGACACCTCGCATAGACGAACATCGACCAAACATACTTGTGAGGTTATACACATTGATCCTGAGATATCGATACAGAATATGAGGAGTGATTCAGCTGGCATTTTGGCAAGCTCATCAGGGTTTAAGAGGAAGAGACAGTCCTGACACCCCATTGGAGGACAGTGAAGTTGGGAGGCAGGAGAAGTCGCAGGATCCCATGACTGGCAGAAGTAACACTTTTCCACCTCAAGAGAAGACACAGAAGAGTGGAGGGTGAGTGAATGAAATTACTCTGTGCATCCAAATCTGCATCTACTAAATTGTGGTCTTGGGCCAGTGAAGGTAATTGGATGATTTCTCTATTTATGGTTCTAGAATATTTTCAAATATAATATTTTATTGGTTAAATGTGGTTATTGCTAATAGGAACAAAACCAGATATAAATATTAGAAACACATACAGTATACTTATTTACATAGTTTTCCTAAGCCAGACCACAAAAATTATTTTCCTTCGTGATTTTTGTGACATTTACTACGTGCTAAATGCTGTCTACCTCATTGTGTGTATTCTTCTAATAACAATTTTAATGAGTGCAAATTACCATGTTGTCATAACAGGAATCCAGTACTGATCCACATTGTGAGCAGGAGATGGGCACACCCTGCATTGTTTGCACTGCGATTCGACAAACATAAACATAATCAGCATCATATAGGATACCCATTATGTCAGTCTAACACAGATAACCTAAGTCTGAACTATTGATAAAGATGTACGAAGTACTATATGGAAGCATTGGGTGAACGTTTTACATTATACACATACACACATTATATATACAAAAATCACAATCATAATGTACGTACCATTTTCTTCAGTCACAAGAGACCCCAAACTAACAAGAATTACATTTGGGTTGCCTGGCAATGGCTGGTTATCCAGGGAAGCTGTATAATGCATTGACATCAATAAGCATCAGACTAATTAATAATTTAATCACAGGAACCAGCTGGCATCACAGGAACACATGCTCACCTAAACACTGGAGCGCTGACTTAAATGCTGTGACTGACACTTCTGTGAGGTGATATACGCACCTCCTGGAGCTCCTGAGTTGACTGAGTAAGTGAGTGATGCGCAGACTGACACTACAGCTGACATGGCCAGAAACATACTGGTACTATTCTCAAAGACTGTAAGTGATGTACAGACTGACAGAACAGCACATGCGATTACAGGAGACACACATGAGGCAGGAATGGCTTTTCTCACAAACAATAAAAACCATGAATAAATGTCTCAGTGACAAAGGAACATGCCCATGGATAGTTGTTATACTCACACACCCTTGCCTAAATTGGCGAACAACTAACTCCTCTCTCACCTGGATGGGTGAATGCTGGGGCGTGGGAGTCAACCGGGGGGGCAATAGGAGTGGAAGGTGTGGAGGACTTAGGCAACAGGACCAAGTAATCTGGGATCCTCTTCATAAAGGAAGGGCGAGGGGGGAGGGGTGGTACTAGAATCAGAGCAAAATATGACTTAATTTCTGGAATGAGTAGGCCAACACTCCGCAGAAAATTCCAACGTTAGAACATAAATTCCTCTTGTGGCAGGTAACACACTGACTTTTAATTCATCAATAAACTGACTAGTGTGGGCAGGTCTGTAGCACAAGAACAGATCCTAACATTAAACAAAACAAAAAATGGGACATGGGGAACTGCTTCTAACCATCTATGAATGTGCCTTTGCTATTTTGACTTAAACAAGAAATACAGTATATCACATCTGGCATCATAAAATTAAATGCCATAGTCAATGTGTTATGTTACTAGTGCTGAGCAAGTCACGTTCCATTTTGTTCCTAAAGGCCAGTTTATACTCCAGCGACAGAGTGTCGCTCGACTGAAATCGCATAACTTTCATAAACATTCTATTGTCGCGCTACATACACTGTGGTCGTTGTCGTTTGCAAAAAGTATAAACGCACTCCAGCGACATTCCAGCGACAGTTTACACTCAATGGCAGGACAATGGAGGAAGAAGCAGCTTTTATAGGCTAGCCTACATCTCATTATGTCTTCTGCTTTACCCATTTTTTGTTGGAGGCCGGAGTTTATAAATGTCCATTTCAAGGGCACCGTATATTGTTTTAAATATCATTCACTGCGTCTTTCATACACTTGTAGGATGTGGGTTTTGAACGAGGTAGCAAATAAAATGTTTGTAATTAAACCTCAACATTGATGCAACTCATATTAACCGTTCTTTAGTAGGAAAACACGGAGGGCATAGCCTACGTTCGGGATGTAAATAGCTAGCTACAAGACGGGACTCATTGGGGGAGCAGCCTACAATTATCTAGTTAGAGAATGAGGTTCAAGAATGTGGAGTAGCCTCTTTCACTCGCTATCAGAATGCCACGGATCAGATGGGCTGTCACTGAGTCGTTGCACAAAGTTTAATCTGGCAAATCTAAATTAGACTACGGTGAAAGCAAATAACTTTGCAATGCATTCGCAGGTGCCTACAATGCTACAAATGTGTAGTCAAGCTGCAAATGTGTCTTTGTAACCATTCACAATAGCATACAGACTAATAGGCTATTGGTAGGATAACTTGTAGCATTGGAAGCGAGCTGCTTCTTGTTTTGGATTGTAACATTTTCTCGACCTCTAGCAAAGCATCAATCGATGATATTACATCATTATTATTATTAGGCTATTAATAATAATAATAATAATAATAATATTAAATTGTGCTTTCATAATGATATTCACACGCTTGCTAGGTAGGTATAGCTATGGGTAGGTAAGCCGACCCTATGGCTGCACGCACAAAGTTTTCCAACAGAGAAATCTGTCCATTAACAGTTAGCCTATGTGCTAGCTAGTAAGTTGACAGCTCGACCGAAGCCTCCGCTGTCCGAGACAAACGTTACCATAACAACAGAGGCAGCGACAGGGTCAAAGTTGAATTTATTTTATGTCTCAGCGACATCTTGACATCCATGGCACGTCGTCGGTCGCAGCGACACTCTGTCGCTGGACTATAAACTGGCCTTTAGACTATTAGGGTCGTAAATATGGATGGCCTTCTGGGGCCAGATGCATCGAGACTCTTATACCAGAATTTGTCATGGTACAGGACCCCCGCGTAGTGATGTAATTCCTCCCATAAAGGAATGCATATTGAGACTTGAGACTGTTTGTATCCTGTGTGAATTCCACAGTGCCTTGTGACTTTGAATCGAGGCTACGATTCTTATCGTTCAACACGATTTTTATCGTCCTCCAACGGCGGCGATAAGCACTTATGAGCGATATCCGCGGATAGCCTTGCTATCTTGCACGAATATCGGCTCTTGGATACTGCAGCAGTAGGCACGTGTGCTACCGCATTTACTGCGTTCACTCTAGCGAAGCAAGTTACACGGTGAACAGGTTTGTATGCAGTAAAGTACAGGTTTGTATCTTTCTGCGATTTCATTGCAGTGAGATCTTCTACCAAACAATCGGCGAGCTACGGCTCCAATGATTGATTCTAAGTCTGTACTGGCTGCGCGAGCACACCAGTGAGGCTTCCCAATCGGTTAGCGATGGTGCTTCGCTATACTATCTGCCTCGACTTTCCCTACTAAAGACCACCGCCACGTGCTATCCTCTGCGGCTGCTCTTTATTTTTGCTAACGCATGAGATTCCGTTGATCGAACCTGGACGTGAAGGGTATACCCCAGTGAGATCCGTTACCACACAATCGATGAGCTACAGCTCCGGTGATTGATTCTAAGGGGCAGAGTGCGCGTGCTTCGCTGCACTATCTGCCTCGACTTCCCCTACTAAAGACCACTGCCACGTTCTATCGTCTGCGGCTGCTCTTTATTTTGCTAACATGAAATTCCAGTGATCGTACCTGGGGGTGGAAAGTGTACCCCAGTGAGATCTGCTACCATACAATCGGTGAGCTACGGCTCCGGTGATTGATTCTAAGTCGGTACTGGCTGCGGCTGCATGCCAGAGAGGCTTCCCAATCATTTAGTGTGGTGCTACATCGATTGGTTTATAAGACAGAAGTATCATCAGCGCCTTGTGGACATGCCTCCCTCAGGCAGAACGCCAGCAGCAGTAGAGGTTGCGCCCAAACGGAAGGGTACTCCCACCACCGAGGCCCCTGCACAAAAAAAAGGGCAAGGCTGGCAAGGGCGGCAACCTGTCCACGGAAGTTATGCAGCTACGCGTGGCAGCGCAACAGTTGACTGTGATGGTTTTGACGCCCTTGCTATAGCAGCGTCAAACAGCTACTTTAGGCAGAGTCGGTCAGAGACAGCAGACTAATCTGACAGAGGGTCGAGAGGAGGCTTGGATACTCAGCCTCTCTAGAAA
Source organism: Synaphobranchus kaupii (assembly GCA_029718625.1). NCBI lineage: Eukaryota > Metazoa > Chordata > Actinopteri > Anguilliformes > Synaphobranchidae > Synaphobranchus > Synaphobranchus kaupii. The sequence continues at coordinate 45,600,383 of CM056379.1, read as the reverse complement.
CCATTCTCCGTGCGGCGTTGGCACGCATGGGTTGCGATATCCCGCAGGCTAGCACTTCGGGGACGTCTAAGGTTTCACCGAAGGGCCCTTCAGGGGGCACGATTAACTATGCCAGCATCAAACGATTTTCTGGTGGAGCTAAATAAAGGCTGGCCGTGCCCTGGTATGTATCGGATAGCCAGAGATTGTAGGACATTTGCATCCATGTCAGACGCGGCGGTCCATCCCCTATGGAAAAAGAATATGCTGCAGTATATTGTAAATATATAAAAATTATCTTCACAATATATTTTAAATATACTGCAGTATATTACATTTCCATATGGGATGGGCTGGACCGAATGCTCTCTGTGGAACCTGCCATTCCATGCATTAGTAGTGCTCCCAGAAGAGGTGGTCCGGAAACACGCCTGTTGCCCTAGGCCACAATACAGAGCAACAGACAATCTACTCTGTAAGGTTTATAGAGAGGCTGCCAGAGCAGCGCAAATTGGTAATTCGCTGTCATGGCTAATGCACGCGCAGCTTGATGCAGAGGTTGATACCTCATTGAGCGATGTGTCACTGCAAGCGTTTGCGGTTATGACCCGTGAGTTAGGCCGAGTAATGTCCCTGCTCACGGTGACTTGGTGTCAATTGTGGTTGGCTCAGGCACCCCTACCGCCACAAAGAAAACAATCAGAGCCCGGCCAGTGGCTCCTGGCCGGGTTTTTCACTGAAGCAGCCAGACAGGCACTGGAACGGTCTGTAGAGGCATTAAGACACAGGGAGCGGCAGATGCCCCCCTCAACATTTTGGTGTGCGCTAGTCCCAACTAATGGTTAGTAGGTACGCACAACCTGCGTATGGCAGGTGAGCTTTTTGTTGTCCGTCCGCCCGTGCACTGGTATTAGACTCACAACATAACCCTGTAGGTCCGTCTGGTGGTCAGGCCGCAGACACCAGTTAGTGAATTGGAAGGCTCTCACAAGAAAATGGTACTGGATCTGAGAGACCTAAATATGGTTCTAAAACGATACACTTTCCGGATGCTCCGGACGTGTGAACGTTATACACGCCATACGAACAGAAGATTTGTGGCTGTGGATTTGAAAGATGCGTACTTCAACATCCCTATCGGGGTGGAGCATCATCGTTCCTATGATTGGCATTCCGAGGTCGGGCATACGAGTTCAATGCCCTCCCGTTCAGTTTGTCTCTAGCTCCACGTGTACTTACTGGCTGCATGAGTGTGGTTCTATTACTGCTCAGGCTGAGGGGGCTGAGAATCATACCATACCTAGACGATTGGCTGATATACGCACAGTTGTAAGGTATGACGCTTTTACACACTGCCGAGATGTTGGAGCATGTCGCCAAGTTGTACATCAACGTCAATTACGGCAAGAGCCAGCTGATTCCGATACAGTCAATCGAATACATCGGTCTGCTGCTCGATTCAAAAGGCAGCCATTACCTTGTCAGCTGGTTCCTGAAGGGTGCCCGGCGGCTGAGACCTGTGAGGTCACTGGTAGCTCCCTCCTGGGATCTCCCCTTAGTGCTGAGAGCACTCACAATTCAGCCCTATGAGCCTCCGAGACGATCAGCCTTAAATGGCTTTCTTTTAAAATGCCGTTTCTGCTAGCGATGGCATCAACAAGATGCGTTGGTGAGCTCTGCGCTCTCTCCATCAGCACAGAGTGTCTTAAGGTGGAGACCGGCCGACGCAGGACTCATGTTGTGGCCTAATCCATCGTTCCTGCCCAAAATTGTTTCGGCATTTCACATCAACCAGCCGAGCGAGCTCGCGGTGCTTCACCCCCCGCCAGGCGAGGACCTGCGGGATGTCATCCATATTGACGACCCCAATGGTCTAAGGAACGAAATAGAATGAACGGTTACGACTGTAACCATGTTCTATGAGTTCCGGATGACCATTAGGAATCATAGTCACTTCCAGTGACGCTCTCCCCTTTATGGGAGGAATTACGTCACTACGCGGGGGTCATGTACCATGACAAATTCTGGTATAAGAGTCTCGATGCATCTGGCCCCAGAAGGACATCCATATTGACGACACTAATGGTCATACGGAATTCATAGAACATGGTTACAGTCGTATTTTGAGTTCGGTTCGATTTTGGAAAATAATGCTGGTTTTTGATTTCAATTTAGATTTTTTTAAAAACATGAATGCATCTTGAAATAATGACAATTGAAATTATTTTTGAATAGCCTAATTTTAATTCAAAAGTTAAAGTCTAGACCTAACTCTTTTTAAAAAAAGACATTTTAAAATTGTAATCTCAAAATGAACGTGGTGTCAACATGAAATCTTCTAAAGATCCTCTGGAAAAGTGTGCTCTTCTTACAGTCTTAAAGGTTCCAATTACTGCATATTACAGCAAATCATTTGCTTAAATTATTATTATCACTTAAAGTAATGGACAAGGGATTCTATAAACTTCAAATAACCACAACATATCACAAAGGGATGTATCCACTACATACCCAACAAATATCTTTTCAAGAAAATGTCAATAGGTATATTAATATACATCTCAAAGTCAGCTAATAAACTCAGTCTTGAAAGGATTGTAGGGGTGTGGTCTAAATCCACGCCCTCAACCCGAGTGCCATCGACATCATCCAGCCGTACATGTTTAGTTCGGTGGTTTGAACCCAGTGAGGAATTAATGCAATCAATTCAAAGTAAAATACAGTGCGGCAGCTATCAGGAAATAAATATTACACGCAAGCTCGCAATCAAAGTAAGTTACCTTAAAATGCTAAGCAGAGTATTGCAACCGTTTCATCTAATGTTAGGCTATTTAAATCAAGCTAAATTGCAAGGCTAATGTTCCACCAAATGCACGTTCCACACACATCATTACACAATCGTACGTTTTATTAATTTTGGTTGCTAATTGAATGAAAATTACGTACTTCGGTGGATCATGGTTCTCGTAGTTTTTTTATACTGTAACCAGCCACAGAACAATATGACAAAACCATTTCCAAGGCATGATTTATTTGGCTAAATCTTAGCGAACTATTCTTTTCAATATATTATCTGATGAATAAAAATGACGTATGAGTGATGAGTTCCTTTCTATGATGATGAGCTGCGCAAGGAGCAAGCTAATGTTACTAGCTAGCACCACAGAGGAATGGATAAAAAGGTGGGGAAAGAGATTGGGAAAGGAATAAAATTGGTGTCGGGATAAGGAGAGCTGGAAAAAAATAAACACTTTAGCTAACTAACTATTCCAAATCTCAAATTCCAAATTCTTATAACGCGGACAACTATTCTCAAGGGCAAACAAAACAAGTGTTTGGCTCAAACTCAAAGAAGGGGGACAGGACAGTTTTATTTGCCTAAAACTATGGGAGGAGTTCAAATGTATATTCAAGTGGCCAACTCGAATCTTGCGTGATGTTTGCTGTGACGATGGTTCCGTTCGTTATGGTAAAGGTGTTCAAATGGTCAGCGGCAAAAAACATGGACACCAGCAGAAAGCTGATGCTTGTTTGGCTGGCCTCTGATCAGCATTTGCAGTTCCAAATGTTTTAAATAGCGTATGCAAAAACGATTGAAGATGAAAACAAACACAGAAGGTGAAAGACTACATACACCACAAAACGGGTCTCTCCATGTTTACAAATGCTCAGATGTTTACCTTTGACACATTTTTCGTCACCTCGGTCATCTCGGGGACCTCTCAAAGTGCCCGAGTTGAATGTCTGATTTCCGAGATCGTTGTCATTAACTCGTCACCTTCTCATCACCGGGCTGTCATGTTCAAATCCTTTTTTCTTCTCGTAAGTCGGAAATATTCAGACTTCCGAGGTCATTTGAATACACCAAAAGTATGTATTGGTTGAGCTCTCAAGTCCACATCAATTTGGACCCATTTTTGACTCCACCCTTTTTTCAGCATACAGGAGTAAATATAGATAGACTGAAATTTAATGAGATTGCAATGGAATTGATTCCTCATGCTTTATTGATGCATAATGTGGTCATAAGCTTTGTAAGGGGAAGTGTAAGGTTCGGAGAACCAAACGCGACCAATAAGGATTTCTACAAGCATATCAAGAAAGATACGCCACAAATGCGGAAGTAGCCACACCAGGACTGAGATAACACAGGATCGGGAGCAAAACTTCCCTAGCACAAAGCAAAACAAAAGCAAACTCCAAAAAAACTGAGGCGATCTCGATAAACAGCGAGAATAACAAACAAAAAAACCTCACGCACTAAATAATTAGGCGTAACAAGAGGTAGTGAAACAAAACAAAACTCGATAAAACGAGTGAAGGAAAAGAACAGAAAATAAAACCTGTTATCCAGAGCTCTAGTGCCGAAAGAGCTGAACACAAAAGATAACAGGTTCCAAGAATAGAGGATAAAGAGAAAGATTGGAAATGAGAAAACCAATCTAATCCTTAATACACTAACTGGACTTGCTGCGTTTCCTATTCATACGAACCACAAATGCAGTGACCAAATTTCCTATACCTTACCGACTTTGTTTTTCAACATAGCAAAGACAATATCGAAGTGTAGGACGGTGGAAGACCTGAGCTATTTATAATGAACAGGAAATCCGAAACAGGTGAAAAGGATAATTGCCGGGCGAGATTCAAACACTGGAATGGAGGCGGAAAAATTCCAATAGAGCGTCCCGGCGATGCCAAATAGAAAGATGACCGCAGACACAGCAGGGGCTGCAAATACCCATGACAAGCTTATTATGGATTTTCCTTGTCTATCACTTTAATATATAAATGAATTTATGGTGTGCATATTAGCTTTTTATTTGATGACTTTAGAATTTATTTACCTTTTCATACAGTATTTGCTCAGCAAATAGAGATTTTCGCTTTGGCAGGCAGCCAGCCATTGCATGTTACTTTAGTTTAGGCTAGCCTACTGTTTTTTGGTTTCCTCAGACCACACTAGCAAACTGGCTAGAAAGCTCACATGAGATAACAGCTAGCTAAACGTTGACAAAATCACTAGACTAATTTCGGGGCATTTCCGAACTTCCATGCGTTTCCAAACTTTTGCATTACTTGCGTGGCTGTAGGCGCAATGGATTTTGGTCATTGTAGTTAGTAACACTTATTTCAGCGTGACCTGTGTTGAGTAGCTACGTTTTGAAAACTACAACTTGAAAAAACTAGCACACCGAGTTCATAAAAAAACACTGTTTATCCACTGAATTAAGACAATTCAAATAATGGAACCGACGTTGATCAATTAGTTATTTAAACACAATTAAAAAACACATTTTGGTGAATCGCTCAGCACTATATGTTATTACTAAGAAAATGTCCAAATCAAATTACAAGTGAATTGTGAGTGAACAGAGTACAGTATTCCATTATTTTAATATTGATTAATATTGGATATCATGCATTTCCACTCAAGTCTGACATGTAGGTAATGTGCAATATAAGCACGCACCTGACTTCACAGGTAACTTGCTATTAGCTGCATGTCTCAGCTCCACCCCACTGCCTTTGGGGATATTATACAAATACTCTGGATCAAATGGATGCTCGCCAGTTTCAGGTTCTTCCTTGGGGAGGTCATAGATCATCCCCTGTCCTTGAGAGTTAGAATTGGGGTCTTTGCGAGGCTGTGAAGCAGGTGCTGGAGGACAATGGTTGTCCAGTTGGGCTCTCATTGTTGGAGGCATGAGAGCTGTATGAAGAAGGGGAGAGAAACTGTGTTTTAAACACTATCATTTTAGTCCCGCTTAATGTCAGTACTGATGCTGCGCAGTACACTCAGGTCCTTCAAAGAGTTTTGTTTACACTCACTGACTGAGTACTCTGGCTCTTACCTTTTCTGGCCGCTGCAGGTGATGACTGAAGTGCAAGGGGTATGTCTGGAACCTCTGGGATAGGGTTGCTAGTTTTAACCTTGAGGACTGAATTCTCATACACGGACAGGTTATTCGCTGTTCTCTTTGGGTCTTCACTTTCCCCCATTTGTCCTAAAATCCTCTTTTCTGGGGAAGCAGCTAGAGGGCTATTAGATTCCTTAGAAAAGGCAGGAGGCAGAGGAGGGGGTGTGCGGGGACGCACTATTTTGGAAGGAGGGAGGAGAGCTAAGGACAATGGGATTCCAGTGTTAAAAAGTTAACATTTTTAAAATATGTAATTAATTAATGATTAGTTATGTGCTTAGAGTCAACTACTGTATATTATATATATATATATATATATATATATATATATATATATATATATATATAGACGGGTGAGAAATTAAAGGAAACACAAACATAAAGTGCCACCACGAGCAGCCAGAACAGCTTCAATGCGCCTTGGCCTAGATTTTATAGTCTAGCATAGATTCTAGTCTCTGGAACTCTACTGGAGGGATGGAACATCATTCTTCCAAAAGATATTCCCTCATTTGGTGTTTTGATGATGGTGATGGAGAGCGCTGTCTAACACGTTGGTCCACAATTTCCTATAGGTGTTCAATTGGGTTGAGATCTGGTGACTGCGAAGGCCAGAGCAGATGATTCACATAATTTTCTCATCATTCAAACCGTTCAGTGACCCCTCGTGCCCTGGATGGGGGCATTGTCATCCTGGAAGAAACCACTCCCATCAGGATAGAAATGTTTCATCATAGGATAAAGGTGATCACTCAGAATAACTTTGTATTGATTTGCAGTAACCCTTCCCTCTAAGGGGACAAGTGGCTCCAAACCATGCCAGGAAAATGCCCCCCACAGCATAACAGAGCCACCAGACCCCCACATTGTAGGGTTTTTTCCTTTAATTTGTCACCCATCTGTATATATATATAGCAGTTAGTAGTTAATATAGAGAGAACAGAAGAGAGTAGGTTAGAGAATTTACTGTGTAGAAAGCAATTGAGAGATTTACTTAGAAACAAGATACATGTAATTATAGAAAAGTGACTTGTTTGAATTCATGAACAATAATTAAAAGGTACTGGTTTAGAAAATTCAAGCATAAGTGACTGTACACATAATCAATTTGAAATGTCTCACCTGAACGCTTAAATGCATTACAGTTTGGTTTCTGGGATGATTGCTGATTGGTCAGAGGAGGGACATAAACAAATCCACAGGCAAATTCCATTGGTTGAATGATATTGTCCTGTTCAATAAAATTAGAGTTTTGCTTATTTATGTGCTCAGATAAAACATATTTGCATACACACATGCACCTACACATTTACATGTAAACACACACACACACACGCATAGTACACACACAATGATATGATAATATTAACCTCAGGATATTTGTAATTTTACTCCTCGTCCTTAAATGCATAGGGTGCCACACAGAATGTGACACAATTCAAAGCAATCCTTGTGATTGAATTTACTGAAACTGCAGAGTGGTCTGTCATTTGTTTTTTCAGTGCCAAAATCAAATGTAATCAACCGTCCAGTCATAGTCAGGGGGCAGTCTGGGGATGTCGGGGCATGGGGATGAAACAGAGCAAATACTGTAAGTCAGTCGGCCTCGGTTTTGGTCACCAAACTATATAAAACTAGAACTAGAAAACTAGAAACCTCAAGGTGGGTGTGTCCTGAAGTCAGGTTTTTTAGTAGCACCAAAAAAGCTGAAGGGGGCGACATGTAATGGTGCATCGTCCTGTCTATGCCCATAGACTGCCAGCAAAATCCGAAGCGCTGTCAAGTCTCCTAAATTATAATTATAATAATAGATTTCATTTGAGATAATGAGGACCATGTATTATATCACAATCTCTGGAAATTATTTTTTTAAATTCCCGGGATTGACCAGCATTCATTGCCGCTCTGGTCTGAGTAGGATGCAAGACTACGGATGCCGGGAAGCACAGAAAACACAACGATTGGCTCCGGTCAACCAGAGGAGGAAAACTAAAGATAAGATACCTATCCTGCGAAGTATGATTACTTAGTTAGCTGGATAGCTAACTCTACAGAGTAAAACTTGGAACCGCTCTTTTTACTTCAGTCCATATAGATTTGGGATGCTTTTTACTCATTGCAGTTAGTGGTATCCTGCTAAGAAATCCTGTGAAGTTTGTAGTAACGTTATACCCCCTGCTGTGTCAGAAAGCGTCTTTAATGTTTTAAATTCATTTCAATAGGTAACGTTAGCTACAAGCTAGCTAGATAAGATAGCTAACATTAGCTAACTAACTGCAAATAATCATCGGTCAGAGAACTGATTTAATGTTACAGTTGAAGAGAGAATAATAATCTGTAGTAACGTTAGCTGACGCTTATAAGCACGGATGTGGAAATTCGTTCACATGCGCTGGGAGTGTCTCCAGACAGTAGCCTGCAAGGGTTACTGGACTCATTTTCCTATAGTACTCTATGGGGAAAAAAGTCAGGAGAAACAACCCTTAAAGTGATCCATCCACATCTACTCCATATCTGGCAACAGAGTGATGGTTTGGGGCTCGTTTGATAGCTCAGACCCTTGATAACTTACAGCCATTTAGCCAGCCATGTGTTCCATACTGTACCAATGTAATTTACAGCTGAATCTAGTCTCACCCCCCAATTTCCATAGAGATCCATTCAAATGCAGAGAGGTTATAGTATCGCTTGTAACAGTACCTGAAAATAAGATATCGACAGTTTTTTGATATTGATGGTCACAGACTTCAGGAAGTAACAGCATGTAAAGGATATGCGACCAAATATGAAATATGATACTTTAAAAATACGTTAAAGCAAAGGGTATGAATACTTATGTAAATGAGAAATTTTATTTTTTTATTTTTAATAAATTTGCAAAAATCTCAAAAAAACTTTTTTCACATTGTCATTATGGGGTGTTGTGTGTAGAATTTTGAGGGAAAAAATTAATTTAATCAATTTTGGAATAAGGCTGTAACAGAACAAAACGTGGAAAAAGTGAAGCGCTGTGAATACTTTCCGGATGCACTGTATATCAAGCCTAATGCGCAAATTGTCATTTACACCTAATGCGTGAATTGTCATTCAATGGAAAACCCGAGCACTGCAATAGACGGACTTTTGAGTTCTGAAAATGCGCTTCAGACGTCATTACAATACAGCTCTGTTTATCTAGGAATACAGCCTGTAAGTAAATAGAATGGTTTGTGACTGAAAAAAGTTCAAAGCCTTGTCCAGTGAATATTGCTTTTATTGTTTTTCAAATAGCCTAGGCTACAGCGGATTCGCTGTGCATACATAAGGTTTTTTCGATAGCCTATGGTTAAAAAATGAAGATAAATGTCATCATGTTAATTGAATTGTAACCTTAGCTATTCTTCGTCCTTCATATTTTTTTAATTACAGTGACAAGGTTTCCCTACCCTCAGCTTATTAAAACCCCGGTGATTTCACCTGTCATTCCATAACTGAACAAAAGATTTTAAAGAGAACTAAGCGGCTAATTAGAAACGAAATTTGCAGCACGTTACAAAATTTATTTACAATTAATTTTAATGCCATTATCTGCATGTGCGCTTTACAGGAGCAGGTCTATTTCCTCTGCTGTAAATCGCACTTTTCACGGTCTTCCTGGGAAAGTGGATCGTTTTAAAGCATTACGCTACCAGTAAAATAGGTTGGTCGCATTTCCATAAGCAGGACATTATAAAATAAGGGAAAATATGCTAAACCTATGGGTTGCCAACCTGACAGATTTATTATATTTAGTGTCATCATTAAGGCAAAATAACGATATTTATGTTATTAATCAAAATTAGAATGCAGGTAGTCTAATGAACTTCGGATGAAGCTTGAACATGAGTTCATTGCATAATCAAACAAAATTAGTTAAACAAGCAGGCTAATTTGGCGTTTTCTAAGGTGAGACGGAAGCAATTGGTCGCTTATTCTCAGCTGTTGCAGGTGCTTTTAACGAAATTTAACCGCATATATTTTGTAAACAGCACTGTCAGGAATTACCGGGAACTCATAATGGTTAGCCCGAATAATACTGATCATAGGCAACTATTGATCCATATAGCCTATTCCTTGATCGCACTAAACATGCATGAGCATGTCTGTTTCGCTATCATAAGCAATCCGCCAAGGTGGAAAAACAGGCTTTTAAAGGGAATGGGATATAACATTTTGATTGGTTTATTGCATGTCACGCCCAATACACACCTATAATTAATGAAGAGACTAGGTTCAGCCCAGTTGCACCTTGCGCTGTGCTTAGCGCCCAAAAAACACGCCGTTAAAATAGCAAAAGTGGACTTGGACACGCCCTAAATGGACTTAGCGCCATGTGCTTAGACCAAGTGCCAAGATAGGGCCCATTATGTCCAAAATTCCAAACTAACCCTTTAATGTTAAAGATTATTATTGTGTATATCAAAACGTGTCATAATGGTTAGTCCAAATAATATTGATCATACTATTGATCCATATAGCCTATTCCTTGCTCTACTACACACCCAAGGCATGTCTGTTTCGCCATCATATAAGCAATCCGCCAAGGTGCAAAAGCAGGCTTTTAAAGGAAATGGGATATGACATTTTGATTGGTTTATTGCATCGTACGCCCAAGACACACCTATAATTAATGAAGAGGCTAGGTTCAGCCCATTAGCACCTTGCGCCTTACTTAGCACTCAAATAACGCGCCGTCTAACTAGCAAAAGTAGACTTGGACACGCTCTAAATGCACTTACGCCTAGCGTTTTAGACAGTACGCCAAGATAGAGCCATCTATCCAAGATCGTCTTCTAAATATGCGTGTGTGTGTACAGACACAGAACATGAGGGACTCCAGCTAATAACGTCGGTTGTCGAGCCCGAAAATGCAAGTGTGAACGGGGCCTTAGGGACGCTATCATGCAGTTTTAGGAAATCAGCTGGTAGGTTGTTCCAAGCATCTTGGAGAACCTTCCACAGTTCTTCTGCAGACTTTGGCTGTCTTTCGCTTGCTTCTGTCTGCCCGGGTAATCCCAGACAGATGATGTTGAGATCAGGGCTTTGTCGTTTTAATGGGAATATTTACTCGTTATAATGAGATCGCTCATCAACAGAACAAGCCACGTTGCTGAAAATAACAGTTTCTTAATCAGAGGACCTCAGACAGCGCCGCACAACACTTCCTTTGATCTTCCCTTGTTCTTTAATATTATAGCAAATCTCATCAATAAATTTGAAAATACAATGGTGACACACTCCAGAAAAACGGCTATGATATAGTGCCTTCCAATATCAGTGTACAACATTTTATTCATCCATTAGGCCTATTTATTTTTAAATAATATTTATGACAATTATTCTTCATTCTATGGCTCGGACTGCTCAAAACAACACATTTAGGGACCGTCTGAAAAGTTTGTTGTTGGTTCTCAAATTAAAATATCAATAGCTTTTTAAACAATGGGTGTGTCCCAATACTCGAAAAATGCACCCTCCTTTCCTCCACTACCACCTCCTGTGCCCCGGAAACCGATCATTGTGTCCTCCCTCCCTACACTGTCCCAATATTGGAAAAGACGAGTGAAGCGGCTTCAAACTCGGGTTCTCCTCCCCTCCAGTGAAGCATACATCGATGTATCCTACTATGGAAGTTTGCACATTTTTGGGGGACATCGTGTTCACGCCCACAGAGATTGAAAGATGGCAACAGTGATGATGCGTAGCTATGCCTTAGCCTATATGAATTTCCCCAAGATAATGATGCCCCAATGCAAGATATTTAGCCTAAATTGTGTGTGCTTCAGTAGGTTATTATGACACATAGGACATAGCATCCTACAACGGGTATCAAAATGCCAGTTCGTTTTTGTGAGTCATATCCTACATACAAATTCGGCAATTTAAGTCGGGGAAAGTGCTTTATTTATTTGCACATTAATGTTGCTCAAACAAACATGACTATATATCAATTGCTAAGCATGACAGTTACCATTTCAGTATGTGAATAGGCATTAATTCATTTATTCAACCAATCGTTTCAAAAGGATGTTTTTAAATTTGATTTCAGATGTTACAGTGGAAAATAATAGTTTTTCGGTGAACACTTACTATTAACATTGGGAATAATATCCGATAATATGACAATTCGTTCCACTAATCTACGGAAATGTTTCCGAATTGGCCTATGTGAGATGCAAGGAACTGGCAATAGAATGTAGGCTGTCACAGTATAGCTACAGTAGCCTATATGAGGTGAATTAGTGCTCGGTATGTTCAGACATCAGGCACATCAGGAAACTGGAATTACAGTAAATTGTTACATTTGCATATACTATGTGATTTTTGATCTAATGTTACTGATTACATATTAAGTAGTGTTTTTACGCAAACTACAATGTCAGGTAGGCTGCATGTACTTGTAGCCTACTTGAAACTTACAAGATATTTTGCAGCGTTAAATGGGCTGACCGTACATAAGATGATTGGCGCTGGCGCTCATTGTGGTCTCGGCGTCAGTCAAAGTTATGATAGGACAACTTCATCAATAGTCGACGAAGCGCATTAGCTGTCCCAAATATCTTCACTGCTGCTCGTTCTCTCCTTTCCTCCACTCCCCTCCTCCCTGCTATTCCTCCAAATATTTCCGGGTAGGAGAGGAGTGGTAGTGGGGGAGTGGAGGAAAGGAGGTGGGGAGTGAAGAATATTGGGACACACCCAATGTGTTTTAGGATAAATCCAAGGCGCACAAGCCTTGGATTCCCCCTGTATTGTTTGGTTGATTTTTGACAAATATTGCGATTATTAATAATAATAAGGTCTTATCTCATTATAACAACATAATATTTTTAAGCGGTGCAGCCGCTTCTATACGTGACATGTGTGTCCGTCCGTCCATTCGTAGCATGAGATTTAAACCAATCAGGAGTCGCCTAGGCGACACATGCCCGGGAATACAATAGTAGCTTGAGAAAAGCATGCCCAGCTTCAGACAGCTCTATCTCAAAAAATATACCTGTCACAGCTTAGATATTCACACCGTAGGAATCCTGGGAACCAGATGCACATCTGTATATAATATGTCTTGTGTAGCTTAAAAACTGTAGTCGTGGTCACAAGTTAGAAAATGGGTTTGAAATTGAAATTACCAGCTGCCGCTAGAGTGGAGTTTTGAACATTCCACCATTTGTGTGAATGGGGAGCATGGTTTTCAAACAACACTGAATATTTTACAAACTAAAAATGTCACAGCTTAGATATTTACACCGTAGGAATCCTGGGAACCACATGAACATTTTGATACATATTATGTCCGTGTACCTTAAAAACTGTAGTCGTCGTCACAAGTTAGAAAATGGGTTCAAAATTTAAATTACCAACTGCCGCTAGAGTGGAGTTTTGAACATTCCACCTGTTAGCAAGGTGAGTCGCCGTAGCAACCCCCCGAAGCAAAATCAATACAAAATCTACCACCAGTGTTCTGCTGGACCCAGTGGAATGGCCCAACAATCCATGCACCCTCTTGTTGAGTTTGGAATTCCATTGTTATTGTTCAAGTAACTGTAATCTTTCCTGTTTGTTATCAGAGTACTAACTGACATATTTCCTGTTTCTTCTGAAATACCAATTGCTGTCCTTTTATCTCTATCTCTCTTTTACATTTGTTAAATGCAATGTCTGTAAGTATACTAATTAATAAGAAGCATAATGTAAAAATATCACCAAACCAGAGGCCATTGTTTTTGTACATGTAAACAACACACACATTTTCTATTGCATTTTTTAAATATGATTGCTCTAAACCTGCACCGCTTACTTCACCACCTGGGTGTGATTTTTATTTTTAGAGTGGCAGCAATATGCTGCTGTAAATTACACTGTGTATGTTTGCGTTGGTCAGCTCTTCAATGTAAAACAGCGATTTTTGAACCTCGATATCTCCGCCATTTCATAGGTGGACTACAAACTGGGCTCGCCAAATACCAAATACTGATTCTGGTATAGCTACATTATGGAATTAGTATGTTGTAGACAGCCCCTTTTATTAGCATTAAAATTAAGACTTTTTTGCGCCAATATAACTAAATTTAAATCCAATGGAAATAAAAAAATAAAAAAGCCTTATAGGCCTACAGCATGAATCTCAAGTAATTGATTCACTTGCAAGATAGCTTCAGCTACCCACACACACTAAACCGAGGACAATGGACTTCTTTGCACTGTTTCGGCCCCACCCCGCCCAGCCCCACTGACTATGATTGGACAGTTGATTGCATTTATCGAAGTGCTCCGCCTTGTCAATGACAAAATTAAATGCAATCATAGACCACTCTGCAGGTCAAATAAATACAATCACGAGTATTGCTTTGAATTTTGTCACGTCCCGTGCAGCATGCAGTGGATATGTATTACATTTCACAATGTGTTACTAAAGCGATTGCATTTAATTAAGTCACTAAAAATCTTCCATAGAAAAATGCCCTTATGGTGTAGGTGGTGAGGCAGCCATCTCTAGAGTTTACAATCAAATTGATCAATGTAAGTGACCACAAAAGGTAACGTGATCACCGTTGTCCACCATAGCAGCAGCAAACGTTGCTGCGCTATCCTTTTCAAGATAATGCCTTGGAAATGCCTTCCGGTTATACTGAAAATTACTCTCACATGCACATGTGAAACACTTGCAAATTCAATATATGCACATGTAAAACACTTGCATAGATGTATACTTTTATTTACATATGCTTGTGCGAGTGTCTTATACATGTTGTGATGCAGGGCTGGGGGTGACCGCTGGATCACATGGTGAACAGACAGAAACAACACAAAAAGGCCTTGCTGCCTTTTAATTGGGTTATAACTGAAAACAACAGAAACCTTTCAAAACAAGAGAAGGTCAATCTGACAACCAAAGCTCCAGGGAAGAGGACATGCAAAAAGAACAAAAGCCACACAAAAAAACTCCCTACAAAATAGGGAAATGCACCACCATGCAGCAAAACCTCCATCAAAAACCAGTCCCAAAACAGTCCCCCTTAGACCCAATTACCAGATCCTTTCATCAAGGCGACTGATTGGCTAATAGGCAGCAGCTGAATTCATTACAATCAATTACACCTGCTGCCATATATGTGAGCACGGCCGGTGCTGCGCCGTGGTGGACAGTACCACAACTCCCTTTCTGGCACCACAATGTATCTACAAGTGGTTCACCAATGTATATGCAAGTATTTCACATAAGCAAGTACAAATTTTTTTACTTGTGTATGTGTGAGTGTCTCACATATGCATGTACGAATGTTTGACTTGTGTATGTGAAGCAGTGCTTCACCAAAAAAAAGGGTGAAAAAAAAAGAACATGCATATCACACACACAACATAGGCTTTCTTTAATATTGAATCATCACCGACTTTCGACTTTCCCTTGTGAAGCTAAAAAAAAGTGCTTAGATTCAAAAATATGCTTCTTATAGTTCTCTGCTTGTATCGTGAAAAACAGCGCCACCCTTTGATTTTTAAAAGGAACTTCAGTGAGGCAGTGTCTGACTGCTTCACTTGACCATTGGAAATCAATGGGGGACTTTATAAGACATGATTGGATAATTGTGGATTATGACGCGTTTTTGAGCCCACCCGTGAAGCAGTGCCTCACTAAAGTATTCAATAGAGTTCCAATCTTGCGTGTTCTTGTGCGCATTCTTGTCCTGATGATTGACATAATGTCTAACCATTCAGAACAAGAGTTCAGCTATCCAGCAATATAATCATCTTCACCGCCAATTTCAAATCGACCATTAATGTGTTACTGTATTAGAGAGAGCTAGAAAGGGAGCGAGAAAGAAATTTATAAAATTTTTATGGTTGTGGCGTTGTCAGTGGTGATTTGTATTGTAGTGTTAATAACTAGCTAATTGCTAACGTTAGTGAGTTAACTAACGTTGCCTAACGTTAGCCTAAACTAGCTCACTTTTTGTAACGTTAGCGTTTGCCATTTCATTAGGCTGCATTTGAAAGAAAATGGAACCTGTGAATGTAAATATCCTGGATCGGATTCTGCGGGATTAACGTAATGTTATTTTCAAGATTGTGAAGAAAGATTGCAAGTGAAGGCGGCTGGGAGACAGAAGCCTCCTATCAATCTTATCCAGTGAGTGGGCTTGGTAAGTCAGAGCTTTAACGTTAATTGCTCGTAGTATCCTACGTCGAGGTGGATTAGTTACAGGCAGCTTGCTAACGGAATAGCATGTATTGCTGGCCATGTGTGTTGTTTAAAGGAAAGCCTATTATTTTTTATCCAAGTGTTTTGCTACAGGAGATGTTCAATGTTTGCGAGAGATGGCTTTCATTATTTAGGCTACGTAATTCAGGCCTGTTAAAATTAATATAAAATCGAAGGAGCATAACAGTAGTGTAACCGTGCAAATTGAGTCTGAGAATGATCATTTTATTGATGAAGGTGCACGCATAACAAAATAACGTTAGTGCGGAAAATCGTGACATTCCTGAAGCCGCCTTTCCACTGAATACGACATACGTATAAGAACGTACCAGAAATCATTCATTTTCTATGGCCAGTCATGTATCGGATGCAAGGAGCTCCGGTGGACTCACAGAACTATATACGAACTAGAAAGGCCACTGCCTTCTCAAAACGGCATCGTTTCCACGGCCCAAAGTTTTTTCTCTGATTGGCCAACGTGACGTGAAGGTGGTCAATTTGTCCCTTTTGCAGAGAGTAATGGCTGCCGCTGCAAATTTAGAACCACGACCAGAGCCACCGCGAAGTGGGTTTTATGAGAACAATCGATGTTATGTGAAAATCAAAACAATAAATACATTGATAAATTATGGAATACGTCTATGCTATGATTACATTCACATACTTAAATAATGATTGTTGCACCTGTTTGTTTATTTACCGTCTGTGGTATTGCTGTCGGTGATCCCAACCGCTTTTTCAAGCTTTCCGTGAACCAGCGGTCCTTGCCCGGCTAATAATTGCGTGAAGTGTTGCCTGAATGATGTCAAAGGCTAACGCAGAGACTTGTTAAAATCGCCTCACAGCTACGTTACTGCAAATTCATATAAATGAGCCGCGAATAGTTAACGTTATGACAAATGTTTAATATCTATATCAGGATGATTAACTAACTAGTCTTTCATAAATAAGTATAATGTAAGAGCCAGCCTTCAAGCTCTAACAGAATAAAACGTTTGATGCTTAATCATTTGATACTTTGATGATTCAATTAGATGATCAATTGGGATTTTAACTGATGCTATATTGAACATAAATTTTAAGCCCCAGGTCAATAGGATTCGTATTTTTTTAGTTATTGGTACTAATAGTTTAGAACTACAATTCCCCAAAACCCGAGAGCTCTACATAATGGATGGCCTGTAAAAGGATGGCGCCGTCTGTAGTCCGTTCTGAGAAATGCTAGCACTGAAAATGCATGGGTTTAAATTTCGTTCTGTGTAGCACGATAAAAGTCGGACAATCGAAAGCAGTGTTAAGCCATTTTTTCTGACGTTACAGTTTATGGTTAAGCCTAACTGCATTGGACATAACGTTATTAATGCTAACCTTCCAATATCCAGTAGGCTATCAGATCGGCTGACCAGACGTCCTGGCTTTACCCGAAAATAATCGTTCGGACAGACGGGCACTTGTGCTCCGTTTATGCGTCTTAAAGTGCAGTAGCTATAACATTATCTGGCTTTGATGCTCAACTTCAGTTCCTTAATGCGTTTGATTTCTTTTGAGCGATAAGAGAGTGCTGCACACATCGACATAGCTACAGAGCAACATAAAATGGTAAACGCCACAATAACTTTCCACGTTGGCCTAAAGCTACAATGACATATCCTACAATACATGGGAGCACTCGCTCTTCTTCGCAAACATTTATCGCATAATGCAGTACTGTGTCATGCTGCTAGACAAAATATAAGCTATTTCTGCACGCCATGGATTGAAGGTGAAACATATAAACGGCTAATGTTTGACCAACCTTCATATTAAAACATTTCTTTCCAGTCCAGCGCCCACCACAGACCCACTGAACAATCGATGTGAAAACCAAAACAATAAATACATAGATCCATTAACGTTATGTGTATGATTGCATTCACATAAATAATGATTATTGCGTTCACTTGTTTATTTTGCTTAATCCGCCGTCCGTGGAATAGGCAAGCTACACTAGTGGCAGATCCCAAGTCCCGAGTCCCGCTGTCAAGCTTTCCGTGAACCAGCCTTGCGCGGCTAGCTAACGTGACGTGTAGCCTAAATTATGAGACATCGTGATGTAAATGGCCACTGTGAAAATATTACGTTAGCCTTGCAAGTATAGGAATGTCCATGTTGGTCTGATATAATGAACTATGGTGAACTGTTGTGTCTACGTTATAGATTAATGTTGAAGGCTTCGTAGGCTAACTTTACCTTGTTGAAATCGCCTGACAGCCTTACCACAAATGCAAATTCAGATAAATGAGCCGCGAATAGTTACTAAAATGTTTAATAGCCATCTCGTTAACTAGCATTATTAACAAACATTGATTAACGTCACCGTTATGTAGTTCGTAGCTGTACGTGAACAAAACAGGCTTAGCCAACAAGCTAGCCTATATGATAGGCCGTCATATGCATCGTCGAGAGGGGTGTAAATTTAGGTTGACAGACATGTCAATTTAATTCAATTTATCCCTAATTTAGCCAATTTTACCCGGATATAGCCTGGCTACATCCTAGGACTAACGTTACGATGGTCGTTTTTCATTAAGGGTCAGCAGGGCAATGTTACTAAAGCTGGAGGATTGCTTCTGTTGAGTTAGCAGCGGGTGGGTCTGCGAACGGAGCCCTCAGCCCAGTGCACCAGCGAACGCTACTCTGGCCAACTCGTCCGCAACACGAGACGGCATTTCATCAACTTTTCAACATGTTCACTGGGGTAGGTTACTAGTAATGTAACGCATCTTGAGATGTGAAGTCTGTCCTTAGAAATATTACACATTTGAAAACCATTTCATTATTATGCATGATTGGTAAAATGGCTGTAAGTCATCAAATGTCTGAGGTATCAAACAAGCCTAACACCATCACTCTGCTGCCAGATATGCATCAGATATCTAAGTGATGGATCACTTAAAGGGTTGTTTCTCCTGGCAAATTTTCCTATTGAACTCTATGGAAAAATTAGTCAGGAGAAGAAACCCTTCAAGTTATCCATCCATATCTACTGTATTTCTGGGAGCAGAGTGATGATTTAAGTCTTGTTTGATACGCCAGACCCTTGATGAGTTAGAGCCATTTAGCCAACCATATGTTTCCATACTGTTCCAGTGTAATTTACAGCTAAATCTAGTCCCACCCCCCAAGTCCCATAGAGATCCATTCAAATGCAGAGATGTTATAGTATCGCTTGTAAGAGTACCAGAAAATAAGATATCAAGAGTCTTTTGATGTTGTTGGGTCACAGACATCAGGAAATCATGGCATGCAAAGGATATGCTACCAAATATAAAAAATATAAAGGCACAGTCAATTTAGTGTATGTAAACTTCTGACCCACTGGAATTGTGATATAGTGAATTAAAAGTGAAATAATCTGTCTGTAAATAATTGTTGGAAAAATTACTTGTGTCATGCACAAAGTAGATGTCCAAACTGACTTGCCAACACTAGTTTGCTAACATGAAGTCTGTGGAGTGGTTAAAAATTAGTTTTAATGACTTCAACCTAAGTGTATGTAAACTTCCAACTTCAACTGTAACTACTTGTCCTTGTATTCTATCTGGTGTTACTCATTTGAGAGAAGGCAGCTCAATTTAAATGGTACAGCCATAGTGATGAGTTGTCAAGCAATATAAACCTGTTTTAAATGGCCATCAGCTCTTTTCTGCCTACAGCTGGTCGATTGACGTGGTCAGTGTTAAACAACCCAAAAATGGCCTTGCTCAACAGGTAAAGCAGGGGTTCGATTTTCACAGGTAGAAAAAAAATTGTGGGTTTGCTTCACCAAGAATTCTGGTCAGCAGCCGCCACTGATGTATGTGTGTTTTTTTACATGTGTATATGCAAGCAAAGTTTGAAATAAGGCCTAGACAGCCTCTCATATGCCAGTGCCAAACTGTAAGCAGAATAGGGTGCACTTTTTGCACATGGAGAAATGTATGAAAAGCTCTATAAATAACATATTATTAATATTGTCATACTGTGTCTAGCTAATTATAATTATAACACATTTCCCAGATGCCCTGATTGGTTGCTCACACATTCAGGCCAAAGCAAGAGTACACCAAATACTGATCAATAGATGGCCTACGTTCTTTTCGAGTTGAAGACCTGGAAAAAAAAAATTCTGAGCTACTCCGTGATGCTACCAACCATTTGGTTGTTTGCCTTTGCCAGAACAATAGTTTATTATCAGTTTGTTTGGTGAAAAGGATATAGTGGAAATAAATGTTGTGCTTATAAGTCACAAGACATAGCTCATAGTTGGCTTCCCACAGATCCGCAGCAGTCAAATGAAAATGTTTTCCTTGTAAAGTAGTACATTTGATGGTACACGGTTTGGTTAATTTTCAGCTAGTGTGTGCTTGCGTGCGCATGCGTGTGTGTGTGTGTGTGTGTGACATACAGTCAAGCCGGAAAGTCTCCCCACCCTTTCACCTTCTCCACGTTTTATTACGTTACAGACTTATACTGCAATAGATTGAGTTCATTTTTTTGCCTCAAACATCTACACACAACACCCCATAATGACAATGTGAAAAAGGTTTTTTTGAGATTTTAGCAAATTTATTAAAAATAAAAAAATAAAATTTCTCATTTACATAAGTATTCATACCCTTTGCTTTAACGTATTTTTAAAGTATCATATTTCATATTTGGTCGCATATCCTTTACATGCTGTTACTTCCTGAAGTCTGTGACCATCAACAAAAAAAAAACTGTCGATATCTTATTTTCAGGTACTGTTACAAGCGATACTATAACCTCTCTGCATTTGAATGGATCTCTATGGAAATTGGGGGGTGAGACTAGATTCAGCTGTAAATTACACTGGTACAGTATGGAACACATGGCTGGCTAAATGGCTGTAAGTTATCAAGGGTCTGAGCTATCAAACGAGCCCCAAACCATCACTCTGTTGCCAGATATGGAGTAGATGTGGATGGATCACTTTAAGGGTTGTTTCTCCTGACTTTTTTCCCCATAGAGTTCTATAGGAAAATGAGTCCGGAGAAATAACCCTTGCAGTGATCCATCCACATCTACTCCAGATCTGGCAACAGAGTGATGGTTTGGGGCTCGTTTGATAGCTCAGACCCTTGATAACTTACAGCCATTTAGCCAGCCATGTGTTCCATACTGTACCAGTGTAATTTACAGCTGAATCTAGTCTCACCCCCCAATTTCCATAGAGATCCATTCAAATGCAGAGAGGTTATAGTATCGCTTGTAACAGTACCTGAAAATAAGATATTGACAGTTTTTTTTATGTTGATGGTCACAGACTTCAGGAAGTAACAGCATGTAAAGGATATGCGACCAAATATGAAATATGATACTTTAAAAATATGTTAAAGCAAAGGGTATGAATACTTATGTAAATGAGAAATTTTAGTTTTTTATTTTTAATAAATTTGCAAAAATCTCAAAAAAACTTTTTTCACATTGTCATTATGGGGTGTTGTGTGTAGAATTTTGAGGGAAAAAAGGAATTTAATCAATTCTGGAATATGTCTGTAACGTAATAAAACGTGGAGAAGGTGAAAGGGGTGGGGAGACTTTCCGGCTTGACTGTATGTGTGTGCTAACATCACACTTACAAACTGCTTATCAAAGAGGTGGTACACAAGAGGGTGTGTCAAAGT
The DNA here is from genome assembly GCA_029718625.1 of Synaphobranchus kaupii. NCBI lineage: Eukaryota > Metazoa > Chordata > Actinopteri > Anguilliformes > Synaphobranchidae > Synaphobranchus > Synaphobranchus kaupii. The sequence continues at coordinate 45,578,601 of CM056379.1, read as the reverse complement.
TAAATCACAGTTGAATCACACTAGCAAGAACCAAGGGACAGACATACATTAGGTCTAACCCAAAGTGCAAAATACTAAGACATAAACTAGTATTAGCCTCCTTTTTTCATTTTGATCTTCAACAACTTCCACTGCATTACCTTAATATTTTTGCATTTTACGACGCTCAGTATTGATTTACAGCATTCACAGGGAGAAAATGTATGCTACTGTTCTTTGTTTCTGTTTATGCGCCACAACCGGTTAAACCAGTCATTCTGGTTCTTCCCATGCAGGTGTAGCATACATTATATGCAAATAGCAGAAGGACAGTGGGTGGGAAAAGGAGAGTATGAAGTCCACACATTGTATAGCACAGCATAATGGCACTTGTGGTACTTCAAAAAGGCCCACAGAACACCACCCCACATGATTACAGACGCAGATATATTCAGTACAACTCAATACACACATTAATACACAAACATTCTGGAAAGAAACAATGAATCAAATCAGAGAGCTCACCCAAGAGACAGACAGAAATGTATGTAGAAAGGGACACATTGGCACTTACCAGTAACTGCTTCCTGTTTGAAGAAGCAGTTTCTGAGCATGTCACAGCTGCAGTTAGAAGCAAGTGTGTGGGATAGGAGGAGTAAAGTGACAGAAAAAAAGGAGGGGAGAAGGAGGACTATCAAGCATTGCAGAAATGAAAAAAGAGCGAGAAACCTTTTACGTGAATCTCCATTTTGGCATCTTGTAAATAACCCTGATAACTCATGATTACCTGGGCACCTACTCCCTTAACAGGAATAGAAAATCACTTATAGAAAATAAAAATTCCATCACATTTTCTTCAGCCAAACTTCAGAGAGCTGAGGCACAATCCTTCTATTCCATGTATTAATATTTATTCATTATAAAGTTTTATTGGTTAACATATAATTGGCTTATTTAAATTCTCACAACCCAAGAAACAAGTCATATCCCAACATACTCTCGGTACACCACAGTTGGCAACAGGAAGTCAGACAAGGACCATGATATAGATGGAAGAGGCTCCTCTACGGACGGGTAGAAGACCAGGCACTGAGAACTAAAGCACCAGAGTCAATCTCTGACTTGTGATATTTGGATAGATATAACGACATGCAGGCAGATTAAATCAGTAAACATACGGACATATAGATATAAATATTAATAATGCAAAATTCCATTTTACATATTCTCTATTTGGTTTTCTTTTATTCTGCTCATAAAATAAATGCATTTCTGAAACCATACCAGATGCAGTATTTGAGTGAAATAATGAAGCAAAAAAAAAGAAAAAGAGAAACAGCCCCCCTCCCCCATTTCTGTCATGACCAGACAGGAAAACTGCAGTACATCTCATAATGAATCTAATAATCACTGAATTGAAATAACAATGGTAAGCACTTTTTGAATGACTACCATGCATAAATATATACAAATTAATAAAATTTGATGGGAGCAAATATAAAGCTGCTGAAATCTGAGTCTCTCTCTCTCTCTCTCTCTCTCTCTCTCTCATACATACACAAGCAGACATATACACGCGCGTGCACACACAGACAATACAGCCATATTCACATGTTCTAAATAAACAGCATAACAATGTATTGACAATTTATGCAAATTATTTGAACTCATATAAGCTCTTCTCAACAGTAAGTTACCCTTTCTTCTATGTCAAGCCTCCACCAATCCAGATTTTCCAGATGTTTTATATTGTGTGTGACTATATATTATTAATAAAGTACAAGTATTTCGATTGCCAATTTTAAAGCACATGAGAAAACTTGTTTCACAAGCTTTGGCTGACATTTTCAATGTGATATGAAAAATTATAAATTTTGTGAGTTGAATTTTAGAAGGAAAGCTAAGAGACTTCAACTGAGCATACAAGTACTGTATATACAGACGAGTGACAAATAAAGGAAAAACCTGAATAAATGAGTGGAGAAACATAACGAGTGCAGATGTGGGGGGTATTTTCCTGGCATGATTTGGGTCACTGCAAATCAATACAAAGTTATTCTGAGTGATCACCTTTATCCTCTGATGTAACGTTTCGCTTCCAGGATGACAATGCCCCCATCCACAGGGCACGAGGGGTCACTGAATGGTTGATGAGAATCATATGCTATGGTCTTCGCAATCACCAGCTCTCAACCCAATTGAACCTATGGGAGATTTTGGACCGACGTTTTAGACAGCGCTCTCTACCACCATCATCAAAACACCAAATGAGGGAATATCTTTTGGAAGAATGGTGTTCCGTCCCTCCAGTGGAATCCAGAGACTTGTAGAATCTATGCTAAGGTGCATTGAAGCTGTTCTAGCGGCTCGTGGTGGCCCAACACCTTACTAAGACACTTTATGTTGGTTTTTCCTTTAAAGGGGAATTCCACCGAAACATTATGTTTGATTTTATCTTTTAAAACACTTCAACTTTCGTTTTTCAGCATGAAATTATTTTGTATCGGCAAACATACCAGTACAGAATGATAAACATATACAATTAAAAGTTTAAACATTATTGTTGTAGGCTAGCTGTTTTAGCTATGTTTGCTAGCAAATTCAAAACTTTCCTGTGCAGGGCATCCATGATGCCAAGTCCCCAGTTGTGCTGCTCAAACCGTAGACTGTAAAAACGCACTGATGTCGGTAATGATACGGAAACACTGCGTTTACCACCTCGGATATCCAATCTCCTACCATAAGAGAATGCAGGGTGATCATGCCTGGAAGCCGTTCTTCGAGAGAGGAAAACATCACTTGCTGGGAAGCTAGCCACTAACGTGTGGTTTTTCCTTTAAAGGGGAATTCCACAAAATCGTTGGAAGTGGTTGTACTGGGAATAATTGGCAATTTAGCTAAGAACTCGTTGAGCTAGCTGGCAAGCTAATACTGTTTCCAGTTGAAACAGGTTCACCGCCTCTCTGGCCATGTCCGAATCAGCACACTTGTTAACAGTAACTTATGCCAGTAGAGCATACTTTTTTTAAAAGTAAATGTGCACAACAAATCAGTGAGTGATAGCTATACAGTATGCTAGTACACAGCAGGCAGCTAGATAGGGCTCTGACAGAGACCCTCTCTGTGAGTTTGGTCATGCCTCCTTCAGCATGACTTATGCGCCGCGCCCACTGTAGTTTTTCAAAAATGAGGAAGTAGTAGAGGTATATGTCATTTTGACATATACCTCTACCAAATTTGTAACTTTAGCTGTCAATATTTTGGTTCACAGATTATTTTGGCCAGGGACAAAGAGAGACTTAATCAGTTGCGCCTTGATCTGTTAAATAATCCTAATGTTGTTTTTCAGTGGAATTACCCTTTAATTCATCCCCGGGCTGTATGTGTGTGTTTATTTCGAAAGAAGAGCTTTCAAATTATACATATGGAATTAATAACATTTGGCAGAAGATTGGATAATCTGTTGTGTGTTCATGTCCAAGGTTCAGAATGAATGTTGTACACATAGAATACTGTGAGACTCATATTAGCATTAACAGCACAACAATACTGTCATCAGATTTGTTTTGGATGGAATCAAATCCCTCTTGTGGTGGGACTGAGTTACTGCAAGACCTCTACATAATTTGCAGGATACAGTCCTTCTCGACCCCCATCCTTCATTCCTCTGCACCAGCCCTGGCCATCCTCTTCCTCTATCTTCAGGAATTCCTCCCCTGGCACACAAGAACAGAGTGGGAAAAACAGGGAAAGAAAGTGGGAGAGGACTAGCTCTGCTCATGATAAAAAATAGAAGATTTTAGTAAGCAGTTGTGTCGAGTGTGTGATTTGCAAAAGTTCCAGAGAATACTTGATTGCTGCAGATGTCTGTGCATGTTTAGAAAATGCTAGGCTAGAGTCCGGTCAAAGGTGAACAAAAATGGAACCACAATGGGTAGAGCCAATTGATCATCTAAAGTCAATCAATACTAGAACAGTGGTTCCGATCATCGGTCCTGGGGCTCCCCGATGTATGCTGGTTTTCATTCCAACCACAATTGCAATCCCAGAATTTTAACAAGTTTAAATTTTCTTAATTAGTTGCTTTTCATGTTTAGAGAAATTATTTACCATCTTAAGCTACATTATGCCAGACTTAGGTATGCATATCTGTAGAATAAATGTCCCATGTTCACAATGTGCTTATTGTGCTACATTACAAACAATTTCATTAAAAAGGTAAGAAAATTATTTAACTGATTAAATTAAAGACTGAATGAATAAATCGGCTGCTTATTTGTGAAAGTGTGGACACATGGCCACTAAAACTAACCATTAGATAATAAAGAACTCAAAGACGAAGCAAATATAACGAGCCAAACCTGCATTGTGCTAACAAGACTAGACAAGCCTTGCTCAACCTGGAAACAAGACTAGACAAGCCTTGCTCAACCTGGAATGCCTGTATGCAGCCAGTGGGGAACATTTGACAAGGCACGGCGGATATTGTTCTGGAGCATGCAGGTTGGCCTGCATACCTGGAGAGCGTATGAGCACTATTAGGGCACTATATTAGAGTGATGAGCACTATTAGGGCCAGATTCAGAGTTGAGGTAAGCATGCGCAAAAAAAAAATGTAGCTGTAAATTACACTGGAATAGTATGGAAACACATGGTTGGCTAAATGGCTTTAAGTCATCAAGGGTCTGAGGTATCAAACAAGCCTCAAACCATCACTCTGCTGCCAGATATGCAGTAGATATGGATGGATCACTTTAAGGGTTGTTTCTCCTGACAAATTTTCCTCTTGAACTCTATGGAAAAATAAGTCAGGAGAAGAAACCCTTCAAGTTATCCATCCATGTCTACTGTATTTCTGGCAGCAGAGTGATGATTTAAGGCTTGTTTGATACGTCAGACCCTTGATGACGTAGAGCCATTTAGCCAACCATGTGTTTCCATACTGTTCCAGTGTAATTTATAGCTACAGTCAAGCCGGAAAGTCTCCCCACCCCTTTCACCTTCTCCACGTTTTATTACGTTAAAGACTTATTGATTGAGTTCATTTTTTGCCTCAAACATCTACACACAATAGCCAATAATGACGAAGTGAAAACAGGTTTTTAGAAAATGTGCAATTTTATTTTACTGACAAAAATAGGTTATTTAGGGGTTACATATCTGTACATACCCTTAGCCTAATACTTGGTTGCTGCACCTTTGGCAGCGATTACAGCTTCAAGGCATCTTGGGAAAGAAGCTACGAGCTTGGCACACTTGTTTCTGGACATTTTTGCCCATTCCTCTTGGCATATCCTTACAAGCCCTGTCAGGTTGGATGGGGAGCGTCGGTACACAGCCATTTTCAGCTCTTTCCACAGATGTTCAATTGGATTCAGGTCTGGGCTCTGGCTGGGCCACTCAAGGACATGCACAGACTTTCTCCGAAGCCACTCCTTTGTTCTCTTGGCTGTGTGCTTCGGGTCGTTGTCATGTTGGAAGGTAAACCTTTGCCCCAGTCTGAGGTCCAGAGCGCTCTGGAGCAGGTTTTCTTCAAGGATCTCGGTGTACTTAGCTGCATTCATCTTTCCCTCTATCAGGACTAGTCGCCCCGTTCCCGCTGCTGAAAAACATCCCCACATCATGATGCTGCCACCGCCATGCTTCACTGTAGGGATGGTATTAGCCAGGTGATGAGCGGTGCCTGGTTTCCTCCAGACGTGACGCTTGGTATTCAGGCCAAAAAGTTCCATTTTGGTTTCATCAGACCAGAGAATCTTGATTCTCATGGTTTGAGAGTCCTCTAGGTGCCTTTTGGCAAACTCCAAGCGGGCTGTGATGTGCCTTTTACTAAGGAAGGGCTTCCGTCTGGCCACTACCATAAAGGCCTGATTGGTGGAGTGCTGCCTGGATGGTTGATCTTCTGAAAGCTTCTCCCATCTCCACAAGGATACGCTGGAGCTCTGTCAGAGTGACCCTCGGGTTCCTGCTCACCTCCCTGGCCAAGGCCCGTCTTCCCCGATTGCTCAGTTTGGCCGGGCGGCCAGGTCTAGGAAGATTCTTGGTGGTTCCAAACTTCTTCCATTTACGAATGATGGTGGCCACTGTGCTCTTTGGGACCTGTAAAGCTGCAGAGATTTTTCCGTACCCTTCTCCAGATCTATGCCTTGACACAATCCTGTTTCTGAGGTCTGCAGATAATTCCTTTGACCCCATGGCTTGGAGTTTGCTCTGACATGCACTGTCAACTGTGGGACCTTATATAGGCAGGTGTTGGCAATCCCCAATCATGTCCAATCAATTGAATTTATCACAGGTGGACTCCAATTAAGTTGTAGAAACATCTCAAGCAGTATCAGTGGAAACAAAATGCACCTCAGCTCACTTTTGGGTGTCATATCAAAGGGTGTGCACACTTGTGTACATATGATATTTTACATTTTGATTTTTTATAAATTAGCACAAATGTCTAAAAACCTGTTTTCACTTTGTCATTATGGGCTATTTTGTGTAGAATTTTGAGACAAAAAATTAACTCAATCTATTGTAGAATATGTCTGTAACGTAATAAAACGTGGAGAAGGTGAAAGGGGTGGGGAGACTTTCCGGCTTGACTGTAAATCTAGTCCCACTCCCCAATTCCCATAGAGATCCATTCAAATGCAGAGGCGTTATATCGCTTGTAAGAGTACCAGAAAATAAGATATCAAGAGTCTTTTGATGTTGTTGGGTCATAGACATCAGGAAGTCATGGCATGCAAAGGATATGTGACCAAATATAAAAAATTTAAAGGCACAGTCAACTTAGTGTATGTAAACTTCTGACCCACTGAAATTGTGATATAGTGAATTAAAAGTGAAATAATCTGTCTGTAAACAATTGTTGGAAAAATTACTTGTGTCATGCACAAAGTAGATGTCCTAACTGACTTGCCAACACTATAGTTTGCTAACATGAAATCTGTGGAGTGGTTAAAAATGAGTTTTAATGACTTCAACCTAAGTGTATGTAAACTTCCGACTTCAACTGTATGTGATTACAACGTATCATTAGAACGTTTAGTTGAGAATGTCGTCCTAAGGGTCACTGCCTTCTAAAGTGCAAACATGACTCCAATGACTTTGTGCAGAAAACTTGTCGACGTACCATTCGACGAACAGGAGGCTAAATACTTTGAATGGCTGTTTATTTATTTATTCGTCACTCTACAGGTTGCATAGACCACAGTCAAAATGTTTTTAACTCGGCTTACTTTCCGTTAGTTGATGCTCCTCTGACATTGATTGAGTTTAAAACATGGGCGATGTCTTCCTCTGGAGAGTGCAGCTATGTGGCCTAACTTCCTTGAAGTAAAAAGTTGTAAGTAAAATTTCAATACCAGTGAAGTCCCCCTCCGGCTGGTGAAACAAAATTGACTGGGCGATAACGACTATGAGAAAGATTATACATTTCAGCCAATTGACCTGTATCTTTAAAAATATTCCCAGTTGTTCATTCATGATTTTTGGGTGCTACAACTTGTACTAGTAAAAGGGAGGTTAATTAAGCTAATTAAGAGGCTATTGTCTTTAATTTGATCGGTACAAAACTTTTGTTACCTCTTTTTTTGCACAATGTTAACATGAGAGTTTATTCTACATGGCATGCATACCTATTTCTGGCATAATGTGGCGTAAGGGTAAATCATTTCTCTAAAAATGAAAAGCACCAAATTAAGAAAATTATCAGGAGGAATAATGCTGTCCTCAAGAGACTTACAGATGCAGATGGACACCAAAAAAAAGACACAAACAAAAAAAGGACTTTTTCTTGTTTTGGTGGATGAGGCATAACAGGTAGGGTTTGACAGCCATAGTCCCCAAATTAATTCTAAAAGGGCGGTTTTGTATGATGAATTACCTGCTTTAAAGGAGAGTTCATCAGTTTCTTGTCCCACATAGTCATAGAGAGCCCTCACTCTAACACCTCCTATCATTGCACTGGGGCAGAGAGAGGGAGGTTAACATTAGGATTATCTGCATATTGCTTCATGTTACAGTAATTATTAGCTGTACAATTGTGTATTTGTTGGTATATTAGCTTGATACAATTTGAGAGCTTAATACACAGCCATTTCTCAGCTAATTTCAGCCTTTCTACGTGAGCAGAGATGCACAGAAGCTAAAATACTTGATGTGACATTATCAGTTTGAATGAGCATGGAGATATTGATTTCATAAGGTTTGCATTTCACAGTTTCCACTTAATGTAGGGCTTATATATTCATTATTTGCAGATGCATACAGACTTAAATGTTTTTTTAAACAATATGATTATTTAAAAAAATGTTACAAGGCCAAACAATTTAATATACCAGTGTAGCAGGCATAATTTTAAACACAGATATAAATGACTTGCGTTCTTTCCAGCATGTTTCTTTTCTCTATCTCTTTCTTTCCCTTTGTCTTTTTTACAGGTGGAATCCATTCCTTGAAAAAGAAAGAACCATGTCACTTATCCTTAAAGGGTAATTCCACCAAAAAACAACACTAAGCATATTGAACAGATCAAGGCGCAACTGATTAAGTCTCTCTTTGTCGTCTGGCCAAAATAATCTGTGAACCAAAATATTGACAGCTAAAGTTACAAATTTAGTAGAGGTATACGTCAAAATAACGTATACATCTACCACTTCCTCGTTTTTGAAAAACTACAGTGGGCTGAAGGAGGCATGACCGAACTCACAGAGGGAGAGAGAGAGGTCGTCAGAGCTACTATAGTTCTGTGGTCAGAGCCCTATCTAGCTGCCTGCTGTGTACTAGCATACTGTATAGCTGCTGCTCACTGTTTTGTCGCACACATAACAGCTTTTTTTTTTTTGAAGTATACTCTACTGGCATAAGTTACTGACAAGTGCGCTGATTCGAACATGGCCAGAGAGGTGAACCTGTTGTTTCAACTGTAAACAGTATTAGCTTGCCAGCTAGCTCAAAGAGTTCTTGGCTAAGCCAATTATTCCCAGAGCAATCGCTTCCAACGATTTTGTGGACCATGCACTGGATGATAACACCTTCCGAGAAATCTTTCTGAAATCGGAGATGGCTGCCGTTTGAGCCCAAATACCCGGCTGAAGAGATTAGCCGAAGGCGTGAGGTAGAAGAGTAATGAGTAGTGTTGGAGAGACTTCTGGCTAGGGTAGCTAATATGTTTTCACTATACCAAAAGTAACATTAGATAAATGAAGGGCTTTCCTAAATAAAACTTAATGAATGGCTGAATTTCCGCCATTTTTTCTCCGGAGACTCTGGTCACATCTTTTTCAGTAGAACAGTAACATTAGTGGCTAGCTTCCCAGCGAGTGATGTTATGATGTTAGCCTCTCGAAGAACGGCTTCCATGTACGATCACCCTGCATTCGCTTATGGTACGAGATCAGATATCCGAGGTGGTAAACGTGTTGTTTCCATGTCATGACCGACATCAGTGTGTTTTTACAGTCTATAATGGTTCGAGCAGCACAACTGGGGACTTGGCATCATGGATGCCCTTCGCAGGAAAGCTTTGGCTTTCCTAGCAAACATAGCTAAAACAGCTAACAACTAGCCTACAACACTAACGTTTAAACTTTTAATTGTATATACGTTTATCATTCTGTATCGGTAAAAAAAGTTTTAAAAGATTGTATAAAAACAATGCTTGATTACTGTTCACAATGTGTGTCGCGGTGTAGATAAGCTGCCTAACGTTAGTTGGAAGGGCGTTTTATTACATTTTACCTAGTCGGATATCGGGATCCCTAGTTGGAAATGAATAAACGAATGCACTGCAGCATTAGTAGTAACGCCCAGGCCTCGTGGTGTATTCAAGTGGCCAACTTGGGAGGATCATGCGTGATGTTTACTGTGACGATGGTTCCCGTTTGATACAATAAGGAAGTCTGATGGCGTACAAATGCTCAGCGGCAAAAAACATGGACGCCCGCAGAAAGCTGATGCTTGCTTGGCTGACCTCTGAGCGGCATTTGCAGTTCCAAAGGTTTTATATGGCGTATGCGAAAACGATTGAGGATGACAATAAACGTAGAAGGTGAAAGACTACATACGCCATGCAATGGGTTTCTCTAGATCCAAATCTCTCCATGTTTACAGATGCTCAGCTGTTTACCTTTGACATCTGACACATTTTTCACCACCTCAGTCATCTCGGGGATCTCTGGAGGTGCCAAAGTCGAATTTCGGATTTCACCATCTCATCACCGGGGTGTCACGTTCAAATCATCTTCCGAGATAATTTGAATAAACCATGGGAGCATGCTCCGCCTACTCTCTTTCTTCACTCCCCACCTTTCCTCCACTCCCCCACTACGACTCCTTTCCTACCCGGAAGCATGCAAAACTGCCTGAACATTTCGAGTACAAGTATTTGCATGTACACAATGTACCTGACATTGCGGTTTGCGTCGAGACATGAATTAATATGTAACCATTAATACGTAATTAACATGTAATCAGCAACATTAGATTAAAACACAAATATCAGTTTCCGGGGCAAGGAGGAGAGGAGGTGGTAGTGGAGAAAAGGCTGAGAGCTCATTTTAATCAGGACAGCTACTCTTCTACGAATCAATCAGTGGAATTCCACTTTAAAGTTGTACAATAAATTAGGACAACATAATGCACCATACTAAAATCAGTGCATTGTTTTTAAAACATGGCACCATATCTTATCAACACACTACATTTCAGTATTCAACAGAACACGTCACTATACCTGGAAACAGGGCCAGTCAGTGGGCATGCCGGGACCATGATTGTTCTTCCACCAGCGCATGTCATCCTGTTCATTAATGGACATGAGTGTGTGGTGGAGCTCATTATAAACTGCCTTCACACTGAGAGAAACAGAGAGCTTCATTACATTTAACATAATTTTTTTATCGGTCAGTGGGAAAATATGTCACATAATTGAACAATTGACTGAGATAATTGCTGACATTTATTGAATGATTGGTTGACACAAATTCTTTGATATAAAGACACCTTTCAACCACCTCTATAGTAGTATGAAAGAAATTATGGTTTCTGCTGCTTTGTGAAAGGTCTTGCCTTGGTATCCCTGAGAAATTGAATAGTAAATCCCTACTTTGTCTTGCACATAAACACTCTGTGATTAAGGGTAATAGATTAGGCACAAATACTGACTGACACAGCTGTAGATAGAATTGCTTGACCACTGATCAAATTGGGTTAGGTGTGTGTGTTTTTACCTTTCATTTGTCGTAACATCAAGATGTCTGTGTATGGACAGGAAAACCTGTTTGAGGAAACTGATCCTCTTCCTCTCTTCCTCCTGAGATTGGTCAAAAATGGACTCCATTTCCTCTATGTACCGTGGAGCATATCGTGTAACTTCCTCTAATGCCTTTTCATAGCAACCACGCACCTATAGAGAGAACAGAACAGTTTGTGGGGATAACCCAACATAATGATACACAGAGTGGCTATGATGGTAGAATCATGTCAAGATCTTCTCTTAGGCACAACAAGAGATATGTCGGTATGTTTCAAATGACTCGCTGGCTAGTTAAGGGTGAACAGATACATCCCCTTTTGTACCTAACAGCAGCCTCAACCTCTACTACCTTGTGACAGGAGTGTCATGGTTAATTATATGTATAATATCATGTGTAGCCTACATATCTGCTGTTATGGCATGTATCTGTTTTTCCCTCTTAATTGTGCACGAAAGAACAAGAGAAATGGGAACAATCATTAGGCTATGCTAGGTTTCTGACCAAAAAAAAAGTATCTTCTGCAGCCTGTCTAGTTTGTTACACATTAGTCCCAGTATTATTGTTGATATCAAATGAATTTAACAGCACAAGTATACTGCAGTGCAATGCCAAAGGCTTCTCTTGAGCAAAAAAAGCCTGTGTAAAAAACACCACAGGTAATGAGCTATATTGTACGCTTAAAAAATACAAACATAGCCAATGCTATGTATCTTGAAACTGGAATCAATTCCTGTTGTTTACCCTTGTACTACAACTAATATTGAGCTACAATGACTGGGTAGTATAGTTTTGTAATGTGCACATTTCACCATAAAGGAAACTTAAGGAACTACACAACTTTGAATTTTCCTCAGACTGATGCAGAAAAGAGGCAGCAAGAAAGAAGAAAGCAGTAACTTCTGTAAAAGTCACTGTGGGGGCATCATTGATTTTTCCATGGTCTTTTACACATCTGTTTTCTTCAGTATATCAGTGAATGACAGTGGTCCACTTTGTGACTCTCACTTTATCTTTTTCCTGAACAGCTTGTTCCCTCTCCTCGTGTATCTTCTTTTGCTTCTCGATGGCATAATCAGGGTTCCCTTTGGTGTGCGTTTCTCTGTCCTGGGTGGCCTGTGCCTTGCGGCATGCCTTGTGGTACGCACTGCGCGCCTTCTCCAGCTAGGAAAAACCACAGGGCTACCACATGAATAACAACCCGAATTAAACCCACCCAGCACATTCATAAAATAGCAAAGAGTGCTGTTACCATCACAAATGGTACTGTTTATACCAGTAGCAGTTTTCATGTTTTCCACTTTATGAGCAAGTGTGGCATTTACTTTCTACAGACAAGGAGTTCCAATGATTTCACTTAATAATGTCATGGTGTAGAATTATTTATTTTCACATCATGGCAGAGAATGTAAATAATAATATACAGTTTGATTTAGTCAAATAAATTTTATGATTACCCTTACAAAAATATTGGCCTTCTAGCAAATTTGCAGCAAACCTTTGGCATTGTTGCCACAGGTTTGGGACAAGCTCATATTTTCATATGCAAATTAGCTTTGTGGGAACTGCCATTTACTTCTGGCCAAAGTTTTTAGTTCACCACTACTGGCTAACTCTGACAAACCTCTGAAAACATTTTGTGGAAAACAATTTAGTTTGCGGCAAATGCGCTACATATTAGCTGCAAGTTTGTTTATCCAGTTTTGTAAGGGTAACACGCTTTTAACTTGGAGGTAAATCAGTCAGATCAATATCAGAAATCAATGCATGAATGGGTGCTGTAATTGTGGATAATAGAGGTAAATATTTGACAGGGCCTGAAGCCTGGGGTGGGGCCCTTTAATTTTGATTAAACAGGCTTTATTAAGGTGTTGGGGCGTGGGTTTGAATCATATCTTCTCACAGGGCCCAGAATTCCGAGAACACCCCTGCCTGCACGTAGGCAAGGAGAACAAAGAATGGGGGGGGGGGGGGGGGCAGCTATGCAGTTCATAGCAAATAAAAACAACAATAAAACCACGCAACTTCTGGTATCCTATCAACAAATATAAACAGAAGATGGCGATGCCCTGTGGTATAAGGTTGTTGTTTTAGTGTTGTCTTAAACCAACCAAGGTTGTGTCTAGATGGGATAGAGGATATTTCAGGAAGTGGTGTCCTATACTGATGGAAAGTCGACCCAAAAAGAGTCGGCTCCCATCCACTGTTTCAAGGAGTCGAAACGAGGCAGAGTCGACTCCGTGATTAAAAATGTATTTTGTATGTTCTATTCCACTGAGTCCAATTTATTAATACGACTGCCCTATGTAACTTAATTTATGCGTCAAACATAAACGTAAGATTGACCTTTCTAAAAGCGCATCATAATGTCTGAACCTTAAACCTCCCACCCGCCGCATTGTCATGTGATAGGTGGTTGAAACAGATTTTTGGACGGGTCACACCACTGAACTATATGTTCAGTGGGTCACACACTTTTGTATTTTGATTGGTTTAATCTGTTAAGTGACAAGCTACACTGAGGAGCTAGAACGAAAAGTGGCCTAGATCAGAAAGTGGAGTTCTAATCTACACTGTTTCTACAGCGTCTACCATTGCTAGCAGCTCCACAGTATGGTAGGCTTATTTTATAATAGAACAGAGGAGGGGAGAAAGTGAAATGTATGATTTGCCAGACTTCCCTCACATAAAATAAATTCTACAATCTGGAAGCACTTAATTTAAGTAACGTTAGGCCTAAATCCAGCGACAGCAGACAACAGCATAAATGCTGTAGCCTACCTTAAGTTAATTTGTTAGCTATAACGTTAAGTTAACTAACAAATTAAATTAGTTGAATTTGAATGTCGGTGTCCATTTAGCATTTAGCCCACCACTCCTTCGTGAAAATGGTTGCGTATTGCAACTCGGTTTCATTTTAAAAATTTTTTTATTGAATTTATCGTTTCTCTGTCCTCCAATTTTGCACTTCAGTAGGCTACATTACTGTTTTACCGCTCAAAGATATTTCTGATGCGGCGACATGGGTGTCCCCCTGCACATTCTCAAAATTCTATCACGTCAACGTGGCGCCAGGTTCAACGGTCGGTACAACTATCCTGCCAGCGGTAACCATGTTCTATGAGTTCCGGATGACCATTAGGGGTCATAGTCACTCGGGACCCTTTAAGGGCGAGAAAAGGGTCAGAGGATTTCCACATTGACGCGCCTCCCTTTATAGGGAGAAATTACGTAAAAACTTGTAGTAACTTCACTAAATTGAGTTATATACCCACATTAAAACTTCAAGGAACAGTATCTAATTTTGGTCAGAACTGCACAAACATGAACATTGTCCAGTCATAACCATTTAACTGTTAGTTAAGTTAACTAACGTAGGTATCTTGTCGGCTACAGTGTCTTTGTGGTTCCTTGTCATAAAGTGAATCTCGCTACTTGCAAATTGAGAGAATAGCCGAGGGGGAGAACGAAAATGTGATTGCTGTGATTAAATTAATTATAGGTTTAGGTTTATTTATTTATTTAAAGGGACATTTATAAATCCACATTAATAAATGTAACGAACCTGGGCAGGTTGATGGGAAAAAAAATGTATGAAGCCCTATTCGGACGGGATAAGTTTTACAGGGGGAGGTGGGGTAATGTAATAATTACCGGAGGAGCTCCGCTATTTTAGTCCCGTCTGAATCTGCCATGTCCGTAACTTTTATGGACTGCATGCTCCCGCGCGAGTAAAGATTCCGGAGTCTTTTACCTACTGTTAAATGTCCTGTAAAAATGACCCCAGGTTAAAGCAATCCCGTGCTAATTCACAAAATGCAAAATTCTGTTATTTCCTGTGAGAAATTAGTTTTCCCCAGTCTTTTCTCCTGCTTTTTCACGTAAGCACTTGAGGACGCTTTTGGTTGTGCTCTCTTCAGTCCAAGTGCAAGCCACAACTATTGGCTGAACTCTAAATTAATGTAACGTTACATTAAATAAGACAGAGAGCAAAAAAAAAAAAACAGGCTCAAAAGTAGGCTACAGTGGGCCAACGCTTGTGGTAGCTTTAGCTAAGCTATTGTAGCCTAGCTATAGCCTTACATACATGTTATGGCCTAACACTGTTTTTTTCAAGCTAACATTAATAAAGAGGTGTAATGCAGGATTCCTCACACTTTTTGTGGACATGTTTGCCATGCCAACATTGTCTCCACGTAGTTTTTTTTTTGTTGGCGTCTGCATCTTTTCAATTGCTCCCTGACAGCGATTTTCTACCAGAAGCAATCAGTTTGCAGTGAAGATAGGATGTGTAACGTTGTATGACTTGTGGGGAACATTTTCGGTGTGATGACAATATGTAGTAGACACTCCCATCTCTGTAATTCTAGACGCTGATTACGGAGATACTTTATCCCGTCCGAATCGGCCATTAACATTACAGACGTCCTGTGGTAATAATTACTTTACAGACATTGTCCTGCAAACTTATCCCGTCCGAATAGGGCTTTAGACTAGATTTCCTGTATCATAACCTTATACGCCCGTTTGCCTTCTAAAAATGGTAAAAACCTTATTTCATACGGGCAAACTGTATGGGTTGACACCTATGCTATCCTCACTCTATTAATAGCCTGTCACTCACACAAATGCTCCTCAGTCTCCACAACTTGTTAGTTTTGAAAGAAATAAACTTATTTATAGTGTATGGTGGAAGGGCGTAGCCAGATCCAGTTGGTGTGACATCACAATCAATCAATCAATCTCTAGAACATGGATATGTCCAAATATATCAGTAATCAGCTAAAAAGCAAAAAAGTGGTTTTAGGGTTTACTTACCCTTAAAGGCTCAGACATTATGATACGCTTTTAGAAAGGTCAATCTTACATTTATGTTCAGCGACTACGCATAAATGAAGTTACATAGGGCAGTCGTATTAATAAATTGGACACTGTTCACACGCACAGAGATGCTAAAAGTTACCGGCTTTCTTAACGGATGTTCATAAATCTAAACAGAGGCTGAAACGACATAATCATATACAATAATTTCAGCAAAAATACCATCCTTGTGCACTCGGTAATAATATGTGCATTTTCTTTTCCAACAACAACACTTGTAAAGCTGTTGTTAAACCTTATTTGAGTTGGGTTAATTATATCCAGTGGCAAGATGCTAATTGTTAGCATTGCTCCAATTCAGGATAGCTACAACAGTGAGACCGGGGCTGTGTCCGAATCAGAGCCCTGTCTACTGCACCCTGTCTCCTGCGTACAGTGCACTGGCAGGAGTGTGCTGTTTAATGTGCAGTGTTTAGCAGTCCGTGAAAAATATCCGCCGTACTATTTTCCAACTGCACTGTGGAAGTGTCGTAAGCAGGTCATAAGACGTCCCACCAGTGTTGCCATGTCCGTGGTTTTACAGTTAAATTGGGATACTTTCAAAGTGCAGTCACGGGTAAAAATGAAAAGTCGCAAAGCACGCACTTATTTTAAAAAGTAGAAATGATGATTTCTATTTAAAATACATTGGTTTCGGTTAAAAAAAGCCTATAAATTGGGCTAGTTTTGAGTCGCCATTTGGCAGGAAAGTCTTACAAGATCTGGCAACCCTGCGCCCCACTCTTGCGCTGCCATGTCACGTGTTGTTTTTGTTGTATTTGAAGGAAAACATCAGCGCAGTTGCGCCTCATTTTTTTTTTTAATGAAGCTTTACGTCATATTCATGTGACCAAAATGTTTGTGTACTTCTTGAAAAGTGTGCTCCCGAATGTACTCAGCGAATCCCTGGAAGTAAGTGTGTCATCCGGGTGTTTGAAGTATACTGCAATTTGGAAAAAAATTGCGTACTCTACGACATTCTCGCCTTATCTAATCACCAAGGCTACTGAACAGTTTGGAAGAGTGCTGATTCGGACACAGCCCCCGAGGTGGATTCCAATCGCTTATTTTACCCGTCTCTTCTGTCCTCGCCTGACCCGGAAATCGATCGAGGTTTGTCATCTTTAAGGACATTCCAAACTGCTAAATGCTCCTTGGAAGAGCGAGGAGTGGGGAACGAGCTGGCTCCCGGAGGGTGGTTCAGTGAGGAAACACAAGTGTAGCCTTTACGGAAGCCTTTTCTCGGAACGCGTGACATATATAAATTATCCACCACACTTCACATCTGCCATGTCGCAGGCACACACTACACAAATTAAATTTTACCTTTCCTTTCCATTTATTATAAAGCGCTAATCCATAATGACACTCATTCTTTATAACTAACAAATGTACTGTTTATTCATGAACAAATAAGCTAAAAGTATTATAGTTAAGCACATGACCATAATATGACGCTGACGTTTGATTGAGCAAGCACGTTCCATTTGCCTAATGCATGTTGCCTCGTTTCCTCCATCCTCGTATCTGATCCTTGCATCCTTTCCTCTCGCCCTCCGTTGGGTGGAGCTTGGTTTCGGAAGTAAATTCCCTATGACAGAAAGGGCTTCGGAGACTATCGACTATTTCTTGAAATCTGATTTATAGAATGAGCCGAAACGTTCCTGGATTAGCCTGTGTGGTATAAGGATATAGACCATACATCGCATGTTCCAATTTTTATTTTTTAAAGTAATGGATTAACGATTGTAGTTCTGTTTGTAGTTCACTTTAACAGACTACATATCCATTACTGCAACGCACGGGTGGTTCTCAACCAATCAGATGTGATCATCTTGTCAGTGCTGCCACTGAAGACAAGCTAAAATTAGCTTGCTAAGCAAGGGTTATTTCTCCTGACTCATTTTCCTATGGAACTCTATGGGGAAAAAAGTCAGGAGAAGAAACCCTTGGCTCCATCCACATCTACTCCATATCTGACCGCAGAGTGATGGTTTGGGGCTTGTTTGATACCTTAGACCATTGATGACTAAATTTAATTTGCTAATTATATAGCATTACTTCTACAGGAGCATAAAAAAATCCCATGTACTGTAAATATGTTTTAATTTGACTTTGCAACACAGCAAAATGATAAATAATCAATGGGGTATGAATACTTTCTGAAGCCACTGTATGTGATTTAGTGTTTATTACCCCTTTAAGTCATCTCGTAGTTTCAATGTAATTTTAACTGTGCAATATTAAGATAGTAATACGTGTCTATATAGGCATGTGCACAATGTTACACACGGGGGCATGCACAAGCATGCATAAACGGCTGAGATATTGACAGCTGAAATTTGGGTTTTAACATGTAAGTTGCAACCAAAACCAAACATCGTCGACCCCTGACGATCCCTCAGGACCATCTCTGCAGTAGGACCTTATAAGTTCTGGGTCCAGAATGTTCCTAGAGGGGACCCAGCACCACTCATCCAGGCCATAACCCTCGCAGTCAACGAGAAACTGGACACCTCTGCCCACACGTCTCTCGGCCATAATGCGTCAAACAGTATACACTGGACCTCCCTCCACGAAGGGAGGGGGCGGTGGTTTGTCCGCAGGAGACAGGGGGCTCACGAGCACCGGTTTCAACCGGGAGATGTGGAGCGTCGGGTGAATGCGCATAGAGCGCGGAGGTTGCAATCGCACCGTGACTGGGTTTATTCTGCTCGTGATCTTAAAGGGTCCCATGAAGCGCGGTGCGAGTTTGCGAGACTCAACTCGTAACGGAAGATCCCGTGAGGAAAGCCAAACCAGTTGACCAACCCGATAGGAGGGAGCCGGACATTACATTACATTACATTATAGGCATTTAGCAGACGCTCTTATCCAGAGCGACTTACACAACTTCTTATTACATTTATCCATTTATACAGCTGGATATATACTGAAGCAATTCAGGTTAAGTACCTTGCTCAAGGGTACAACGGCAGTGTCCTACCTGGGAATCGAACCTGCAACCTTTCGGTTACAAGTCCAGTTCCTTAACCATTATACTACACTGCCGCCATGACGGACGACGGTGTTTGTCAGACAAAACCTTTTGTCTTGCTGTGGCGCGCAAAAGCGATAAACGGACGCGTTTCCAAACCGCTCGGCACCTCCGAACAAAAGAGCATGCGGACGGAACCTCCACATTTCTTTCTAGCTCGGGGAACAAAGGAGGTTGGTACCCCAACTTTCTTAAAGGGAGAAAGACCTGTGGAAGCATTGCGCAGGGTGTTGTGCGCATAGTCCGCCCAGGCGAGGTGGCGACTCCAAGAGGTGGGCTTAGAGGCGGCCAGGCATCGGAGAGTGTTTTCCAATGTCTGGTTAGTGCGTTCCGTTTGGCCGTTAGTCTCCGGATGAAAACCAGAAGATAAACTAACGGTTGCCTCCAGCTGAGCGCAAAAAGAGCACCAAAACCGAGCGGCAAATTGCGGACCTCAATCCGACACCACGTGTCCAAAGCGACATGGCTCCAAGGACGGCTGGGGATGGGCAAAGGGCGTAAAAGACCAGAGGGTGGGAGTCTTGAACCCTTGTTGCGGGCGCAGACCGAACATGCCGAGACAAAGTGCCGCACATCGCTCTCCATACTGGGCCACCAAAAACGCAGAGACAGGAAGTTTCTAGTCCGATGTACGCCAGGATGTGCTGCCAGCTGGGAGGAATGACCCCATAGCAGCACCCGGGACCTAAGCCGTGGAGGAACAAAAAGACAATGGGGAGGACCCCCATCTGGACCCGGATCCGATTAGATAGATAGATTGATTGGGAGACGCGAACCCCACTGTGATGCCCAATACATGGCCGGTTAGGCACGTCAAAGTTTCTTTTGAAATAAAATCTTTTTCTCACTGATTTTACTTGTCTCAAACTTATTTATTTATAGGGCTATTTAAGGAATGGCTTTTATGGGTCATTAACAAATATATAAAAATAAGTCAATTAAAAATAAATAAATAAATGTAAATATTGTTGCATCTAACATCACTATAAAAAACAAAACAATCAGTGGTTATGGTAACCCTGAAATGAAATGAACAGTAACACAAAAAATCTAATAAAGTATGTGATTTATGGGCTTCTAAAACGCACTTAACCGTCTACGACTGGTCTGGAGTAATCGTTAATCTACGAACATTTCTAAGAGAAGCTTCGTACTAAGGGTTTTACGACGTCTTAGCCTTACGATCCTTTTGAGAACGCACCCCTGGTCTCGACAAACCAGTTTCAATGACTTTGTCAATTCTCTCTGCAGACCAGAGTGTTTGAAATACGTTACCAATTTCTTACCATCAGTTAGGAGCTCGGCAACCTGGGGCGACTTCTCTAAGACAGCAGGGGCAAACGCGGATGACAGGATGACATTTAAAAAGTGGGCATTGCAATTTAGCCTGGTAAATCCTCGCAGAGCTGCGATCATGTTGGCACAACGATTGGTGACAAGCACAACCTTCCCCAACAATAGTGCGTCAATGCTGAAAGCAGCCAATTTCTGAAGCAGCAGAGACCGTATATTCTCTCTGGTTTTGGGTGTATTAGGCTCAAAGGGCGCAGCAAACAGCACCCGTGACACCAGATCATAATGATCATCAGTGTAATGAATAGTTGCCGAGATGTATGAGGTCTTCCTATAATTTTCAGTACAAATGTCAGTGGTGATTGTGCAACCATATTTAGCTATTACTGGCAGGATCTTGCCCTTTACGACCTCTTGTAGCTTTGTAGCCCTATCCTCAACATGCCTCGATATTGTGGTGGAGTGAGGCAACACATCACTGACATCGAATTTGCCGTGTTTTGCGGCTGCATTAACAAGATGCTGGGTAAGTCCAATGAAGCCCTGGCCAGAGACGATGTTGTAAGGCCGAATGTCAGCGCAGACAAGATCCACACATTTTTCGATTGTTTCTTTTTTTAAAGTAGCGGGCAACGGGTCTGATCATTTGAAACAGTTTAGCTTGACCCTTCATAACCGTGCACACATGATGTCTGATTCCCAATGTGCCTGACTTATGGCCACTGTATGTTAGCACTTTTGAACATTTGTCACAGCAAAGGGAAGAGCAGACTGATGTTAGTGTTAGGGCTGATTCATTTAATTTCCTGTCTTTTGAGGATTTTGGCATATGCAAACATTTCACTTAAAACATAGTTTTTAGTTTTAGTTTTTTAGATTAGTATATAAACATACACACACACACACACACATACACTGTATACAGAAGTGAATATGCACACTTACCTTTTTCAACCTCTTTTCCCAGGGTTTTTGGGCATGAGCAAAGCCTATCTCAAAGTCATGGGATTCCTGAAAGCCCCCAAATATTTTCTTGTGGAATGTCTCTTTCTGCCAGGTCCTCACTCTGTCCCCGTCTTCAGAAACAAGGGATTGACATATGGAGGAGTGCAGGGCAGACAGGCGGTCAGCAGAGGAGAGGAAGCACTGCCATGCCCTCAGAAGGGAGCCATACAGAGGGCCTAAAACAGGAGTAAGATGAGGTGAGAGAGAAAGAGAACAACCTCTTTTCTGGACATCAATTTGAGGGGCAGAGGTGGCGGTACTCACTGCCATCTACCAGAGGCTTCCACTTGTTGCTCCACTCACTGAGCTGCTGGGCGTACTGCTTCTCCACACGGGCCCTTTCCTGGAAGCAGGCTACCAAAAAGTTACAGGCCTGGAAGCATTCATCGGTACGTCGGACCGCGCCCTGGTAGTTTCCCGGCTGTGAGGAAAGTCATAGATCACATTTTGATCTTTCAGTATGAAAGGGACAACTGATGACCTTACTTTTGAGCTCATTAGATATTAGCATAAGACAGCCATAGGGGAGAGTAATAGATGAGCTGGGTTTTGTGTGTGAGAAATAAAAAATGGGGGGACAATTATGAACTGATGCAGAATAAGGGAGGTTTGAGGGAGTGAGAGTTGTAAATTGTAATAACATTTTATGTGTATAATAACGTGTACTCGACAGTGTAGTCTGGAAACACAGACATTTTTCCAAGAACTATTAGTCCTCTTGTTTTTCTCTCAATGGGTCTCATTCATGAAATGTACACAAAACAAATTTGTGTGTAAATCATTGTGATGAGCAATTTTGCTTGTATTTTGCCATTCATCAAAGTTTTCCTACATGAGATTTGTTTTTACGTACAAACATTTTTACACCTGGTCAGGGCCACACATACCACATTCGTAAGTTCAAAATGTCGCAAAATGTAGCTTCTGTATATCAATTTGAATATTTTTTTATTTTTTTATTTCCTGTTAAATTCACAAGACTAAATGTAGCCTTTGAAATGCACAATGCAAACTTTAATAAATTACGATTGTAAAAAGCAAACACTTTAGATTATGGCTATTAATCAATTGTAGGCTATGATTTTAATTAGACCCATATTGTAATGAATGCTCCCAGTACTATTTTTCTAAATTGAAATGCTATATGATATTAAATATGCTAATTATAATAATTATAATATGTAAACGAAATTTTCTTTAAATTGGCTTACAGGTCTGTAGCCAGCGTTGCAATGGCTGATCTTGCCAACCTGCCCAATGTTATCGGTGGCGTAGACTGCACTCACGCACGCTCCATCCGATGTTGCTTTTTGTATATATGAATAGAAAGGGCTATCACTCCTATGAATATAAGGGCTATCAATGTACAGCTCATATGTGATGCTCAACATCTTGGCCTGGTGGGACCCACGACAGCTTCATTCTGAGGGGAAGTTAATTCAGGTTTTTAAATAACTTTATTGATTACTTATCATTTCATACAATACATTTAAAAATGACATACATACAAACCAACATACATAAAATTACTAACGACAAAGCCATGTGATTATATCATGATTTCAGTCCATTCAAATTTAGTGTTTTTTCATTTAAGGTCTAGAGTTGTTTTTCTTCTTAATGCAGTTACAATTTTTTTAAAGACAATGACACTTTTTATGAAAACATTTTCTGTTGTCATCTTACATCTTGTTTTCCACAATTTAAGCACAGTAGTACAAATACACAACCAGTACAATTTCCTTTTCTTATCCTTAAAAAGCGCGCAAAATGTTTCCTCTTTGGAAAGCTTAGAATGCGTTCATTTTGGATAATAAGGCTGTCTATCAACTACAATTAGTTTCAAGATATTCCTACTGCCAAACTGAATTGTGTACTCTTACGCAGATGTATTTTTGAGATATTGCCCATGTTGAAACTTACACTGTGCACTGTCATGGTTTTTCACCCTTTTTCCCTTGCGGTTGGTTTCCTTGGTAGCCACGCGAGGGCGCTGCCCTTTTAGTGGATGTTTGCTCCGCCCCGTCTTGATTGCGGAGTTTCTCTCAGCATCACACCTGTGCGTGGTTACCTTGGAGCTATTTAAGCCCATGTTCTCCTCCGTTCTGGGCTTTGATATTAATTTGTCTTGTCTGGCATTATTTGCCCTATTTTGTGTGTGGTATTATGTGTGTGGTATTATTTTGCCCTTTGATTGCTTAGCTTAGCTTAGCCAGTACGATTAGGTCTAGGTTTTTTAGGAGACGATTTTTGCTCCAGAGTGTTTTATTGGAGTAATGCGGGACTTGCCTTTGTGGATATATTATTGACTTTTCCCCCCTGGCTCTTTTCTGTCTCCGCTTCCTGGTCTTTCCTTTCTTCCGTTGCCTAGACCCTTTTGCCTGTTCTGTCTCTTCCTCCTCTCTCTGTCTGCTTTCTTCCGTGAAAGCGAGAGGAGTCTTTGTTTGTTTGTGGGTGTATTTGTATAGTAATTTCTTACTAAGAGACCGGGCGTTTTTATCGTACTGACAGGTAGGGCTTTATTTATTCTGAGAGGCAGGGCGTGTATTTTCTATTGAGCTCGCGTTAGTCTTTTAGCCGGTAATTTGTCGCTCTCCATTCACTTCTATAGGGCAGCTAAAACGGTCCCAAAATGACACTTCTACCATCTGGGTCATTCCGTGGCAAATCAACCAGTGGTCCCTGCATGACCCTCTCAGATTTGAGATGAAACTCCATCATAATAATCCATTGTATGAAAAATGAACACACACAAAAAATGTCATACGACATGTCGTTTCCGAGATATGGCCTCCTGAAATTTGCTCAAAACCTCCGTCTTTCGCGCTTGCGAGTCGTGAAAACGCGCGAATGTGATTTTTTCCGACTTTGGAAGCTTATAACTTGGGATTGGTAACAGCTATCGAGCTAAAACTTGGTATCCTAACTTACTTTCTTCCGTATTGCACGAATCTGGCCTCGGATTACTCCCCTTCCCTTTTCAAGTTATATGCACGCAAAGTAGCCACTTTGTTCAGTCGCACATGTTTTTGGTGATTTTCGAGGTCACCCTGTGTCCATACGAGTGGACATATACATCCCGTATCACAGAGGTATTATCTTTAGGTGTATGTCTATGGTCACAAGCAAGTACAGCCTAATCAATTAATTTGTAAAGGAATGATATCCATCCAAAGTTGGGTCCGGGTGAAAAAAAGTCAAAAACACAACCGTCCGTATTGTCAATGGATCACCATGTGGACAGTTAAAACATTTTTTGAAATTTACACCAGTTAAACAGATATATTAGATCTACTCATCAAACAAATTTCAGCTTTGGTACTCAACTCCTTCATGGTTAGACCACATTCTGAAAAATACTAATTTTGCACAATTCCGGGGATACAAAACTTGAAATCAGCCGATCTACGTACATAAGGGCTCTATTTTAATAAACCAAACGCAATGGTGAACGCAAGAGTAATCGCTTGGCGGTATCGCTCTGAGGGCGTGTCGGCGAGAAATTTGGTAATTTCATGACGGCAATCTTGGCGCACCTTATGGCGGTATTGCTAAAAGGCTGGGTTTAAACGTCAAAGGTGTGTCTCTATGGTAGCCAATCAAATTGTTGTTCTCATGCTTTAAAACGCAATCGCGTTGGAACGCAATCGCTCCATGCAATTTCATAATGAGCAACCCAAACGCACTGGACCGTCAACGACAAGATTTTCCGCACAGGAATCAGACATACTTGCAACAGAAGTACAGGCTAGGACTGTAGTAATTTATGGATCACAATCCACACCACCTCGTCTCCCAGAAGTTCGGAAGGCACGGGAGGAGGTGGCGAATGCATTAATTAGCCTACATTAGGTGATGTAGGCATAATTATGATTCAAATGGTAGGCTTATGATTCAACTGTGTCAATGTGTAATTTATATATTATAGGCTAGTGGCCTACATGATCGCAAGTTTCTTGTAAGCTGTCCTGTTTTATTCGAGTAGTTTAAATTAAAATTAATTAATTAATAATAATTATAGGCTATTTGTTCATTAAATGGAAGTGTAATGTTGGCATCACCTATAGACACTACATAGAACTACATGACGAATAAGTTACCAAATTGCCAGAGTCTATTGCGTTTCCGCTAAGAGGTGGTTCCAGCTGATCATAACGCAATGGGTTTTCGTTGGTTCAAATTGTCACTGAGCCGAAAGTATTTTAGAACACGCCCCAGACAGCGCCACCCACCCCACTGCAGCGCAACCGAAAGGATGTTATGTTGAGAATTTGTTGATCCTAGCGGTATTGCTGAGAAACGCCATAGCGCCCGTTTTAAGACGTTGATGCTGTCAACAAGTTTGCGTTTGACTATACCGTCCCCTTGCGCTGGTTTGAAAATAGAGCCCAAGGTCTGATCACAACATGCATATTTATCACAGGAGATAAATATAGTTAAGATGCCCCCTAGGGCCTAGAGCTAAGGTTAGATGTGGGATTTTCCCATGTCAGGTAAATACAGGGATAGCCCATTATGCAATGATGGGATTTCCCATTACCAGGCAACAATATTTGGTCAATTTCATTCTAGCTCTATCATTCAAGAATTGAGATCCCATCAGTGAACATTGGCACTATCGTGGAGCGATCAGAGGAGCAACATGATGTCTTTGTAAAGTTCATGAGAAGAGCAAAGAACTCAAATGCACTCTCCTTGCCCCAAGATGTCCATAATGAGTGTTGGGTACCATTCCAGGACGTAGTTTGTGTCATCAGTCCTCCAGAGCTGCAGGGACGTGGAGGCCGTCACTACAGACTAACTGTTAACGACTTCAATAACATTCAAGGCAAACTGCCAGCATTTATCAAGTAAACGACAAACTGTATGGCAGAATAATAATATAATATGGCAGAA
Organism: Synaphobranchus kaupii; assembly: GCA_029718625.1. NCBI lineage: Eukaryota > Metazoa > Chordata > Actinopteri > Anguilliformes > Synaphobranchidae > Synaphobranchus > Synaphobranchus kaupii. The sequence goes on along the minus strand of CM056379.1, from coordinate 45,552,282 downwards.
TATGTGGTAATTTAACATTAATAGTGTATGGTTTAAAGTACATGTACTATTCTGTTTGATGTCTGATACATAATTTGACACTTAAGTAGTAACGTAACTCTTAAGACTTATGTGAATTCCCGATATGTTAAAATGTGTACTTTTCAAAATGCTATCTAACCATGAAGAAGTTGAGTACCAAAGCTGAAATTTGACATAAAGCTATTTTCTGACATAATTTGGTTTAAGAGGGTAAATAATCCATCAAAACATGAAAAGTGCAATTAAGAAAAATTAACAGCTTGTTAAAATTCTCGGATCGCAATTGTGGTTGGAACGAAAACCAGCATACACAGGGGGGCCCCATTGACCGAGTTTGAGAACCACTGACCTACCGGATCTACGTTCCAAATAAAATACGAAAAAGCCAGGAAACCGCAATTTAATTTAAAAAGATTTATATATACGTACGAGGACTGGTTATTGTTTGTATTGACAGAATCCACTTCGTTCACGTTCTTATACGTATGTGTTAGAAGTGTCATTTTGAGACCGTTTTAGCTGCCCTATAGAAGTGAATGGAGAGCGACAAATAGCCTACCCTATTCTGGATTATCACCTCAGGGGAGCACAGAGCAATTAACAAACATATTTAGATACCATTCGGACTCATATCATGGCCAGGTAACTACACAACCCAAGTTCTACCAAAGTTCAGTTGTGCTTTAAATGTCCATTATCTTCAACCCGATTCACTCTCATGTAGATCACACTGTAGAGTGGTTGAGATACATTTATGAAATACGGAAGAATGGTGGCACGTAGAAACCCGAACTAGCGCTGATGAAGATGATCTAGTTTCCCGTGATACCACGCTTTCTGACATGGTACACTAGGATGTTTGTGATGTAGACCAGGGTCTACTCCACAAGGGGACCTGAGCAAACAGGTTAACCTCCCCCTGCTTGTGAATGAAACAGGCTTTATGGTAGGGGATAGAAGTGCTTTAAGAAGCTATTAATCTATTGCTTTTTCAGGTCCTTTCATGGTGTGCTTTGAAAAAGCGTGATTTGGGCTTGCTCTATTTACACTCCTTATACTATTCTCACCATCCAGAAGCTTTGGTTGTTGGCATCTTCCAGGGTTGTCTCTTTCGCCAAAGTCGACATTCTGGGTGGCTTCTATGCAGAAAGAGAGAAAATCAGTTTAATGAGAACATCCATATTAAGGAAGCACAATACAACAGCAACATAAACTACAGAGACACAGGCATGATATGTTTTAAATCAGAGGCTCCCGTAGATGGTATTTCGAGAGGACCTGTAAAAGGAAGTTAAGAGCTGTGTCCGAAATGTCTCTCTATTTGCTATATAGTGCACTGTATTCACTTTCCACCATTTTATTTGAGTGTTCAAATTCTAACTGTAAAATATATACACTATATTGTCCTCAAAAATTCCCACGGTGCAACGGAAAATGTAGTGTACAAAGCATGTAGGCCTACACTATTAATGTTAAAAAAATACCACAATTCTCCTCTGCTGTCCCGCGGATTGAAACGAGATAAGACGAACACAGGAGAGCAGGGGTTCCCAAACCGGTCCTGTGGGACCCCTGTGTATGCTGGTTTTCATTGCAACCACAGTTGCAATCCCAGAATTTTAACAAGCTGTTAATTTTTCTTAATTAGGTGCTTGTCATGTTTGGAGGAATTATTCACCCTCTTAAGCCACATTATATCAGAAATAGCTATGGATGCCATGTAGAATAAACACCCCATGTTCACATTGTGCTTATTGTGCTATATTATTTAAAAAAGATAAGAAAATTATTTAACAGATCCATTTAAAGACTGATTTGAATCAATAGGCTCCTAATTGGTGAAAGTGTGGACACGTGGCCACTAAAACTAACCATTTGGTAGATAATGAAGAATTCAAACACAAAGCAAATGATAACGAGCCAAACCTGCATTGTGTTAATAAGCTTAAAGAAAAAATTTAGTTAAACACATGTGTTCAACAACCTAATTAGGAGCCTATTGATTCACTACACTCTTTAATTTGAGTGTAAGTTCACTCTTTTTATGTAGTTGCAATATAGCACAATAAGCACAACGTGAACATGGGGAGTTTGTTCTACATGGCATGCATCGCTATTTCTGACATAATGTGTCTTAAGATGGCGAATAATTCCTCCAAACATGAAAAGCACCTAAGTAAGAAAAATTAACAACTTGTTAAAATTCTGGGATTGCAACTGTGGTTGCAATGAAAACCAGCATACACAGGGGTCCCCCAGGACCGGTTTGGGAACCCCTGCAGGAGAGCAGATACGTCTCCTCGTAATTCTCAAGTGGATTAGTTGTCTCAGTCTAGATTCATTCCAGTTTCTTATTTTATCCGTCCTCCTCTCCTCGGTCCTCACCTGACCCACAAATTGATTGAGGTTCGCCATCTTTAAGGACAATTCAAAGTAGGCTATTAGAGATACAGACAATTCGGCCAATCATAAAAATGCCACATCGAAATAATATATTTCTCTAGATCTGATTGGTTGGTTTGGCCGTCTAAAACATGGAGGGAGACGCAGAGAGAGAGAGAGAGAGAGAGAGAGAGAGTTTCTTTGATCAGTCTATGCTGTCTCTTCTTGATAACTGTAACTGTTACGCATTGCTTAGGATATAATATTTGCTAGCCTAGCTTACTCAGTGAGTTGAGGATAGTGGCGAGAGTCTCCGTCTGGGAGATTCGATTTTAAATTGTTACATGTTGCGTCAAGCCTACTACTGTATATAAATGAAATGATGAACCAATTACAGTACCTTAGTTTCACATGTAAATCGAAAATAGCACAAAGAGACTGAAATGATGAAGGAATATAGCTCATCTTTAATATACCTGTTTCCATATAAGATTAGATAATTATTTGGTATTATTGGGCATAAATAAAGTTGTCCTCCTATAAGATGAGGGGGGTGGAGGTGGGTTTAAAATGTAATAAAATTATCTTATCCACTAATATACTCATTAGCCTATACTTTAGCTTTATATGAAAGCATCTCAAATCTCATCTAGGGCTTTGAAAAAAATAGATCTTCAAAATGCTCATAAATTAAACATTTTATTTTAGAAAATGCCCCGTGTGAGGTTGTGTAGAAATGCAGGAAATGAGTTTTAAAAGGCTCAAATTTTTTTGAAAGGCTCCCAGAGAATGCTTCAGTGAGGAAACACAAGTGTAGCCTTTGAGGAAGCCTTTTCTCAATTATCCATCTCTCCACATCTGCCATGTGGCTGGTACACCCCTACACAAATGCAATTTTACTGTTTCTTTACATTTATTATAATGCACTTTAATCCATGACACACATTCTTTATGACTAACAAAAGCCACGTTTATTCATGAAAAAAGAGGCTAAAAAGCATTATAGTTAAGCACGTAAGCATAATATGACCCTGACGCTTGACTGAGCAAGGACGTTTCATTTGCCTAATGCATGTTGCCTCGAATCCTCCGTTTGTCCTCCATTGGGTGGACCTAAAGAGCAAGGAAAGGATGCTCTCTATGGGAACCATCACTCTGCTGCTAGATATGCAGTAGATATGGATGGATCACTTTAAGGATTGTTTTTCCTGACAAATTTTCCTATTAAACTCTATGGAAAAATAAGTCAGGAGAAGAAACCTTTCAAGTTATCCATCCATATCTACTGCATATCTGGCAGCAGAGTAATGATTTAAAGGGATAGTTCGGAATTTTGGACATAATGTCTCAATTACGACTTACCCATGATGTAGTTGATTGATGGAAACCATTTTCAGCTAATTCCATGCTGTCCCTTCTTTTGGACATAAACACGTTGCTAATGCTAGCGCAACTCTAAGGGAACCGGTAGCATCCACTACCAAACGCATTTAAACACTCCACAGTGCACCCAAAGCAAATAAAATATGACGACAGTCTATCTGGGTTATTTTCAGTGTTTATACCATCATTTTTTAAGTCAAACTATCATTGAATCCTTTACTTTGTGCTGACCTATATTCTCTGTGGAAGTACGGCGGCGGAGCAATACTTTACGTTACCTACGAATGTAGCGCCAGCACTGGTCGACTACAACAACAAAGAAGAGCAACAAGTTGCAATGGCCATGTTCGCTCCGCCCCCGTACTTCCACAGAGATGACTCTAAACAATCCAGGGAATTGATTTGTGGAATCAATGCTAATGAATGCTCCCCTACACAAATGCTAAGCATTCCACTGCCAACTAACAAATGCCTATCTGCTGTACTGTTAACATTAACTGTGCATTTGACAAATAAGCATTGATTTGGGTTTAATCACTAGGCTAACTACAGTTAATAGATTAGATTTGTTATCTGAAGTTATTAATTGGCAAAATATAATGTTAGCTAAGTTACCTTACCTTCAAGCAAATGTATGTGTGTCTGTCTACTGTAACGGTTAGAGAATCCCTTCCAAAACTGGATAGTTTGCTGCAAACTTGCAGCTTATATGTAGCGCATTTGCTGCAAACTAAATTGTTTTCCACAAAATGTTACCAGAGGTTTGTCTGGTTTTTGTACACTAAAAAGGTTGCCAGAAGTGAATGGCAGTTCCCACAAAGACAATGCCAAGGTTTGCCGCAAATTTGCTGGACGGCCTATATTTTTGTAAGGGATATACACGCACATCCAACAGTGTAACCTAATGAAGAATAATGCAGTGGAAAAAAACAAGACTAGGCAAGCCTAGCTCAGCCCGGACACCTGTATGCTGCCAGTGACAGAACATTTGACAAGGCACGGCGGATATGGTTCTGGAACATGCAGGTTTGCCTGCATACCGGGGCGACGGAGTGCATCTGATGCTCAAAGGTGTGTGTGTCAGAGTATGTGAGCGGGAGTGAGCGAGGAGGGGAAGCGGACGTAATTTAATTAGAGTGATGAGCACTATTAGGACGTTACCATTCCGCAAGCTCCAGTTCGCTCCGGTTTATATATTGTGATAAAAATGGACATTGCATTTTTGTTGTGTAGATACCACATTAGTTTAGTTCATAAGATATAAATGTATTAATCAACCCACACAGCTCACCTACACTAACTAACGTTAGTCCACTTCAGAGTATGTGAGCAAAGTGGAGTGGCAGAAATTTCCGCTCCCCGCTCAAAGCTTTCTCACTCCGCTCCGGGTTTTATTTCCGCTCGTGGGTCGATTAATTTCCCGCTCCCCACTCAGGAGTGAGAGGAAACTCGCTCCAATTCCGCTCCATTCTTAGAATATCTTTTTTAAATGTCTGTACCCTTAAGTTAAGAATATGTATGTGATAAATTTCTTACCAACAGTAGCCTAAACCTATAGTCTATTGTTTAGGCTACTTTGTACCATGCAGAATACAGCCTACGCGGAATTAAATAAATGAAAAGGTTAATAAAGGAAAAAATAATGCATCCTTGGGCCCTATCTTACACCCGGTGCAAAGCGGCGCTAACCCAAACGCAAGTGTCTTTGCTATCTTACACCCGGCGCTAGGTTTCATAATAACGCCTAGTGCTTACGTCCTTTAACTACCATGTATTCTTGCGCCCGTTGCAAGTGAACTGGGCATGTTGGTCTTAAGATGAGGAGTGGCCAGGATTATTTTTGGCGTATTGCTATCTTGAGCCAGCAGAAAGCGCTTGCGCTAGAACCACCACAAACCTGGTCTAAAGTCATGTCGCAGTTGTTTACATGTTATTTTAACGGCGCATATAAGTGCGTCTACATAGGCGTGTGCACAATGCGCCTACCCTCCTGTCTGTTACACACAGGGGCGCGCACAAGCATGACTAAAATATCTAGATCACAATGTGAAATATTATTATTGTGTAGGCTATATCAAAAATGCATAATAATAAAAGGTTCCATAGGTCCACATACCTTTCCCTCAGCGAAGGGAAACAATGCCACATTACATTGCTCTCAGCCCACTCCATCAACATCCAGGCGATGTGCGATGGTACGGGACAATGGCTATCCATTAAAAAGGAGCTGATAGCACCTATATCAAGCCTAATGCGCGAATTGTCATTTACACCTAATGCGTGAATTGTCATTCAATGGAAAACTCGCGCACTGCAATAGACGGACATTTGAGTTTTGAAAATGCGCTTCAGATGTCATTACAATACAGCTCTGTTTATCTAGGAATACAGCCTGTAAGTAAATAGAATGGTTTGTGACTGAAAAAAGTTCAAAACCTTGTCAAGTCAATATTGCTTTTATTGTTTTTCAAATAGCCTAGGCTACAGCGGATTCGCTGTGCATAAGGTTTTATTTCGATAGCCTATGGTTCAAAAACGGAGATACATGTCACCATGTTAACTGAATTGTAACCTTAGCTATTCTTTGTCCTTCATATTTTTTAAATTACAGTGACAAGATTTCCCGCTGATTTCACCTGTTATTCCATAACTGAACAAAAGATTTTAAAGAGAACTAAGCATCTAATTATAAACGAAAACTAATTTGCAGCACATTACAATTAATTCACAATGAATTTTAATGCCATTATCTGCATGTGCACTTTACAGGAGCAGGTCTGTTTCCCCTGCTGTAAATCGCACTTTTAACGGTCTTACTGGGAAAGTGGATTGTTTTAAAGCATTACGCTACCAGTAAAACAGGTTGGTCACATTTCCATAAGCAGGACATTATAAAAAAAGGGAAAATATGCGTGAACCTATGGGTTGCCAACCTGACAGCTTTATTGTATTTATTGTCATCATTAAGGCAAAATAACGTTATTTATTTTATTAATCAAAACTAGAATGCAGGTAATGAACTTCGGATGAAGCTTGAACATGAGTTCATTGCTTCATTGCATAATCAAACGAAATTCGTTAAACAAGCGGGCTAATTTGGCGTTTTCTAAGGTGAGACGGAAGCCATTCGTTGCTTATTCTCAGCTGTTGCAGGTGCCTTTAGCGAAATTTCACCGCATATATTTTGTAAAATAACAACACTATCGGAAATTAACGGGAACTCATAATGGTTTGTCCGAATAATATTTATCATAGGCTACTAGTGATCCATATAGCCTATTCCTTGATCGCACTAAACACGCACGGGCATGTCTGTTTCGCCATCATATAAGCAATCCGCCGAGGTGGAAAAGCAGGCTTTTAAAGGAAATGGGATATGACATTTTGATTGGTTTATTGCATGTCACGCCCAAGACACACCTATAATTAATGAAGAGACTAGGTTCAGCCCATTAGGACGTTGCGCTGTGCTTAGCGCCCAAAAAACACGACGTTAAAATAGCAAAAGTGGACTTGGACACGCCCTAAATGGACTTTACGCCATGCGCTTAGACCAAGCGCCAAGATAGGGCCCTTTGTTTCTAAATAAAAATCCTCTTTTCTAAAAATAAATCCCTGTTTCTAAATATAAATCCTCTTTTCTAAAACAAAATCCTTGTTTCTTAATATAAATCCTAGTTTCCAAAATAAAATCCATAATTCTAAATAGAAATCCTAATTTCTAAAACAAAATCCTTATTTCTAAATTAAATCCTTGTTTCTAAATGTGAATCCTCATTTCTAAAACAAAATCCTCATTTCTAAATAGAAATCCTCATTTCTAAATTAAATCCTTGCTTCTAAAATTAAATCCTTATTTCTAAAAATTAATCCGCGTTTCTAAATTGAAATCCTCATTTCTAAAATGAAATCCTTATTTCTAAATGGAAATCCTTTTTTCTAAATTGAAATCCTTGTTTCTATAAAGCCTGAAAGCTAAATGCTACAGTTAGCCTTTGCGCAAAGCATACTGGGACCACATGATGTATGCACGAGTGCGTCTGAGAGTGCTATTTGTATAGCAAGTCTGGAGAAGCTAGTCCATTGACTGGCATAATGATGAGCACAAAATTGCCGAACAAACTAAAATTAGGTTTTCTAGCAGACATATGCTATTAGGTTAAAGCCCGTTAACAAGTAAGTTCAATAATTTGAGGAATATAACGGAAAGTCATTCGTAGGGAACTGCAGCTTACAGCACATTAAGCACATGCAATCATCTGGTTCGCTATTATCACCTCCAATAAAAAAACATAAGCTTTTAATTTCCCGTTCATTGTTGCACTGTACATACAGTAGCCTACATAATAAGTTAATTGTTCATGTGAAACGAAATTGACTCTCGTCAAATCGCAACAAACTCAATGTAGCCTAGTGGTCCAGAGATTACAGACATTGTGCAAGTTAACTGTGGTTCAATTTAGATGCTTTGAAGTCAACACTTTTTGATGGATATATATGTGATAAATAATGATTTGTGATGAATGATAAGATTGCAAGTTATTACTCTCTGATGGTTGTACAAAAATAGGCAACTGTAAATCAGTGTAAATGCTGCAGTAGCTATTATTCACCCAGTAGATGGCGGACTGGTAGCACTACATTACGCTACAGAGCTAGGTACAATAAGAGATATCATACACAAAAGAGCTAGGGTACAATTTTGTGACAACTGTGTCCCGCATTTGTTGCACTTAGACATATGTAAATAGATTTTAACATGATAAATAAAATAAGCTGTTGATCATATTAACAAGAAATGTATTCTTAAAAACTGGAAAAAACAATCCAACCTTTCCAACAAAATCACTTTAATTTATCACATCCACATGGGTAAGATCACAATGTCACTCAGGGCAACAACCCTTAGAACGCGATAATATGGAAGTTCTGGAACCTATTCTGACCCAGCTACTTAAACAGACCACAACATTTAGGGCGCACTGTGAGATGGGGGGGGGGGGGGGGGGGGGGGGGGGGGGGGGGGGTGAGAAATATGCGTCTGCTGTAAAGTGCTGTATGGCTGGTGCTCATGTTTAATAAAGATTTGTCCTTCGCTATTATTTTCGAGCGTGTTCTCCGTTCTCACCCAGAGTCGGTACAAGGGGACAGCACTAATCGTTACGTTCTGCACAACACAACACCGTCCCACCATTCCTGACATCTGCTGTGCATAAAGCCTTCTCTCAACTGAGTAGCGGAGATCGCTGCACCATTTAAGGCACTGTTGCCTAAACGTATGTGATAACCCTTCTCCTCCGTCTTACCATCAATTCTTATCATGCCAATCCTGCTTTGAAAGTGCAGGACATTGAGCAAAAGCGACATAATCGTAACTTCACTGGGCTCCGTGTTGGCGTCTGTCCTTTCACCATGTCAACCTTCCCTGCGTTACTGTGTGTGTATGCGTCATACTGCAGGCTATGGACTTAAACACACAGCACATACAGATTGTGGAATGTATAGGCTAAACACTATAGACAAAAGATCGGATTGTAATCAGAAATTGAATAAAATAATAATTATTAACACAGTAAAAATTTAAGAATGCACTTGGGATTCGAGGCTGGTATTACACATGTATAATGTAGGCTACACGTAGGCTACCACAGCTGACACAATATTGTTACTCTTTCGTATGATATTGGCTTATTGCAACTACCTGTCTTCCCCATTGCTGGGCAGTTAGCGCCAAGTGAATCATAGCTACGTTACAGTATTTTCATGGATTTACAGTATAGGCTATTTTTATAGCCTACTGTAGCTATCTAATAGTTGCACCTTACATCAAAAATGGTTAACTTTGTTTTTCTCTCAAAGCATGTAAATTGACCACAATCAGTAGGCTGTTAGCAGTTTGTCTGGACCGCGCAGGCTACATTGAGTTAATTTGACGAGTCAATTTCGTTTCACATCAGCAAGTAACTTAGCTGGTTAGTATGTAGCCTACTGTAGGTACAGTGTAACAATGAACGGAAATTAAAAGCTTGTTTTTTATTGGAGGTTGATAACAGCGAACCAGATGATTGCATGGGCTGCTGTGAAGCAGCAGTTCCCTACGAACGAGTTTCCGTTATATTCCTCAAATTATTGAACTTCCTTGTTAACAGGTTTTAACCTAATAGCCTATGTCTGCTGGAAAACCTAACCTTAGTTTGTTCGGCAATTTTGTGATAGTTATTTTTCCAATTAATGGACTAGCTTCTTGTTAGACTTGCTATACAAATAGTACTCTCTCAGACACCACTGCATACGTCATGCGGTCCCAGTATGCTTTGCGCAAAGGCTAACTGTAGCATTTAGCTTTCAGGCTTTATAGAAATAAGGATTTCTTTACCGAAATGAGTATCTCAATTTAGAAATAAGGATTTCATTTTAGAAATGAGGATTTCAATTTAGAAAAAAGGATTTCCATTTAGAAATAAGGATTTCATTTTATAAATGAGGATTTTGTTTTAGAAATAAGGATTTCTATTTAGAAACGAGGATTTACATTTTGAAACAAGGATTCCTTTTTAGAAACAACAATTTATATTTAGAAATATGGATTTATTTTTAGAAATAATTATTTACTTTTAGAAACAAGGATTTAATTTAGAAATAAGGATTTTTGTTTTAGAAATGAAGATTTATATTAGAATTATGGATTTTTTTTGGAAACTATGATTTCTTTTTGGAAATAAGGATTAGTTTTAGAAACAAGGATTTAATTTAGAAATAAGGATTTTGTTTTAGAAATGAGGATTTCTATTTAGAATTATGGATTTTATTTTGGAAACTAGGATTTATTTTTGGAAATAAGGATTTTGTTTTAGAAAGGATGATTTCTATTTAGAAATGAGGATTTTGTTTTAGAAACGAGGATTTATTTTTAGAAAAGAGGATTTATATTTAGAAACAAAGATTTATTTTTAGAAATTAGGATTTATATTTAGAAAACAAAGATTGCTTTTATAGAAATGTGGATTGCACTTCTGGGCCACCGTAGTATACAGTATGTTGTGATCCCCCCATAATAGATTCTCTGTGTTGGACAACTGCTGCTTATGCTGCTTGGTCCCTGGGAATCGCTGCTCGCAGCTATATTTCAAATTTTGGATTTTTTTAAAAAATGTCGCTATTTATGTATAATTTTTCATAATTTCAACACTAATCTGACCAGCAACTTTGGCTGTTTGTATTGATCCCCACAGCATAGTCAATCAGAAAAGGGAAGTTAAAAAGAAAATACAGAGGGTTACAGAATACAGATACAGACGACTGGCCAGGGATCATGCTGTTTACTTGCTAGTCAGTCTATAAAATAGAAAATGACAGATACAAACACTAAGGATCATGGCAAGCAGGGTTGAAGTCACTTTAATTTTATTTCAGTTTATGAAATGAATTAACATTTAATTCATGAACTGAGAAAAAAACATATAATAATGCTTTTTGACTATTATTCAATTAATTAATTTCAATTAATTTCCTGAATTGACAGTTGAAATGGACCCCAACCCTGATAGCATGCTTTAGTTGCAATACAGAGAGATCATTTTAAATAGTTATAGAATAGTACAAATGTTAATTATGGGACAGCCAGGCAGACAGACAGACAGTCAAAGACAGCAAAAGGTAGTTTGGTGGATTGTATATAGTCCTTCAGTCAGAGGCTTGGTATCCTACAGATGGAATCTGACAGTGAGAATAGAATGCCCTCACCCAGCATTCCAACTCTGAAACTCTAGCCATCCCAAAATAAACAAGGGTGAGAAAGGTCATCTTTCACTGCCTGCTACACCCGGTCTCTCCCACACGTTCTCTAGCATGGCTGGGCTGATCTTCTCTTTCACTTTTTCCAGGTCTTTCCCTTTCACCTTTCATTTACATTATAGAAAACACACAGCATACACACAGGCATCCACAGCAATGTGTTACAGTCCATGCTGATTGCTCTAATCTTTTAAAGAGGTATGTAGAGGCTTAACAGAATGTGCAGCTATTGCCATAATCATGAATACATTACGCTTTTACAAATATATTGTTATATATTTTATACAAATATATTGTAAGAATTCAGCAAATCTAATCAGAAATGAATTGGGTGCCAGGCATGCAGAAGTAGCTGAACTGATAGGTCTGATAGGTGTGTAGGGTCTGATAAGCCCCTTTTCCACCAGTCGTAGGAACTAAAAGAGGGCAGGAACAGGGACTAAAATGGTTCCTGGAGTGCCTTCGTGTTTGCCTTCTACCACGCCTCGAGAACTATGAAGATTAGGCAAAAGTGATGGGAAAAAAGGTAACATTTAAGAAGTATTGTGGTGTTTATTTATTTAAATTTTTTTTGCAATCCTGTTTCAGTTTATACCCAGCACGGTTTAACTGACTGGTCTATGCCCAGTTCAGCTAAAACACATCTGTTGATAGGCATTTTTGTTTAGTTTGCCACTCGCCCCGTATAAAGAATACAATGTTGTGTTCCTTATTGAATCGATACGGGACGCAATTTGTTCAGTATTTTCCTACTACACAAAGTTCCATACATGCACACGATAGTAGAATTACATAATCATGAATAAAATCAAACTAGTTACACATGAAATGGGCTAGTTGAGATGCAGAATCAGTGGTCGCAGGCAACCAAAAACAAATTTTCTGGCTGCTGTTAAATGTTTTTCTGTTGCCGGTATTTAAAAAACGCCGCTTGTGGTCTGCTTGGCAATTCTCGTGAATATTGCATTTGATAAATCAGCGATTTGTTCAGTACTGCAAGCTCCACTAGTTCCGAACCATCGCAAAAGTACTACCTCATGAGCAGGAACTAAAAAGGGGGGCAGGAAACATACCCCAGGAACTAAAATTGGCCCTGGTTCCTCAGTTGGAAAAGGAGCTTTAGTTCCTGAGTACCAAAAAAGTTCCTGAGTTCCACAAAAGGTTCCTGCAGTGGGAAAGGGGCTATAATCTTTTGAAGATATAATGGAACTGTCCCTTCAGCTGTGTGATAGGTTAGCACCACAGTTTTTAAATTGATACAAGCCGATATAGGTAGCCCAGTGGAGGAAGATGAAAAGTGGAGTGACATGGCTGAGTCAGGGGAGGTTGTAGATCATTTTGACATCCAGTACACATACAAGTTAAAAACAGATACAGCCATATGCGTGCAAACTCACACGTAGTATACTCCCTTACTTTGACAAACATACATACACATGCACTCAATTTCTGTGTCTCATTCACTCTTTCTCTCTATTTCTAACACGAGTGCATTCACACGCACACAAAAACCACACGCATAGACAGTAGTACTAATATTCCACAGTCAAATTCCCCCCCATGGTATAAAAATTATCCAACAACACTATCATGGGACTGAGCATGAGAGAAGAAAGAGAGAATTATATTTCTGGTTTGCACTGTAACGGGTCACCCATATTCCTCTCCTCTCTCTTAGCTGTTTCAACTGTATTATGTGTTTATTGTTAACTGTGTATTGTTAAGCCTGTGCATGTTGCTTTGGATAATCTGTAACTTGACTACTATTCCAATTAGGGGGTCAATAGCTGTGCCCCCCAGTGCTCAGTTGGTCACCGGAGGCAACACACAGTAATTGGCTAGGCCCCACTGTGCCCAAGGTTAAGAATATAATGAATTATGTCCTGCTTAAACCTTTTATCCCACTTCCTCTTCCTTTCCTCCTCCCACTCTCCTTTATAGTTGTCTCTCCTTATTTCACAGAGCAGGGTTAATACACAGGGATGGAGATGGAATTGGAGGACACATGCCTCTTCAGTTTCTGATAGTTGCACAAATCTACTTTGCCACTTTACCACGGCATGGTTTAGATATACGTATATGTCTAATGTCATTATTTTATGAAATTACATTTACTTCTATCTACTTGCATGTAAACGACAGATATTATTTAAGATTAATTCAGTTGAACCCAATTCACAATATTCTAGACCATTGACCATTGATATAAAATAATACAATAGTATAATAATGATAACATGATGATGATAAGATTATTATCATGAAAATGATAAGATTATTCTACTCAAGTTTATCTTATCAACATTATAATATCAGTTTAAAAATGCATTATTATTACATTTAACAACCATTAAAATATATTCTGTATTCTGTGTTGTAAATGTTACAAATACAGAATATTATAATCATTTAATAGAAATATTCAGTGCCATTTTTCATGCCAATATGAACTTTACTTTACCACTTACAGACTAGTGATTCTCTTCAATGCTCTTTTACCCTCCTCTCATCCTATCACATTCCCGTTCTGCCACCACTAGTAACCCCTGTTTGTCTGCAATACTTTGTTTGGTAAACATTGCTCTGCAACCAGGAACACTGCTGGGAGAAAATATGGATCGAAATTGACAGAAGCAGAAGTACACCGAAATGTATCAGATTTTCAGATTTTCCTACCTTTAACTTCTCTACCGTTGACGTCTGTGCTCTCTCTTTCTTCTTCCTTTTTCTGTGTTAGGTTTTTTCCCTCTCTTTCCCTATTATTTTCTTGAAAATTTCACCCTCTTACTCTCCTATTGCAGACTCCCTCACTCTTTGGCTTACTTTTTCAATGTCAGATGATGTGGCTTTCTCTCTTTCTCTCTCTCTCTCACTCTATCTCCTCTCTCTCAACTAGAAAAACAGCTGCAGGAAACTGGGCTTTTCTCCTCCCCCCCCCCCCCCCCCGCCCTGCCCCCTCTCTCTCTCAGTACAGTGTTAATGAATTTTAGTGTTCAGTCAGTTAGTATCTGTGTATGGCCCTGAGATTTAATGCTCCATCAGTCACAATGCTGTGCAAATGTAACATAGTGTTCAGTTAGTCAATTAGTGTTTGTATGTGGTATTGAGAGAGGCAGTTGTGTTTTTGTCCACTTCATTTCTTATCACTATTATGTTTGTCATATGACCGTATGGAAGAGTTTTGAACAGTAAAAATGACAAATATATAGCGAGAATTAGCAGACAACTAAAGTAAATAAATAGTTCCATACTATTCCTGTGTTACCCGCTTAATCTAGTCCCACCTCCCAAATCCATTGAGATCCATTCAAATGCAGAGAGGTTATAGTATCGCTTATTAGAGTACCTGAAAATAAGATATCAAAACAAATAAAATGAAGTCCACCATATACTGAAATAGCCCATGCAGAAACTAGCATATTTGTATTTTTAAATGACCAGCTAAACAACCGTTAACTAATTATCCCACCTTGCAACATTATGCATTGATATGATTAAATATTTCCACTAATCAAGCATTCAATCGTGCATTTGGACAACGTCATGTGTGAATAAAACAAAATCAGAAATACGAGTTCATCCATATTTCCATGCTTGCCAAGGGTGTATGTGTTACGACCCCGGAAGTGGGCTGGACCCAAATGCACGACTCGTAGACAGGAATGCCAAAACTCAATATTTATTTATGATCAGGGTAGTCCTGAGCATAGGGAGAACGGCAAAAGGTGGTTAGAGTTCCAAGCCGGAACTGGGTGAGCAGACAGACAACAGTTAGCTCAATAAATTATGCTTCGACCAAAACTCCTGAAGCATAGGGAAAACATTAATTACAGACAGTCCAGGTATGATGATGCGGGAGCAGTGGGAGCAGGGAAAGCCAGGGAAGGTTATGGAGACAGACAACCGGGTTTGGTGGAGCAGGGGATGAGCAGGAGCGAGAGCGGTAGAGCAGGACAGTGGAGCGGAGTCCAGGCAGGACGCAGGCGTGGCAGCAGGGCAGCGGCAGTAGCAGGACGGCAGCAGCGACAGCAGAGGCCGGAGCGACAGCACTTCAGCAGCACCGCAACACTGGCAGAACGCGGGCACCGCCGCAGGGTGGAATAGCAGAAGCCCAAGCTGCATGCACACACGTCAGGTGGGAGGCAGGGAAACCGCAACACAGGCAGGGATTACAGACGACTGCAGGCTGGCAGACTGAAGCAGACAAAGTTAGTATAGCGAGACCAAACAGTGAACAGCGGGTAGTGCTGTTCCAGACAGAGCAGACTTTGACTTAGGCAGAATTGCAGGGTGAGTAAACGCCGGCACAGAACAAGACTTTAAAGCAGGGACTAGACAGGGAACCAGACAGGACCAGAGGTTTCAGACAAAGAGCATTAACGAACTGGCACAGGACAGAAAACACCGGGTGACTAAATGCAAACATTAATTGGAATCAATTAGGAACCACGTGCGAATGTATGCGAGAGTGATTGAACAGAGCGGAGAGTGTGGAATGCATGCGAAACGGGGGAATGGGATAGGCTGAGAAAGGAGCAGTGAAACAGAGTGATACAAACGGGAAAACACGCCCAACCTGCAGCCAGGGGGAAAACGGACAATGGAGAGACAAACACGAAACGGGGGAGAGGGAAAACACGGCGAAACAATAGGATGGGAGTGGAACATTACAGTATGTCTTTATTCATACGCACCATCGATCGCTACACTGATACAACACAATCGATTTAATTAAAATACATTTTCAAAACACTTCAAAGTCATGTAGAATAACGGTTTTTCACTGCCAGTCTTTTCACAGTTTTCTTACAAGATATTTTTTACAGTGCAGAATATTAATAATCATAATTAGGACTGAGCCTAGCCTACTATTTACAGTTTTGTAGGCTACAGTGTGTAGTCTACATCTTTTGAAATGAGCTTCACTTTCCGTTCATAATAAGCTACAAATACTACAACACTACAGATATTACAGTGTCCACATCAGCATCACACAGCTGCGTTTATATATACTCATTACAGACGGGTGTAAGAAAAAGAACAATACAATGTACAATAAATTAAAAGGGCATTTTTCCTGCTTGCGGGACTTATATTGAAGTGAATATGATCCACGAAAACGGTTTATTGGCTTTTGAATAGATTAAGAACAATCATGCACGCATTGCTTGGGAAAACCCCAAAATTAGTAACTCGCCATGGACTGACACACCCACACAGCGGCTCTCCTCCCACTTTGGCGCATGTTGAGTCAAACAGACTCAGGAGTGTGAAAATCTATGACGCCACATGCACTGGCCAGAAAACAGAGCCCTTAATGTTTAAGACTGGTTTGAAAATAGTTATTTTCTTTACATAGATTCCCAAAAATGATACAGATTAGGAAGTGAGTAGCCTAAGAAGATCTTCAGAGAGCCATGGAGGACTGTATGTCTCCATTCTACTTGCAGTCAGGGCACAAGAGGGAAAAAAATCACACCACTAGGAAAAGGACAGGCCCGAAGCCAGAGTAATGAAAATGGACAGGGGTTTTGAGGAGATTAAGGTTTAGAAATGACAGGGGGAAGGTTTTAAAAAAGATAATAAAAAGGAAACATATGGAAATTGTTTCCAGAAGATACATGGAAACAATGCTCTATACTGTTTGTCTAAAAATACAGGAGGTGGACAAAATATCGGAAACACACCTGAAAAATGGCTTTAACTTTGAAGCATCTAAACCATAATTATAAAAGCATATACACAGATGATTCTTATTAATTTTAATGCTAATTAGAAGCATGTGTCTGCTTAAAAGAGGTCTAACCAACAGCACTTTGCTAGTTAAGTCTCCAAAGCAAGATGAGGATACTAACAAATGGGCCAAATAGTTGGTTACCGAATTGCAGGTGCGTCAGTCACAAAAACTGAAAAATAATTTAAGGTGGGGAACAGTGTCAAAAATTATGACAACATATGCCCAACACCAAAAAACACATCAGAAAAAAAACTGTGGCCGCAAGTCAAAACTCTCTGACAGGGACAGACGGACACTTGGTAGGCTAATAACCACAGAACTACAGCTATAAAAATCACCACAGAATTTAATTAATCCATATCTGAACCAGTTTCAACAAAAACAGTATGTCGTGAGCGGCACAAAGCTGGAATTTATGGCAGGGCTGCCATTCGGAAACCATTTGTATCCAAGCCTAATGCAAAAAAAAAAGAAAACGCATAACATGGTGTAAGGAACACAAAACCTGGACCCCTGAGCAATGGAGAAAGGTGATATGGTCTGATGAGTCACCTTTAACTCTTTTTAATACATCTGGACGGGTTCATCTTTGGATAAAGCCTAAGGAAGCATTCAATCCACAATGTCTGTTGCCAACTGTTAAGTATGGTGGTGGTTCTGTAATGGTATGGGCAGCCATTTCATGGAACTCATTGGGTCCAATGATTGCTCTCCATGGACTTGTAACGGGCAAACAACATGAAACCATTTTACAAGACCAGGTGCACCCTATGGTGCAAACACTGTTCCCTCATGATGTCCCCATATTCCAACATAACGGCCCCATACACACTGCAAAAAACATTAAAGAATGGTTCCAAGAACACAAGGATGATGTCAAATGCCTTCCATGGCCTGCACAATCACTAGATCTAAACATAATTGAACCTTTATGGGAAGTTCTGGAGCGCACTAGATTTCCACCTCCTTCATCCCTCAAAGAACTGGAGACTGCCCTTCTTGAACAATGGGCCAATATCCCACTACACGCACAGTTCAGAAATTGTATGACAGCATTCCTAGAAGGATTGAAACTGTTTTTAAGGCAACGGGTGGGCCTACTCATTATTAGTTATTAGATATTCAGTTTTTGTAAGTGTTTCTGATATTTTGTCCACCCCCTGTATATATATATAAGTATATAAATGATTCCTAGTTGCACAGCACAACCTTCTCCACATTGATAGGATGCTGTGATTCTTCACAACAGTTCTGCTTTTTTACAGATCAAAAATCTGTTGTAATGGTTTCTGATAAATCAAGCATTAATGTTTCCACTGTTTCATACTGACATTTTGGGGTTGGTCCTCTAGGGATTACTATTTGTTTTCCTAGTGAATTCTATAAATACACAAACAATTTCAAAGATCCACACACCATTAAAAAATAAGACAAAAGATAATTATCAGTACTGGGGTTCCGCTCTGCCCTGAACCATGAAAATTCTCCACCCCACTCTCTTGTTGGTTGTGGGTCATGTTGCAGAAACAGCTGCCTCAAACATCTGGTGGCAGGCTCACAAAAAACTTACATCTGTATCTGAAAAACAACTCTGTCACATCAAGTTCAATGAACCTTGTGTTACAAGATAAGGGAGCTTAGGGAAAGTCACACTAGCAATGTGCCTATGCACACTGTGATTTTAAATAATGTAAGAAATCAATTGACCAACTTTAGTACAATACGCTGGACAGTGAAACAGATCACCACTCTGCAGTGTCAGCATCTGCAGGCCATGAGTATATTCATATAGTATGAATTCATGATTCAGTTTGGCCTCATATAATGAAGTACACCAGCTGCTGAATCAATTATAGCCTGACAGGTTAGCAAATGAAAAATTGAGAATATTGATAAAGTAAAATAATTGCACATATCAGATAATAAACCCTGGAATGAAATGTACATCGCTGCAACACATTTACTAAAGATGCAAGTGTTTTAGCCCGGAGTTTAAATAGAACTCTGTAAATAAACTCTAAAATGTAAATATTGAATAATAATGTAGGCATATTTTTGGATAACCGCTTTGGCGTCTTTACGCTGATTGTGATTGTGCGCCAAGAACGCGAGTACCGCAAGGCGAGTACTAAGCACTGAACTCAATGCTCTATGGTACTGAGCTGATTTCAAAAAGGCAGTACGGGTGGGCAGCCCCAAGTGTGGGGTCCTGCTTGCAATCGTCCTTTAAATTCGGCCATTTTCAGAGGTGAAGTCTTTTCGAATGGATGATTCAGAGCGTAAATAGCTTCTTCAGGGTGAGTGTATGAAATGTACATATTTCTCCTCGTAAATATTTATTTATTTCTGTGGCTACTTTCGTACAAACAAAGGGTCTGTGTTAGTGTTGGAACTAGTCTATCGTGTTGTCGTTAATGTTTCCACGTTTACCAATAGATTATCATGCACGTGCTAATGAAAAATGGCTTTAAAAATGGGCAAGATTCACTTCGCTGTAACGTTACTTCGTTAGTAGATTCACGGTCTCTGGAGTTTTCCAGGTCCCCGTTTCCCAAAAGAATCTTGGAGTTAAGATCATCTTAGTGTTTGTGCTTTATTAATTTTATGATTAAAATTTACTGACATTACATAAATATAGAGGGCGAAAGACAAAAAAAAAAACAATGAAAGCAATATAAAAACGAAATGGCCTAGGTAAGACGATCATTACATCTAACATCCTTTTGGGAAACGGGACCCAAGCGCTAGTGAATTGATCTCAATGCTGTACGACGAGGCGGTTACTCAATTTCCTGCAATACACAGCTATTTAATTTTAATTAAAATACGTGGTTATTGAGAACGTAAACCTTGGTAATTTTAGAGGGTGTGCGAATAACTACCGTGAGTTCCGACCTCAGTACCGGAAAAGAAGTGTTCGCGCAGTGCCATTTGTTTAGTCTTAAAAACATGCAGCATAATTTAAATGCCACTTATGCATAATTAGCTACATTTCATGAAATGTAAGCAATGTTTATCACAGACCTGTCTTAAGGCAAAGCGGTGAACGGAAATGTATTGCCTCTTACGGCAAAACTGGACCACTTCAAACTAAATTAATGTAAACGTGTATTGGGATACATTTTTAAAAGGTTGGTTCATTTTTATGCAAATATAAAGCCAATTTAATGAACCAGCTTCTTTACCGCGGTCAATTTAATTTAGCGGCCCATAGCCACCCTTATCTCACTTCTCACAGGCGAACAACACAACAAAGTTGTATGGTTTAATGACCTGGAAGTATGTTTAACAAGTTACTATTTGAATCGTTGAATTATAAATGTGAGTGGTCTTTGCACTGTTCTTTGCGGTAACGTTATGTTTACGGCGGGTAACATTTTGTGCACGTGCTAGGGCGCGGTTCTTTCGCCTATAGTCTTTTGGTTATCCTATTATGGTCCGGTCAGTCCTTATTTAAACTACTTGTCAAGTTAACTTTCAGTTTCACTATTTGTAGCGTTAACCCATATTTGTTGGACAAGCATGCTGTAAAATTGTATGACCAATTGCCAATTTGAGTTAATTATGTGCTCAACATATCAAGTTTTCTAGGCTGACTAACGTAGAAGTATGGCAATGGTTTTTGTTTTTTTTTGTCCCCCATTCCCCGTAGCTAGGGTTACCGAATCCCCCATTTGGTTGGCGGCAAGAAATGTTGTATCTAAGGCTTGAACCTAGCCATTTAGCATTAATGTGTTTGAGGTACCCATAACCTAGTGAAAACAATTTCAATTTAGGGCATAGTTTTTCCCTTGTATGGTTGCAAACTGAAATTGCAGTGAAATCTAGTTGTATAATTGAAGTGATGGGCCAACATGTTTTGTACATTGGTGTATATTGGAATAAATGGAGCAAAGTTTAGACTCGGGTTTTGAACGCATGATGGATAACTACTTCTGCTATAACTCCCCTGTCCCTGACTATCCTTAATATCAAGCAGTCTTGTTTGTCGGTGGGTGACTTGAATTTATTTTTCTCCAAACCCTCAGGAAGGACTCATTTTGACTGCTGGATTACATTTGAAAGGTAACTGACACTGCCCCCCTATTGATTTTTATTCAAGTGCAACTTAATTAGATATAAGCCTACATGTAAAATGTCATGTTTATTGCCCATCTCCAATGATGCTTTGCACTGGGCTCCGAATTATTATGACGATTAAGTGCAGCTCTGCCCTGACACGGTTGAGTCTGAGGAGATTGGAAACTGTCATACCTGTACCAGTATCATGTTTGGTTAGAGTACTGTTTTTATACAAAGCCAAGTCTCGTTGCTTGGTGTTCCCAGAGTGGTAGGTCTATGAATGCATAACGTTTGCCTTTAATTGTGGAGAATGACTAAATTGATCACTTGCTTTTTCTGGTTACCTCTTCAGGTTCCTGGTCAGTACTCTTAAGATGACAATCTGCATTGGTCACTTGCCTTTCTGTGATGGTTGCCACTTAGTACCTGAAGATATGAAGTGCTTCATACTGGTCCCATTCCACTGGAACTTGGTTGCATAAACTAATTGAAGATTTATAACTTCAATTCTGTTACTTATTTGGAAAAAAATTTCTGCCATATTTCAAACTAGTTTGTCTTGAATTTGTAATTGTATTAAAGTATGTAAAATGTACATGTCTCAAATTAGCCTATATAAAATTCTCTACACTTAAACATACTGTGTTTTTGTTATTGGCATGTATTGTTTACAAAATATGCTGTAAATGTGTTTGTACCCCTACCTTATAATGAAACCTTATCCATTCTGTTATTTCAACCATTCTTAAATGTATCAGAAGAAATTTGTAGAAGTGTCTTGGTGCTGCCCTAGCGGTTGAAATTATTTCTGCCCCGCCCCAATCGTGATGTCAGAGTACCTCTTTGTAACCATTAATACGTAATTAAGATGTAATCCGCAACATTAGATTAAAACATAAAGATCTGTTCCCGGGGTATGGAGGAGAGGGTTTTTTTGAGCATTGGGATGCACCCTTAGCCAAATAGCAGTTGGTCTTTAAGTCAATGTTAAGAGTGGGCTCTGCATAATCAGGGCAGGTGGGCTTATGCTGCATGTCTCTCCCCCCCCCCCCCCTCTGAGTTCTCAATTCATGGTGAGTAGCTCTGGACCTGGGTCTAAAAAATGTACACCCTATCCTAGTGACTATTTGGGTACTATGTTCTGAGCATTTTTTTCAGCCATTTTTTACACTTTGGTCTTCATGTCAGTGTGGCTCCAAACAGTCCAACAAACCTAATTGTACCACATTCACAACTGTACGCAGTACTGAGAGCATCTCCTGACTAACATTTAAGGTAATGGGTTAAATGTACAATACCAAATTCTAAGTGGGTTTCATTCTCAAAGGTAGGTACTGATGATGCCTTTGTTTATTCATTTCCAACTCAGAATCCTGATATTTGACTAAGGAAGTAATAAAATGCTCTTCCAACTAGGAGTTCCATATCGGAAATTGGGTATAGGCAAATCAACCCCAAGCTCCCAACTAGGAAGAACTTTACGTCACATGGCAGCTCACACCGCGACCCACTTTGTGAACTAAACAAACACTACTAGACAATTTTAGCTTTTCAACACTTCAACTTCAGTTTTTCAGCATGAAATGCTTTTATATCGGCCAAGATATCGATACATTACATTAGTCATTTAGCAGACGCTTTTATCCAAAGCGACGTACAATAAGTGCATACAGAGACATCAAAGTTCCTACAGACAAGACAAAGCACATCCTTCCCATAAAAGTCCTGCAGGTAGGCAGGGCTTGTCCTATTGGCTGCAGTGTAGGCCAGGGTCAGAACTTTGAACCTGATCCTGGCTGCATCTGGCAGCCAGTGGAGTGACCTCAGCAGGGGGGGTTACATGGGAAAATTTCAGGAGGTTGAACACAAGCCGGGCAGCTGCATTCTGGATCAGTTGAAGAGGCAGAATGGCGCAGGCCGGTAGACTTGCGAGCAGGGAGTTGCAGTAGTCCAGGCGTGAGGTGACCATGGTCTGGACAAGAAGCTGGGTGGAGTAGGTGGTCAGGTACGGTGGAATCCTGATGTTGTACAGGAGGAACCTGCAGGACCGTGCCGTCGCCCTGATGTGCTCTTTGAAGTCCAGCCGGTCGTCCAGGACCACCCCCAGGTTCCTTGCAGAGCGTGAGGCAGCCACCACGGTCCCGTCAACGGTGATGGAGGTCATGTAGTTGGGAGGTCTGTCTTGTCAAGGTTGAGCTTCAGGTGATGGGTAGCCATCCACTCAGAGATGTCAGTCAGACAAGCAGATTCCCTCCCTCTACCCCACAGGTTAAGGAGAGGATAAGAGGAAGAGTTGAATATCATCAGCATACTTAATGATTAACATTAAAAGTTAAAACTTTATTGTAGTTGGCAGTTTTAGCTGTTTGCTCGCAAAGCCAAAACTTTTTTGCTAAGGGTGTCCATGACGCAAAGTCCCCAGTTGTGTAAATGAGGGGTGTGGGCCTCCTAACAATCAATACAGGGTGGGGCCAGGGTTGGGTGCAGTGGCACTTAATGAACACTAGGGCCATAGCATAAGGGAATGGGTAACGCCTATGTCTTCTTGATTGTTTAGTAGTTTAGATGAGAATTGTACTTCTAGGGAGAGGATTGTTGCTTGCTTCGTAAGACACTTTTTTCTCTTTCAGATAAATGGCCCAAGCCCAAACAACCCAAGAGATTCTTTGAATTTTCGTTTGGTGCTTCTGAACTTCTGCCATTTGGAATTTCAGAAGCTGCATGATGACCATATGGTAATTGGGATGATGGGGTGGGGTGATGCTACAACATTTCTTTTCTGGTATGATTGTGGAACTAACTTGTATAGCCACATACCTCTAGTGTTCATCTATAGTAATTATTTCTTTCTGGTCAATATTATCTGAAGAAACCTGTAAAAACGTTGTCACAAGGTAACCTGAAACATCTAATCAGTCCACCGATCTAACCTTAACTAGTGCTGACTCATGATTCACAAAAGTGCAGGTTGTGCATTACAGATTAATGTCAAGGCTTGAACTGTGCTGTACATGTGTGGCTTCTCCCTCCTCATCTGCCTTGGTCCTCCTCCTCAACCTATGTCAAGATGGAGGGAAGGCAGCACCAGCGATCAATTGGAAACATGAGGTTCATCGGGGAACTGTTCAAACTAAGGATGGTGAAGGAGACTGTGATGCACAACTGCATGAAAAAGCTGCTTATCATGTAGAGCGACATGGCACTGGAGAGGCTGTGCTGCTTGTTGTCCATTATTGGCAACATCCTGGACTGTGATGAGGTATTGCACAGTGAGGTCATACTATTAAACCATACCACAGTGAGGCTCGTACATTAAAACACACACTCAGGCATGTACACACACTAACTGTTCCGACTGCTTCCCATTTCAGCAACACCTTATGGGGGGATATGTCCATCAGATGGAGGAGATCCTTAACAGGAGGAAGGTCTCATCGCAAGTCTCCTTCCTACTGCAGGACATAGTGGACCTGAGAAAGGTATCACTCCTATTTGACTAACCACAAATGCTACCCCCCTCCCATTCTGTCCCTCCTCCTCGTCACAAACTTGCTACTATTTAGAAACTACTCAACTTGACCTCCTTTACACTCAGTCTCCAACCCACCCTCTTTAACTGCATTGTTCTTCCTCTCAGTCTTTATTGTAACAGCTAAAATGTCCCTATCTTGTCTGCTCCTCTCTGTTCCAGAATAATTGGTTCCCTATAAAAGCAGAACAGGGGTACAGGCCAATCTGTCAACAGCATGGAGGCCAAAATGGAGAACATGCAGGAAAGGATCGAGGAACAGCAGCAGCTTGTGCCCAGTTCTGATTGCAATCGTCCTGGGGGACAACACCTTGCCCTATGGCAAAGCATTCAGCTGCTGGATGAAGGCCAAAACACCGCCATCTCACCTGCTAATAATGACCTCAAACCCTGCCACCGCATCTTCATGCAGTCAAGCACTGAACAGGTTAGTTGCCTACTAACAAATATTTATAAATGCAGAGTGATTCTGGACAGTGATGCCTTTCCAATCGTTTGGTGTAGAAGACGTATCCCTTTGGTGTTAGTTCTACTGTAGTTCAAAGTTTATCATATAGTGTAGCAGTTCATATAAAGTTGTTAACCAGAAGATCTTCTCCTCCAGATTGACACATTGGACTCCTACATCTAGATTTCCTTTCCCAGGCAGGAAGACACCAGGAGGGGGTCATCGCATGGAACAAGGTGTGGTCACACCCTCTCTAACTTTCACATGCTCACTCCCACTCACTCATAACATCACCTACAGACACACACATGATTTCTCTTGTATATCACTCTCATTTAAGCTTGACATCTCTCACACATAGATAACCATCCTCATCCATGCAACATGTTCTAGACACAAGTAAGTTCTGCACATATGCCCTCTCCCATGCACCCTCTCTTATCCAAAAACCATGACTGCCTTGTGCTTCCCCTCATTCTACAGAGTTGGGATGTCTCTCCTCCAGCACCCTCAACCCTCAACCTCCTTCCCTGCTCGTCACGACTGAGGATGAGCTGGAGAGGGTGGCCAAACCTACTGAGATGAAGGTAAAACTTGGCTTCGGCTGGGTAATAGTATAGCCATGCTGTGGCCACGTGAGAATACAATGAACCTCGCCTGTTTGTGCTACCATTACTATGCATACATACAATGCTGTTCCTTGTCTGGCCCACAGAGGTTACTGCTGTGTGTCCAGGACACTAACTGCACACTGCAGCTCTTAATTGTTGAGCAAAAGTCCATCAAGAGCAATCCTGCTGGCCAAGAGAATAAGGTCATCGTTATTCACCGGCTGGTGAAATTGGGCCCCCTGCAGCCACGGCAATTACGGCGGCTGCAGGAGATCTTACATATGGCAAGAACAAGTCATCTTATCTTGGACCTTGTGGTAAAAGCAATAAACCCGTTACCCAGCAGAGGATACATTCACATGGACGAGCTCTTCAGGTGAGTCCTCTCTTTGCAGGCCCAAGCATGAGAATGACTGAATACCCCCAGTATTAAAACAAAAATTGAAGGCTTTGTCCATCGAAGTAAAGAATCAACAAATTACTGTGGCTTCTGATCTCTGACCCTTTTGCTGCTGTGCACTGGCAGGGAAGTGTCCATGCTCCCAAGTGTCCTGGACAGGACTGTTGTCCAGAAGTTGGAGATCATCTTCAAATCAGAGAAGCAAATGGTTAGTACTGAGAGCTTGCAAATACTGTGCTTTAGGGCTCTGACCATCAAAGACATACTGCTGATCTGAGGATGTGCTTGACTGTAACCCTGTGTAACACTGCATAACTGGGTTTTTGTCTATGCACAGCTTTCCTGTATTTGTGTAACAATGTGGAAAATTTTATGTCTGTGCTTTGCTGAAATGTATTAAAAAAACCTGCTTGAATAAGCTAGGGAGTTGATTAAACTAATAATGTTGCACGTGAAGCCCGGCCAGTGGGAAACTACTGAGCTGAGACCTGCTTGTTAATCACGTCATATCACGAGGCAAGGCCTTGTGAGGGAGTGTGGTGATAAATAGACGCCCTGCTTGTGTGTTAAGATATATATATTGTGTACTTCCTCTGAGAAAACAGAGCGCTAGGTAAGAGCTTTCTCATTTTTTATTTCTGCTTGCAAGAGAAATAAAGTCTTATTGTGTTTAAATCTGTCTCTGCTGTGTAATCATATTGGTATGATTGACAACTTCAGCCCTGGTCATAAGAAGGGAAAATAGAATTTACATCACAATTTGGCATAGTCGGCAGGATCTCTAACTTAATTCTTCCCTCTACAGACTTGTTCTTTTCACTGAGAAGGAAAGACAATGCCCTGCCGAGGAGACCGGGATAGCCCCTTGACTCGATACCAACGTAACCAGTTTCCACCGGAATGAGATGGTGGTAGCCTGATCGGAGAAAGTGAGTATGTCTGTTTTGGGTGATTAATACAAGATCCGAACAAGGGACCAGTAGCGCTGAGGCCATAAGCAGAAGAGGGACCGACGGGCTCCCCGGTTTCTACGGTTGAACCGTACATAAACTGGTTAGACATGAGGGAGTGTCTGGGACCTCCCGCTAGCTAGAAGTACTTCATCGGTATCTTGGGCTTAAAACCCCAAATGACTCAGTATCTTGGGCTTAAAACCCCAAATGACTATAAATAGTAATTAAAATATAAAACGTATGGTATAAGGCTTTGAAACAGTAACAATGGGTTCTTGTAGTTCAAAAGCAACAGTTGAAGGTCTCCCAGAGGGACCGGCTAAAATAATACAGGATAAGTTCGGCTGGAAAATGATACAATAGGATTCAATCAAGGTTCAGTCTTGGTTTACTTTCTTTATTTAAATTTATTCAGATTTTGAATGTATAATGTTTTTAATATAGGCTTTTCACATGTGGATAGTGGATAAATTAATAGTTGTGTTGGGGGGGGGGGGGGATTCAATCAAGGTTCAGTCATGGTTTACTTTTTATTTAAATGTATTCAGTTTTTGAATGTATGTTTTTAACATACATGTTGGCTATTCATATGTGGATAGTGGATAATGAATTGTTGCAATGTCTTTACTTCTGGGGTCCTGTGACCTATTTGACTTATGTGACCTTGAGAGCATATTTAATATAAGTGGGCAAGTGATGTTTGTGATTGTAATGTGTAATTTTCTAATGTACCAAAGTGAAATTTAATTGTTCAAATTGTCAATTGTCTGTTTATTTATTTCGGAACCCAATGGAAATAAGCCTGTCTAATTGGCTTTTTGGGTTATCCAAGATGAAATGAACTGTATACTGTTTTATGTTTATTTTTGTCGATGAGCTAATTATGTTTGTTGCTCCGTGTAGGCTACTGTCTTATTTGTTGTGTGTATTTTTGATGTTGATTTTTTATCTGAATAAATAATAAGTTGAGTAAATGGGACAAAATGGCAGTTTTAGCCCGAATCAAATAGAACAGTTACGCACAAAATTAGAAGAACAACAGGAAAAGTATAATAAAAATAAAAAGGGTCAATGGCAGCGGGATTGGTATGCGTTTGGTAAATTGGAAAGGGAGGCAAACGGGAGAAGAAAACAGAAACAGAATAAAAAGAGTTTAGAGGCGGCAGCTGCATCTGCCCCGCCACTTAACAATCAGTCTCTTCCACCTCCTCCCTCACGACCAGGCAGTTACCCGCATAGACTTTTTGAAGCAATGCCTTAATGTTCGCTTTAAGTACCGAAGCCAGGTTAAAAGTTTAAACGATCCAGTGACTCGTTTGTGGTCTTTTCATTTATTTTAAGAGAGGATTTCATTTATTTCCAGCAGTCCAACACAACCATCCAATCCAACGTTTAACCTGGCACAATGTAGCCTATCGTAGGCTACTACCAGGTTTGCAGAGGTGGAAATTCCAGGGGTCAGAAAGTAAAAGTCCTGCCGTGTTTCTTCCACCCATGAACTCACAATTTCACTAATTAGCCTAGTTAGCTCCTACCTCTTGGCTGAAGAATTGTGATAATTAGCAAATCCAGGTTATTGGAACAAATGATTGGGGAGGACTTTCACTTTCTGAACCTGGATTTTCCACCTCGCAGGTTTGACCTATAGCCTACACAGCGTAGCGCTGGCTAGCTAGCTCCGTTTCTTTCATAAAACAAGAATACTTTATAACACTGCTCAGATTCTTCATCATTTCATCCATTAAAACTTATGAGTGCCCTGAGAGCATAGTATCAAGCATAGACTGTTACCCATCCCTATGCTATGCTCCCCCTAGTGTTCATTAAGTGTTACTGCACTAAACCTGTATGAGGCCCACCCTGCTTGCTTGACCATACTTTTTTACATAGACTCATTTACATAGATACAGTTCGAAAACAAAAACGAAAACAAAAATGAAAAGATTTTAATTTTCATTTTAATTTTGGGCTGAATAATCCTCCATTTTCATTTTCCATTTTCATTTTCATTTTCAGTTTCATTTTGGGCTGAATAATCCTCCATACATACCAGCAGTGGATGCAATTGAACATTGAACTGCTGGTTACACTTGTACTCTTTTTGTCCTCAGGCTCAACACAACAGATTTTGTCCTCAGGCTCAATGGCACCCTCTAGTGGCTCTTCTGTTTCATACACTCCTGCAGTGTCATGCAACTAAATTTCAATTTAATTTAAAAAACCACTAAAGCTTATTCATTTCAGCTCACAACCAGTCAAAATGATCAGCTCCTCTTCAGGCAACATGCTTTGCTTTTTGGGATTTGCCTATTTAATTTTTCTTCATACGTACACTGCTTCCCTCTATTTTAATCCATGCCTACATACCTCTACCTGCCTACATACCAGTACACCAGTAATGGATATTATTTTCTTTCTTTGTTTATTTATCATTTATTAATTTATTGATTTCTGTGTCATTGTACTGTATTTGTTTTTCATGTATGTAGACTGAGGTGAGACCAAAAAAAAATTGTCCACCTTTGCTTGACAATAAAGTTATTTTATATTCTATTGTATTCTCTTCTATTATGCATTAGGTCAGGGAATATTATTTTGTAAATATTGTGATTGTACAGTCATGCAATGATATTTTGTTGTATATATGAAACTGTAAACTGGTTGTGCTGCTGTCAGGGAATATAATTTTGTAAATATTGTAAATATTGTCGGTGTACAGTCATGCGATAAAATTTTGTTGTATATATGAAACTGTAAACTGGTTTTGCTGCTGTCATTGTCTCTTGTTATATAGATTATTAATCTAATCTTGTAAATAATCATTAATCTTGTAAATAAAGAACAAACACAAAAAAAGAAAGGTTTACACAGTATTATTTCACTAACTGCCTTTTCTCCTATTAATAAATGTTTCAGTAGTGACTTTCTATTTCCATATTAAAAAGGCTACAGGTACAGGTGTATATAAACTAATGGGATGCAATCTTCTAAATTCATTTTCCTAGTTTGCCACATACACATACACACTCAGGACACTGACATTTACAATGGGACTGAATATAGTGAAGTGGCATTACCCAGAACGAGAGAAACAAGACAGGTGTCCTGTCCAAAGGTTTTGTTATAACTCATGAACAAGCATTCAGGGCTGGTAGGCCCAGTACCCTGCACTGATTGTCCTTTGGTCTGGGAAACACTACAGAATATGTGCCTGCTCATTCCTTCCATATTCATTACATTACAGGCATTTAGCAGACGCTCTTATCCAGAGCGACTTACACAACTTTTTAGCATTTTTTACATTTATACAGCTGGATATATACTGAAGCGATTCAGGTTAAGTACCTTGCTCAAGGGTACAACGGCAGTGTCCTAACTGGGAATCGAACCTGCCAGTACCTTAACCATTATACTACACTGCCGCCTGTCATATGACATGCACCAAAGTCATAAATTTGACCTGATAATGTTATTTGTGCAGGTAGGTTCCCACAGGACACACATTGTTCAGAGTATATTTGCGAAGGATGCCGCAGGACTTCTTATATGTTATTTCTGAGGGGTGTCCTACAATATATCGGTGTAAAATATTTTATAAATGTATATTTATTTGTTGTATCTTGCTATATAACGGTACAATAACGTTCGCTAGCTAACATTAATGGAATTTAGTCTTTAACTTGAAGCTAATTGGTGGTTTCCTTTCTGTAGTTGAACTGCTGCCATTGTGAGATCCCTGCGAGTGTTTTTTATGCGTTTTAATTCAGGTACATGTTTTTTGTCTTTCTTTTCCTTTTTAAAATTCTATGTAGGCTATCATATTGTAATAACTTGGTTCCCAGTCCGTTAATGCCATCGTTGAACTGTTACTGTCATGGAGAGATCCCTGACAGTGTTTCCTATGTGTTTTAATGCAGGTGTTTGAATTCAGCAACAATAAACGGTAACATCTGGCAGACTTGGCATCTTCATTACCCACTCAACACAAGGCAGACAAGATATGATCAGTTACACTAGGCCAGAGGTGTAAAATCCAGGTTCAGAAAGTAAAAATCCTCCCCAGTATTTTGTTCCAATCACCTGGATTTGCTAATTAGCACAATTCTTCAGCCAGGAGGTAGAACTAATTAGTGAAGTCAGCTGGCCGAGTTCATGGTGGAAGAAAAACATGGCAGGACTTGTACTTTCTGACCCCTGGATTTTACACCTCTGCACTAGCCTATATAAAGATATTTCTCCCTGTGATATAAATGCATAGGCTACAGAACATACAAAGTAAACTCTTAAACGTGAGAGATGTAGCATGGTTGGTATCTGAGATTGGCGGTAAAGAGCAGTAGCTATAGTGCAATGGAGCTGTTATGTAGGCTAATGACCAAACAATGCCCAATGCCATGCTGTTCTGGTGATGAAACCATAGAACATTTTTTTACTCAAATGTCCCTGGTCAAGACTAGTCTGGATAGCAATGTCTGGCATTGGACTGAAAACAGAGACAACTTTTACATATGGAATATTTGAAGGCAATAGCCTGTGTAAAAAAAGAAATGGAATTGTTATGGTCAGCCTAATAATATTTCGGCTATTGCTAAAATTAAATTGTTGAAAACAAATTGACTTTACATCAGGTTTTTATTCCAGCAGTGACTGTACTAAAACAAATAATAACAACTAAAAAGAAGGACTCTTGAAATAAAAAATAAGAGGGACATTCTTTGGAGAATAATGAAATAGTATAAGGTATTTATCTTGCTTTTATGTGTATTATCCCTCAAACCGACGAGTCGCTTCCTCACAACGGCGAGTCGCTGTTAAGCCGATGAGTCGCTTCTCCACAACGGCGAGTCGCTCTCAAACTATTACTAGTTTATTAATTCTATTACTAGTTTTGAATACCACTCTGTGTTAATCAACCACCCTATTAACCTGTACATTATAGTTGTTTATCGCCCTCCAGGTCCCCTGGGGTGCTTCCTCGATGAGCTTGACACCCTGCTCAGCTCCATCCCAGAGGACGGCACCCCGCTGATCCTCCTGGGAGACTTCAACATCCATCTAGATACCTCCCAGTCTGCAGCCTTCCAACCACTTCTCCGCTCCTTTGACCTCACCCTCCAACCCTCCCCCCCACCCACAAGGCTGGCAACCTCCTAGACCTGGTCTTCCAGAGGAGCAGCCCCTGCTCTGATCTCACTGTTACCCCTCTCCATACCTCTGATCACCACTTCATTTCTTTCTCTCTTCCTCTTGTTCCGGAGTGGTGATGGACAACAGGCTGTCCCTCTCCGAGAACATCGCAGTGGTAACCCGGGCGTGCAGGTTCTTCCTGTACAACATCAGGAGAATCCGTCCCTTCCCCACCACCCACTCAACCCAACTCCTGGTCCAAGCGATGGTGCTGTCCCGCCTGGACTACTGCAACTCTCTCCTGGCTGGCCTGCCAGCATCGGTCATTAGACCCCTTCAGCTTATCCAGAACGCAGCAGTGCGCCTGGTCTTCAACCTCCCCGACACTCCCATGTCACCCCCCTGCTCATTGACCTCCACTGGCTACCTGTGATGGCTCGCATCAAATTC
The DNA here is from genome assembly GCA_029718625.1 of Synaphobranchus kaupii. Lineage (NCBI taxonomy): Eukaryota > Metazoa > Chordata > Actinopteri > Anguilliformes > Synaphobranchidae > Synaphobranchus > Synaphobranchus kaupii. The sequence continues at coordinate 45,519,385 of CM056379.1, read as the reverse complement.
AAAACATTGGTGCTCGCCTTCCAGGCAGTCCGAGGATCAGCCCCTCCATACCTCCAAAAGCTCATCAGACCTACACACCTACCAGATCCCTGTGTTCCACCTCCTCAGGACGACTGGTACCCCCCCCCCCCACTTCATACTAGCACCCGGTCCTCGACGTCTGTCTGTCCTGGCCCCACGGTGGTGGAATGAGCTCCCCGTGGAGGTCAGAACAACAGAAAGTCTGACCACCTTCAAGCGCAGATTGAAGACTCACCTCTTCAAGCTGCACCTCTCTCCACCCCTCCCTACCTCCTTGTGACCTCCCTTGATTGTGTTTTTCTGAATCCTTGTTTAAGTGGTTCAAGCTGCTAGTTTAATACTTAAGGTTACTTATTGGCTTACTGTTGTACACGCCAATGATCGATATCGTGTGGTTCCCCCCCCCCAAAAAAAATAAAAAATCATACTTGGTGTTTGAAATCGTATTTACCTTTTATGGTTGTTTTAACGCACTTGTTCCTAGTTTGAAAATCCACTAATGTACGTCGCTCTGGATAAGAGCGTCTGCCAAATGACTAAAATGTAAATGTAATGTAAACCGACGAGTTGCTTCTCCACAACGGCGAGTCGCTCTCAAACCGACGAGTCAGCTGTCCAGAACGGCAAGTCGCTCTCAATCCGACGAGTCGCCTCTCCACAACGGCGAGTCAGAATAACATGATGCCTGATGATAGTGGAGGGGAGACATGCTTGCATGGGTGTGTCGGATACCTCTGCACAGTCTGCGGGACTTCAGGGGGCCACAGGCTTTGAATCTGGCTGGTGACTGGTGACTAGCTGGCTGGCTAGCTAACTGTTATTTAAAGCAATTTAAAGCTTGTAGATTATAGGCTTATTTTAAGCTGTGGTAGGCTGGTTTAAAATAAAAACAATGTGAAAAAAGTAAGCAACACTGCTTGTATGACTTCCACAATCCATGGGTCTAATCAGATCAGAACAACATAATTTGCCATGGAATCTGAAGTGAGCTATACTGTAGCACCACCTACAATGCCCTCCATAATATAAAGACATATCTTTTCCTGATTTGGTTCTGTACTCCACAATTGTAGATTTGTAATGAAACAATTCACATGTGGTTAAAGTGCAGATTCTCAGGCCTTTTATTAAAGGGTATTATTATACATTTTGTTTTCACCATGTAGAAATTACAGCACTGTTTATACATAGCCCCGAATTAGCCTACATATATGATTTTTATTATCCACATTATATTCTTAGAAAAAAAGTAGCCTACTTCCATTAGAAAATAAACTTTATAAGAGGGCATACGATATTACGCACAGATCTGTGTGATATCATATCTAGGCTACTACAAATATAAATGGGACTAATGAATCCATACCTGCTCTGAGCCAGCCTCAAAGCTGTTTTGTTATCGTCAATATAAATGTCACACACCTCCTCCCCTCTTAACACTTTTGTTGTCATCCTTAAAAATAAATTACATCTGTCAGAGAAATAAAGATTTTCGTATTTTTACGGTCTAGAGTTAGCTTGCTGTTAGCAAAATTTGTTCTGCTGCTCTAGTCCATCTTCTTACAAATAATTGGGATGAATAAAGTGAGACTGTGCCATCTCGTGGTAAAATTAATGAATTGCATGCTGTGCCATCTAGCTCTGCCCATTATGCTAGCACAGCAGTGGTGGCAAACTGGTGGTAGTGGTGATTGTTCTGTTTGTGTATTAAGCTCTCTCAGAAAAAGATTGCGCACACAGCCTACGTTAGCTAACCTATGGAATTTGTGAGGGGTGACACTAATAAAATAAGCCCAAACAACGAGGTTATCTGTCTCTGCCCATATGCAAAAGGTCTGTAAAAATCCTATAAAAACCACATATGCCATATACAATAGCTCACTTACAAAATAAATATGTGGTAGAGAACTAGCATACATTTCTTACTAAATTATAGGCTATAGTTCCCTACATGGTAGCCCACTCTGAAACATTGAGAGATTGTAGCCTATAATAATTGTATACAAATAGACTATAGCCTAATATACTAACGCTAATCAACATGCTTTTTATAAAACCTCGCAAGTATGATAACAATGATTTTTACAGACCTTTCACATATGGGTGTCTCATTTTAAATTTAAAAGTTACGGTTTGCACATACGTTCGCTAAACTACATGAATAAAAGAAGCTCAAACACCTAAGTTAGCTGTTTCTGTGTCTCATTTCAAAGTTAGAAGTTACCTTTAATTCGTCTTTATGTCGTAAAAACACACACTGCAAAACAAAGCACGCCCTATTTTAATATGTTAATTCATAGCCCGAAGGGGGAGGGAATTGTCAACCGACGAATGCCCGAGCAAAACGACGAACGGCGATACTATGCCTTGGCAAAACGGCGAACGTCGATACTACAGCGACATCGTCGGTCAACTAGGCGCCTAGTCACTTCCGGCCGTCGACGTCGGTTTTGGGAGCCTGGTGTCACTCACGGAAAGTTTGCCAACCTGCGTGATTAGCCCACCGTTTTCGCAAACAGCGAGGGAGGAGTCAATTAGAGTCAAAACATAATACATCTGAATTAGTCTACTGGTTTATTGAAATAAAAAATTTTCCCCACATGGATAAAGGACTAGAATGTAGCCAATCATTGGACAGTTCTGTCAGGGGGGGGCACCAGCAGTCTGGTGGGCGGGCCTTGCACCACAAGGCCCGCCCCTGACGCCGACCCTGCATATAACACTTATATAGACAGTTTAGAAGGGAAACGTCGATAATTGTTTAATAACGTTAATGTCAGCAGGCTGAGGGCCGAAACAGACCTCACGCAAATACGTGAACGTGGACGCTTTGAGCTACGCGTACAGTTTTCTTTTGCCGTGACATTTGTGAAAGACAAGCCAGAGCGTTCCAGCGGGGGACCTTATAACAGGCAACAACAGTAAACAACTTTCTTGTTCGATCTGTGCTTTCTTCTGGTTTGTCTTTCACAAATGTCACTGCAAAAAAAAAACTGTTTGTGTACCTCGAGGCGTCCACGTTCACGTATTTCCATGAGGTAGGCTATGTTTCGGCCCTAACGTAGCCTAGCCACGTTTGATTATAAGATTACAAGATCAGCTTCAATCCATATGTGGTACTCAAGTCAAGTTTTCGGGTGAATTGAACAGAGCAGACAACTACACTAATATATGATGCACCAAACTAACGTTATGTGTTATAGCTTACTGGTACAATTTCGATAGCATTTAACGTTACCACATCTATAATAATAATAATAATAAACTTTATTTGTATAGCACCTTTCATACATAAAATGCAGCCCAAAGTGCTTCACAACAATAAAAACAAAATACAGAACAAAAGCAATAGAAGAAAAATAAACATAAAAGACAATAGAATATTTACAAGACAATATAAAAGGAAATAAGATAAAAAAACACTGGTGTGTTTTTGTATGTCTCTCTGTACACTGGTGTCTCTCTGTACACCGGTGTCTCTCTGTACACTGGTGTCTCCCCAACAAACACTCCTACCACAAACAGCCTACTACCTGCCATCTGCTACGCACCGTATAGCCTCTCTCTCTGGGTGATAATATACCTGCCAGCACTGCTGCAGGTGCCTGCCAGCTCCACTGCAGGACTTTTGTCCCTCCTTCGAGGTATATTTGCCCATGGGTGGGAGCAGCATACAGCCTCCACAGTTTGAATCACTCCGCAGAGTGACGAACCCGTCAGTCCCTAGTCAAACTTTTAAGTTGAGCGCCCTACTGGCCTCTTTCTACGTTTTCATTTTCATTTGCCCATGGGTGGGAGCAGCATACAGTCTCCACAGTTTGAATCACTCTGCAGAGTGACGAACCCGTCGGTCCCTAGTCAAACTTTTAAATTGAGCGCCCTACTGGCCTCTTCTTTCACCCCCCTTTATAGAGGACTTTTCAAGTGCTCAACAGATAACAAGCAACAACTGAACATCAGATGAGAAATAAATAAATAAATAAATAAAAGTTAAAACAGCTCTAAAAAGTAAATAGTAAAAAAGTAAAAATAAGCTTAAAGATAAATAAATTAGAAAAGAATAAAAGAAAAGATATAGCACCTTTCATAGATGAAATGCAGCTCAAAGTGCTTCACAATAAAAGAATAGAAAAAAAATTAAAAAGAGGAATAGAATTAAAAAATAGAGATAGAATAAGAAAAAAATACATTTAAGCGATACAGAAAAGAAAGTACATTAAAATGCATTATAAATAGTAAAAAAAGAAAGTAGATTAAAAAAAAAAAGGTAAGTTAAGTAATCTAGCGATTCTAGTGGAACACTCTAGTCAGAAATGCTAGGTACACAGGGAGCATTTCCAGTATTTAATTTAAAAGCCTGTTTGAACAGGTAGGTTTTAAGCATTTCTTTAAAAATGTTAACAGAGCTTACATCTTTAATGTGTCTGGGTAGGGTGTTCCATAGCTTTTGGGCATAATAGCTAAAGGCGGCTTCCCCGCTCGTTTTGTGCAGTACTTTGGGAACGGTTAAAAGGTCGGTACCTGAGGACCGGAGGGCTCTTGTTGGCTGATACGAAATTAGGAAGTCAGAGATGTATGTGGGTGCTGTGACATTTAGAGCTTTGTAGGTGAGTAAAAGTACTTTGAAGTCAATTCTAAAGGAAACTGGGAGCCAGTGCACGGTGGTTAAGACGGGAGTGATATGTTCTCTCTTTCTGGTCTTTGTTAAAAGTCTGGCAGCCAAATTTTGAATGAGCTAGAGTTTCTCTATTGACTTTTTGGGCAGCCCGGTGAAAAGGGCATTGCAGTAGTCTAGTCTGCTAGTAATAAAAGCGTGAACTAATTTCTCTGCATCCGCTTGTGTTAAAAATGGCCGTACTTTGGCAACATTTCTCAGGTGGAAGAAAGCTGTCTTAGTCACCTTACTAATATGGGCCTTAAAGTTTAAGTCGGAATCTAAAATGACACCTAGGCTTTTTACTTCTGGTTTGGTTTGGGGAGCAAGGTCCCCAAGCTTACTAAAAAGGGTTTCTCTCTCAGATTTTGGTCCTAGCAAAAGTATCTCTGTTTTATCCTTGTTTAGTTTTAGGAAGTTGTCACTCATGCATTTGTTTATAGCAGTCAGGCAGGTAGTCAGCGAGCTTAGGCCATCTGAGTCGGGCTCCGTTGGCTCCACAGAAATCTAACATCACATCTCCGACGGCCGAGGCGTCAATTGTTTTTGAAGAAGGAGGTTTGCGATATTTGCGCAAGGTGCGTGCCAATGACGTAAGAGAGTAGCCAATCACAGCATGTCTTGTCACGTCATACTGTCAGCTTTCAAATACGTGTCAAAAGGCTAACGTTAGAGTGAGTAAAACTATATTATGTAAAGCACAAATCATTGAGGGTGACAATTAACCCACCTTACAACATTGAGAGGGACTTGTCTCCCTGTCCATATAGAAATCTACGCCCCTGATATAACCTACTAATTTCTGTGTTTTCTCTGATAATTCGCTCGTACACAGCCACAGAGAGAGAGAGGCAACCTGCTATTATAACTGTAAACAGTAGTAGCTTGCGAGCTAGCTCGCAAGAGTTCCCAGCTATGTTTCCAATTATTCCAGTACAATGGCTTCCAACTATTTAATTAACTATACACTGGATGGACACCTTCTGACATCTTTTGAGCCCGAATACATGCTGGATCCATTCTGAACTGGTTCGGCTGGGTAAACGAGTGGTGTAAACAATGTGTGGTAACTGTACCACAATGCCAGCAACCAAAATGGAAACGTTTGCTGCAATAAGTGAGACCAGGCACAGGTTCATTTGTCATCTGTGGAGAAAGCAACTGATGAAGATGGAAGAGTTTGTCTGACTAATGTTACACACCCTGATTTTGAACACCACACACATAAGGCCAGGTGTTTTGGACACATTCTTCTGGATCCTCAAACATGAACTAGCTTAAGACACCCAGACCTCACGGGAGGAGAAATGAGTAAGTGTTGCAGACTTCTGGCTAGGCTAATATGTTTTCACTATACCAAAAGTAGATGAAGGGCTGTATTTTCCTAAATTAATGGCCGTATTTCCCCTGTTTTTCTGGAGACTCCAGCTAATGGTGGTGGTATTTTTTCAGTAGGCTAGAACTGTAACGTTAGTGGCTAACTTGCTAGCGAGTAACATAGCCTCTCTCGAAGAGCCGCAGGCTGCAGAACTAGTAAAGCTAATAGTACAATGCCCAGCCCCATAGCTCCGTTGTAGTCAGTGGGAGTGGCAAGCTGTGACTGGCGTTGTCTGACACCGCCCATAAATTGTAAGCGCTTGGCAGTTGTAGTTCACAGTAAAGCAGGTACCTGGTACCTCAGTAGTTGGGGCTATGTGCTCTCACTACAGGTAGAGAGTTGGTGGAGAGCTAAAAAGAAAAACACCCAAACTCGCATCTCATTTTAGTCAAGCAGTGCCAACAATTAACCACGGAATTAAGAGATGGGAGATCTTTCAATCTCAGAATGAATCAGCTACAGATGTTCATGTTAATGAAATAATGGAAGATTTCTCTAGACTGAAGGCAAGGCAACTGTGATTTAACCCCTTTGTGCAGATTCCCTAGTGGCTAATATGCCGGCGTCATGAGATTGCTCAACTGAGCAATTGCTCCTGCAACCAAACTATGAGTGGAAACAACAAACTCCATGTTCTAGTTTTATTAGTACACGATTTGTGATAACAATACCAAATAGTTTCTAAATACCACTGTTATCACATAGCTAGTCCATTTAACAAGCAACCCCCCACCCAGTCTCACCTGCAACAGCAACAAGATAGCTACAAGATAAACCTGACAATAGCCCAAATGTATGCCAAAAGAACCGTGAAAAGCCCTGCTCACTCAATTGTAAAACAAGTGAAATTCTTGTGTAATTATACCACATCATTCTACTATCAATATCTGCTACTAAATCAATGCCCCCCCAAAGGTCAATGCCCCCCCAAAGCCAAATCCAGAAAAAATAAAATCTGTCAATATGAAGTCAGCGCCCATAGCGCCATCAGTAGCTATTAGAGCTACAGATGATTCGGCCAATCATAAAAATGCCACATTGAAATAATATATTTCTCTAATATCTGATTGGTTGGTTTGGCCATATAAAACATGGAGATACAGCAAGAGAGAGAGAGGTCAGTTTCTTTGATCAATCTATGCTGTCTCTTCTTGATAACTAACTGTTACGCATTTCTTAGGATATAATATTCGCTAGCCTAGCTTGCTCAGAGAGTTGAGGATACTGGCGAGAGTGTCCATCTGGGAGATTCGATTTTAAATAGATTGATTATATGTTTCATCTAGCTTAGTTGTATAGCTGCGTGTGTGTGCGTGCCCATGTGTGTGTGTGTGTGTGTGTTAGCTAGCCTACTGCTGCGTGTTGGCTAGTCAGCCCTACTTTCCTCAAACTTTGGAATACTTCACATACGTATATTAAAATACACTATCATATCTGTCTCTCTCTTACATTCTCTATCACTTCACGGCGAAACAGCAGCCATCAACAGAGGCAAGATATAAGATTAGATAACGATTTGGTATTATTGGGCATATATAAAGTGTGTCTTCCTATAAGACGAGGGGGGTGGTGGTGGGTTTAAAATGTAATAAGATATCTTATCCACTAATATACTGATTAGCCTATACTTTACATTTATATGAAAACATCTCAAATCTCATCTAGGGCTTTGAAAAAAAATAAAAACTTTAAAATGTTCATAAATTAAACATATTATTGTAGAAAATGCAGTGTGAGGTTGTGTAGAAATGCAGGAAATGAGTTTTAAAAGGCTAAAATGTTTCTGGGGGAGGAACCCCAGACCCCCCGCTACTTCTTCCCCCACTTGTGCCCCACCAACATCTCTTCATGCCCCCCAATCAAAGCAGTCAAGAAACGGCCCTGATTTGCAGTTAAATATATAATTATTTTATGATTTACAGCAGTGCACAATTTAGCCATTTTGGATAGATTTGGAGACCCTAAGGGACAACAGGGTTCACTGCTTACATTTTGTGTCATAGATGGACAAGGAGTGTATGTTCTAGGAAATGTATAGTTTTACCTGTTTTACATTTGTAGCTCTCAGTATTTCATTGCAAACTAAAGAAAAACATTTCTTTGCATTTGTGGCACTTTATTTTGACCTAAATTATGAAAATAAGTTAGTATTGTAAATGGTTTACCGTCTTGCTTCATTTAAGCAATTTTCCAAGTTTCTGTAATGCTCACACCTGGAGTTATAAAGCCTTAAGTAGAACATCCCCTAGACAGGTGATAATTGACCAAATTTCACGCAATCTGCGCAAAGGGGTTAAGGACTAATCCAAGTGTCAATGCACGAAGATCCACGTTTAGCTTTCATTTCAACTGAAACCTTTTCCTTTCTATCCTACCTCACTAGTCTAGGTTGTCTGAGATCCTTCACAATCTTATTTCATTGGTCAGCACAAACTAATTTAGTGGGTATAACATACTGGATATATGCTGTAATTGAAATTAGTTTGACTAGATCTGAGATTTGCTAAATGAAACTGGAAAATTTAAATTGATACACAATATTTACAAAGTTAGCTGGCTAACTCACCAATCTCACTTCATGATTTACCCACCTTGGCCCTTTTTTATCCTTAAAGGGATAGTTTGGAATTTTGGACATAAGGGGCCCTATCTTACACCCGGCGCAAAGTGGCGCTAACCCAAATGCAAGTGTCTTTGCTATCTTACACCCGGCGCTAGGTTAATTATAATGCCTAACGCTTACGTCCTTTAACTACCATGTATTCTTACGCCCGTTGCAAGTGAACTGGGCGTGTTGGTCTTAAGATGAGGAGTGGCCAGGATTATTTTTGTCGTATTGCTATCTCGAGCCAGCAGAAAGCGCTTGCGCTAGAACCACCACAAACCTGGTCTAAAGTCATGTCGCAGTTGTTTACATGTTATTTTAACGGCGCATATAAGTGCATCTACATAGGCGTGTGCACAACGCGTGTACCCTCCTGTCTGTTACACACAGGGGCGCGCACAAGCATGACTAAAATATCTAGATCACAATGTGAAATATTATTATTGTGTAGGCTATATCAAAAATGCATAATAATAAATGGTTCCATAGGTCCACATACCTTTCCCTCAGCGACAATTACATTGCTCTCAGCCCACTCCATCAACATCCAGGCGATGTGCGATGGTACGGGACAATGGCTATCCATTAAAAAGGAGCTGATAACACCTATATCAAGCCTCATGCGCGAATTGTCATTTGCACCTAATGCGTGAATTGTCATTCAATGGAAAACTCGCGCACTGCAATAGACGGACATTTGAGTTCTGAAAATGCGCTTCAGAAGTCATTACAATACAGCTCTGTTTATCTAGGAATACAGCCTGTAAGTAAATACAATGGTTTGTGACTGAAAAAAGTTCAAAACCTTGTCCAGTGAATATTGATTTTATTGTTTTTCAAATAGCCTAGGCTACAGCGGACTCGCTGTGCATAAGGTTTTTTCGATAGCCTATGGTTAAAAAACGGAGATAAATGTCATCATGTTAACTGAATTGTAACCTTTAGCTATTCTTCGTCTTTCATATTTTTTAAATTACAGTGACAAGGTTTCCATACCCTCAGCTTATTAAAACCCCACTGATTTCACCTGTTATTCCATAACTGAACAAAAGATTTTAAAGAGAACTAAGCGTCTAATTAGAAACAAAATTTTCAGCACGTTACACAATTAATTTACAATTAATTTTAATGCCATTATCTGCATGTGCGCTTTACAGGAGCAGGTCTGTTTCCCTTGCTGTAAATCGCACTTTTCACAGTCTTCCTGGGAAAGTGGATCGTTTTAAAGCATTACGCTACCAGTAAAACAGGTTGGTCACATTTCCATAAGCAGGACATAAAACAAGGGAAAATATGCTGAACCTATGGGTTGCCAACCTGACAGATTTATTGTATTTAGTGTCATCACTAAGGCAAAATAACGTTATTTATGTTATTAATCAAAATTAGAATGCAGGTAGCCTAATGAACTTCGGATGAAGCTTGAACATGAGTTCATTGCATAATCAAACAAAATCCTTAAACAAGCAGGCTAATTTGGCGTTTTCTAAGGTGAGACGGAAGCAATTGGATGCTTATTCTCAGCTGTTGCAGGTGCTTTTAACAAAATTTAACCGCATATATTATGTAAACAGCACTGTCAGGAATTACCGGGAACTCATAATTGTTAGCCCGAATAATATTGATCATAGGCTACTATTGATCCATATAGCCTATTCCTTGATCGCACTAAACACGCACGAGCATGTCTGTTTCGCCATCATAAGCAATTTGTCAAGGTGGAAAAGCAGGCTTTTAAAGGGAATGGGATATGACATTTTGATTGGTTTATTGCATGTCACGCCCAAGATACACCTATAATTATTGAAGAGACTAGGTTCAGCCCATTTGGACTTGCGCCGTGCTTAGCGCCCAAAAAACACGCCGTTAAAATAGCAAAAGTGGACTTGGACACGCCCTAAATGGACTTTACACCATGTGCTTAGACCAGCACCAGCACCAAGATCGCCAAGATAGAGTCCAATGTCTCAATTACGACTTACCATTGTTGTAGTTGATTGATGGAAACCATTTTCAGCAAATTCCATGCTGTCCCTTCTTTTGGACATACACACGTTGCTAATGCTAGCGCAACTCTAAGGTAACCGGTAGCATCCACTACCAAACGCACTTAAACACTCCACAGTGCACCCAAAGCAAATAAAATACGACGACAGTCTATCGGGGTTATTTTGAGTGTTTATACCATCATTTTTGAAGTCAAACTATCATTGAATCCTTTACTTTGTGCTGACCTATATTCTCTGTGGAAGTATGGCGGCAGAGCGAACGTGGCCATTGCAACTTGTTGCTCTTCTTTGTTGTTGTAGTCGACCAGTGCTGGCAATACATCCGTAGGTAATGTAAAGTATCGCTCACCAGAAAGACTGTCGTCGTATTTTATTTGCTTTTTTAGCAATCCTTCTAATTTGCACACAAGGTTCAATGGTCAGGTAGGTCAAATCAGAAATTCTAAATAGTGTAAGGGTAATTTTCTGATTGACAATGTGTGTGTGTTAACATGAAGACAATCACGTGATTAAAATGAACTTTTAATATAATCCTTATTACCAATAAGAATATGTATGCAGAATTAAGTGCTTAAGAAATATGCTCTATAATACATAAGGATTCAGACAAAATATCTTTCTCTGTCTCTCTCCCTCTTTTGGAAACAGACAGCCTAAGAGATTAATGTCTCTGTTATTGCTAGTAGAAGTTTTCTTGGACATTCCGATCTTAGGGCAAGGTCAGAGTTGATCTTGAGACTAAATACTGGTAAGCCTAGATTGTCAGCTGCATGTCCTTGTAATTTATATATAGAATCTGCCCTGGTGGAGAGATACCAAGATTGTGTATAAATTCTCTGCTGTATTTATGTTTCATCAGAGCACTGGTAAGGAGCTCTCATTCATTCTGGTCTATTTGCAAATAAACGGAAGTCTTACTCTAAATCAAAATACTGTTTTGCTGTGGATCTGTTTCATCAGACGATGCTCTGTGGTGTAGGAAGGGAATTTAAAGCAGATTTCCCTAACAATAGTGAAAATCACAGGTAAGTCTGATTTGTCTGCAGATTAATGTTAAGGTATTTGAATGTAGCTGCCATGATTATTAGTTGTAATTTAGTATTTATATGTTATCTACATTTATCATGTTGGAACTAACAATACCACAACATTTATGAGAATTAACAGGATTGATTGAAAGGAGAAACATATCAGACCCTTTGAAATCCATGCTATATTTGGATCTTCTGAAAATTTAACTCATTCATGAACATTTATCAAACCTTACCAATGATCAGAGTGGAACAAGTCACTGGAACAATCACCTCCTGCAAAAAAACTGGAGGACAAATGTGAGAAGGAGTACTCGGAACACTGTTATTCAGAACTTGTTTTATTTCAGCGTCTTTATTATAATTCTAATAATTAATATTTTCATCTCTTAAAACATTTTAAATTCATATATACTGTATGTGTATATGTTATATGTGTATATGTGCATCATATATATATATATATATATATATATATATATATATATATATATATATATATGCACACACACACAGTTACATATAAAGTTGTAAATAACCTTTCATCTGTTCATATCATTATTTCTCTTTTTTACAATTTTAAAATATTATTTTGAAGGAAAATAAAAATAATGCTTTCTATACCCCCTGATCAATCCCTTCATCATGAACTTACTGCTTTATAATAGGACAGTAACAACAACCCTCCATTTGACATAGGCACACATCTATTTATGTGAGAAAATATTTATTGTAAAGGCCCTGTACAATAGTAAACATAAGGGATGGTAATGATTTTTGATTTAATGTTGGTGGCCCTACATATTTCTTTGGGTAGCATAATTAATCTGCAACATAACCTTTGCATAACTCAATGGCTGAAGCACAAAATATATGTAACAAAATATAGTTGTATACTATAATATACTTTATCAAGGACATTTTTCCTTAACAAAGGGAAGTGGCTATATAGGACTTGAGAGCCAGAACTCTTTGCTCACTGTGGGGCCATATATTGTAATACACAGTGAGAGACAATAGAGGGAATAGAACAAGTTGTGTAGAAAGCACTTCAATAAATAATTGAACAAAATGTACCTTTTCTACCTTATTTGGAAGACAGAGATTCTGTAGAACTTTGAAAATTGTACATCTTGAACAGTTATTATGATCATCACTAATATTGTTACCATCATCCTCACAATTATGCTCATCAATATAACAGCATAGTGATATAATAATTCTCCCAAAATAGTTCCACAAGAGGGCTAATAAAGAAGGTCACAAGAGTGTGTGTATCGTTGTGTGTGTGTGTGCGCGTGCGTGCATATACGTGTATCTAAAATGTTCCAAGGGCTTCACTCCTTTTTGAATAGGAAAAGATAGACATATAGGGAGAGAGTAGAACTTGTTCAGCCCACTGATGAAGTGCAATACCCTTAGTGTGCATGAGGGATGCACCACTATGTTTGCAGGATCAACTGGAGACAGGGTACAAGCTCAGTATCTGATATATATGTATAAATACGGGTGTGCAGGAAAATAGAAGAGCCCTTTTTGAGTTGATCACTGCAACAATTTATGAGAGTCAGAGAAATAGAGATGGAAAGAGGGAGAAAGTGACCCTTTGTGATTGCACCTACAGATATAAATCTTTAACCATATTGTATTGGCACTATTCAAACCAACAGATCACTGTTAGCATCTATAATGTAAACCAGGTCACAATATAAATCTCCACTCATTTACCCTGTTGCCTACCTCTTTATACATGCGTGTTTTGGTTTATCTGTGGTTGCCCTAAATGCTTATATTTTGAGTTGCCACTTTTTCACTGAAAACCATTTACTTAATTGTCTTTTCACTGAAGAGACAGATTAGCTTTATATAAACACAGACACACACACACACTCACCTAAATGCAAAAGTATTGGGACAGTGACACAATTTTTGTTGTTTTGACTGCAGATGTGAGGTTAAAGTGCAAACTTTCAGCTTTAATTTGAGGTTTTTTACATCCATACCGGGTGATCCATGTAGGAATCACAGCCCTTTTTATACATAGTCCCCCATTTTAGCAGGGCAAAAGCAATTGGACAAATTAACATAATCTGAAATAAAGTTGCCATATTTAGTACTTGGTTGCAAATCCTTTGCATTTGATGAGTGCCTAAAGTCTCGACCCATAGCCATCAACGGTAGGTAGGTATCATCCCTGGTGATGCTCTGCCAGGTTTGTACTGCAGCCTTCTTCAGTACTTGTGTTTCTGGAATGTTTTGCCTTCAATCTTGTCGTCAGCAAGTGAATACAATTGGATTCAGGACAGGTGATGAAGGAAAGGTGAAGTTCTGTCCTTATGAGGCATTCGGTCGGATCTAAGCAGATAACATGTTTCTGTACATTTCAGAATTCATCCTGTTGCCGCCGTCAGCAGTCCCATCAACAACGAAGACAAATGAGCCTGTTCCAGTGGCAGCCATACATGCCCATGCCATAACATTACATCCACCATGTTTCACAGATGGGTGGGGGGGGTGCTTTGGATCATGAGCAGTTCCTTTCTTTCTCCACACTTTCCTCTTTCCATCACTTTGGTACAGGTTAATACACATCTCACCTGTCCAAACAAGTTTGTCCAAGAACTCTAGTTTTGTCATATGTATGATTTAGTGGACTCTAACCTGGCCGTTCTATTCTTGAGACTTACCAGTGGTTTGCATCTTGCAGTGAAACCTCTGAGGTTATGCTAATATAGTCTTCTCTTTATGGTAGTCTGACACTTGTATGCCTACATCCTGGAAATTGTTCTTGATCGGTTTGACAGTTGAAAAGTTGTTTTTCTTCACAATTGAAAGTATTCTTCGGTCATCCATTGCAGTGGTCTACCAGGTTGCCTGCTATTGCTGTGCTCACCAGTGTGTTCTTGCTTCCTAACAATGTATCAAACAGTTGATTGTGACACACTGAATGTTTTGACTATGTCTCTGATTTATTCTGATTTTCAGCCTCATGATGGCCTGCTTTACTGGCATTGACACTTCCTTGGTCCTCATGTTGAGAGACAACAGCAACAGACTCCAAATGAAAATTCCACATCTATAAACAACTCTAGCTTTCTTGTACATTAACTAATGATGCAAAGACACATAGCTGGCCAAGAAACAGCTGAGAAGCCAATTGGGGGGCTATGCAAAATAAGTGCTGTAATATCTACATGGTGAAATCAAAATGTATAAAAATATCCTTTAATAAAAGCTGACAATCTGCATTTTAACCACATGTGAATCATTTGCCCCCTCTGGAGCCTCTCCACCAGTACAGAGCCAAATCAAGAAAACATACGTCTTTGTCCAAAACATTATGGAGGGCACTGTATATATATATATATATACACAGACAGGTGACAAATTAAAGGAAAAACCCTACAGTGAGGGGGTCCAGTGGCTCTGTTATGCTATGATGTGGAGGGCATTTTCCTGGAATGGTTTGGGTCCACTTGTCCTCTTAGAGGGAAGGGTCACTGTAAATCAATACAAAGTTATTCTGAGTGATCACCTTTATCCTATGATAAAACACTTCTATCCTGATGGTAGTGGTCTCTTCCAGGACGAGAATGCCCCCATCCACAGGGCACGAAGGGTCACAAAATGGTTTGATGAGTATGAAAATGATGTGAATCATATGCAATGGACTTCGCAATCACCAGATCTCAACCCAATTGAACACCTATGGGAGATTTTGGACCGATGTGTTAAACAGCACTCTCCACCACCATCATCAAAACACCAAATGAGGGAACATCTTTTGGAAGAATAGTGTTCCATCCCCCCAGTAGAGTTCCAGAGACTTGTAGAATCCATGCCAAGGTGCATTAAAGCTGTTCTGGTGGTTTGTGGTGGCCCAACACCTTACTAAGACACTTTATGTTGTTTTTTTCTGTAATTTGTCCCCCGTCTCTATATAAACATATATGGCGAACCAGCGTTTTTAAAATGTAAATAATCTATGAGTCCTGTGTGCTGTTTTTTTTCTTTTTTCACACAAACTTAAAATGATTCTACTGCATCACTGTGAGAGTGTGCCCACTCATTTACCAGGTTAATAGGAACCACAACTCGCATAAATAATAATCATCATAGTACTAATATAACAATCTATAAGAGCACCCTCATAGGCACAGCAGGGGAACTGTAGCTTAATAAAAATATAACCATAATGATGATGATAATAACATTAATGATAATTTTCTATAATAAATGCAGAAATCTTGACCCATTAAAATAAGAAAGGTTTTGAACAATCATATCTTCAAAACAGATGTACGTGTAGCTTCACTCATCCGTCCATTTGTGTATTCATTTATTAATTCTTCTTGCATCCTTCTAGAAATACTGTTGAGATGGGTGGGGGAATTGGGTGTGAGAGAGAAACTGATCCAAGTTTTTTCTCTCTTCTTCCCCCATCTCCTCTTTATGTTTTTCTGTCTCCAACCAGTTCAGAAATGTATGATTCTCATTGTTGGCTGTTGTCAATGTCGGAATCAGTTCAATGTCTTTCTTTAAAATGCGGTTGTATCCTGTATAATTTTGCCCAAAATATTTAATTGTAATGTCTTATTTCAATAATGTTCTTAAATATAGTTTATGTTTTAAGGTGTTCAGCCTGGTTGATACAACTCAAAGAGGCATGTGCATGTATGTTTGCATTTGTGTTTGTGTGTGTGCATGTTTGTGTAATACCATCATTGTTGGTTTGGGCACTTTTTTGCTACAGGCTTTGCAGAGGCCAGTCTGTATTGATGCTATTTTTGCAGCATAGTACACACTGTGCATTCAGTGCACTTACAGAACAGAGCCCATCAAGTCTAATAGTGAGGTAAATACATAAACTTCTCTCCTACAGGCCTCTGTACCAACACAAAAGACACCTGAATGTCACTGAGGGGAAGCCTTAGTTTATGCACTACTCAAATGCATGTTACACCATACTGAAACTCTTAGTGTACTTAGAAAAGGCTCAGAAATACAGAGAGTGCAAGAACTGATGGTCTGTGGGCCATAAGATATAACTTTCTTAGCATTAGTCTCGCTCACTCATGCTCTCATTATCTTTTAAAAAATGGTGAAGAAAAGTCTCCCAGGTTTCAACCAGTTTTCATGGTTTTGTTTGGCTTTTGTTTTGTCACTGACAAACATGTGTGGTGTCTGTAATGTATAGGGTAGTGACATAATATGTGGGGATACATGAGTGTTTGTGGGTGTGTGCTTTTGTTTGCGTACTTGTTTCTGTATAGACATCTGTGTGTCTGTTCATGTGTATCTGTTTTAGTCGGCAGTGCACCTGCCCAGGCATGTGTCTGCTTCTCTTCCATTTTCTCATCCCTTCTTCCTTTCTTCTCATTATTAATATTCTCATCATCACTGAAGTCTTGTTTCCATCGGACTCAGAATCCAGCATGACTAGAGGCAGCTGTGCTCTCTCTCTCTTTCTTTCTCTTTCTCATTTTTACCTCATCCTCTCACTCTCTCCCTCTCTGCTCTCCCCTCTCAGCTTCTTGTCCCTTCATCCCTCCTTCTCTCAGTCTGTCCCTCTCGAGGGGAAAGAGCAGAGACAGGAAAGGGAGAAGAAAGCCTATGAAAGAAAAAGGAAGGACAAATCAAGCAAAAAAAGATAGAAAGTAAATTATTTAAATGAGGTGATAGAGAGAGGTGGGAGGGACAGGTATGAGAAGTGAGATGTTTTTGGGTCATATGGTATCCACAAATAGAGACTATGGAAATTTGTGTGGAAAGTCTATAACCTTGTCTGTTTCCCTCTTCATCTAATTTATCTCTTCAGCACTGTTTTCCAAACCCCTCCCTCTCAACCTTTCTCCTTCACCTTTGCTCTCACCTGTCCAACAGTCTCTTCAGCGCCCGCTCGATGTTCATGCGGTGTCCCACACGGGTCACTCCCAAGTCCAGATAGTCCTCCTTGGTGAGGGAGGGGAGGTGTGTGCCATCAATCTCATTGTCCAGGAATCTCTCCCTGTGCTCTCCCAAATTCAGGTAGCCCAGCCAATCTGCCACATCGTACTTGGTCCAGTATGGGAGGGGCTTTGAAGCAAAGGGTTTAGAGGAGGGAGGGGATGACAGGTGGGGGTAACTGAGGCAGACAGGGGGGGGCAAGGGGTGCAATGGGGGTGAGGAAGTGCCTGAAAGGAAGTGGGTGGGGGAGAGGGAGCGAGAGACCACCAAGGAATTTGGTGGAGGGGCTCCAGAGGGGGCAAAGAGAGGAGGGGAATGGGTGAAATAGGGGTCTCCAAGGGGGTTGGCCGGGGAAGGTGGGGTGATGGAACCTCGAAGCTCATAGGGGCTACTATAGAGAGGGGCAGTGGGGAGGATGGGGAGGGAAGAGGGACGGGGAGGAGCAAGCTTGGGCCTTTCAGAAGGGGATATCAGGGGGCTGGGAGCACGGCGCCGCTGTAAGTGTTGGGAATCAGACCTGCGGGACTCGCGGCTTGGGATAAACTGGAATTCCAAGGCTTTGTTGCGGTAAGAAGCCCGGTGCTTAGGTGAGGTAGGGTAGGGGGAGTAGGATGGTGAGAGTGGGGGGTGGGCTTGCTGTGGTTGGGAGGGAGCTATGGAAGGCTGAGGGGATGGAGAACGAGTCCAACTGGGATAGAGCGGCGACTGAGAGGAAAGGGAAGGGGTGGGGGACAGGGCTGGCTGGTGAGGCTGACAAGGGGATGTAGGTAATGGGGAGGGGGAGCGGGCTGTGGGAGGGCTTAGAGCACAAGTGGAGGAGTCTTCCGAAAACCTGAAAGAGAAGGGGAGGGGAAAGAAGTCAGTACCAAAACACATCAGCAACACACTAACAGACTAAAACAGACAAAGACTGAGAGAAAAATAATGAGTAACAGAGAAAAGGGGTCAGACAGTCCATTGGTTACCTGTGCCTTGCAAGATATACACAGACGGAGACATCAACAGACAAGAAAACAAAAACAGAGAAAGAGTTTTAAACAAAGACACATGCAGACTATTATACATAATTTCTTCCATACATGAAGGGCCTTAGTATGAATGTACTGGCATCCTGACAACAAAATACATGCTATTTTCTTTACACATGTCTAATGCAAAGTCACACAATGCATAGAAATATCCCATTACTGGACCATAAGAGACACACCAGTTACACAACATACACTGTGTTCATATTCTGGATAGAGGAGAAAATTAATTGTTTAATTACTGTACAAATTGTAACAAACACTACTGCACACTATATTCAGTATATCAGCTCATAAATCAGTAGCACAAACTTAACTACAGAAATACAGCACAAGTTCCAAGTATATTACAGTTATGTACAAGACAGACTAACAGACAAAAACACACACTGTGTATTGTGCATAAATGTACACACAGTGAAAACAATATAAAAACCTTAGACACAAAGGGAGAGCAAAGGAGCACAAAAAAGTGTGGTGCTGGCCACTGCAGCACAACACAGCCTTACCTGTGTCTGCTCAGTGACCTCTGACTTTCCCAACCCTCCATGCCTTTGTTCCCCATCTGTTGCAGCTTGGAGCTCAGCTCACTGATGATACTAGCCTTCATGCTGGAGAGAGGGGATTGCAGCTTCCGTCCTTCCAAAAACATCCCGCTTCCCTGGCACTCTCCTTCCTCCACCCCTTCAACCACCACTCCCATGCCCCCCTCACCCCACTGGGGCTTGAGCTCTGGGGTGTGGGGGCGCTCAAAGTAGATGGACGAAGGTCGATCAAAATTTTGCATTTCACTGTAACTATCCTGTCCATCCCCCATTTCATCGCCCTCATTTCTCCCCGCCCTCTCTGCCTCAGCTTCCACTGCCTCCTCATCTCTCCGTTTCTGGGAGCGAAAGGAGGCGGGTGCGGTGCTAGTGTGTCTGCGCAGTTCTGACACTGCACTCCCGCTGTCCCTGTAACGCTGCAATTTTGGGTAGGTGGAGCTGGCTGATTTGGCATTGTGCATTTCAAATGTTTGCCCATCCAAGCAAGTCATATAGGAATCCAGGAGGTGACTCCCTCTCTCTCCCTCTCCACCCAGTACTCCATCTCCTCTAGCTCCGCCAATTCCTAAAATGTTGTCCAAATGATGGTCGCTGCTGCTGCGACTGTCCAACTCCTCAATCCCAGAGTCTACCACTGTCTCCTGAGACTCTCCACTTTTGGTGGGGGGCGGGGGATCGTCTGCTCTCCTGCCCCCACCACTGGTGGTGGTGGTGGTAACAGCAAGCTCTGAGAGTGAGGTGGTGGCAGTAGTAGTGGTTAGGGCAGTAGTGGCGGTGGTGGTCGCATGGGACACAGTCAGGGGTACAGTAACAGAGCCTCTGTCTGAGCCTGAGTTAGCACTAGGGGAAGGGCTACGGTATGTTTGGCACATTGTGGGATGTACAGTAGTGAGAGGGGGAGGGGTGGGGGAGGAGCGTCCAGAGGCATGTGTGCTGTTGAATAGGTGGTGAGAGTGGGACAGGGGGAAGGGTCTGTGCAGGTTTCCAGAGGATGGGGGAGGTGGAGAGATGGAAGGAGGTTCAGATACCTCAGAGGTAGTGGGCTGAAGGGTAGATGGTGAGGATAGTGGTAATGGGTGGGGGGATGATGGAGAAGGCGAGGGTGCAGATTGGGTGAGGTTAGCCACTTCACTGTCATAGGAGGTGAGACTGGAAGCAGTGGAGTCTCCAGCCTGTGGAGAAGGTAGGGGAGTATGTGGAGGGAAATTTCCTATGAAAGGTTCTTTTTGAGAGGGGGGAGGGGGAGGTGGAGGTGGTGGGGGTTTCTGGGAGGAGTGCATTATCCCCCCCTGTTGGTTGTACCCCGGTATTCCTCCCAGTCCACGATCAAAGCTGTTTGCAAACTGAAGGGGTGGGGGCAGCGGGTCGGCAAAGACAAACTCATCATCTGCATCTACAGACAGTGCAGGAGGGGGCAGCACCATGAGCCCTGAGGTCCCAGTCTCTCCTGTTCCACCCCCTTGTGTGCGGTCTGGGGCCACAGGGGGAGGGGATGGAGGTGTGAGGGACAAGACGTAGGCATTAGCATCACTTTCCATCCGTAAGAAAGAGGGCCGTCGAGGTGGTGCCTGTTGGGTAGATGGATAGGGGGGCTGTGGGGCAGGCTGCTGCTCCTGCTTCCTGCCATACCCCTCCCTCTCCTTCTCTCTTTCCCTCTCTCTGTAGCTTGTTGAGTACTGCTCAGACTGAAAGTGATGCGTGTGGACAGTTTTGTCTTCTGAAAATCGTACTCTCAACCCCTCTCTGGGTCCGCTTTCCTTTTCCTTTTCTGCTCCATCCTCTCCCCATCCCCCACGTAATATCCTTGGGGAAGGTGGGCGGCCCATAGTCGAGGTGGTAGCTGCCAGGGAGGAGGAAGTAACAAGGTAAGATGAGCTAGCGGACTGGGAGGGTGAGGTGGCAGAAGTGGGGGATATGTGAGGCAGGAGTGGGGCTGGGGCTGGGGCTGCAGAGGCAGTAGACGGGAAGGCCGCCATGCTGGAGAGCTGGCGCCCAAAGTGGCTCTCCCGTCGAATTCTCCCATCATCTTTCAGAGCTCTTTCTCTTGCTGCTAGAGCCAGGCCCAGTGGGGATGAAGGGTCAAGTACTTTTCCTGTGAGTGGGTGGATGAAGGTTGTGGCTGGCTGTTTCCCTGACCCATAGTAGTCACCTGGTACTGATTTGGGCTGATAGTCACCCCCAGGGGCTGGGGAGGAGTATTCAGGTAGGCCAAATGCAGGAGGCATGCTGCGTGTGTGGTGAATAAAAGTATCCCCGGAAAACATACCCTCATCTATAGATTTGGAGGGTCGCAGACGAGGGGAGGGGGCTTCAATTTCAGTACCAGGCTGTTGTGAGCTTTGGGTCCTCCCTCCACCTAACCCTCCCTCAAGCTCCTCTTCTGCTGAGAGGAAGAAGGATGCACTCTTCCTTCTTGCTTCACGGAATCGCTCCCTGTCTCGGCGAGCTGCCCCCACAATAGCAGCCCCAAACTGACTTGTAAAGTCCAGGTTTTCCTGGTTGCACAGAGAAGGAAGAGATGGGGGGGCAGAAGAGGTGGGAAGCGGAGAGGAAAGAGGCTGAGGAGCTATGGAGGAGGGTGTAGAAGTTGGGGGACCTGCAGGGGCACCGGGAGGGGGTTTTGAGTCAATGTCTGTGATTGGCTCCGCCTCCACACTGCTGCCCTGGCTGCTGCGGCCACTGCTGCTGGTGGAGGGGGCCTTCACTATGATAGTGGGGATGGGGATGGAGCTCTTCTCTGGCAAGACCTTGCCCAGAGCATGACTCTGCCGGGTTCCATCCTCAACTTTGGACTGCTTTACCAAGGGGCCTTTTCCTCTTCTGCCTCCCCCTTTTGGCACTCCTCCACCCCCTACAGCCCCAGTGTTGCTTCTGTCCACTCGGGACATCTGTTGCTGAGAGGCAGACATTTGTTGTTGGGACATAGCAGCTGCAGCAGAGGGGGGAATAGCATTACTGTAACCCCTCCTCAAGCCAGCCGCCCTCCCCCCTCCACCACCAGCTCCTGAGGGGTCCCCCATGTAGCCAGCTCCTTTCCGGGATGCAGCCCTGCTTTGTTGGGAATGGAAAGGGTGTGGGTGGTCTATAGCCCCACCTGTCCCCCCTCTGTCTCTGCCTGCTTGGGAGAAGTGCACCGCTTGTGAGTACAGCTGGTAGTGGGCAGACTGAGAGGAGATCTGAGGTGCAGACCCTGGGGGCTGTTGAGACTGCTTCCCCCTCCAGCCTGAGTGTGGGCCAGCAGATAAGGGAGGTTCTGGTGGGGCCATTGTCGGGGGAGGAGGGATATCATCTGGGCCAGGGACTGATAGGCTTCGTGAAAACTTCATCGCTGGTGGATGGAGGTACTGCTTCTCTTCCTCTGTTACACCTGGAGCAGGTCACAATGAGAATTAAAACATTGTGTATGTACATTTCATTGTAAAACAGCATTAAAGAGCAACATTTAGGTTATATTTTAAGTGATTTACAATGCTGGACTCATTGAGATGATTATTCAAAGAAATTAAACTATTTCCTGGCTGCAAGTGCAAAAATACAGTCAGTGTACATCTTAGTCAGTGACATAGCATAAGGGACTCCCTGCTCTAAACCAAGTAACCAAGAAACGCAGCAGAAGCCAGTCAGTCTGAGTAGTCATAGAGGTCCAGCCAGTTGGCAACAGTTATAGCAATCCCACAGCTGTTTAATGAAATTGTGAACTATTGTTTGTGCTCACATGCTCTCTACAGCTGAGGCTATAGGCTGGCAGTGCCCGCATAAGCACATGAGAAAACATACCAGCACAAGGAAACAAGCTACATTCACTACATGATGAAATCATAGCTTTTGAATTAATATCTGCCACCAATACCATATCCAAGCTTCTGGAACTGATTGGTGGTGATGCTGTATATGCATTGATGTTTCGATAGTGATCAGTAGCTTGCTAGCCACCATTAAGTCTACAAAATGTAATGCACATTCAGAATCAGTATCATAGCTATCACTATGAGTGTCAACTGATTAGCCAACTAGGCAGGTAGCTACCTATTATCTTCACACTGATTCAAAATGTACAGTGCCTTCAGAAAGTGCTTCAACTTTTTCACATTTTGTCCTGTAGTTGTAATGCATTAAAATATTGTCCCTTTCATCAACCCAAATGCAACACACTTACTATGAAAAAATAGTTCATTTTTTGAATATGACAATGTTACATTTCTCATTTGGAAAAGTATTCACCCCCAACCAAGAGTCAATAATATATAGAATAGAATAAGTTTTATTTTCCCTTTCGGGAACTTCAGTTGTAGCTACCAGCAAGAACAAAAAAGACATAGTGGGGCAGACCCACAACACACAAACAAACACACAAAATAAAAACATACAATATAAAATTAAGTGAATTAATTTGGAATACAGCCATGATTAAAAATAGCCCCCGCTGTCCCGAGATGTCCAAACTCCGCCTCCACGACTTTCCTCCATACACGCAGTGTTGTGGTCTCTGTACTGTCGAAACTAGGGGGTTCAGGGGTATGCCTCGCCCCCCCTGGAAAAAATGGATTTCCCTAATCTAAATTGGTACATTTTAAGATGTTTTGGATGATGATCACTTTGGACTCATCTATGTCAAGCAGTATTTATAGGCTACAGGAGAATCAGGTTAAATGTTTATCTATGCCTGAACGATCCACACGGCAAACTAGAAATACTGAAGAGGATAAAATGATCACGAAACATCACGTAAAATGATCACGAAACATCTGAATATTTATGACATGTTTAATTTTAATGACGCATAAAGGAAAGGCTGTATACATTTTTTTGGATTCTCAAAGGTTCATAATTAAGATCTTCCTAAAACTACATACTCCAATTTTGAATTTGTAACATTCAGAGATGATTTCAGCAAGAATGCAAGGGAGGCAGCGCCTCCTCAAAAAAATCATCCCCAAAAGCTTGAATGAAATTCCTTCCTACAACATTTTTACTATTTTACAAATTGTGTTAATTGGTCAGTCCTCCAGTGAAATTGCACTCTTTATCACACTCTCTCTTCAATGATGTGTCATTACATTCTTTTAAGGTTGATTGATGCTGATTGATGGAGAAATTGAAA
This sequence comes from Synaphobranchus kaupii, assembly GCA_029718625.1. Classification (NCBI taxonomy): domain Eukaryota; kingdom Metazoa; phylum Chordata; class Actinopteri; order Anguilliformes; family Synaphobranchidae; genus Synaphobranchus; species Synaphobranchus kaupii. The sequence continues at coordinate 45,495,067 of CM056379.1, read as the reverse complement.
TGGTAACGTTAGCTAACCTCAGCCAAGTTACAAAAGCACGCAAATTAGGCATTACATTACATTTATTTTTATTCAGACAATTTTGTTGCTAGCCAGTTTTCAGTTTTGTTTGGGGGGGGGGGGGGGGGGGGGGGTTAGGACGATTCCAAGGACCCTGACTGAGAGGGGTCGTCAAAAATATTAGAACATACGATTCATAACTTTATTTGATAGTTGTTGGAATTGACATTACTGTAACATTTTGTTCACAATGTCCTAATGAAACTAATGGTTTCCTTTTCTTTTCTTGTTGTTGGCAAAAAGTAATCATCGACTGTCTCTGTATTGCCCCGCCCCTTCCCGCTTCTATTTTTAAGAAATGGTTTGGTCCTGCCATCTTGCTAGTTGGTGAATATCGAGTTAATACCCCAGTTATGTGGTTAATACAAACAGTGTGTCATCATGTCTCTCCCTAAAGTAAAAGTAAAATGATTCCACAAATGGAAAGAAAGAAAAGAGAGGGCAACAGTAGACTACGTGACACAATTTTTCACGAAGAAAATCTGTGAGTGGTGCAAATTAACATGTTATCTATTCCATAGCCTAGTGAAATAGGTATGCTAGCCTACTTAATATCTTCACAAATTCTGAGTTTTTCCATTTTGCTCTTTTAGCCAAAACGTATTAAAGGGTGATTCCACCCTAAAACAACATTAAAGGGATATAATTTTGGACATAATGTCTCAATTACGACTTACCCATGATATAGTTGATTGATGGAAACCATTTTCAGCTAATTCCATGCTGTCCCTTCTTTTGGACATACACACGTTGCTAATGCTAGCGCAACTCTAAGGTAACTGGTAGCATCCACTACCAAACGCACTTAAACACTCCACAGTGCACCCAAAGCAAATAAAATATGACGACAGTCTATCGGGGTTATTTTGTGTGTTTATCCCATCATTTTTGAAGTCAAACTATTGTTGAATCCTTTATTTTGTGCTGACCTATATTCTCTGTGGAAGTATGGCGGCGGGGCGAACATGGCCATTGCAACTTGTTGCTCTTCTTTGTTGTTGTAGTCGACCAGTGCCGGCACTACATTCGTAGGTAACGTAAAGTATCGCTCTGCCGCCGTACTTTCACAGAGAATATAGGTCAGCACAAAGTAAAGGATTCAACAATAGTTTGACTTAAAATTATGGTATAAACACTCAAAATAATCCAGATAGACTGTCGTCATATTTTATTTGCTTTGGGTGCACTGTGGAGTGTTTAAGTGCGTTTGGTAGTGGATGCTACCGGTTACCTTAGAGTTGCGCTAGCATTAGCAACGTGTGTATGTCCAAAAGAAGGGACAGCATGAAATTAGCTGAAAATGGTTTCCATCAATCAACTACATCATGGGTAAGTCGTAATTGAGACATTATGTCCAAAATTCCGAACTATCCCTTTAACCTTATTGAACAGATCAAGGGGCAACTAATTAAGTCTTTCTTTGTGGCTGGCCAAAAAAAAAATCTGTACTGAGTTATTTGAATATAAAGTTGAAAATTCGGTAGAGGTATACGTCAAAATGGCATATACCTCTAACACTTGCTCTTTTTGAAAGACTACAGTGTTTTCAAGTGGGCATGTAAATTACATTAGCAAGTAGGCGGAGCCACCGAGGGAAGAATTGCATCTCACTGTTCTAAATAGGGCCCACAGAACAAGTAGATCAAGCTAGCTATCATTGCTATTTTATTATAATGTCAGAAAATTACACTTGATAGGCTACGTTATTTTCCAAAGATGTTTTGGAAAACTAAACCAAACAGGACTCGCGTGCTGTCGGTTACAAAGTGGAGCTCCTCCGGTATTCCCGGATTCCCCGTAGCCTACATCTTCCTCTGCCTTATTGAATCACCCGGTAAGGAACCATGTCAACTAACATTACATTATGATCCATGACCATTAAGTAGACTAACATTAGCTAGCTGACCATAATTGAACGGTTTTGCTTTGAGCATTCGATTACAAAAGCAATGTATTGTTTCTGGACTAGTGCGTTAGCTGGTGTTAGCAACAAGTTTCTTGGCATAAAACAAATTGGTTTTTAAATATGTTTGCCATGGAGGCTTTCGGGTGAATTAGGGTGAAGTGGGACACTTTTTGCAATTTCGACTTCTGCAACATATTTTGATATCAATTACATTAGATCAACAAATGATACCTTTCTGAAATCCCCAAAATTTTTCTAATCAAATCAGAATTTTTTTTTTTGATATCATATTCAGAGGAGACACATTATTTTTTTATTTTTTTAAAATAATTTATTTCAGATTTTTCCCCATTTTCTCCAAATTTAGTAGCCAATTGAACCCCTATTCTATCAATTATCCCCCTGTGTAGCAACCGCTAGAGAATCGCCACCACAAGCCCTGTCAGTCGGTAGTAGGAGAGAGAACGCCCCGCCCTCTCCAGGACGCGGCCCCTCCAAACCTGACTGTGATTCCAACTCGCCCAGGGCCGCACTTGCGCACGACGACTCTCTCTCCGAGCCCCTCTCGCCGGGAGCAGCTGCCAATTGCCGCTCCCTCAGCCACCGGCCATGCTTGGAACTGGCAGGACCGGGGATCGAACCCCCGATCCTAGGGGCGCAACGGCACAGACTAAAAACTCGGTGCCTTTGTCCGCTACACCACCGCGGCGGCTGTGCCACACATTTGAGTGTTCCTTGTGACAAAACTAACAATTGTACCTGCATTTGATAATCTGGGACAGCTCACTCTGTAATCTGGGATTATTAGAAATTCCTGCATCATGCTAATCTATGCAGGCCAAACTTCTATGGCCAAAACACCAATGCCATAATATCCATAGCCTACCCATGTATGTGAATTTCAATGAGTATAAATGTTTTTTGCTGTTTTTATCGATAAGGCTGCTTTTGATTTTTAAAAAAAAAAAAGTATTTGCCTGCATGTTTTGTCAAACAATATGTCACAGAAACCATGTACTTAAAAAAAAGCATTTATTACAAATGTATTATTATACCTGTCCAGAATATGAATGCTTCTGCTTTTCAATAATTCAATAAAACATTTCTCACAAAAATAGCAGAACTAATAAGTAACAATATGTAACAAGTCTCAAAAATGCATTATGATAAAACTAGGACCTGCCCTGAATATGGTCCGATTGGCAACACCATGTAAAAAAGTTAACTTTCATAAAACAGTAGGTTATAATTCCTCTAATTAGTCTATAGAGATGGCATCTGTCATGAATAAGGCAACAATGTGTAGGATTAAACAAACTGTTAAAAAGAACTAGTTGCAGAACTGGTTTGGGATCTTAGTAATTTGACCCGTTAGTCGGCGAACAAGCAGTCCTTGCATGTCATCTATAACCCCATTGTCCTCTGCACAGGTTTCATGATACCACTGGCTGCAGACAGCACATGACAGCCACTCCTCTATGCACTTGGGGTCGTCTTTGTCTCCATATGCATGCTGACAGATGGTGCATGGTTCAGGGTCCTGCTGTGTTTTTTTCTTGGGGTTAGGCTTAGGCCCTTTCTCCTTGCCTTTTTGAACATAGGCAAAATGTGCGTCACTGGTCAAGTTCCAGGAAGGAGGTTTTGCCCTCTGGCCGCTGGTGGTTAGTCGCTCTTTCACAGGAATCTTAACGAGATCTTTGAATGAGATTTCTGCTGTCTCTGGCTGCGTCTCCACCTCGATCTCCTGTGCAAGAGGTGGTGGGGTCACGATGATATTGATCACCAGTGATCTCAAAACAGGGGGATCCAACTTCCGAAAACACCTTGGTGGAGAGGAAGTGTTCCTGGAGCCCTGTCTCATCACAGTTCCAGATATTTTCTGGAACATTCTCCAACCCCAGTGTTTGGATTAGCTCCAGGAATCTTAACAAGATCTTTGAACGAGATTTCTGCTGTCTCTGGCTGCGTCTCCACCTCGATCTCTTGTGCAAGAGGCGGTGGGGTCACGATGTTGGCATCCATGGCCACTGTCAGGGTGCCCTGACAGGTTTGCTGCTGAGGAGGAGACATGACTGGCTGAACAGCATCACGCAGAGGGTGAGTTTGAGGGTCTTGTGGGGTCTGCACCAGAAGACGCCGTGGGTGTAGATGGTGAGGTACACCATGGAGTGGAGGGCGATGTGGGGTTGGTGGTGTAGGGAGCACTGTGTCATCCACTGGATGGTCCTCTGAGGTCTCCTGGTAGGCTCTCTCCATCGTCTGACTTGGTGCAAAAAGGCTAGCCTTGATTTGGGCTGGGTTTAACGGGTATATCCCACAGCCTCGAAAGCCATTCTGGGCATTTGAAGGGGTAGCTGCTTTGGTCCAGGCCTTTGAAAACAGCGGCAAAAACAATGCCCTGTCGAGCCTATTCCCCCCGCTCTCCCTGGTGACAACCCTCCCCTCCAGCTTCCAGTAGTGCTTCAGGGCCCAGTCTGCTGGCTGAAGATAGTGAGTGGTGTGGGGGATAGACTAAACACAAAGATGTTGTTGTCTCTCATCATATTCAAAAACTCCAGGTTGTAGACATGAGAGCTGTGTCCATCAACAAGGAGCACATGTGGTCGTGGGTCATCTTTTGGGAGTCTCTGTAAAAGTTGTTTCCCCTATTCGACAAAGAGCTCACTGTTGATCCACCTATTGTCTGACATCTTCACCAATACGTTTTAGGGAGACCCCAGAAGCCACTCTGCCTTCATGCTTTGCCTTTGAAGATTATCATAGTGGGTCCATACCCACCGGCAGCATTCAAACTTGCCAAGCAGGTTGTTGTATCGCCCTTCTCTCCACCAGTGATCTCAAAACAGGGGGATCCGACTTCCGAAACCACCTTGGTGGAGAGGAAGTGGTCCTGGAGCCCTGTCTCATCACAGTTCCAGATATTTTCTGGAACATTCTCCAACCCCAGGGTTTGGATTAGTTCCTTGTATTTGGAGAACCAGCCCATTACTACAGTGGGATTGAAGCCTGCTGCTCTTGCCGCTGAGAGCGCTTCAGGCTTTCTTATCCCAAGGCTTGGGTTGCACTTCATGAAGCCTTGAAACCAGGCATAGCTTGCCTTTTCCTTTGTCTCAGTGAAGCCTTCGATTCCCTTCTTCTTGGCATACTGGAAGGTCAATTTCTGTATATCGTCCATACCCTCTTTACTACTTCAGCCAGTTCTGTTTTGTCTTCCTTGGCGATTAACGGTTTCTTCCCGATGGTGTGTTGATAGTGTCCCAAACCTTTCACTTGGTGCTGGAGGGTTGATTTTGGGACTTGCCAGGCCCTGGCCAATAGCCTTAATTGAGGGACTCCCCTTGCACCAATGATCTCCCTACACTCGACTATGGCTCCCTTCATTCTGTCCTTCCTCCATTGGTTAAGCGTTCTTCCCTTCCTTGCTTCCTTCCTTCTCTTTCCCTCTCACTCTTCTTTCTCATCCTCTCTCTCCCTGTCTCCCTCTCTCTGCCTGCTGCTTTTCCATTGTGTTCTGTAACACATTGTATTGATTTAAAAATATATCATGAATATGTTCTATGCACATAATTTACTGCTATATACAGTTGTGTTAAAAAAAATAGCAGTACAACATCAGTAACCTGATGAACCACTGTTATTAGTAGTAGTGATATTTCTGCATGGCAAATAATTTACTTGTAGATGTAGTAGTGTAATAGAAAAACAACAGACCCAACTGTCATGACATGCACACTGCTTGTTCTGAGTAATTGACTCATTCACTGAAAGGGGCGTGTTCAAAATAATAGCAGTGTGGAGTTTAATTAGAGAATTCATTCATTCTGTGAAAAAACAGGTGTCATTAATTGTCCTTTATTAAAGAAGAAGGGAAGCAAATGTTTCACACATTGTTATAAAATATATTGCTAAGTAAAATGGGCCATTCCAAACATTGTTCGGAGGAACAACGTAATTTGATTAAAAAGTTGATTGGAGAGGGGAAAACGTATAAAGAAGTGCAGCAAATTATAGGATGCTCAGCTAAAATTATCTCAAATGCTTTAAAATGGCAACAAAAACCTGAAACACGCGGAAGAAAACGAGCAACTACTGTTAAAACAGATTGAAGAATAGTCAGAATGGCAAAGATTCAGCCAATCATCACCTCCAGAAAGATCAAAGATGATCTAACATTACCTGTAAGTGCTGTTACAGTCAGAAGACGTTTGATCGAAGCTAAGCTATCAGCAAGAAGCCCCCGTAAAGCACCATTGTTGAAAAAACGGCATGTGCAGAATCGGTAAAAATTTGCCAAGGAACACATCGATTGGCCCAAAGAGAAATGGCATAACATTCTGTGGACTGATGAGAGTAAAATTGTTCTTTTCAGGTCTAGTGGTCATCGACAGTACCTCAGACGACCCCTGGGTACTGAATTCAAGCCACAGTACACTGTGAAGACAGTGAAGCATGGTGGCGCAAAAATCATGGTATGGGGATGTTTTTCATACTACGGTGTTGGGCCTATTTATCGTATACCAGGGATCATGGATCAGTTTGAATACATCAAAATACTTGGAGATTATGTTGCTGTATGCCGAAGAGGAAATGCCCCTGAAATGGGTGTTTCAACAAGACAACGACCCCAAACACACGAGTAAGCGAGCAACATCTTGGTTCCAGACAAAAAGGATTGAGGTAATGGAGTGGCCAGCTCAATCCCCCGACCTCAACCCCATTGAAAACTTGTGGGGTGACATTAAAAATGCAGTTTCTGAAGCAAAACCCAAAAATTCACAGAAACTGTGGAATGTAGTTCGTTCATCCTGGGCTGAAATACCTGTTTCTAGGTGCCAGAAGTTGGTTGACTCGATGCAACACAGAAACAATGGTTATGCAACTAAATATTAGTTCAGTAATTTAAAGTGAAGTTAAATCTTCAAAAATTTCTTCAGTTTATACAGTAAGTGTTTGAGTTTGAAGAGAAAAATGTCGACACTGCTATTTTTTTAAACAGATTAATATTCCTTTTCTTTGCTTCCTGTAATAGAATAACGCAGACTTTGTTAATGCTTTGATTTGGAATTGAATGTGTAATGTTTCCACTACATTTGAAATATGGAACTAAAAGCTATTAAAAAATATTTGCACTTTATTCACTTTTTTTAACGCACTGCTATTTATTTGAACACCACTGTAAAAATGCTGTCAATATTTACTTTCTGTGTGACTGAGAACCTTTGCTTTTGCGCTAGCTATCTAGTTTAACTGGTCAATCGTGATTAAAAATAACCTAAAAATAACTAAAAATGCATTAGAAGACTAAGACATATTATAATGATTATTGCTATTGCATACTTCATGTGCCTAAATACACATTCCTCTCCCCATTTGAGAATTCATATGACTGTCCCAGATTATACAAAGTATGCTGTCCCACATTTTCAACCACATTTGAGAAATTGGGACAATTAAAAAACGATTGAAATAAAAAAAAAACGTACACATTTTCACCACTTCAATGCATATTTTGATGCATGAATATACAGTGCCCTCCACTATTATTGGCACCCCTTGTAAAGATGAGTAAAAAGGGTTACAAAAAAAATCACTGTTTGGTGAATTAGCTTAATCTCACACTGAAAAAAAACTAGATTTAGCTGTAAATTACACTGAAACAGTATGGAACACATGGTTGGCTAAATGGCTCTAAGTCATCAAGGGTCTGACGTATCAAACAAGCAGATCTGGATGGATAACTTGAAGGGTTTCTTCTCCTGACTTATTTTTCCATATAGTTTTTATTTTATTTTATTATTTTCAACAGCAAAGACACAGGAATGACAATCAGATAGGAAGGTAAGGGTGGATACAGGTTAACAACATGAACATTTTTCCATATAGTTCAAAAGGAAAATTTGTCAGGAGAAACAACCCTTAAAGTGATCCATCCATATCTACTGCATATCTAGCAGCAGAGTGATGGTTTGAGGCTTGTTTGATACCTCAGACCCTTGATGACTCACAGCCATTTTACCAACCATGTATTCCATACTGTTCCAGCATAATTTACAGCTAAATCCCACCCCCCAATTCCCATAGAGATCCATTCAAATGCAGAGACGTTATAGTATCGCTTGTAAGAGTACCAGAAAATAAGATATCAAGAGTCTTTTGATGTTGTTGGGTCACAGAAATCAGGAAGTCATGGCATGCAAAGGATATGCCATCAAGTATAAAAAATTATTACTTTATTCTATATATAAATGCAGGGGTGCCAATAATTGTGGCACACATGGTTTTGTTAAAAATAATAATTTCTTGATGAGGGTTTTTTTTTCCTTCATAATTCACTTCAATTAAAGGTCGGATTTTTCTCATTTTTCAGTGTGACATTAAGCTAATTCACCAAACGGTGAATTTTTTATAACCCTTTTTACTCATCTTTACCAGGGGTGCCAATAATATTGGAGGGCACTGTATCACAAACATCATCTAAAAACAATTAGGAACATTGTTTTATTCATTACAGATTTATATCCTTAGCATTAATCTTGTCTAAATGCTATTTCACTGACCTTTGCATGCACTTCACATGGGGTACTTCCTTTTTGAAGATTGCCCCTCCCCCATCTATGACATTGCATCCATGAAGTCATATGATTTCGATCACATGACACCTCTGCTAGGATTTAATACCAATCCTGTTCATGAACATTTGTTAGAAGGAGAGATAAACACACTGGTGCTTAGGCGTCCCACTTGGTCTCATGACCTCTGTAATTCTCGACTACTCGATACGGCCCTGAGTAGATCACATCAGTCACACTGTCATAAATACCAAGCAACTGCATGTGGGACTTTGAGATGAAGTTGTTAGGAGGCAAAAAGCTAAAGCTTTGAACCTTCCTAGCAGCACTGTTAAGTCCATTGTAACCACATTTAGGTTACATGTTATTCATGTTAGACCTTCGAAGATTGAGCTGGGTTGGCTTTCATGGTCATTGATATCAAATGAGAGTACAGATCCTTTCCAAAAAATTAGAATATCATGGAAAAGTTTTTTTTTTTCCATAATTCCATTCAAAAAGTGAAACTTTCATAGATTATAGATTCATTACACACAAAGTGAAATATTTCTCGCCTTTATTTGTTTCATTTTTCATAATTTTGGCTTACAGCTCCAGAAAACCCCCACAACAGTATTTCAAGAAATTAGTAGAATAGTGTGTCGAAAATCAGCATTTACTTCAGTTATTTCAGAGAATGAATGTTTTAGACTGAGTGTCACACTCTGTACGTGGTGGTTTTTGAAGCACTGACTCCAGCCTCAGTCCACTCCCTCTGCATCTCCGCCAAATTTTGGAATCGTCTTCGCTTGACAATACGCTGAAGCCTACGGTCATCTCTTTTGCTTGTGCACCTTCTCCTGCCACATTTTTCCCTTCCACTAAACTTTCTATTGATATGCTTGGACACTGCACTCTGTGAACAGCCAGCCTCCTTAGCGATGACCTTTTGTGGCTTACCCCATCTTCTGGAGGGTGTCAATGATGGTCTTCTGGCCAATTGTCAAGTCTGCAGTCTTCCCCATACTGAACCAAACTGAGATACCTGTCCAATTTAACAACACACCCTGTAGAAAACCTTTGCTGGTGTTTTGAGTAAATTAGATGATTAGAGTGTGACACTCAGTCTAAAACATTCATTCTCTGAAATAACTGAAGTAAATGCTGATTTTCGACACACTATTCTAATTTCCTGAAATACTGTTTTGGGGGTTTTCTGGAGCTGTAAGCCAAAATTATGAAAAATGAAACAAAGGCTAGAAATATTTCACTTTGTGTGTAATGAATCTATAATCTATGAAAGTTTCACTTTTTTGAATGGAATTATGGAAAAAAAAAAAACTTTTCCATGATATTCTAATTTTTTGGAAAGGATCTGTATACACATACGCATAGGTCTACTGTAGTTTAATGTCAGATACTAGCCTACAGTAGCAACAACCAGATTCTTGGTGCGGTGATGTGTTGCTATTGTTTACTGGTATGGGAAACACTGTTATATTATCTCTCAAAAGTTACAGAAATGCATGAAATGAGCTCTTGTAAATGAAAAATTTTCTTGGGGAGAAATGGTTAAATACTTTGTCCAATAAAATTCAAACACAGCTATTTTCTTTCCACGTAAAATTATCAATATGTAAAAAAAAACCTATATTCTTTATTGGGTGCTGGGCAGTTTGAAGCATTGAGTGAAATTGACAGCCAAAGTTTACGTGATAGCCATTGTAATGCTACTGTCATAAAAGAGAGTCAATGTTAAGGTGACTGCCAGTGTTAAATGATAGTCCATGTAATGTCACTGTAACTTCAGTGTTAAAATGACAGTATTTAGTATTTAAAAATCAATGGGTCGATTATTAGCTTCTGGAGGTGTGGTTACAGTCATTTTGCAGGGGTGGGGTGGCATGGGGTGGTGTGGCCCAATGTGAGATCTTTCCATAGGGCCGGAAAACAAAGTAAGTAAAACAAGTAAATAGTAAAACAAATGCGGCCAGATTAAACGTTGTCTTTGAATAATGATTAGGTTCATGTAAAATTTCATTACATTTGATATAATTGGTAAACTGTGGGTAAAGTAATGTTTGCTTAGCTAGCTACCTTTTACCTCAGGATCAGGTAACCTAACGCAGATCACAGGTTTATTGAATTTCGCAAACATCTTTGACTGAAAATGTGACATATAGCTAAACAGTTTGGCGTAATCTGACGAAAAAGAAAATGGAAAATGATGTATTTATGTACGTATATTTATAAGAATCTGGCTCATATAGGTTAATACTTGCTGAACAATAACGTTAATACTTGCTGAATCAATTAATGAGCTAACAAACATTGACAATGCACAACATGGCATATTCCTAATAACAAAAGATTAAACCTTTGTTCCTGTAAATCTCCTTGAAAAAAACACTTGTTGTCTGTTGGCCATAGATGGTACAGAGCAGTCTTAACCATTAAGCATCATCAAGGCCCCTCCTACCAAACTGTTCTTTGCCAATAAAAAGCATGCACTGAACTTGAAGCACACTTAAAGATACGCTGCATGTAAATCCAAGACAGTAACATTTCCCACGTAACCCCCTTCCCCCCTCATCCCCTCCCCCTCCAACTCGCTGCCAGTGACATTGAACATTAGATCAATGCGGTTTGTACAGAATTGGGGGGCGGCTTTTCCAAGGGGAAAGATAAACCAGGGGAACGGCGCTCCCCCGCATTTAACGACAATTCGAGCCACTTCACTGTAATAGTAGACGTCATGATTTCATGAATGACCACTAGATTTGTGGCTATCACTGCTGTCAATGTAGGAAACGTTAGCTAAGTTTAGCCTAAATTATCTAAATTATCACCTATCAAAGTTTGACTGAAAAGTGTTTTGTGTAATAGTCAGCTAGGCAGAGACAGCTACGTTCAGCTACCGACTGCACAAAACTACACATGTCGATAGATGATCTCTGGAGATGAATAGCATTAATCTGGTTACACAAGCAGTCAACTTTTTTATAATGTGAGAGATCTCTACTCCTTGATCATGCTTCGCTTGGCTTCAGATCAGCAGTTTGATATACAGTTGTGAGTTGTGACGTCACTGAGGAAAGATTTTGTAGTAGGCTAACAACGGAATCCACACACAGAAGTAATGACGGTGATCAGGTGAGTGGTGAGCAAGTGCAATCTTGGCTTTATACACGATCTTTACCACTTTTATTCAGTATTACACACTGAATCATTATGTTAAAAAAATACAACTCAGACTCAGAAAAAATACAGAGGACATGACCTTGGTGTCCTCAATGGTAAGTACGGCCATGGATCTACTGCTTCAATTGTGAGACCTCACAGAGTCAGTGACAGTTATTCTGCAATCATAAAATTTTAAACATGTACTGTATATTCCAAATCTACATAAGTGGGCCTTGTTAACATATTTAGTGTGATATCCCAATATCCCAATCCTTTTAAGTACTTAATTACTCAATTAAGTAATTTTCAGGTTTTTATTTTTACTATAGTTCTGAGGACAAATACTTTATTTAATTTTGACAGGGTTACTGATATATGAGGAGAAATAAATTCCATTAAGAAATAATCAATGGGGATGAAAACTTTCTCAAGGTACTGCTGCTAGTTTAACCATACCTAGTTACAACTATTACATTCTGGTAGTTTTCCAACATGTATTGAGACATAGAGTTATACATATAGCAAGCTATCAGTACTGCCTGGGCAGATGCAACTATGATGATGATCATGAAATAATCTAATTCTGAATGCTAGATGCAGTGAAATTAAAAACAGAAATTTAAAAAAAAACTCTATATTGGGGCTATATTGCTTGGTCCAAAACATTTAAAAATAAGTGGTTGGATATTAAAGTGGACGCAAATTCACAAGGTTATTCTGCCAAAGCCAGGAATTAATAATACTTGTTGTTATTAATTGAATCATGACTCTTAGCCTGTGATGAGACATTCAAAATGATACGATCATACGTTACTGTCAGATTATACAGAAATGCGGCACAGCTTCACGTAGTTACAAACATGAAAGACAGATACATCCATACAAAACATATACAGTGAGCACCATAATTAATTGGACAGTGAGACATTTTTTGTATTTTGGTTCTGTACTCTAGCACTTTGAGTTTGAAAGAATACAATGACAATGAGGTTGAAGTGCAGACTGTCAGCTTTAATTTGAGGGTATGTTCATCCATATCGGATGAACCATTTAGAAATTATAGAACCTTTTTGTACATAGTCCCCCCCCCCATTTTTGGGCATCAAAAATATTGGACAGTTTAACATAATGTAGAATAAAGTAATCACTTTTAATATTTGGTTGCATATCCTTTGCATGCCATGACTTCCCTGATGTCTGTGACCCAACAATATCAAAATACTTGTGATTTCATATTTTTCTGGTACTCCTACAAGCGATACTATAACCTCTCTGCATTTGAATGGATCTCTGTGGGAATTTGGGGGTGGGACTAGATTTAGCTGTAAATTACACTGGAACAGTATGGAACACATGGTTGGCTAAATGGCTCTTACGTCATCCAGGGTCTGACGTATCAAACAAACCTTAAACCATCACTCTACTGCCAGATATGCAGTAGATATGGATGGATAACTTGAAGGGTTTCTTCTCCTGACTTATTTTTCCAAAGGAGTTCAAATAAGAACATTTGTCAAGAGAAACAACCCTTAAAGTGATCCATCCATATCTACTGCATATCTGGCAGCAGAGTGACTCACTAAGGATTATAAAGCCCAGTGAGCAGCAATAATATCATATTTTCCATTATATAAATCAGTAGTTCAGTGAATATAAACCTTGTTTTTTATTTTTGCAAGGATGTGTCTGTCTGTCCATATTATTGTCTGTAGTAAGTTTGGTGGACTTTAAAAAACATCTTTAGGCCAGCTATTTGTTTTTTATGTGCCTGTATGTATCTACAAAGTTTAGCTTAAGTGTCCACCATTGTCTGTGTAACTGCCTGTCAGACAAACAAACAGATATACAGAGAAGTACAGTACAGATCTATAACATATATTGCTGTACAGTATAGACACACATGGCAATTAGGCACAAACACTGTATTCTATGGTACAGACTCAGCACGGGTTAAAACGTGATATGCTACAGACACATAGTATAGTGCACTAAAGATAGGCCCATTAAACTACAGACAGACAGATAGACAGAGACAGCCTCACCGATTGATTTCTGTCGTAGTATCATACCGTGCTGGGGGACATGGCCTGATACAAACTGAGGTCGATCATAACCAAACCCTGTCCCAGATGGCATCATGCCCATTCCTGATTGGTCATAATTTGTCTGCAGAAGGAATGGAGAAAAGAAAGAAGTGAAGAAAACAAAGAGGGGGAGCTGACACATCCCAGTAAATATGATCCAGTTGGCCCAATTTGAATTTATTAGATTTTTTATCAGTGGCTCAATGTTAGTTTTGCTTGCTTGCAATCCAAAGGGGTCAACAAAAGTGCTTCAACTTTGGCCAAAAAATCTAATCATTCAAGTTAGCCCTGAGAGTGGTTTGCTCTTTGGCAATATATCTGGGTCATACTAAGGTCCCATTCTCTGTCAACATAGGGTGTTGCTGATGTTTTAAATTTTTTCCCCATTTTTGGTGGTCATGGAATCCAACTCTCTGTTAAAGCTACCAGTCAGCTAATGACCCCCCCCCCCCCCCCCCCCCCATTGACAGTATGTGTCAATGTCTGTGTGAATGGCTATATTTCCTTAAAATTTCAAGAAATAATAATAAAACTGGTTTAAAAGTCACAGAATGGAACAACATGAATTAACTGGACAACCATGTTGTTTAGTAAACTCAGATTAAAGTCCAAACGAAAGCTCCAAGAGAACACAGAGAGCCATACCTCCCTGGTCCGATCCCTCTTTCCTCCATGTGGCCGTGACCCCTGCCCTTCAGTGGTGCTGATTGTCTGCTGAGCAGCTGCCAAAATCTCATCAAGTTTATCTGAGTGACAGAGAGGGAGAGCTTGACAACTCCACACCACAGTAAACAGATGAGCCCATGTGGCCTGGGAAGATAGTGGATATGAGCGCTTACTCAGTGCCATCTGATAGACTGTCCTCTTCTTCTCTGAAACTTGTGAAGACTCATATTCTAAAAGAAAAGAGTAAATATTTCCCACTCTTAAAAACAATGACAATGAAAGTTTGTTCAAAGGCTTTACTCTGAGTACACAGAGCACATGAATTATCTTAATTGGCACACCAGAATAGAGGGAAGGGATTCACCTGCTTTCTTCTTCCATGGGGACGCAGCTAAAACACATGAACATAAGGTTATTTTAGTCATACAACCACCACCAGTGATTATGATATTACTGCAATCATATGATTCACTTTATTACATAACAGCTTTGAAATGAAACCCATCTTTCATATGGAATCTCAGAAAAAATGACAATGGAATCATGCAGCTACAGATATCTCACCTTTCTCCACTGTAAGGTGTCCACCCAGTGGGAACAGAGAGAAACAAAGGAAATATTAAATAAGTTAGAACAGTCTGCTCACCAGGTGGATTATGGGAGATTGTAAGGGTTTCACTGAGGTGTTACACACACCAGGAACCACAGCTGCAGTGTGTTGGAGACTGAGATGACTGGTGTCAGGTGGTGTAATTCACGCAAACACACTACATATGCAGATTTGTTTGTGTGTTCGTATTACCTGAAAGGCAGGTGATCAGTGGGAAAGATTGGCGTGTGTGTGTGTGTGTGTGGGGGGGGGGGGGGGGGGGGGGGCAATGCAATAAGGCAATAATATCACATAGGTACTACATGACACCACATTAATGTTACTCTCTTGGGGGTTGAATATAACAGGTATACAAAGAGGTGGCATGCTGTGTGTCAGAGTTAGTTATTGAGTAGTACATTTGAAAAGAAGGGGAAAAGAAAACAAGACAGATATTATGGGTTCTACATTACACGGTAGATATGAAATCTGGCTAGATAAAGTTGTCATAAAGCTGCATATGTCCCACCCAGACAGTAGAACCCTTGAGATATGAACGGAATGAAGGAAATAGAGGAACAGAGAATTGTCAGAACTCTGAAGTGTTTATAACATTGAAAGTCACGTGAAAAGACACCAATTTTAAAAATCTTAATTCCTTTTTTGATTAGAATTATATACTTCTACATAAGGGTAGCCTTATTTTTTTATAGGCTAGTCTCATTTTCTCTCTCTAATCCTCATTTAAATAACATCCAATCATAAGACCAGCATTAATCTGGATCGTATTAGAGATCCTTTTTTTTCTATTGGCTTTTCAAACAACACATCTCATTGCTCAGGAAGTCACGGAAGGCCAAAATACAGTTTCTCATATTATTGAAATAATTTTGACATGTTTTTGATACAAAAAAATTGCATTACTCAATAAAGCTAGTTTTTTAAAGAATAATTGCATCAGAAAGTTTTTCAAAATATAGTTCATTTTATATACAGTGGATTTTAAATTCTTTTGCGGATTTAAAATATTCAGTCCCCTTAGACATATTTTGTTGTGTACAAACATTTGATAAAAATGTATTTGTTCAGGCTTTTTGCTGGTATTTAACACAAACAACTCTACAATGTCAATGTGAAAAGTAAAATCTACAATTTGTTCCAAATTAGTTATAAATATAAAAACAGAAACAGTGAATTCCTTAAGTATTCAGCCCCCTTGCTTCATTGCACTTTAACAGCCATACAGGCAAAACGTTTTTAAAAATTGCACGTCATAAGTTGTCCAGATGTCATGTTTAGATTTGATCAATATTTTCTTTAAAAATGTGTGTTACTACTCTTTCTTGGTAACAAGCAAAAACCAGGTCCCTTCAATGCATTTTAATTGCTCTTAATGGGATTTTAGGAAGTCCAATGGACGTTACATCACAATACTCAAACACAGTATATGTGAAATTGTTCACTCATGGATGGCATTTAAGACCAGTCCTTGGGGATTCAAAGAAAATATAAAGCATTACTTCTCCTTCACTATATGCGAAAAGGTAAAAGGTGCAAGTTCAGTAATTATGTGTATGCTGCATGACTGTCAAAGACAATACATTCAGCTCAGATACAGAGCCATTCAGTGCACCTGCTGTTTATTGGCCTCTATATCTATCTGAAGTTACTGGTTTGATTTTTCATAACTATGCACCCGTCTGGGCTTGATCCAGAGTGACTGTGCCAAATATGGCCCACGTCCTTCTCCCACAGTACTGACTGCTGCCTACTGTGTTACCAGGGCAACACACTGTCTATCAGTTTTAGTAACAGGGAGTTTTTGGGTTTATGGTGTAAGATTTAAGGGGTGTGGATTGGGAGGCAGTGAGGAAGGGAAGGGGGTCGTAATTTTGGGGTTACCTGTAGTGGGAGTGCTGGAAGTGACAGTGTGGAACCTCTGAAAGAACAGTGAAATGCATTGAGATCTCCCATATTCACTTTGAGTTTCTTGTTGGTTCATAATCCCTGAAACGGTCCCTCTTACTGTTCACCCTTTCTCACATGCAAGCGGTCGCAAGATTTTAATAAGCTATATAGTTATTAGCTATAGTTCCACTAATAGTAGTTTCTGCATATTTTAGAATGCCTATTCCTAATTTTGTGTAACTTGTTGAACTGACATTAGCAATGTGCACATAAAGAAATTGTGAACATAAAAAAAAAACTCTGAATCTTAGGAAAATGTGAAAATACTACTCAACAGGTTATTAAAGGAAATGGGAGCTTACACCACACATTGTCTGCCTCAAAACATCAACCATTCTCAAGTGCAGGTGATCACTGACCACAATGCATGGGCTTATTCAAATCACTTGACACCAGGCTTTTTGGGTGTCTTGCAGGTAAGTTAAAGCAATAGTTTTAAAGCTCTGAGATATATATGCTGCAAAATTTGAATGGAAATGTAGTTACAATCTCTCCATCAAAAGATTTGAATGGAAATGTAGCTACAATCTCTCATCAAATGTTCTCCAGTACCATTTTCTCCATTCCTTTCTTCCTACTCCCTGTATCATCCTATCTCAGACCCCTCTTCTGTTATTAACACTCCCATCCTTCCCCTTCCATGCTCTCATTGAACTCTTTCCTAATGACCTTGCATCGACTCACACTTCCAATCTTTTCTGTTTTTATCTACCCATTCCTCTCCTTATTGTTCTGTCTTTACTTGCGGCCCCACTCTCTCACTGTTCTCCTCTCCATATCTTACCCATTTCTCCAGCTCTGAGGTCATAGATTTGGAGCGCATTGAGATGGCAGGGGGGAGTCAGTCTCTTACTCTGCTGGGGTACTGCCAAGCAATAGAAAAAAAAACAGTGTAATTCAACCACAGTTTAATAGATGTACGTATGAGATGAGTTGTTCTGCACATTTATTACAGTATGAATTCATTAAGTGCCCTTAACTTTTTGCCCTAAAGTTAGCTATTTTGATATTGATATTATAGGTCAATTACCAACTCCACAGTCTCAAAGTCCAGAAGGCATTAATCATCTGTTTTTTGAACTGATCAACCTTGCCATGCATCTTTGCAGACAATGGCAATATCTAAGGTTTCCTTGTCCAGTTCAAAGGAATTCTCACAAAATATTTACTGTACCAGGAATATAACAGGGCTTTATTGGTCCAGTAGAGCCACTTGCAATCTATCCTAATCAAGCCAGTGTTAACTGTGACCAGTAGCCCCAGAGGATGGTTTCAGTTGGCGGTGTTTTCCCCTGCCTGATCGTGAACAGTAACCCCTCTTGCTGATCGGGCACAATCTGCCGGCATCAGCTGTGCAAGCCACACAGTCCACATTAGTCTGTGTGCCTCCCACATTTACAGAGGTTACAGCAATGTATGGCCGAAAAATAAGATTACACATACCAAACTGAGACCAAAATAAGACAAAGGGGAAAAAAATGAAGACGAAGTAGGTCATTGGTGTGGTCATTGTTCCCTAAAAAGTGACATCTTACTTTTCTTCCTGGAGACCTCCTCCATCTCTGGGTTACGGGTTACCATGACAACCTTCACCATGAGGCTGTTGCCACCCTGCCTGATCATGTTGACCACCTGTCTGTGCCCCACCTTCACAACATTCTGGCCATTCACCTACAACACAGAGGCAGTGAAAGGAACAGATGGGTCATACATGCATTTATGAACTGGCCACGACCATAAATTGCTGTGCGAGAACTAACAATAGAGTGAAAGACATTACACACAGTAACTGGAGATGGAAACAGTAAATGCGCTCCGTGGTAGACACAGATATCACAATAGACCATTTATTGATAACAAGGTCGTTATTATCATTAATCCCTGATATAAGAACCTCTGCATTAAACAAAAATATGTTAGCAATCCGTTGAAAATCAAAATGAGATAAAAAGGCATGTGTTAGCACTATTCCTAAATTAGTAAATGTAGGGAAGTCAATAGTGTTTGATGTAAGAAAGGCGAGAACAAATTCACAGTAATAAAACTTAATAAGAGGCCAAAACCGTGGAAAAAAAATAGCTCATTGTTCTATACCGCATCCCAATTACTAATAGTTCGATTATTGGTAACTAATAATAAGGATTATAGCTATAAAACGAGAGTTGCCTATTGAAAAAAGGCTGCCGATTCTAAACAGTAAAGGATCGCAATTCTTTAAATTGTTGTATTTTCATGTCTAAAGTTCCAAACAACCTCCATTCCAAATGCATTTGTACCTTGGATGCTCTACTATATATACTGACATGTTCTGTGTGCTTGTTTATGTACCAAGGTTTTTTCAGTTTATTAATAAATATAAAATTCCTACTATATGAAGCTGCACACACCTCAATAAGGAAGTCTCCCATTCGCAGCCCAGCTCTCCAGGCCACACCCCCTTCGTCCACTGATTCTAGATACTGCAGAGCAGGGAAAGCTGGGGTGGGAGTAAACTCCTCTATAGGAGTCTGAGCTGGAGAGGGAGAGTGAGAAGGAGAGGGAAGAGAGGCAGAAACAATTAAATTGGAAAGAAAGAGATATGAAGGAAAAATAATGGGGCATAATAATTAATATGCATGTTTATGATCATCATCATTAAATCATTGGCTACCAATACACCCAGAAAAGAAGATGAAGAAGAGGAGGGAAATAAGTGGTGATAAGTAACAAATGAGCAAGAGTGTAAGTTTGAGCAAGATGGAAGAGTTTGATGTAGTTCAGAGAAACAGAGGAGGGCTGGATTTACTAAGGAAACAGTTGCAGCACAAAACATTTGCCATATTGTAGCTCTGTTGCTCCGATACCGACACAATAACAACCGATTTACTATGACTGTTCGTCATTACGCAATCAAAGAAATTAAATGCCCTCATTCGCAATTTTGAGGTAGGAGACACCCATATAAAGGGTCAGAAAAAATGACCCGTCCAGATTACAAGGCACTAAATAATGGATACGGAGTAACCATGCACAAGTGCCAATCTCATTGTTGATTGGCTCACGACGGGAACCAGCCTATCTCTTTGAATTTGGGCTGAATCCTTGATTTAAGAATGCAGAATTTGAGGGTATAAACACAGTGTATGGCGCTGGATTTCTCTCACATCAGTTCTTTCTATGATTGCTAAAAACTAAGCATGACCGTTCCCTGTAATCTTTCTAAAAAAAAGTTGCCTACTCCAGCTTTAATGCATTCTTTAGTAAATTAGACGGAATACTTAATTGGCATAATCTCCACCCTGTTTAGCCTGTTCACTCCAGGTATACATGTGCATGAACAGATTTAACTGCATCAAAACAAAAGTTGCAGAATGACTTAATCCCTGCAAATGACATCCTAATAGTGATTTTGACCCTTTGCGACCATTTAGTAAATCCAACGTAACTATTGTGACCTTGTAGTGACTGCTTTTGCATCGGAAAAGCAGTCACAATCCTTTAGTAAATCTGGCCCTAGGAGTGTGATGGTCCTGAGAAACAGGAATGTGTGTGAGGGATGGTATGGAGAAACAATAGTGGTGTGAGAGTAAAGGTGTGGCTTGGAAACTGGAGGTGTGACTGTGAGAGATCATATTGAGAAATAACAGAATTGCCAGAGTGGGAGATTATGCAAAGAAACAGGAGGTATGAGTGTGATAGGTCATATTTAGGAAACAGGGGAGGTGTCAGAGCATGAGATGATGCAGAGAAACAGGAGGTGTGAGTGTGAGAGATAATATTGAGAAACAGGAGAGGTGCCAGAGCATGAGATGATGCAGAGAAACAGGAGGTGTGAGTGTCAGAGATCATATTGAGAAACAGGAGAGGTGCCAGAGCATGAGATGATGCAGAGAAACAGGAGGTGTGAGTGTCAGAGATCATATGAGAAACAGGAGAGGTGCCAGAGCATGAGATGATGCAGAGAAACAGGAGGTGTGAGTGTCAGAGATCATATTGAGAAACAGGAGTGAGTGTGATAGGTCATATTGAGAAACAGGAGAGGTGCCAGAGCATGAGATGATGCAGAGAAACAGGAGATGTGAGTGTCAGAGATCATATTGAGAAACAGGAGAGGTGCCAGAGCATGAGATGATGCAGAGAAACAGGAGGTGTGAGTGTGAGAGATGATATTGAGAAACAGGAGAGGTGCCAGAGCATGCGATGATGCAGAGAAACAGGAGGTGTGAGTGTGAGAGATCATATTGAGAAACAGGAGTGAGTGTGATAGGTTATTTTGAGAAACAGGAGAGGCATCAGAGCATGAGATGATGCAGAGAAACAGGAGATGTGAGTGTGAGAGATAATATTGAGAAACAGGAGTGAGTGTGATAGGTCATATTGAGAAACAGGAGAGGTGCCAGAGCATGAGATGATGCAGAGAAACAGGAGATGTGAGTGTCAGAGATCATATTGAGAAACAGGAGAGGTGCCAGAGCATGAGATGATGCAGAGAAACAGGAGGTGTGAGTGTGAGAGATGATATTGAGAAACAGGAGAGGTGCCAGAGCATGCGATGATGCAGAGAAACAGGAGATGTGAGTGTGAGAGATAATATTGAGAAACAGGAGAGGTGCCAGAGCATGAGATGATGCAGAGAAACAGGAGATGTGAGTGTCAGAGATCATATTGAGAAACAGGAGAGGTGCCAGAGCATGAGATGATGCAGAGAAACAGGAGATGTGAGTGTGAGAGATAATATTGAGAAACAGGAGTGAGTGTGATAGGTCATATTGAGAAACAGGAGAGGCATCAGAGCATGAGATGATGCAGAGAAACAGGAGATGTGAGTGTCAGAGATCATATTGAGAACCATGAGAGGTGTCAGAGAATGAGATGACGCAGATAAATCGAAGAGTTATGAAAGAGAGGGCTGACCTTTAGCTCCCCTCAGCACAAAGCCAAAACCCTCACTGTCTTTCTTCTGCAGGAGCACCGTCTTCTCCTTAATAATGTAGTCGCTGTGAGAAACAAATTAGAGACTTTTGACTCTTAAAAACATTTAAGAGTCAAAAGTCTAAATCTATGGAGACAGATCCCTAAACATAAACTCTAGAAGCTGTCAAGCACATCTGTTTTCCAGTGTCTACCCCATGTTTTGGGAAAACGAATATACTAGTGTGCAAACAAGAATACTAACACCACACATTCAGATTTAGCATAATTTCTCCTAGAAGTACAGCTGTTTACCAGTTCATTTGTAAGAAAGCAATATACAGACTACACCTATGAATAGGCAAAACTCATATCTGTCAAAATGGAATGGATCAGAAAGACAGGAAAAGAGAAAAGGCAAGAGAGAGTGAGGGTCTAATGATAACTACACTGTCACATTATTCACATTTTCCCTGAAGGAGGGAGGAGAGTGGAGGTTGAGTTTATATCTTCATGTCCTAAAATTTGGCAATGCTCGATAACTCCTGTCATGCTAAAGAAGCCAGTTTTAATACTTGGAGAGGAAGAGAGAACCAGATAGAGAGGGTGTCAAAAGACTTTGCACTTATCCTCTGAAATATAGGCAGGTTTTTGAAAATATGAATGCATTTACTATTTTTGTTTCACATCCCCAGTCCATTTTGTGCCAGTCCACACAGAGGTGGTAAATACTTCATAAATTAAAGAGTGCAGAAGTAGAGAGGCAATGGAATCTCACACTTCCTGATGGCCCAGTCCCTAAAGTCAGTGTCAGAGGTCCATTGGGGTTTGTGTCACAAAATGATGCAGATCAGTGTTACCAGCATGATCAGTAGCAACACCGCTTTGTTTTGTGTGGTGAATAAAGGGGACCAGCTGGCCTGCATGAATATTTGTATTCAGTAAGTGCACAATTTGAAGCAGGGGTTCAGATTATTCTAAAATATGGAGACATGAAATCCAAAAAACTGGGTTGATCTTGTCGCATAAATGACAGTTCTCATTCTGCAGATGTTGAGGCCACATTTCTGGGGTCGACTGCAGTGTTAGGCAGTGAGACCAAGAGGGAGAGAAAGAGAGGAAAAATTTGATTACGAAATCTAGATTACAAAAAGCCACTCATCAAAACGCCATTGAAGGTATCACTGTACTATGCAAAAATGGGTACATATGAGCTTCCATCTTTAAATCTAAAATTCAGGTTTTAGTGTATTTTGGGTAGCCTTTTCCTTCTACTGATCATCTGTTTCTTTTGGCCATCTTGATTGGTATGTCTTCTGTGTACACAATCAGACACCTGAACACCAGTCAGTGTGTCAATCAATCACTCAATTAGTCAGTCATTGCATTTGTCAGCCAATGTGTGTCAGCTTGAGTGGCAAGCTGACACACAGTGTTTAGACATTGTCTGTACTGTAATTTACTGTACATGCTCACAGATAATCTTACTGTATGCTGGCAAAGAACCACCGCTCACCATCTGTCCTTCTCACTGACTCCCTCTTTCTCCTTCTTTCTAGCTATTTTGCTGTTTGAAACTCAGAACCATCACTGGCTTTCTACATGGTTGTAAATATAGCACAGCACAATGAGAAAAATGGCATCAACAACAATTTTGCATCCTCCTTTTTCTCATGTTTTTTCTGTCTAACACTGAAATCCCTCTGTAAGATTCTCTATCATGCTGGTTCTCGAGAAATATGATTTCTCCCTCTAGCTATGGCAGCCTTGGTCACATCTTGGTAAATGGGTATTTACTATTTAGAGTACCTCAGCGTCTTACTATATCAGCCTATCACTCAGTGCCTGTGTCCTTACACTCCTATTTCACACTGTACAACAGCGTGATCTTTCTAGTGCTATATTTCTGTGTCTGCATACATAGAGGAGGGCAGCTCCATCTTTGTTGTTAGTGCACACTACTGTAAACACACATGCATACATACACACGCCATTCTTTCTCTCTCTCTCTCTCTCCCTCCTTTTGTGCCATGGCAGATGAAGCAAAGCAACAGCATCAATAGCAACCCGTTTAACAATGTATTTTCCTTCTTTCTCTCCACCTTTCCTTTTCAACGGCACTTAACAGAAGCATGCCGCTTCATCCACACACACACATGCACACACACACACAGACATACACAAACATAGACACACACACACGTACACATACATACATGCGCACACATAAACACACACGCACACATACATTCACACCTAATATTCTGCCAAACTGAAAATCAGAAATTTCAGATCCACCTCAACGAGTATGTTCAATGAAGGCACGGAGTACATGCTGACATTTTGAAATGTACAGATTCAGAGGGAGAGCCACCAGGATTCATAAATACATGGGAGGAGAGGTACAGAGACAAACAGCAATGCACACGCAGAGGGCTCAGAATCTCTCATTCATTACACACACCCACACTAAGAAAAACACACATGCACACCCTCACATATAAAGCATACAAACACCACAATACATACCACCGGCCTATCCGGCTGTCTTTATATCTATCTATCTATCTATCTACCCATCCATGCCTTCACACATGCACTGCCTCTCCCCTTCTCTCGTCGCC
Organism: Synaphobranchus kaupii; assembly: GCA_029718625.1. NCBI lineage: Eukaryota > Metazoa > Chordata > Actinopteri > Anguilliformes > Synaphobranchidae > Synaphobranchus > Synaphobranchus kaupii. Next base: position 45,470,549 of record CM056379.1, on the reverse strand, counting down.
CTCTCCCTCCCTCCGTAGCTGGGAAATAAAAGAGGCACTACCTGTAAATGAACCAAACGCTCCTGTTTCTGGGGCCTAAGGACGGCCAGGAAGAAGAGAGGGAGAGAGGGAGAGAGAGATCCCCCTCTCCGCATCCCCCCATCGCCATTTCCCCCCCCTCCTCCTCCTCCTCCTCGTCTTCTAGCGAGAGAACAGCCAGAGAGAGCCGCGAGAGGGGAGGAGAGGAGGAGAGAGAGACAGAGAGAGAGAGAGCGAGGGCCCAGCTCTCCCATACCCTTCATACTTAAGATGGAGAGAGAGAAAAAGAGAGAGCGAGAGAGATGGTACTGTGACTGCGACAGGGAGAGGGAGAGAGGGAGAGAGAGAGAGAGAAAGGGAGGGAGTGTATGAGGAAGAGGGGGAGGGGAGAGAGAGGTGGTTTAACATAAAAGAGGGAGCGAAAAAATGAGGTAATTTTGGGAGGGGAAAGGGGGGATGGAGAGACATAAGGAGAAAGCAAGACTGGGGGTGGGATTGTAGGCAGATTGCACATATACTGATTCCGTCTGCTGACATATGTACATGCCTACTGGCCAATGGTAGCCTGTAAATGCACATACGCGCATACACTCAAGTGCATCACACAGTCACCCAGTAACTGAACACAAGCACTATACGTCGTCATGACAATAAAATTTTATATGGTCATGAAAATATTAGTCTGAAGGACCACTAAAATAGGCATTGCTAACGTGCACTACTATAATATAGGCAATCAGATCCTATCCTACTGCACCTGTCATCTCCGTCTCTCTTCATGAGTCACACAGTGGGATAGGTCAGGCAACAGTAACCTTGCTGTCTCTCTTGGAGCATTCCCCCCATTCATAAAGATGCAAACTTAACAAAAATTAGAAACACCTTTTCCCATCTGACTCCAGTGGCTTCTATTCCACTGTAACATATGCATATGTCCAATAATGCACAATATGTGGTGGCTTCATAGTATACTAGAAACACATATGAAACGTGGGTGACTGTAGTTTACTGTTACTTGTGCTTACATTGTAGCCACTTTCTCTGGAAATAAAACCTAAAAAAAAAGTGTTTGGTCGGGCATACCAAACATTTATAAATCTGCCTAGTAACCTCACTGGCATGTGATAAATAAACACTTGTGTTTGGCTGTGTTTCATTCTGAAATACTTTTTTTTTCTCTCCATATAGAGGGAATAATATGTATTTAATCTCAAATTAATCTACTATAAACTAACTGTAATGAACAATGCACGTTATGCATTGATTAAAACAGTCCGCGGCACAGTGCAGAGGTAAGGGGACGTATAGCTAATAAAACTTCCTGTTGTTCAAAATGCAATGAAGAAAATACAAGCACACCAAACATAACACGTACAAAGAGTGCTGAATGACACTGAAAATGTAGGTCCTAGATAGGTGCAACTTAAGAGTATTATTAATTATATTATCATGTGGTTCCACACCATAAATATACAACAGGCCATTACAACTACAGCAAGTTAGGTAACTCATTTTATATTAAGTGGCCATGTGACTGTAAAATATGTCACTAATAAATTGTATCTTCTTCTTTAAAAAAACAGAAGTATAAAACACAGACGACTGAGTTGGCCAGTCATTCACACTGGATTATTCCCAATATATCCAGTTCTGTATTCCGATCTTCTTTCCCTTCCCTGTATTTCCCTCATCTGTTTGGTCTGACCATCCTGTCCACATCCACAGGTGCTTTGCCCTGTCAACCCCTCCTTCCATCTCCCTTTCTCTGTTCATCCGTCACCCTGTTTCACCTCTGTCACCCTATATTGTCTTGTTTCTCCTCTATCGCCTCGTATCACTCAGTATCATCCTTATTCTCCCTGTGGTCTGTTCTCTTTGCTTCTTCCCCACCTTTCCCCCACTCTTGCTAATCCCTCTATCTCACCCATGCTCAGAAGTTTCCTGTTGTCCCTGCATGTCTCTCGTTCCTTTAATCATGCCCCTCTCCTTTCTCTCCATTCTCTCTCCTTCCATTCAGAAACAACCATGCTAACACATGCTCACAAGAACACAAAAACACATAAATATACACACAGATGCTCACAAGCACACACAGAACCCCCCCCCACACACACACACACACAAACACATGCACACACATACAAACACAAACGCACATGCAAATAAGCACATACCTACTCGTATTCCCTCCCCTCATTCCCCCCTTTCTCTCGCTTACATTGTCCACAAACAAGACTGAACGCATGAATGAAGGAACGGAGAGGGATGAGGGAGAGAGAATCGAGCAGGGACCAATGTATCGACACAGAGGGAGAGGGGGAAAAATAACAAGGGAACAGGAGGAGGAGAGATAAATAAGCACTCACATCATCTCTGCCAATGCTTGCCTCCCTGTGTGTCAGTGTTTTCTTCTGTCGGCTTTCTCATTCTCTCTCTTCCTCTCTCTGTCTCTCACTCTCTCTCTATTGCGTTGTTGCCTTCTGTGTCTGCCACGGTTCTTATGGTCTCTCGCTCTTTCCCCCTCTTGCTCTCTCTCTCTCTGCATGCGAGCTGTATGCCTGTGCATCCAGCATGTTTGTAGGAGAGAGGAGGACAGAGTTCGAGAAAAGGTAAAAGAATGAGTGTACAGGAAATGAAAAGGCATTGGGATTCAGGTTCATATCTGAGAGTGAATTGCACTTTTTTCCCCAAAGTACACTAAGGGCCTGATTTACTAAGACCTTTAGCATGTACATAACCTTTTAGCATATGCAAAACCAACAACATGACCAATGATTGGTCCATGACCAATAATAGGAATTTCTCCATGCAGAGTAGCACATGAGTGCTTTCCAGAGGATGGTCAGCTTCCCTAGTCGTAGTCGTACAGCACTGATTATTATGGCTTATTTCCTACAAATAATTTAAATAGTTAAAATGCTGCATGATGGACATGCATAAAAAAATATGAAATTCCCTATAAATTAGGCACCCACCAATAATTAAAGACCAAGGACACTGACAATTATTTAATTCACTCTTTTAAATAAAAAAAATACGTCAGACATAACTCATGAACCATTTTCAAACAAATAGCCTACTAAACAATGGAGAATCTTGCATGTTGACCTAAACCATTTTCGGTTTACATCGAATCAGTTGCAATCACCTGATGATGTCATAAAAATAAAAGTATTAAAAAGTGTTTAAGAATACAGTAATTATTGTTGTTCAATGTGTCATGGTAAGAAAATAAAAATACGTAGAGAGAGAGACATTGTTTAAGAATAACTGCGTATTTTTGTTTAAGGTAAGACCATAAAAATATTAAGTGTTTCAGTTTCAGAATATGGTAGCCAAGCTAATTATTGCTGTTTAAAGTGTCAAGTTAAGTCCATAAAAATATGTAGAGAGAAAGTGTTGAAGAATAATTACGTGTTGTTTAATGTGCAAGAACCTAGACTGTGCTATGAAAACGTAATTAAAATAAGCGTTTGTGATGAAGCATATAGTACGAAAACGTGCAGTAAAACAGCTGCATGTGCATATTGTGTGTGTGTGTTGGGAATCTTGTAGCTACTGTATCATGAGATTAGGCTAGGCTCACTGGTTGGTTTAAGGGACGAAGTAGAACCTCTCTACCCTTTCCCCCATTGATTGGTAATAAATGGGTCGATACCCTGCCCAAAGAGGATGTTTTAAAACTACACATTGGAACGCAACCTCTCTAATTTAGCCTACATTAATTCTTATGGAGGAAATCCCCCTCTGGGCTATAGCCTATGTCGCTTCATACAACGTCGGCGTTTTTTGGAATGTAACTGCGAGTGAGGATCCCCTGTAAAGCTCAGTGACTTTTGTTTCATCTTCACTTAATGTGAAATACTTCCAAATAGATTGTAACAAAATAGTTACAATCTATTTTGTTTACAGTGTATGGGTACATACAGCTTATCCCCCAGCCCCAACCCCTGATTTGTCCTGTCTAAGTGATTTGTGAATGCAAATGGCAGTGAAACCTAAATGCTGGACCATTCGACCAATTGTTGACGCCGAACTGAAGACGAATGGAATGACTTAAAGAATCGATTCTGATAAGCAATGACTCTGAGTCAATGGCGTGCTTTTTACCTTGGAGAAGAAATTTGTGCAAGCATGAAAATAGAGAAACTGAAATGGAAAAACAGAGGGGGTGAAGAAAACAGAACCAAGAAGCATAACTGAAGAGAGCACCAACTGGATGAGAAAGAGGGGGGGATTTGGAAAAAAATTGAGCATAAGATTACAGGGTAGGAGAGGAGGAAAAGAGGATTATCACTTTTTCATTAATTTGCTGAGTTTTTTTTATCAGAGGCATCTTCAACTTCTAAGACCCATTTTTACAGTTGGATTTCATAAGAAGTGGGTTCAGAATTGGGTTTCAAGACAAGTTTTCAACTTGTGACTTTCTACCCTGTGTCCATAAGCCCAACCGCAACTCTCACTGCTACACAACAATGCATATGATACAGCTGAGAGACACATCCTTATTTCTATGCCGAAAACCAGCTGTTCCTGACTGTCCTTCAATGAGACAGCTATGTGGATAGCTGGGGCCCAATCCAACCCATCAGTTGGAACCAAACCTCTGATAATATGACCTGGCTTAAAATCAACCAACCATGATCATGAATCATTTAATTATATCTATTTCTTTATCCAAATCCTTCTTTCAATGTCTCTTCTATGATCTGCTTATCTCCTTTCTTCTTCCCTTCTACTTTTTCTACCCTCTGCTCATGCTCTAATCTCCAATATTTGCTACTTATTTCTCCTTCTCCTGTACTTTTTTTATCCACATTTTCCTTCCTTCTCTGTCCAACTCAGTCTTGTGTCCCTTCTGAATGACCTTCAGTGTCTGACCTCCATTCTGAGGACACAGATGGAGACACTGCAGGGGAGAGGAAGACAGACAGGAAATGGAAAATAGAGCAGTAGTGTAAAAAAGCAATAAACTAATGAATAGAGGGGATCCGTGGGAGAGGCAGAGAATGGGAAGAGAGTTGTGGATGAGGTTACAAAGACAGAGGGATAAAACCAGTTGATAGAAAGGACAGAGGACACAGGCAAATAAAGGAGTGAAGACAATGGGAGAGGGAATTGGATCAGTCTCAAATGCTGTCAGAATTGGTGTTGGACAGTGTAAAACAGGATGTCAGAATTTGGGTTTGATAGTGAATAACAGGCTGTCCGAAACTTGATTTCTGATAAAATAATAATTTTGTATTGACACATGTGAGTATCTGACCTCGTATGTAGAAAACATACAAACTTTCACAACGCTGTGTTTATTCGTTTTGAAAATATAACGTTTTTTTCATTTCCTGAGAAGTAACGGTTTTGGAGATACGAGCTTTTCACCCGACAGCGACGTATTGCATGTTTTTATTGGCTGAGAATGAGCATGATTCCCAATGGGGGAATTATTCTTTGAGGGTATGGAGGCAGGAAAAAGAAGAAGAATAAGAAGGAGAAAAAATGTATGTGTGGGGACATGAGGTCAGAACGTACAGAGGTTAATGTTTTTAAGGACTGTGGTAATTGTGGATATTTCTGTAGGAAACCCTGAAAAGTGGCAAACTCTCGGTGCTGTATAGGTATGGGGCATCCCCTGCCAAGCTGTAACTTGGAGGATGGCATACCTGCTATCCCAATAAAGTTCCAGTGGGAATACGGATTAAAGAGTTCTACCACCGTAAGCAGGGAGAAAACTAAACCATCAGGGATTTTGCCTATGCAATAGAGATGAGGGACCCTGGCAGAGGCCCTGATGAAAACTGGTCCTGGGGCTCAAAGATGATTTCACACAGAGAGAGATGAGAAAGAATAATGAAGACAAACCCACTCTCACGTTTTCTGAACTGATGCAAATTGCGATTAACTGGTTGAAGGAACATGGAATTGGAGGCAAACCTACAGAGTGCCCCTAAGAGCCTCAGCATAGCAAAGGTTCAAGTCAATAGCTCAGATGCTAATCAAGCTTCATCCTTGACACACCTCACTGAAGCAGTGGAAAAACTAGTGGCCCGTCAAGAGGATCTCATTGAATTTACCAAAAAGACGCATTACAAAATGACACAGCTCAGCTGAGATGAGTGCCACATGGAGGCAGAATGAACCTCCGCTTGTGGACGAAGATGGAAGATATGTGTACTACTTTTGTAGGGAGCCTGGTCACATTAAAAAGAACTACACCAAGGACAAAGCATTGAAGGAAAGTGAGTCCAGGCCGTCACTCCATGGCAGCCAGGCTGTGAGTGCCATCTCAGGAGAGGATGATGAGGTGATGACTAAGGCATTTGTAAAGTGTCCAGTAGAGGAAGTGTGCATTGGCTGGGTGAAAACAAAGTGCCTGATCGACACTGTGTCTGAGGTGATAACGATGTTCGCCCATCATTTTCACCATCACTCTGTTGCCAGATATGCAGTAGATATGGATGGATCACTTGAAGGGTTGTTTCTCCTGACTTATTTTCCATAGAGTTCAATGGGAAAATGAGCCAGGAAAAACAACCCTTAAAAGTTATCCATCCATATTTACTGCATATCTGGCAGCAGAGTGATGGTTTGAGGCTCGTTTGATACCTCAGACCCTTGATGACTTACAGCCATTTAGCCAACCATGAGTTCCATACTATTCCCGCAGAGAGGTTATAGTATCACTTGTCGGAGTACTTGAAAATAAGATATCAAGAGTCGTTTGATATCCTTTTATACCCAGTCATGATAGCATCGCCTGTTTACCTGTGGAATGTTCCAAACAGGTTTTTTTTTTTACTTCTCAGTCTCTTTTTACTCTTTTTTGGAAAGTGTTGCAGGCGTCAAATTCGGAATTAGCGTATATTTACAAAAATCAATAAAGTTGATAAGGTAAAACATTAAATTACATTTTAAGAGAGACAACCACACAATGGATTACCTACAAAAGTCAACATTAATAATCACCATTGACGAGAATGAAAAATTAATTACTCTCAATTTAATGAAACTTCCGCCTATGCTGCATTTCGAAGCAATTTGAATCTGTAACGTTTAAATAAAATAAATGTGGCCAGATTAAACGTTGTCTTTGAATATTGATAAGGTTAATGGTATAGCTAGTCATAATATAGTAATATAACGATTAGGTTAATGTAAAATTTACTTACATTTGATATAATTAGTAAACCATGGGTAAAATGTTTGCTTAGCTAGCTACCTTTTACTTCAGGATCAGATAACCTAACGCAGATCACAGGTTTATTGAATTTGGAGAACATCCTTGACCGAAAACGTGACATATAGATAAACAGTTTGGCGTAATCCGACAAAAAAGAAAATGGAAAATTATATACAGTTGAAAGTTTACATACACCTTTAAACCAAATCTTTAAAGCCAAATCCATTTAAACTCAGTTTTTCACAATTCCTGACATTTAATCCTAGTAAACATTCATTAGGTCAGTTAGGATCACAACTTTATTTTAAGAATGTAAAATGCCAGAATAATAGTAGAGAGAATGATTTATTTCAGCTTTTATTTATTTCATCACATTCCCAGTGGGTCAGAAGTTTACATGCACTTAGTTTTAGTATTTGGTAGCATTGCCTTTAAATTGTTTAACTTGGGTCAAATGTTTCGGGTAGCCTTCCACAAGCATCTCACAATAAGTTTCTGGAATTTTGGTCCATTCCTCCTGGCAGAGCTCAGGTTTGTAGGCCTCCTTGCTCGCACACGCTTTTTCAGTTATGCCCACAAATTTTCGATTGGACTGAGGTCAGGACTTTGTGATGGCCACTCCAATACCTTGACTTTGTTGTCCTTAAGCCATTTTGCCACAACTTTGGAAGTATGCTTTGGGTCATTGTCCATTTGGAAGAGCCATTTGCGACCAAGCTTTAACTTCCTGGCTGATGTCTTGAGATGTTGCTTCAATATATCCACATAATTTTCCTTCCTCATGCTGCCATCTATTTTATGAAGTGCACCCTTCTCTCCTGCAGCAAAGCACCCCACAACATGATGCTGCCTCCCTGTGATTCACGGTTGGGATGGTGTTCTTCGGCTTGCAAGCCTCACCCTTTTTCCTCCAAACCTAAGGATGGTCATTATGGCCAAACAGTTCCATTTTTGTTCATCAGACCAGAGGACATTTCTCCAAAAAGTAAGACCTTTGTCCCATTTGCAGTTGCAAACTGTAGTTTGGCTTTTTTATGGCGGTTTTGGAGTAGTGGCTTCTTCCTAGCTGAGCAGCCTTTCAGCAGCCAAACTCGTTTTTACTGTGGATATAGATACTTTTGTACCTGTTCCCTCCAGCATCTTCACAAGGTCCTTTGCTGTGTTCTGGGACTGATTTGCACTTTTTGCACCAAAGCACGTTCATCTCTAGGAGACAGAATGCGTCTCCTTCCTGAGCCGTATGACGGCTGCGTGGTCCCATGGTGTTTATACTTGCGTACTATTATTTGTACAGACGAAAGTGGTACCTTCAGGCATTTGGAAATTGCTCCCAAGGATGAACCAGACTTGTGGAGGTCCACAGTTTTCTTTCTGAGGTCTTGGCTGATTTATTTTGATTTTCCCATGATGTCAAGCAAAGAGGCACTGAGTTTGAAGGTAGGCCTTAAAATACATCCACAGATACACCTCCAATTGACTCAAATAATGTGAATTAGCCTATCAGAAGTTTCTAAAGCCATGACATCATTTTCTGGAATTTTCCAAGCTGTTTAAAGGCACAGTCAACTTAGTGTATGTAAACTTCTGACCCACTGGAATTGTGATATAGGGCTTGGCGATCTTAGCGAAATACATGCAGTTAAATTTAGTAAAAAGCACCTGCAACAGCTGAGAATAAGCTACCAATGGCTTCCGTCTCACCTTAAAAAATGCCAAATTAGCCTGCTTGTTTAACAAATTTCGTGTGATTATGCAATGAAGCAATAAACTCATGTTCAAGCTTCACCCGAAGTTCATTACCTGCGTTCTAATTTTGATTAATAACATGTCAGGTTGGCAACCCATAGGTTCACGCATATTTTCCCTTGTTTTATAATGTCCTGCTTATGGAAATGTGACCAACCTGTTTTACTAGTTGTGTAATGCTTTAAAACAATCCACTTTCCTAGGAAGACAGAAAAGTGTGATTTACAGCAGGGGAAACAGACCTGCTCCTGCAGAGAATGGCAGAGAATGGCAAATGACTGTAATGCATTAAAATTAATTGTGAATTAATTGTGTAACGTGCTGCAAATTTGTTTTCATTTAATAAGCTGAGGGTATGGAAACCTTGTCACTGTAATTTTAAAAATATGAAGGACGAAGAATAGCTAAGGTTACAATTCAGTTAACATGGTGACATTTATCTCAGTTTTTTAACCATAGGCTATCGAAAAAACCTTATACACAGCGAATCCGCTGTAGTGTAGGCTATTTGAAAAACAATAAATGCAATATTCACTGGACAAGGTTTCAAACTTTTTTCAGTCAAAACCATTCTATTTACTTACAGGCTGTAGGCTTAGAGAGCTGTAGCTATTGTAATGACATTTTTTCAGAACTCAAATGTCCATCTATTTCAGTGCGCCAGTAGCCATTGTCCCTTAACAGAAGATTGTCCCCCAGAAGATTAGGCTACAGGAACTATTGTCAAATATAGCTTGATCCAAGATAATTGTGAATAGTCTATACATGTAACCTTACACGTACCATCGCACATCGCCTGGATGTTGATGGAGTGGACTGAAAGCAATTTAATGCGGCACTCCCCTTCGCTGAGGGACGGGAATGTGGTCTTTGACCTATGGACCCTTTTATTATGCATTTTTTGATATAGCCTACACAATAATAATATTTCACATTGTAATCTTGATATTTTAGTCATGCTTGTGCGCGCCCCTGTGTAACAGACAGGAGGGTGTACACACGTTGTGCACACACCTATGTAGACGCACTTATATGCCCCATTAAAATAACATGTAAACAACTGAGACATGACTTTAGACCAGGTTTGTGGTGGCTTTAGCGCAAGCGACTTTCTACTGGCTCAAGATAGCAACACGTGAAAAATTATCCTCATCTTAAGACCAACACGCCCAGTTCACTTGCAACGGGCGCAAGAATACATGGTATTTAAACGACATGAGCACTGGGCGTTATAATGATACTCAAATCTAAGTTTTATTAGCACATGTTCAGTCAAGGATTCAAGGAAAAAAAAAGATTTAGTATTGTCAGTACCAGTGTCATATGAACTGGTAAAGGCCTAGCAAGAGATAACATGTAGCCTACCATCAATGCAGGATCACCCATCACAGAAGCTGTAAAGTAGTAAAATAAATAAAAAAATAAATGGATTGACATAGGCGAAGAAAGGCATAGCAGCGATTAATTTTGTAATTTTGTTGGTGTTCTATGCCTGTGAGTTCTGGTTTGAAATCGGGTAATGACATAGCCTACCTACAGGCCTGGGGCTCCTTTCACGAAAATGCATCGCTCGCAAATCGCAAATAAACGTGCGACGACAACAGGCCACTCGCACATACAATCCTCGCAAATATGGCCTTTCCTTTGATTGTGCGGAGACAGAGGCTGTGTCCGAATCAGAGCCCTATCTACTGCGCCCTGTCTCCTGTGAACAGTGCACTGGCAGAAGTGTGCTGTTTAGTGTGCACTGTTTAGCAGTCCGCAAAAAATATTCGCCATACTACTGTCCAACCGCACTGTGGAAGTGTCGTAAGTAGGTCAGAAGACGTCCCACCAGTGTTGCCATGTCTGCGGTTTTACAGCTAAATTGGGATACTTTCAAAGTGCAGTCACAGGTAAAAATGAAAAGTCGCAAAGCACGCACTTATTTTAAAAAGTAAAAACATGATGATTTCTATTTAAAATACGTTGGTTTCAGTTAAAAATAGCCTATAATTTGGGCTAATTTTGGAGAGTCTTACAAGATCTGGCAACCCTGCGCCCCACTCTTGCGCTGCCATGTCACGTGTTGTTTTTGTTGTATTTGAAGGAAAACGTCAGCGAAGCTGCACCTAATTTTTTTCAAACGAAGCTTCACGTCATATTTATGTGACCAAAATGTTTGTGTACTTCTTGAAAAGTGTGCTCCCGAATGTACTCAGCGAAACCCCGGAAGTAAGTGTGTCATCCGGGTGTTTGAAGTATACTGCAATTTGAAAAGTTTTTGCGTACTCTACGACTTTCAATCCATCAATCAATCAAAGTTTATTTAAAGTGCAAAATCACACCAGGGTGTCTCAATACACTTTACAGCAATAAAACAGAGTTAGAAGAATCATGGAGAGACAATAAACATTACACTTTCTCGCCCTATCTACTCACAAGGCTACTCAACAGTGTGGAAGAGTGCTGATTCGGACACGGCCAGAGGCACACTCCAGAAAGAATGTTCTTTGTGATCGCTTCCACCATTTAGATAACTACGGAGATTAGTTGCTAGAAAGATATCACTTACAAAAATGTAGTAACCTACATAAAAGTTTATTTTTAAAAGTATACTTAAGTACATCAACTTAATTTTAAAGTAGACTATATTTTACGTAGACAACTTTATAAAACTAACTAGGAGATGTATTTAAATTATTTCCAGTAGGCTATTTATGTATTTCCTGGAACTAAACGTTAAGTATAGACTACTACCATTTATGAACTGCTTCTAAACTTGTAGGCTACTTGAACCCGTGATCTGAATTTACTTAAGTAAAATGAAAGTGCACTTTAAGTAGCCTACACTGTCTGTGATTTAGTTCAGAAAAAGTGTAAAGACATAGGCCTTCTTTTATAAACTTCTTTTTTGTAAGGGATGGAATATTACGCTTATGCAACCTTCTTAATCTTAGGCCATACACTAACATGTAACAGAGCATGGCCCTACCTGTCTCGCTTCAAATAGTGACAGCTCTGCGCTTCCTGGCACCCGGCAGCTTTCTCTGGGTTGTCGGACATCGGACAATGTTATGGAATAAGCAACGAAAAGTCCAATTCGTCTGTAGTGACGACAGCACTACGCTTCGTAAACAGTAGGGGTGTATCCGGAGCCGAATACCGTATTCGGGAAAGCACGAATAATGCGTTGGAACAGAATTTTGTTTCTACCCGAAGTTGCTCGTTAATATTCTGATTCGTTCGAGAGAGAGAGAGAGACATAATTCGCCACAGGTAGCTAGCCTATCTGCCAGAGATTTAATTCATTGAGATAGCCACTAACAGGAGTGATTACCACAAATGCCCTATCAAAATCACCATTATAAAACCAAACTGTGACTTAATGTTTATAAAGATATTTTACGAACGTATTACTCTAGATCAGGAAGGTTTCATGTATGTTACGTTAACGTTACAAGTCCACAGTGTGGATTAATTGCGAGTTGAATGGTAAACAATCTGGGTAGAAACAAGCATTCACAGAATCCGTGATATAGGCTAAATATTCATTTTAATTAATTACCACAGTGCGATTGTCGCGAATATGTACCTACATGTGAATCCACTTTTGATGTTGTTGTCTCAGACCCGGCGGCAAAATTATTGGGAAGGACGGGCCTCAATTTTTTTAGGGGGGGCACATATTGGATATTGTGTTTTCACAAACCACAGCCGGTATAGGCTGCATCCTATGCGTTCATGTCGGCATTAAGGATGTCTTAAACACAGCGAAACGCAGCTCTCAATAAACATATAGCATCACCAAATAGGCTACTTTCCTTCAATCCAAATCAATGAACTAAGGCTGGGTGTTTGTCATGGAAGTCGCAGGTGCCATGATTCCGCTAATTCTGCCCTGTCTACCTTAACGTAGCCTACAGTGTTATTTATAGGCTAGGCTTTCGCATTTTAACCATATTGCCAAATTCTGGGCAAACAAAATGCGACAATGTACATATATTCTGGAATGCGCTAGCTCAAGTATCGCAATATAGCCTATCAAAACAAACTTTAAAGAAATAAAAAATTGGTAGGGATTCCATGTTCATATAGTAAAAAACTAACAAAAAAAAGTACAATATGAAATCACACCAGGCAGAAAGGTTTGTTATTGTGTAAATCGTTTCCATTCAAATGTATAAGGAATGGTTTCATGTTTTTATAAAACTGCCGTTTCATTCTGAGTTGATTATATATTGTACCTCAGATTTTTTCCAGTTGTTATCCAAAATTATTGTTCAGTGTCCCCCAGTTAGGGGGTGGGGGTTAGATAAATAAGTATAAAGTCCAGAATATAGTTCTTATAAAAGGTTTTGAAAAAAGACAGGGAGGGAGGTGAATTGCAATAGCAATTCATTTTAGACTAGAAAATATGTATTTCCTATATGTAACACCACTTCCGGCCGAAGCCCCGCCCACTCGCTGCACACCCCTAGTAAATAGCCTCATGAAACGAGCCCCTGTATAGCAGTCAGATATAAAAAAAACTGCATACTGGAAATACCTGATTGTACCGAGAGGCATGCTTATTTTGGTGGTGCTTATTTGAATTTCCTGACTTTTGCGGTTTTTATTTTAAGCATCTCACTTAAAACATCGTTTTTTGTCATAAATAGAGTAATAGTTAAATCATCAGAAGACCGCAAACACTGTAGGTTTATGTAACATACATAGTGCAACTATAAACCGCTGCCACATTGTGTGCAAATATGACATCCAGGAAAACAATCACTGAATTCACTACAGCCATATCATAATCTGTACCTATATCGACCTGTTTTGCACAATATACGGCCTTAAATATCAATAAAGCCTAGCATCAACAATCTGACTCGAGAGTAACCATATAAACATATTACAGTCCAACATAATCTAAAAACACAGCCCAGAAACTAAAGCAATACAGTGCAGTCAAGCCATGTTTAAATACTGTGAGTCAAATATAGTTTCGATAGACCAGTTGCTGGTCAGGTCTTACCTTGGGGCATCAAAGCTGTCATATGATCCAACAGTATAGTGACGGAACAACCTCCTGGCCTTTTCACTGCGACTTTCTGTAACATGAACATAGAAACGTTAACTACATAATGCTGCAGTCAGCACCACAAAAATCAGTCTGATATTGAATGAATGAACATTAATTATTTAAACTAGAAAAACAAGTTGAAGGTCAAACTTTAGTGGGCTTGTCTCAGGCTGCTTTTGAAAGCTTAAAGGTGTAAGGAGAAAGTACAAACAGTAAAATAGTGGTATCAAGTAAAGTAAAACATTTATATCTGTTGGACCATCAAAACAGCTCAAGGCTACAGCTGCAACGGGAACTGGGGGAGAGAAAGAATGGAACGATAAACTCGACGAAACAATAAAACAACATAACAAACGCAAATGCCATATTAATCGTTTAAAAATCACTGAAATCAAGAAAATCAAGAAAATGGTCAAGCCAGATAAGTCAGCTAAAACAAGTCACTCTATTCCAGCGGACTTGGCATCAATTATGGAAAGCCTGGAAGAGATCAAGATTCAACTCAAAGACATAAGGCAGGAGTTACAAGATCTTAAAGATGAAAATATCAAGAAAGACCAACAAATAAAGACTCTAACATACAGAGTGGAGGAGCTGGAACAACATGGGAAACTTAATGATGTGATCATCACAGGGCTCAGAATCAAACCAAGGAACTATGCCAAGGCGACGAGGTCCAACGAGGAGCCTGACGAGGCAGACATTCAATCAGTGGAAATACAGGTGTGGAACTTTCTTGATTCCAAAAAAATCGATATGGATCTTACAAATGTGGATTCTTGTTATCTGCTGCCCAAGAGAAAAACTAATGAAGGTAGGGAAAACGAAACCCGCGCCGTGGTGCTGAGATTCATAAGTAGGAAATACAAAGTTGCTCTACTGAAACAGGGCAAAAATCTGAAAGGATCCAACGTGTTCATTAATGAAAATCTCACCAAAGTAAACGCCACCATCGCTTGGAAAGTGCGTCAATTGAAGAAAGGGGAAAAACTACAGAAAACCTGGACGGCAAACTGCAAAGTTTTTATCAAACCAATTGGGTCTTCAGAAAACACCAGACCGGTGCTGATCAGGGCACTGGAGGAGCTGGAGAAATATGAATAGTAAGGTACGTGAAAACAATGTGAAAACGCCATGAACTCAGTACAATCAAAAAGTAAAACTTCACGGATTATATTGAATGAATTGATGGATAAAATTGCTGACCATGAAAAAAGGAGTATGATATCTAACCAAAACCCAAGATCAAAAGCCCCGAATGAAGAAGTGGATCCAGACAGACACTTTTTTTATAATGAAACAAACAAATGTGGATATTACTTGGAAGACCAATTCAATAAGAACATTAGTATGGGTGGAAAGCTGTCAATAATCCACTTCAACAGCAGGAGTCTATACGCAAACTTTGAACAGATACAGGAGTATCTATGTACATTTGCCAAACCATTTAACATCATTGCGGTGTCGGAAACTTGGATTAACGTTGAGAAAGGCATGGATTTCCACCT
This sequence comes from Synaphobranchus kaupii, assembly GCA_029718625.1. Taxonomy (NCBI): domain Eukaryota; kingdom Metazoa; phylum Chordata; class Actinopteri; order Anguilliformes; family Synaphobranchidae; genus Synaphobranchus; species Synaphobranchus kaupii. The sequence goes on along the minus strand of CM056379.1, from coordinate 45,455,050 downwards.
GGAAGGGTATAATTTTGTGTGTAAGAACAGAATCAACAAAGCTGGTGGAGGAGTTGCACTGTTTATTGAGGAGAGCATAAATTTTGAGATAATGGAAAGCTTGTCAACTGTCATTGAAAATGTAATGGAGTGTATAACAATTGAATTCTCAGCGTTAAAAGGTAAAAAAATTGTTATATGCAATGTTTACAGAGCTCCTAGCTCAAAAATAGACATTTTCAAAAATTGTATGGGAGAACTATTATCAAAAATGAAGCAATCAAAGGTTTTTATATGCGGTGACTTTAACGTAGACATATTAAATCCCAACGATAACAAGTTGATTGAGGATTTCGTAAACACAATGTATGCGTGGGGAATGCGACCATTAATTACCCAGCCAAGCAGAATCTCTAAACATAGTGCCACACTAATTGACAACATCTATACAAATATACTGGACACAAAAATAACAAGTGGTATTTTGATAAATGATATCTCTGATCACCTTCCAGTCTTCGCCATCTGTGACTGGAAACAAACTTTGGATCAAAATCCAGGGTCAAAAATCTTAAAAAGGATTAGAAACGAAAAGAGACTAAAAGATTTTGAACAAGACATGATAAAGCAAAAGTGGAATGATGTATTGAATGAAAGAGACACAAACAAAGCGTATGAGGCCTTCTTAAACACAATAAATTCAATATATGACAAGCACTGCCCGGTAGTCAAAAATTCGAGAAAAGGCAAAAAAATCAAAGAAATAAGGCCATGGATTACCAAGAAAATAGAAAACGCCTGTAGAAAAAAAAAACAGCTTATATAAACAGTTTTTAAAGGAAAGGAGCGAACAATCATATACAAAGTACAAACGTTGCAGAAACAGAGTGACTGATCAGTTGAGGAAACATAAAAAAGATTACTATGATAAGTTACTATCAGAAAATATAAATTACACCAGAAACCTATGGAAAATAATAAATTCCGTCTCTGGGCGTAAGGTCAAGAGGACATTCTCGGATCATTTCAATATAAACAACAAGAGGGAAGAAGAAAAAAAGTCGACATTAGACAATTTCAACAAATACTTCGTTAGTGTCGGTCCAGAGCTAGCCAAGGCCATTCCTTCCACACTCCTACAGTGGGATCACTTTGATAGGGGCAGTGAGACAAAACAAGAGTCATTATTTTTATATCCTGTTACACAAAAAGAAATGAAAGAGATACTGAGAGACTGCACAGCTAAGACATCCACTGACGCAGATCAGATAGACATGACATTGTTAAAAAGGATATCAAAGGCGATCATACCTCCACTAACACACATATGTAACCTATCGTTCTGTAATGGCGTGTTTCCAGACAAAATGAAGATAGCAAAAGTTCTTCCTTTATATAAAAATGGAGACAAACAAGAGTTTTCAAATTATCGTCCGGTTTCAATTTTACCACAGTGCTCGAAAATTATTGAAAAGCTCTTTAATGTAAGATTAGATAAATTCATTGTTAAACACAAACTGTTATGTGACAACCAATACGGGTTCAGGAAAAAACATTCAACAGCACTGGCCCTAACAGAATCCATAGAATTTATTAAAGACGCATTAGACCGGAATCTATTCACCATAGGCATATTCATAGATTTGAAAAAAGCTTTTGACACGATAAACCACAACATATTGATGGAAAAATTGTATAGTTATGGAGTTAGAGGAATCGCTTTACAATGGATAAAGAGTTACCTATCAAACAGAGTTCAATTTGTTCAGATAGGGGACAACATATCATCATGCCTGGACATCACCTGTGGGGTCACACAGGGTTCAGTCCTAGGACCAAAATTATTTTTATTATATATTAATGACATAGTCAAAGTATCTGACGTTTTAAAATTAATTTTATTCGCGGACGACACAAACATCCTATGTTCTGGAATTGATCTTAAACAAATGGTCACATCAGTTAATAATGAAATGTCAAAGCTCCACACGTGGTTTAATATTAATAAACTATCATTAAACCTTTCAAAGACTAAATTTATATTATTTGGGAAAAGAGGACAGAAAGAAAATATAAACTTAAAAGTCAATGGTATCAACATTGAACGAGTGAACGAACACAAGATTCTGGGGGTTACGGTAGATAGCCTCCTGACATGGAAACCTCATGTGAAGCTAGTTCAATGTAAATTGGCCAAAAGCGTGTCTATTTTGTGGAAAATGCAGAAACTACTCAATCAACATTCACTTAAGACAATTTACTCGGCACTCATAACACCTCACCTAAACTACTGTGTCGAAGTGTGGGGACACACATATAAAGACACCACAGAGCCACTGTTCAAACTCCAAAAAAGGGCAATAAGAGTTGTATATGGTGTCCCATATAGAGACCACACTAATGAATTGTTTATTAAGGCAAAGTTTCTTAAGTGGCAGGATATAATTGAATATAATACTGTACAAATATTATTCTTAGCCTCCAAAAACCTCTTACCCATAAATATACAGAAACTGTTTCTAAAGAGAGATGACATACATAACCTAAGAGGAAATATGATTTATAAACAAAAATCTATAAAGTCAACATTCAGAGGCCATTCAGTATCCATTGTGGGGGTTAAACTTTGGAACAGTTTACATGATGAGATTAAAATGTCTACAAATTTAAAGACTTTCAAGGGTAAGATAAAATGCAAGATGGTAGAAAACTATCAAGTCTGAAAAATAGGGGGTTATCATGAAATAAAAACAATGTCATGATGTACTTTACTTTAAAAAACATTTTTAAAAAATAAAAAAATAAAAATAAAACAAACCACAGCATGCGGTTCACACAGGATCCTGGCACATTTAAACCTACTTAACTGGACCTTAACAATCTGACTGTAAAAATCCGGTTTGTGTATTTTATTTTTTATTTTTTTTTTTTCATTTCCTTCTTGATCAATTTCGCTATAAAGAAAACTCAGCTATGATGTTATGATACTAAAAATATCTGTTTTAATCAAATGTATAATATGAACATTGAAACAAATTGTTTGACCAATGTATGACAGGCACATTTAAACCTACTTATTTGGACTTTAATAATCTGACTTTAAAAATCCGGTTTGTTTCACTTTAGAGTATTTTAGTTTATTTTTATTTTTTCTTTCCTTCTTGATCAATTTTGCTATAAAGAAAACTTAGCAATGCTGTTGTGATACTAAAAATATCAGTTTTAATCAAATGTATAATATGAACATTTAAAATCGTGAGGGAAGTGGGGCGGGACATTGATAAGCAGGCTGCTTTTTTCCCGTATCCCTTTTCGGCAGGAAATGTATTTGAAATGAATATTTCAGAAATGTGATGCAATGTGATCATGCACATGCCGAAATAAATAAATAAATAAAAAATTAAAAAAAATAAAAAAAATATATTGTAACGGCAGGGATCTGGCGAGGCTCCAACTTGGGTCTCCAAGAGGGGCAGGCGGCTGTGCTAACCACAGCACTAAAGATTCACCCTTAGATGAGCAGTTAGGCAACCTCAGGAGCGAATTTCTACACTACTCCCCACCACCCCATACACATGTTGCCACCCGAGGAGGGCACTGCCCTTTCCACCGATCCCCTCACCTCCACTGCTAAGTAACAGCAGAGATCTGTTGATGCTTGAACTCTGGTCTTCGGGGGGAGAGGCGACTGTGATAACCTCTGCACTAAAGATGAATTCACCATTAGAGGAGCAGTGAGGCAGCCTCAGGGAGTGGATCGCTACAATGTAAAATTCTAAACAGCCAGTTTGTCAGCATCTATGTCATGGCCTAGCTAGCTAGAATTACGGCGTGCATTCGTTGTGGCATTGTTTCGACAACCTTAGGCAACGTCACAACATTTATTTCCGTCCAAAGTTGCATTAATTTTTGGCTGAGATCTTGTATTGACGACAGGAGAGTCGAAACCACTCCGTAAAATCTTCTCCAGCACATCCCAAAGACTTTCAGTGGGGTTAAGGTCAGGACTCTGGTGGCCAATTCATGTGTGAAAATGATTCCTCATGCTCCCTGAACCACTCTTTCACAATTTGAGGCCGATGAATACTGGCATTGTCGTCCTGGAATATGCCCATTGATGGGATAACCTGGTCATTCAGTACATTCAGGTACTCAGCTGTCTTCATTTTATTGCTGCATAACATTGCTGAGCCTAGACCTGACCAATTGAAGCAACCCCAGATCATAACACTGCCTCCAGAGGCTTGTAGTGGGCACTATGCATGACGGGTGCAACAGCGACTTTTTTTTTGGCCAGGCAGTGTATGTCTCAATAAGATTTAACTATGTAAAGTTAGTAGCAACATTAAACAGCTGATGCAGCTCTGAGCACTGACTCACAGAACCCAATGAGAAGTGAGTGACGCGCT